>OY728161.1:1562696914-1563326011 GCA_963277665.1 Viscum album
GTTCACTGAACGTACCCGAGCCAAACTTCGGAAATTGATTCCGGGCACACCGGGCCTCGGAATCAGGTGCCGTCTGAAGCTGCGCTCTTGAAAAATTCCAAAGAAAATTAAGAAAAAAAAATTCCTTGAAATTTGCGGGTCTTTACAATTAAAGGTTAGGCCTTTACTCATTTCTCATGTCATTAAATCCTTTAATAACTAAACTGAAGAATATATTTTTGATTTAATAACACTGTTATGAATTTTCTTCCATGCATTCCTTTGTAAATAATTTACACTGTATTTAGTTATGAATTTTTCACACTTTAGTTTCATAGCTAAGCTTGGGATAATTTTCTGTTTTATGAATCAGTATATAGTAGTACATAAAATTTATAGGTGAGAATTTGAGATGAAACTAGCAATTTTTCTTTTGGCTATGAATCTGGACATTGTTGCCTTTATATATGAACATTGGAGAATTTTCTCCCATGCATGCCTTTTTTAAACAAACAATATTTCTTTTGTAAATCAATTACTCTGTTTCATAGCTAAGCATGGGAGATGAATTACTCTTTACTAGTTTATAAATTCTCTCCCATTCATGCCTTTATGAATTACCCTATACTGATATCATAGCCTGGGATTCATTTTATGTAATATTTTAATAACTCTATACTGATGTATGAATTTTCTCCCATTAATTCCTTTCTCCCATGGATTCCCTTGTAAATCATTTCATCTAATATAGCTGAGCATGAAGGATAGATAGGATGACTACCCATAAGAAAAAAATATGGAAGAATCTGTGGCCACAACAAAAGGATGTGATGCACGCAACAACAAAAGGAACCGATGCAAAAAAATATGGCTAGAAGCCTGTCCTCATCTTGGATATGGTACATTATTTTTCAGCTAGGCGGGTTGGCTCAGTCCAACTGGTTTTGGTTGAAATTCCAAAGGTTTTTTCATTTAAAATTGTTTGACCACAAGATGTTAAAGGTGTTGGGTGGTATGATACATTATTGTGTAGCGTCTCTAGTGAAATAAATATTAATTATTCTTCCATTATTTGTCTTTTTCCTATAATTTTTTGGTTTATTATGGAGGTCTTATGTTCAGTGTAAGGATTAATATCTCTGGGGAATTTGTGAAAATATTTCCACCTCCCTCATTCTATACTGTTCCATATACATCATGAATAGTTTCACTTCATTTTTCTCACAAAATCCCCACTCATACAATTTTTTTTTAATTAAATCATTTCCACGTGTCTCATTTTTATTATGACAATCACTGTTTAATATTTGGTTTATCTTTCACTTTTTATTTCAGTGAAAACATTACTGTTATTGTGATTGTTGAAGTTGAAAATGAATTCAAATTTCAACCCTCAAAATTTTGAAATTCATATAATTTTAATCTATCCTTTTGATTGTCATAAATTTAAATGGTGTTTTCTATATTTTATGCACTCCTATTCCATTATCATACTCTATTAAATTATAATTGAAATTTATTCAACATTATTGATTATTCTAAACTTTTATAAATAATAATCTCTAATTAAAATAAAATCAAGTAATCTTATATGTCGTTCAATATCACGGGAAAGTAATAGTTAATGTTATTTCTGGATATTAAGGAATGAATACCAATAGTATAGTAACATGACCATTGGAATAGTGACATGACCAATGGGAATTTTAATTAGGCCAATAGTGTAGTGACCTCATCTATAGAAGTATAAAAAAATTCCATCTTCTAAACAATAATATTATATTTTTATATCATATTATATGTATATAATTATTGAAAACATTATTAATTAAGTGTTGGTAATTTTATAAGACAGAAATATTGATTTAAAATATTATAATAAATTTAATTATTTAAAATAAAATATATTTTCCTGTAATTGAATCATATTTTAACATATTGATGTCTTATAATTATAATTATATTTTATTAGACATTAATTAATTGTTTAACGTGTTATAAAATCTGGTCAAATTTTAAAATTAGTATTTTACAATAAAATGATAATTTTAATTAAAAATTATATTTAACATATATATATATATATATATATTTTAAAAATTAAATTTCAATATTTTTTTCTACATTTCAAAAAAATGTTTTAATATTTTTTTTATTTTTCGAAAATATTTTAAGTTTAGTTAATAGTAAAATAATATAAATTATGATAAAAGAGAAATACATTATTTTTTTGAGTCATTGGTTATTTAAGGTTGATGTAAGCACAAAATAAAAAAAAATGTCATTATATTAATATATTTACAAATAAGGTTCAAAATATTCATAATCTTCACCCAAACTAGTAAACTAATGAATAAACTAATTGGAGAACACCACTCTCATCCACTATAAATACAACCCCTCACCACTTCTTCTCATAAAACCTTCCATGATTGTATACTTATTCATGTTATTCACAATAATATTATTTATACCGTCTTTCACTACAGTTGTCCCTTAGTATCATTAAAATATAAAACCCTTTTCTCTAAGGAAGTTCACATAGAGTGGAAATCCAAGATGTAAAATCTACATTCGTTTTATTTTAATTTTTTTTAATTTTTTTATTATCCTCTCATCACCTCCACTTATCAAAGTAAGATTATAACCCTAATATATTTCGTATACCATTATATTTTTATGTTAATGGAACAATTCGTCTTCAAATCTCTTACTTTGTTCTTTTACTATAAAAATGCAGATATTATTCATGGTTGGTTGAGGTTCTTCCATCAAGGAAGACATATTTTCATTTTTAACTACATATCAAAAGGGTAGTAATAAAATAATTAATATGGATAAAATTCTTTTACATCACATATTATAATTTATATAATTTTTTGGATCCTAAATAAATAAGCATGATGATATAATCTGATAATGGTCGTAAAATCCTCCAAAATAAGTTAAATCATTTAATTTTATAATTTATCTAATAATTAATCCTCATAATATATAACCAAATTATATACAAGATAGTTTAATCATTTTTATGTTCATTGATAAAAAATTAATCTCAATTTTGGATAATTATAATCATTTTACATGAACTACTATACATTTTTACAAGTGAACCACTCATGAAAACCAAGAAAACGGATAGCCTAGGAATAATGGAATTGAACTCCATAACACATTATAATATCAAAAAATAAATGATATAAAATAATATTGAATAAATTACATATATAATATGTTATTGATTTATTATTTAATTATTATAATTTTATTATACTAGATATTAATAAAAATATATTATTTAGACATAATATAATGGGTTTCCCGAACCAAATTCATTTCTTTGGGTTATTCTCTATTACATAGTATGAATGTCCATAATATATACATCTAATGTAATTTTTCTCTTATTTTCATGGATATGCATTTTTATAATATGATTTTATGAAAAATCCAATGATTTTTCTAAAATTACTCTTTTTTTAAAATACATTTTATATCTCTTGAGAATGTTTCTTCTCCACTCAAGATTATTTACTCATATACCATTTATGTGATTTCATTTTTATTTTTAAAACCCAAAAATGTATTCTATAATTTATTCTTTATGAAAATATCATTGCAACAATTTCTTTCTAGGGTTTATTTTATTTTCATGACTGATATACCCTCTATGTGGGAAGTATGATTATGTGAATAATATGATGTTATGGGTGCTCAAGAAATTTTATATTTCTCCAATGCATTGGGTAATATGATCTATCTCGTTAGATAATGTGAAATATGAGTGAAATAGTTTCTATATTTTTTCACAATTATTATAAAATGATTATTCACAGATTTTATACATGGACACCATGCTATATTGTTTAACAACTATGTGTGGTTGTTCACCATTTAGAATTGATGGTACATTTTTATGATTTTCCAAAATCCATTAGTTTATCAAATTATTACTATAATTATTATGTCTATGATCATTTTATTATGTTATGATGATGGTGTTGGTGGTAACACAAGTTTAATTTCTCTTATTCATCCTCTTACTGAGCTTTTAACTCACCCCTTATTTTAGGGTATAACCTTAGTTGAATACTTGTATTAATGAGAATATGAATGCCAATAAGAATTTGAAGAAGAAGTAATTAAATAATTTTAATGCTTTATTATGTAAATTTTTTTATGATGCCAATTCCCAAAAAACACTAAACGTTTTCATAATGGATGTGTAATGATTTTATGTTGTTTATCTTTAAAATGAGGTAATAATAACGTAATAAAATTAAGGTCTCTATAGAGGCTGATTTTCCTTCTTACTAGATATAGTTTTTCATAGATAAAGTTTCATCACCCTTGGAATGATTACTCAGGAAAGAGTTCCATTAATAAGGGGATACTATAATAATTAACTTTTCCAATAAGGTATAGATCCTTAATTTTTTGATTTATTACATGTTTTTGGAAAAATACGATTCCATGTATTTTTATAGCGGAATTATGTGTATCTAGGGATATTTTTGGAACCTGTAACATTGTATGGTAGACAAAATAGATAGGATGTGTGGTCAGTAGAAACCATTGGAATAAGTTTTCATAATTTCCACTCACCATGTGTGATGATTTAGTCATAAGGAGGGTTCCACACAGATTTCCTAAATATCCATCCTAATCAGAATCACCATGTGAAGTCATTTTAGTTTTTTACATACCCACGTATGATGGTTTCTGGATTTTTTACCAAATTGATTGCATGAGCATTGTGAGATCCCTAATTTGATAGAGCTTGGCCTACAGTTGGAATAGTGTTTGTAAAACTATGGAGTACAACCATGTCACCCCATTTTAATGTGGTAAAATGCCTATTTTTCCCATTCATTTATTTAACGTAACCCCCATTTCCCATTTCATCATCTTATAAATATAATCCCCACATCCATGAAATTAAGAGAACCTCTCAGGGAATCCTCTTAGGTTCATTTGTAAGGAACCCAACTATAAATTCCTAAATCAGATAACTTATATTATTATATTATCATATAAACGAGGATGTGTTATCCCAAAGGTAAAAATAGTTTAGTATCACTAGAAAATAAGATACATACTAAAATTCATCATTACAACTTGAATGAAATACGACATAACAACTTATTTTTAATCCCACATAAAATCCTAGATTATCCCTTTTTTCATTCATAATACAAATCAATAAATCCTATGGAAAAATAATAAATAATAAAGGGTTGATCTCAGTTGCTCTCTAAGGGTAAGTAATATATTTGAAGCAAATATATAAAGCATGGTGGATAACTAAAAAGTACACATTGCATTCAAAAATAATCATGAGAATAAAATGGATTGAATTTAAAATTTGATACTTCCATAATAAAACATAACCATTGATAATATAATATTCAAATAATCACATGGAAAAACAATTAATAGTTACATAATAAGGTAATACATAATTATGGACATCCTAATCATACCACCAAGGCCTCGACCAACACACCATACATAATGAGTTAAAACACATTCTAGTTAGTATCATTTGACCTACCGATGCATCGAGGGGCTGTAAAGGGACCTACCCATCACTTAGTAAGTCTAAAGATATAAAAATATGAATATGGGAAAACATAATCAACATATAGATTCATAGTGAAACTATAATATGAAATGTAAATAACCTTCCCAATTAGTAAATATAAAAATTAACCATTGAGAGTAATATGGTAAATGGTGTCAAGATAGAACATCCACAGTCAAACTAATAATATACCATCAATAAAATATGGTAGATTATATCATCAAATATTAATCCCAATTAATAATAATAATTAATAGGGGTGTTGAAATAGATGGAAGTACACTTATACAATCATCGATTTATACTTTAGAGAAATACTCTTTTATTTTTTAATGAATAATTCTTTTGGATAAAATATTTTATAAAACCATAAATGAACTAATATTTTTCTCATTATACAATGAGTGATTTTATAAAATTAACAGTGTGAGAAAACAGATTTTAGGGTGCCCTAAAATATATTTAAGAATTCATGAATTTCCCTTGAACTCGGCTTGATTATCAGTAAGAATATGAGAAATATCATTTTAAAACATATCAATCCACATTAAATAAAGAAGTGTTACTATTGGTACATATATATTGTACATTACCACATGTACTAGTAATATTACCCAATTTTAATTAAGATTTCTATTGATGTAATGACAAAAAAAGAGTAACCCGAAAGAAATTGTAGGTTTGGGTAGAAAACCCTTACCATATAGTAAAAAGTGATCTCCAAATGATCTTAAATTCATAGATAATCAAATTAGATCCATTAATTAATTAATTCAAAACCAACTATTCTTGTATTTGATACATTTTAATTTTATTACGTTTATTTATTAACATTTTTTATGAGTTATATGATACAGTTTTTCCCAAGAGCGTTCATTTTCTTGGTTTTCACGATCGATATATCTGTATAAGAGTAGTTATGTTCATGTAAAATTGGAATAATTTTCAAGTATTATAATAACATTTTTGTAATGTATGAAACATTTATTTAATTATTATTATTTATTATTATTTTTTCATATGTGAGGATGAATAGTTACATCATATGTTAATGATAATCCTTTAGATTAATTTTACCAGGGTTTCGATCATAGTGAACTAGTTCGGTTGTATTATTTAATATAATGTATATACAATTGTTATAAAACCAAAAATAAGATATAATAAACTTTTTATAATCTATTTAAACCATAAAAAAAATTTCATGGCCCACATAGGAGGAGAAATTTATGAAAGAATTTTTGTCGTCGAAAAATGGTGTAAATCAACACCTCTTGGATGACGATTTCATTGATAAAATAAGAGTGCGAGAGAGAGTGTGAGAGATAGAGAGAGTATAGGGATTGATAATGAATCATTAATTAACATGATATCATTATATTATATATATATACGATACTGTTGATTTTTGTGATCATTTGGACAAAGGAGGTGGGGACATGATAAGAATAGGGTATAAATTGAAATGAAATTACAAGAAAACGGAAGAGGGTTATCCTATTTAATTATCCTCATTTAGACCTGCTTTAGGGAAAGGGGGGTTTTTCTTTTTGGTAATACAAATATATAATTAGTGTGTAAAGACACTAGGGAATATGGTTTTTATAGAACATATATATGGTTTAAGTCATAGAGGAGTGAGGAGAAGAGGGTTTGAGGGGTGGTTTTTATAGTGGAGGAGAGAAGTACTATTTGAGTATTTTACTCATTATTTTATTATTTTCTATCAAGACTATGAATAGATTGAGAATTATCATAAAATATATTAAAATAATGATGTAGAGTCTGAGATGATGATCTTAAATCATCAATACATCATCTATGACTCAATAAATCATGTATTTATCAGTTATCATAAATTATCATATTTTACTATTCAAAAAATTCATGTACTTTAGAAAAATATAAAAGTTTCACACAACCATTTTTTGATTGGTTGAAATATAAAATTTAACACCATTTTATGAAAATAATTTTATAAATATGTAAAATTTATTTTTATTTATAATCATCATTGTCTCGAAAAATATAGATTTTGAATTTATATCGTATTTTAGCTACTAAGGTCTCATAAAATTATTCTAAAGACATAAGACAAAAAAATACTATTTTTTGAATAAATTTTATGAAAATAAATTATATGTTAAATCAATTAATTTATTATAATATTGTTGTTAAATATTTATAACGTACAAAATACCAAAAATTTAGTTTTAATTTTTAAATTTTTCACATATTTATACTATGATATAATTTTAACATACAATCACATATGACATGCCTCAATTTTATTTATAATTTCATAAGTGAGGATACTATTCATAAGAGTTATATTTCTATTCATAAGGGTAACATTAGTATTAAAAAGGTTATGTTATTATTTCATCGGTATAGGTTCTGTAACCTCTACAAATACCACTTATTTTATCAATTATTCATTTATAAATTATGTATTGGGTTTTATAATTTATTTCATGTGATATATACTACATCAAATAAACATTGGATAGTAAATTCATTGATTCAGTTTTGGGTCATTACATTCTCCACTCCTAAAAATAATTTCCCTCAAAATTACATGAATGTTATCGCATAAAATGGTTTAGGTAGTTCTTTATTCAATTTTCATCAGCTCCAACATCGCCTCTTAAATTTATTGATTTTGAGAAAATAAATATTACAAGATGAGACTTCCATTTTCTTAACACCTATTCTTTAGTGACTAGAATCAAGATAGTATCTTCATTGTAAGATAATTCAGGCTCCAATTCTGTTCCATCAAAAATTAGTACATTTGTTTGGTATGACATATAATTCTTAAATAAAGAGACATTTATCACCATAATTACCATAAAAAGTTTATGATTCATTTCTAATTTATAAGACACAAATTTGATTCACTTTATAATTTCATAATTACTAATTTTCTTGGGGCTCAATTTCCTTTTCTTCCAAGATCTTATAACACTCAACCAACGAGATTCTCTCTAGAAAATTTGATCTCACACTTGAAATTCCAAATCCTTCCATCAATTATAAAAATATATCATTTTACTAAATTCATCTGATTTGATATGGGATTGAATATTCTTTATCTTGGTTGTTATTTCCTTCAATTTTTTGGGCCTACAATCATCCTTTCGACAACGCTATCCCAATAAGTTGGTGTACTACATCTCTATTCACAGAATGCTTCAAATGGTTCCATTTGAATGCTAGAATATAAATAATTGTAGTCAGATATCACTACTAATGGTAAATACTAATCCCACATACCTTGAAAATTAAGTGAGAATGATCTCAACTTGTCTTCTGAAGTTTTTATCATCCCCTCTAAATTCTTTTCAGTTTGTGGGTGATATGAATTATGAAAATGAATTTCATTATATATAGATTTTTGTTGAATTTTCTATATTTATATATAAATCACGGATATGGATCACACACTATATATATTGGTTTTCTATGTTGTCTTACTAATTCATTTATATAGAGTGGTGTAAGGAGGACCAGTGGAAAATCTTCTCTTATAGCGAGGAAATGTGATGATTTTGTAAGTCGTTCAACAATTACACATATTTCATCATTTATTCATGATATTTTTGTTAATATAGTGACAAAATACATAGTGTTTTCTTCCCATTACAATTTATGAATGGGAATGGGTTGCATGAAACCCATAAGATGTTTTCGTTCATCCTTCATCGATTGAATGACTCAATATCTTGATAGATAATCAACAATTTCCCACTTTATATAATCCCACCACAAATGATAAAACATATATGTATACATCTTAGTTATACCATGGTATATAAAGTAATTATTGTTATAAGAATCATTAAATAAATCACTTTTTATCTTGAAGAGATATGGGAAATATATCCTCCTCCCAAATTTTTGAATTCCATCTTCTTACACAGAGTCTGCCAACATCCCCTCATTGACATATTTAATTCTCTTTTGAAGATTATTATAATGATGCATAGAACTTTTAATTATTTATAATAAATATGTTTGGTCATCCAATTGAAAAATTATTGACGTTTCACCTTATTTGATAATATTCATATCCATCTTGGCTAGATCCATATTGGATCCTTCCCAGTTCTCATTTTTGTTAAAAAAATCCCTGATGGTTCCATCTCAATGCATCATCAATGTTTTTTTCCTTCTCTGAGTGATAGTATATTGAATAGTCATAATCCTTAATCAACTTGATCCATCAATTTTTCCTCATGTTTAGTTATTTCTATAAGATGATATATTTCAAGCTCTTGGGATTAGTATATATCTCTCATATTTCATCATAGAGATCATGTAACCATATCATTAGAGAACACATTACAGATTCTTACTTAGGATAAGGAGTTTTATAGTTCTGGTCATGATTTTTTAACTACCTCAAATCATATACAATAACTCTATAATTATATACAAGAACACAACCAAGTCCTTTATTTGATGCATCACTATAAATCCTAAATCCAAAATTCCACGATGGTAAAGTCTTGATTGTAAAATTAACAAACCTCTTCTTAAATTATTTTAAATGTTATTCACTTTCTATTTTCCATAGGAACATAACCCCCCCATACGAGTACGATTTGTTAATGGGTAAGACAATTGGTTGATATTCAGAATGAAACACTGATAATAACATGAAAACCCAATAAAACTAGGTACCTTAGTTATGTTTGTCCGTGTAGGAAATTCTTGAACTACCTTTTTCTTCATAGGATCAACTGTGATTCCATCCTATGATACAATATTGATAAGAATTGAAACTGATTTATGCCAAAATTTACACATGATAAACTTCCCATATAATTCATTTCATCTAAGATACTTTAGAAAAATCTACATGTGATTCTCATGGTCTTCATATATTTTTTATTATAACAATATATCATAGATAAATACCACAACAAGGTCATCATTATATTCCTTGAAAATTAATTTCATTAGGTCCATAAAACTGAAGGTTGAATTAGTGAGTCCAAATGGCATTACTGTAAAATCATAATTCCCATGAACTATATGAAATAATATCTTTGGAATATATTACTTCCACATATGAAACTAATGATATCAAAATCCAAGGTCAATCTTTGAAAAATATTGGGCTCCATGAAATCGATCAGATAAATCATTAATGTGGGTAAGAGGGTACTTATTATTTATCGTAATATAATTTATATCACTATAGTAAATGCATAACCTCAATTTGAATATTTCATTCATCGTTATAATGATCTTTTCATCAACTAAATATTTTTTTTTCATAAAGGGTAATGATCAACCCATATTTGTTTCAATAATACACCCCTTTAATGTATTGACTGAAAACTCATTTACTAAAAAAAATTAGAAATGTATAATTTTCTTGGAAAACAGGGACGATATAAAAGAATTTATGAACCATAATAAGATAATTCAATGGATATCTTTGAGGAAATGATTAATGTACCTTCCACCATGTCATTAGAATCTTCATCCTCAGTAGTTGTGACCACATAAGTTTTTCCTTGATCTCATGGACTTCTATGGGGAAATATTTTTTGATTCGTAGGAAAATTATTTGTATAATGTATCATCACTTCGAAATAATCTCATTGAGAATTAGTAAATTATATCCTTCCCTTCTAGTCAAGGGCTAGTCAGACATTTCTCCACATTTGTAACAAACACCCTAACCCTTCTGGAATGTTTTGAGGTGTTTCTTCCCACAATTATTAGATGATTGAAATTTAAATCTTCCCTTCTTCAACTTTTCCTTACTTCCATTTCTAGAGTGTTCTTCATTTATCTTCTTCTATATATTTTCACTGAATTTATATGACTTATAGAATTAATTTTCTATCTCAATATAACATGAGACTCTATCTTCGCATGGTAAGAAATTTTGTGAGATAAGTGCTCATTGGAGGAGCTATTTTTAACTGTTAATGAATCGATCAATATTGATCGTTAGATTAATTACATAGTCCAAGACAAGCCTTTAAATCATTGTAAATTTTTCATAATACATAGAAATAGTTTAATAATACTTTTTTCTTAGCTTAAAGAATTTCAATTCCAGTTCTGTACATTGTTCAAAAGGAAAATAATTTTATAACAATATTTATATAAAATCCTTCCATTCAATAATTTTAATTCATTCATACTCATTTTTGTTTTGGATTAGATACCACCATTTATCTTCATCTCCTAATAGATTATAAACTGACATGATAACTATCTCCCTTTAATTACTTTCCAATGATAGAAATATATTCTTTAAAGAACTTATACACAGCTTAGCTAAAAATGGGTTGGTATTCCCATTAAATGATGGAGGTGGTTGTTACAAAAAGTAATATACCATTGATCCTCCACTTTTTGGATCAGTATGATCCATATGGGTAATTTTATTGTTTATAACATGATTCAACAATCATAGTACAGTTATAAGTTTCTCAACCTTAGTCACAGGTCTAGAAAAAATCATTATCTTTCATAACAGGGAAATCACAACATAGGATACGTGCATTATGTTGGTTCCATTCCATCAACTAGGCCCAATTTTTAAATAATAGCATACACTATATTTGGGTATGAATCATAATGTATAATTTTGATATAGAAAAACACATAACGTAAATGGAAATTTTATGTATTTGTAATCACATAGTCGTAATCATGGTTTCATTGGGAACATATTTACAATTAAATCCTTCATAATTGTTGGTATAGAAATTGTGAATTATCATCATCTTATCCACTGGTAATGTTAATCCATGTGTGTAGTAACACATATTTTTATCTACTAGGTTACCCTAGGTGAGGGCCATAACCCCTTCTCAGAGTTTTTACTCCTATGTACATCTAGGTAAGAAACACATCCACTTGTATTATCCAGACAGGTATGTACTCTAATGGAAGATCCACATAATATATAACTTATAAAAATTACATGATGTTCTTGTATTCTTATCCTCAATTTCTATCATAGGTTATGTTCCCTAATATATGTATTCTAAATCTAGTTTCTATGTTCTCTACAAAACATCCTTTGATACGAACAGTAAAGACCTCGACCCCAATAGCCTAGAGTTGGTGCTTTAATTTTTCACATTGGTATGATTACAAAGAAGTCACATCCTGAAAGACCGAATATTTTATCTATTTTGGTAAACTAGATACAAACATAAGTTCATCATTATAACAAGAAATAAAATACAACATATTAACTTTTTTTGAATCATAGATATAATCCTAGATTTTCCAAGCAGGTAATTAATAATACACATCATTTCTTCCTACGGAAAAATAAAATATAACAATGGGGTGCTCTTAGATGCTCAGAAAGGGTTTGTAATATAGCATAAGAAAAAAATATAAATAAAGGTGAATAAATAAATGTAGATATTCCATTAAAACGTAATCTTCATCATAAAATAGTGGGAATTAAAAATTCATAGTGCTATAATTAAACATAACAATGGATATTATTCTAGTAAAATAATCTAATGTACAGACAATTACTTTCTTTATAATGAGGGAATTCATAATACTAAACACCCAACATATACGGCCAAAGGCCTCGACCAGGACACCATACATAATAGGTAAAAACCTTAGCTAGTTTGTCTCATGATACCAAATGTTGAATTGAGGGGATATTTTTGGCCCTACCAAAAATTTAATAAATCTAATTATTTTTTCATATGAATGTGTAGAATCATATTTAATATATACATTCATATTGAATCTAATAGATGAAATTTAGATTACATACCCTAATTAGTAAACATAAAGACTAACCATTCAGAGTAATATGGTGAATTATATGAAGACAGAACGTACAAAATAAAACTAATCATTAGCCATTAAATAAACCATGGTAGATTATATCATAAAATATTAATCCCAATTAAGCATAATCTTCCACGTGAGTGTAGAAATATATGGAAATACTCTTAAAGAATCATTGAGTAGTACTTGAGAGACATAATCATTTATTATGAAAAGAAGAGTTATTTTGGAAATATATTTTTATAATATAATAATTAAACTAATATATTTTTTTCTTAATAAATTTAGTGATTTCAGAAAATCAATTCAGGCTTAAAACAGAAAATATGGTGTAATTAAAAATTGGTATGAATTTGAAAAGTTCCCTTGAATATGTCTTTTTTATCAGGAAGAATTTGAGAATAATCATTTCGAAACATTTAAATCACTATAAAATAACTAAGTATTATGATTGGTACATATATATAGAAATTTAACACTACATATTTTATGAGTACATAATAGTAATTAATATTTTTATTGGGGTTAAGAGAGAAAAAATGGTAACACGAAAGAAATTGGAGGTTCAAATAGAAAGACCTTACCTTATGTGTGAACATGTTCTGCACTTGATCTTAACATCCTAAATAAAAAAATAGATACATTAATTAATTAATTAATTAATTAAGTAAATAATTCTGGATCTCGTATTTATTTATTTTAATTTTATTAAGTTCAGTTATTCCCTTTTTGATGAGTTATAAGATACACTTTTATTTCTCCGGAGTGATTATTTCCTTGGTTTTCATGATTGGTATACTTGTATTTGAGTAATGAAGTTCATGTAAATGGGAATAATTATTTTTAATTGGAATTAAATTTTATTAATAAACAAAAAATGTTTAATTTTTTTATTAATATTTTTTCTATATATGTGGATGAATCAATAGATAACATGGTAATTTTAATAATTTAGCTTAATTTTAGTGGGGTTTCGATCACAATAAATTATTTTGTTCTCTTATTTAATATCAAGTAAATTAAATGTTTCTATAAACATATATATGATATAATATATATTTTATAATTTGGTCCAACCATACAAATTATTACATGAATAGCCTTTATGTATAATTATAAGAATGGATAATTATCATCCACAAAGGTCGTAAATCAGTACTTCTGAGACAATGATATTTTTTTTAAATAAAAGATATAGAATATAGAGATTGATGGTTGATATTACCTAAACATGATATCATTCTAGTATATATATGATACATGATTAATCGAGATCATTTGTATAGGGTTGGTGTGGAAATGATAGGGAAAGTTAAAAAATTGAAAAGAAATAAAAAGAAAAAGGAAGAGGGTTTACCCCTTAAATTATCCTCCATGAGAACATCCTTAGGGAAAGGGGTTTTGGAAATTTGGTAATAAAAAGTTCTCTTGGACGTGGGGATAGAAAAGGGAAAAGGATTTTGGTGGAACATTAATATGATTCAAGTCTTATATGATTGAGGATAAGAGTGGGTGAGGGGTTGTTTTTATAGTAGAGGAGAGGGGTAAGTTATGAATATTTTCATCATTATTTAAATATTTTGGTTATATGAAATGAAGATATTGAGAATTATAATCAAATATATTAAAACATTTAATGATTGTTTGATATTATTTTCTTATATCCACCATTCATCATCTATTACTCAATAAATCATGTATTTAGCATTTATCGTAAATTTTCATATTTTTCTATTCACAAAAAAATCATGTACATTAGAAAAATATCTAAATGATACCCAAACCATATTTAGACATTTACAGTTCAAAAATGAACAACAATTTTTAAAACAAAATTAAAAATTTGGAAACATTAATTTTTAATTAAAATCACTATTTAATAAAAAATTACAGATATTAATTTTCAAACTGATTTTCATGCACTTTAAAAAATTAACTATGGTCACATAAAATTATCCTGAAATTAAAAGGAAAGAAAATATTAGTTTATTAATATATTTATGAATAAAATATTTTTAATAATTTTATTATTTATAAAATTGTAATGCAATATTTATGACTTACAAAAATACTGATACATAAATATTAATTTTTAATAAAATTGACATTTTTATACTATGATATAATTATATCATACATTCACATATGATACTCCAAAATGTTATTTATACATTCATGGGTGAGGATACTATTAATATGATTCATATTACTATTAATAAGGGTAACACTACAATTCAAAAGGGAATGTTATTATTTCATCGGTATAGGTTTCATAACCTCTTTAAATACTTCTTATTTAATTAATAAAATAATTTATAAAGATTGTATTGTACATTATAAATGATTTTACGTGATCTATAATAAATGAAATAATCATAGGAAGGGAAATACTTTGATAGTGTTTAGGGTTATTACATCATTAATATCTTCACCATCTGACCTCAAAATTGTTATATGTTCAAATTGTGGGATTATTACATGTAATCTACTAAATCATTATTCTCAATTAATTATTATTATTCTTATTGATGAGGTTATATTGGATTTATTTCATATGACCTATTTCTAGGGCCTTCATCTATTTTTCTATTTTCATCAGATAGGGATGAAATCGGAGGTTGATACAGGAAAAGTGGTACTCCATAAGAAAAAATTTGGGTGGTATAATAATTATCACTCTCGTCTTGTTGTCATATAACATGTTTCATGATATCTCACAATGGATTCTACAATAATTTCCATAAAAGTACACATAAACCATATTTAATTCTATACCATTTATAGAAATGACCTAGTATTCCTTTATTCATGTCGGTAAATATCAATTTCATATTTTTCCACCACACAATGAATTTCCATGGAATTTACCAAGATATTATAAATTCCTAATTGACCAAAAAAACTTATATATTTATTTGGTGTGACCCCTTATTGTGACCAATAATATGAATTGAATATAATCTGAGTGGTACAACAACAATACTTTATTAAATAAAAAATTGTTATTTCTTTTAAAAAATATAAACGGTAATGATCTATGAATTAACTATTTGGTCTACTAATAGTTATAGAACCCTTATACCAATAAGATGTATGTTCATGAAAACCATATACTATTATGTGTGGGTATAAAGACATTATACTACGATGTACGAGCATGAAATCATTTTACTATGGTGTAAGAGCATGGCGTCCCTATAATATGATGTAATCCCATAGAGACCATATACAAGGACATAAAGGCATGGAGGCCCTAGAATATGATGTAAAACTATGGAGACCTTATTATATGTTATACAATCATCATATCCCCATAATATGATATAAAGTCATGTCGACACAATACTATGATATACGGGCATGGTGACCAAATACTATGATGTACGATCATTGAAACCATATACTATGAAGTAGAAGAGTAGTTTCTCTATACTATGATCTTCATTGCATGTTTTCCCTATATTATGATCATCATGACTGGCTTCCTTGTACATTAATAATTTTTCATGGAGTCCCTTATGAATTATGATACTCGATCATGGAATCCCATACTACTTCACGGGACTCAAGTGACTAGACTTGAACAACTGAGTTACAGCTCATGACTGGAAGGGAAACATGTATATGTATATATAGATTTAGATTTATCTATTTATATAGTGAAGATATATACTCTCATCAATGTACACTAATTTGTATATTTCATGGTTGATTGTTTTTCAGGTTTTTCTAAGAATGGGTTAATTTTTGTTGTGTTTTCATTTTGTCATTCAAGAAGCAGTTCAAACCCTTTACAATCTTTAAATTCACATAAATTAATATACCTTCACACATCTCATGTTATATATTTTGTATTTATATTTATAGTTATCATTTGTGGTGGAATGATGAGTTTATTTCACACCCTATAGGTGACACTAATGATACCCTAGTAGATTATCTGGATGCAGGTAGGGACATGTGGAAGTTCTGCGTTGTTAAAAATTTATTTATAATATCATTTTATTGGGGAATAATAATATATAATTGTAGAACTTGATGTTAATTTATATATACTTTTTGGACTTTTTTGACACAGGTATTTTACATGATACATGCTTCCATGTCTGTCTATTTCCACACTATAGATACATGACATTAAATAATTTAGTATATGAAATAGGATATTGTTTGTTTTGATTATTAATTATATCTGAAAGAATTTTCATTCAAGATATATTCATTTATTACATCAATGTTCTACTCATAACATGAGGGTATTGTTTCTCAACTACATCACCTTCGACCATAGCTTCTACTGGCACCCTATTGAGTATGGGGAGGTGTGCTTGAGTAAATGGGACCCACCATAACTTGTTACCTTTTAGTTGATCCTAAGTGTCACAATTTAGTGTCCTCCAAGCTAGGGATTTATATTTCAATATATGAAACAATGATTATTATCAAACTGCATCAAAATAATAATATTTTCATTCAAATTGGATCATTAAAACCTAACTGTGAAACCTAGTGACATGATTAATAACAAAAAAAATTAAATATTTTTAATGATTTTTTTAAATAATTAAAACCTACTTTTTTAAATGAAATTAATTTTTGGTAAATCCAATATAGGTATAAAAATTACTATTTTCTCAAAAAAATATTTTTATAAACAAATAATTTCGTAATTTTTAAAAATAAATAGGAAGAGTATTTTTTAAAAACTGAACATCATTTTTTAGTATTTGTGTCAAAATTACCATGGGGTGAATTTTATACCTTTTTTAGAAAATTTAAATTTTTCAGTGAATTGGAAATAGTGAATAATTTATTTTTTAAACAATTATTTCACATAATTTATTTACAAGATAAATTAAAATATATGTTTTTAAAAAAAATTAGAACTAGTTCAATAATATATTTACTTATACCATTTATGGAATTTTAATATATATCTTATTGAATTATCAGTTAAAATATTTTAAAATTATTTATCTATTTCTCAAAGAAAAAACCTCTCACTATCACATCTGTGAGTTTTTATTCCATTTTAAATAGGTTCTCCAAAGAAGAGTTATGGTCCTAAAACTTATTTTTTCCATTTTCTCTCATCCTCTAACTCCATAAAATTGTCAAAAATTATTTTAAATAAATATCACAAAAAATACTCTATAATTGGATGTTGTTATATTAATAGAATAACCAAAATCCCATTCGTATTCAATCGAATGTGATGAAAAATTAATATTCGTGTGTATTGTGGACTAACCCCTCATGAACTGATGATATTTGATTTCCATGACCACCTCTCATGAAGGGATATAATGATGGTTTAATTTTTTTATATGATATTTTTTATACCTATGTAAGTATAATACAAAATCTACCTTCTTACGTCCCAAATGGTGGAAAATAAAAATGTCACCCATGGGTACAACAGACTACCTCTTCACCAACTGATGTGGTGTGTTTTTAAATTATGATATAATTGGATAGTAATTTGGATATATTAAATTAATATATATGATATTTTTAAAATATTTATACATATATAATTATAATATAATATATACTTTCTTACTTTTAATTTTATTGGGTATAGTGTAAATTCGTTCATGTGGGCGCTGGACTACCGTCGTGTGACTCAATGTGATTAATTTTTAACAAATTAATTTCTTGGAAGGAAAAATAAGTAAATATAATCAACATATAATATATAAATATATTTCATAAAAATAATTACTAAATTAAAATATATTATTTACTATTATTTCATTTCATGGATTGATAAAATCAAAACATCATTATCGTGTACGTACTTCCTCTCATCTCAATGAATTCTATATTTCATTTTCAACAATTAAAATTTATGGATTACATAGAATACATATATATTGAATATATATTATATTTATATCACCAATAATATTATAGTGACTATTAAAAATTGATGAACTTAAGTGAACTAAAAATATCATATCAAAAAAGGAATGAAAAATGAAGGAGTTGTTGCCTGAAACATGATTTTAACCTGGAATAGGTAATAAATGTGTAAAAAAGGGTGTAAGTAAATAATATATGATCATATATATATTAATATTTATTTAATAGATTTATATAAAACTTATATTCAATATACTATAAGTTCTAACTAGTACGATGAATGTTGGGGATTAAGGAAAGTGATTTCTAGTATCTCCTTCATTTCTGGGAGAGATACACCATATTAATCACTATATTATTTTTATTGGTGTATATACTACCCCTTTAACATTTTTTATAATGATTATATTTATTTTTATGTTTTATAATGATTATTGGAGGATATTATTTTATTCATCATCTGATTCAAAATATTACCAAAGTAGGAAGAGATTTTTATCTCAATTTTACTTTGTTGGGACATATGTTATGTTTGCCACCTCTCTTCTTTTATGAGGGTTATATATAGACCCCTTAACATGTAATAAAAATAATTTATCAATATAAATTTAATTTTATGTTTAAATTGATTTAATTATTTTATAGTGGTTATAATTTAATGTTACCAAAGGGGTATTTGTTTTATGATTCAATCTCATTATTTTTTGGGATTTTTTGTGTTTATAAATTTGATGATGAAATTTTATCATCTATCTCTCAAAAAACCCAATTATATTCTCATACAATATTAATGTTTTTATAATACATTTCATCCATTAATTTTATCATATTTATGAACACATTATTCCTAAATTACAACATATTGATAACTGAAATTAATTATATCCTTGGTTGATAACACTATTTTCATCCATATCTATGCTGTTAAAAAATTATCAAATTATATAATTTTACTCTATGATTTTATTAATGATAATTTTTTCTTTTTATGACTGTTTTTAAGATTAAATAAAAATTTCATTTACATTCCAAAATAATCCATGCTATCATTTTACCAAAAATGTGAATGTTATTATTTTTCTATCATGTAAAATAGTTATTTCCATCTGGAACATAGAATTTTTAAAAAAAAAATTAAATTTAAAATAAACATTTAAATAAAATTATTTTTAAAATGTTATATAATTTTTCTAAACATAACAAATATTATTTTTATCATGAAATGTTCCTAGATTATATTCAAAATAATTGTCTATCTATGATGACAACATTAGTGTTAGATATGATTTAATGGTGTTATTATCTAATTATTCCAATCAATGAATTCTATAAATAATTTATATTTATGTTGAAAAAATGTTTATGATTACCTTTTTATTTCTATGCATTATGATTTGATGAAATATTTATAAAACCCATTTTATTTCCCTGGTTCTGATATGATGAATGTTTTATGATCTTTTGGAACACCGATGTATAGAATATTTGATTGGTGGAACCTATATCTCTATCAATGAATTGTGAAATTATTAATTCTCAGTGAGATCATAAGGTATATAGGATGTTTTCATAAGACCAAAATGGTGAATTAATGCATGCTTGTCATAGGCTGTGTCAAATAAAGAATATTTTACCAAGGAATCACTGTGGCTATCTAGAGTCATCACACTTGAGAACCTTATAAATTTTATTCACTCAATTTATCAAAATCATGTAAACTATTTTTTAAAAATATTAATAAAACAATGCTAAATCATTATTAATTATTTTATTAGATAATTAAATGACCTGTAATATAAGAATTTAAACAATAACTAACATTAAATCATAAAAAATAATATAAATAATAATGAATATGATTTTAGGTTCTTTTATTGATTATTTCATTATTCCCCATTATTGTTCTAATTTTTTATTGATAATCCAATCATGAAATATAATTTTTAATTACAATACATTTCATTCAATAATTGTGGATATTTTAATGGATAATAAATCTCAATTCCATGTCTTCCTATAATAAATGTTATTGACACAACTTGGTCAATGGTGTTCCGTCTTCTAGGACCCATATCTATTAATTCCATTTCATCCATTGAATCACTCTACTCTATAATGAGAAGATTTTTCCAAAGAGAAGGAAAATCATTAAAAAATAATATAAATGCATTGAGTTTCATGTCATTGGGGTAAAATCATGTAATACGGGACATTATCCACATGCATGCATTCTATTAATATATACTACAATCATAAATAAGACTTTTTGAAAAATTAAAGCTCACCTTGACCTCCACAAGACCAAAACTCAAGTTATCCTACCATTATTGGGAGTAATATATCACTTGATGGGGGAATTATGACATAAAATAATAAAAAATATATATAATGAATAAAAATTTAATAAATATAGTAAAAATAAAATAAAAATATATAAATAGGAGATGAGAAGAGAGATAGAGGGTGAGGGGTAGATTGAGAGGGAGGATAAAAATAATATAAGGAAAATAATAACAAAATAAAATATTAAGTATAATTTTAAATGAATAATAATAATAATAATCAAAATAATAATAATTATTATAATTTGAATAAGAATAAAAATATGAAGACGAAAATGGATTAAGCGAAGTAGATGAAGATGTAGTGTTGAAGAAGAAGATGGTGTGGGGAAGAATATTGGTTAAAAATTCATGTAATTGTTTTTCTAAAAAAAATTTAATTTTCAATTAAAATTTAACTAAATATAAAAAAAACTAAAGAAAATAAAAAAATTGAAAATTAGGAAGAATTGGGTGCATCCAAAAAGCCTCATAGTGGGCATCAATGTGCTCTCCTCCAACATGGTGTAGATATCCAGCAAGGTAATGGATGCCTTCTCTTATTATAGGAAGTAAGGGTTTTGTCAGTATGATCTCCTTTATAATGATCTCACATTACCAAGAGAGTATAAAATAATTAAATGAATATGAATGACATGTTTATCAAGTAGTATGAAATATGAATCACCCATCAATAATGGGTGCTTATTATTTATAATGTGAAATGAGATCCATGTGGTGTGACATGAAATGAAATTCAGCATCTTACTAGGGTTGTTCATGTAGTAGGGGATATGGTATTAGAGAATCAGTGGGATGTAAGGTCCTCTTCACTCCCATGTCAATAAATGATGTCATAGGGTGCCTAAAAGTGACATCAGCTTGATCAGACAATGTTTTGGAGGGGATCAAAAACATTCTTATTCTTTTCTAATGGTTATTGAAAATGATATTGAGCTTGGGGAGATAAACAATGGTTGTCCCATATTCGGAAGTGGAAGAGGAAATCATCGGGTGGTGAATTTTTGATGTATAAGTGGTAGATTTTGGTGATCATTAGTGGTGTCATAGTTGGTAACCAATGAATATGAGGTGTTGTAATGTGGCATAATGGTGCATTTTAACGAATCCCCACTTCTACTCCAACATTCACAGTGGTTGAACAATGATCCAATTATTTTTAATGGGTGATGTCCACGTCCTAGGAGAGGATTATAGGTGGAGGAAAATCATGTACATGGTTGATGGCTCGATCATGCCCATATTATGGAATATTATTGAAGGAATGTGACATACTACAGTGGTGGAGGGCCTAGTAGAAGACGATAATGTGGGAAAAGAAAAAATGTGGAGCGGAGGAGCATGGGGGATCCATGACCATACATAAAAATTCCCAATGTTAGGGAGATCCTTTATAAGGCTAACGGTGGGTTACCAACCAAAACAGATTCTCTGGTGATGCCTTCCTGGTTACACCTGGGCACATGGGAATGTGTGTTGCACATACACATGGACCACGCTATCCATTGTCCTCACTATGATACCCATAGGGTTCACCATCCATTGGCCACAATGTATGGGGAATAATTAATTGTGACCATTTAATTGAGCAGACCCTCTCAGTCTGGCCTGGCCAGATTCACCTTGTAGGATGGATAAATGGTGGGATGGACTAGATGATGTGAATTTTCAAGATTAGCATATATTGTTTTGATAAAAATCCATGAGCAAAAAAAAACATACAACTCTAAAAAAATCAACAAAAATTAGTAAATAAAATTTTGAATTTATAATTCATCAATATTTCATGAAAATTAGACTATTTTCATTCCACATTAAAAATTTCCCTCAAATTACCGAAAAATTATTTTGATGGGTTTTATTTATTTAATCTAATTTAAGAATAATTAAATATTTATTTAAAATATACACTAAAAATAACTCTATAAAATACACCAACACATAGACAATCCCTATCATCAAGAATAAAATATCAACGTGGTTGATCATAGGTCATTAGCAGTGTAAATATTACACTATAAAAGTAATAAAATGAAAAAAAAATTGCAAAATCAAATTTTCAAGATTCAAAGAAAATATCAATTGAATCCAACAACTTTATAAGAAATAATAAAATCATGAATTTTACTTTTATAAATAATAAAATGGTGAAACATATCTTCTCATTAGATAATGTTACTCAATTAATTATAATTAAACATTCCAAATCATTATTTACATCAATTTTCAATCCTTTAACTCTTCAGTAATGATATTAATTAAGTATGGTTTATGCTCATATATTGAATAAATGATCCTAATAAATATACATTGATTTGAAACCATTATAAAAAATTCACGTGAAATCATTGTGGATTTCAATTAAGGTTAATAGTAGATAGGGGTTATGAATAAAATGAATTTATGTTTATAATATTGTCTCATGGATTTTTTTATCTCCTAAATAAGATGGCATGATATGAAAAAGTAAAATATCCATGAAATTCTATCCTTAAAATTTTAAGAACTCCCATCTTCCCAAAAAACAATGCAATGGTCCTGATTATATTTTTAATAATGAATTTATTTTTCTCCCATTATGAAATTTTCTACACATTTTTACACCTTTTTTAAAAAATCATTTTAAATAATTTTTAAAAGTTAGGTTTATAATAATCCTCACATCCACCACCTAAAAAAATATGTTTAAAACAGTAGTTCTATTAATAGTGATTTATGGTTTCTCGAAATCACAAATCATGTTTTTTGTTTTTTATTTTTTCTATTTGGAATTTAATTTTAGCAAGAGAGAAAAAACAATAATCATTATAATTAATGAATCAACATTATTTAATAGCACCAAACAATGACAACCCCATGCATCTACCTTATTATAAAAATCATCACATTCCATATGATTCCATTTTCCCCAACACATTTTCTAAATAATATAATGAAAATACTAATAGTTTGATTGGAATGAAAAAAATATCTTCAAAATTGGCCCAGTCCTGACACGGTCATTCATGATTTCAATGGGCTAGAGATCATTTTTTAATAGGGATATTTTTGGGATAAGGACCTTTCAAAAGTTGACTCAATCATTTTAAATGTGTATTTAGATAGTTATATATTGCCCATGTTCAAATGAATGTTATAGAAGGTGTCATGTCCCATGATCACTCAATAAATATGAACAATAATAAAATATAATAGAGTTTGTTTATAAATCCAATTAAGGATGGGAATTATAACATTAGATAATAACTCAAGGTATGATCTATTTTAAAAAATCAATTCATATGAATTTTAGAAATTCCATTCATTATTTTTTTTTCTTGAATTTCATTTTATGAATAAACTAATTCCCTAAAATCATGAGCACAACTTTTTATATTAATGATTCACATTAATAATAAATTTTTTCATTTTACACAATAAAAATATTTATCTTTTTAAATAAAAATCATGGAATAATAATATTTTTATAAAATTAAATTCTCCTAGATAAGTCATGTAAAACATACATCCAATTTCAGGCATGGAATTATGTAACACCCCAAGCTTCTACGGTACGCTTCTCTTTGAATAATGTGATAGCGTGTGTTGTACGCAACACCGAGTTCTAACACACCATAACCAATCAAACTAGCCGTTATGAATAGTAATACCTACTTTTTGAAATTATATATATATTTTAAAATGGACTTCATTTTTGGATTCGGAATACCGAATTTAGCCTAAGGTGAAATTTTGGTACTTTTCGGATAACTTTCATATTTTGATAATAAGTGAAAATTACTAAATTTTAATTAAAAACATCTTTTTCAATCAAAATAATTAATATTGATAAATTATGAATTTGAGTGGTTTTAAAGTATATTTAGAATATATTTTTACCATTTAATATAATGTTGGTCATTGGACATAATTTTACAATTAAACCAAACATAAACAAGTGTCAATCTTTTGAGAGTTATTATCTCTTAAAAACACGCTTTTTGTTTTGACAGAGGGAATTAATTTTATATTAATTTCTGCCACTTCTGTGTTTTGAATTTTTTAAAATCTATTCCATATTTGGAATCAGGATTTTCAAATTGTGTAAATAGGTAACTTTTATTTTTAGACATTTTGAATAATTACTGCGGTAAATATTTTATTTACCATGGTTAAGGGTAAATCCGGTAAATGAGGGTTAAAAAATAATATTATAATAATACTAAATTACCCTAAAACGTTTCGTAGCCTTATTTTTTGATACATGTTCGACCATAGGCATCTTTGGGTCGATTTTGGGACCCCATGGTGCCACTTGTAGGTGATATGGACACTTTTTTTAATTAAGTTATAATGAATACAAAAATGACACAAGAATTTATCTTTTAGAAAAACAATTTTTACATAGGGTAATTTATGTTGGATTTTAGATTATAAATATTAATTAGAAATATTAAAAGATTTAATACATAATTATATTTTATTTATAATTTTTAGACATTAAATAATTTAATTTATTTATGACAGAATGATGATGAATTAATTACTATAATAGTGAAAAATTAGAATAATTGTTATTATAAATACCCAAATAAATATAATATGAAACTTTTAATGAATTAAAATAATTTTCTAGGATAATATGATATATTAGGATTGATTTAATTGACTTTTTTCGAATTAATAAATCTTTTATGAGTTTCACAAAAATCAACTATTGAATAGTGTCAAAATTAACAGAAAAGAGTTCTTAAAACCAATATTATATTATTAATTGATATTAAATTCTTAAAAATATATGGTTCGGCCAAGAGACTTATATCATGATAAGTTCATCATTAATGGAGCACTTCGGGGTCGCTTGGATGTATATAGTAAATTTATTAACCATATTATATAAAAATACAAAGAGACATTTTAAATGTGAAACTAATTAACTTAGAGTTAATACTTAAAGATAAGGTTAATATAAGTACTCAAACCTGTCTAAATTCTATTGGTTGAGTTTTTTTCGACCTATCCCCACCTTAAAATTTAAATAATCCACTTTGGAGTCATTAGAAACGGAATTTGAATTTATTATAAATTAATATTTCTAGCTTTTCCAAAGGTGCCCCTCACCCCTCTTATAAAAGGGAACTCCTCCTTCTCATTTCTTCACACCTTCAAAGCCTTTTGGTTTGGCCAAAATCTGCCCAAATACTCTCCCAACTTCCCTCACTACAACCTAGAGGCCTTTGTTTGATCAGAAAGCCAACCTATGGAGCCCTTTTGATCAAATCAAAAGGAAGAACCCGAAGAAGAGGTAATGATTTCACCACCCTTTTCCAAGTTCCTTTCTTTTTCCACTTCTTCTTCCTTTGTTGTTAACATTATAAAATAATAACTCCAGTATCATATATATATACTGTGATGTTATTATAAATATGGTACAACCATATTCAGTATTCTATCCACCCTTTGAATAACATGTCACCATACGTGCGTACGTACGGCTTACCGTCTCCACGTCGTGGTGTAATTGTTATTCAATATATTATTATTTTGATGGGTATAATAATGATGTGTAACTCATGTAAATAATAAATATAACATTTTAATGATTCTGTATATATGATATACAATCCATTTATATATTATTTTAATATCAAAAGAATGATATTGTCGCTCGTGCGTATGTAAGGACTACTGTCTCCACGAACGCGATGAGATTCATTCTCCATCGTATCAATTCAAGTATAATTATCATTTGATGATTTAAAAATGATGCTTAAGGACTTGATATCATTCTGGATATGAATAATCTACAACCTATCCATTATAAACATGTCTTACGTAACAAAACATATAAAATAAAATAAGTAAGTTAACACCTGAAACAACGATAATACTAAGATATTATTATCAAATCGATATTAAAAGATCATATATGATATCATATTAATATATATGATTCGTGTATAATTTAATAACAATTATTTCACCATTATACAGGAGGTTAACCTACCCCAACCAAGGAAAAGTACAAGGTAAGGGTTATTTCACAATCTCTTCATTATCCGAGGTTATTTATATGTAATAATCTACTGGGATCTCTTTATCATCCACATCCATGTTTTCTTAAAAAAGTATTTCAAAACATTTTTATTATTTACAAGAATATGGGTTAAAGTCATTTATACCCTTGTTTGACTTTTTATAAGAGGAATCTTTTCGTCATTTTCAAAACAAGGTCCTTTTAACCTTTTCGACAGAATTAAGGTAAGAATGTTTTTTAACTTATACGGCGGGTGCGGTTATTTTCCGCCATTATAAAATCTTCAAAGCTTTCCTTAAAATATTATAAGAATATTTTCAAAGAAATTTTTTTATTTTATATGGCTCTTAAATGATTTCAAAAATAGAAAGAGATATTTCTCTAAAAAGAGTTTTGATTTCATCTATGTCAACATCCTTTGATGGATTTTACGCTTATTTGAAGTTGATTTATTATGATACAAAACTTCTATATTGTATTGAAGGTTTTGTGATATGTTTGCTTGTGGATGTGCTATTTTTATACCATTCATAGTTTATGGTGAAATTATTGACATTTCTTATGCTAGTTGTAATACGAATGTTTATGTTATGTTTAAACCTTTTTATATGGAAATGCATTGGACTTAATATGTGACGGGTGGAGCCCGCTATAGCTCCTCGATGCATCGGTAGGTCTCATGAGACAAACTAGTGTCTTGGAACAAGGCCTTGGCAAAATCTTATTTGTAGTTTTGGCACGAGGCCTTGGCTATGTGGTTATGATAGTCTGGCATTATGCCTTCCAACATTATGAAAGTGGTTATTGATATTGCATGTGATTATTCGATTAGTAGAATATCCATGTGAACAAGTAAATGGCATTATTTCATTTTACTTTTTCCATACTATGTTGAAGTTCAAGTTTAAAAGGCTTTTGTTTTAGTAATGCATTGCCTTAAATGTTTATGCTTATTTTGAATGTTCTGCTATATTGTTATCCTTACTGGGCATTTGAGCTCACCCCTTTTCTATGTTTTATTTTTCCCAGGTTGTGAAGAAGTAATTTATGAATGACCTGCAGGGATATTATGAGGGGATAATAGTGTGGACTGTGGAGACATTATGTTGTTGTAGTAGTTTTTCAATTTATGATGTAATGTAAAAATTATGAATATATCTAGTGTTTCCAAGGATACTAAACCAATCGGTCTTTCGAGATTTGATCATTCTTGTAATCATGCCAATGTTATGTAATAATGCACCGACTCTGGGTAACTAGGGTCAAGGTGTTACAAATTACCTATATTAATGATCAAAAATGTTTTCAAGGAAAAAAGTGGAGAGTTTAAAATGTAAACATAAAAATTAGACTTCAATTACCAAGGATGATAGTCTTCTTTACACCCTCTCCATTAGGAATTCCATCTTCTATCATGACCCTATAAAAGGAAATTACTCAATTATGCATAAGGATCATGTAATTTTATGCTAAAAATATAAGAAAAAGTCAATTGTATTATTGACTAATTTCTAAAAGATGATATATAATTTTCTATCATAAAATAAAAGTATAAGTCATTGAATATTCTCCCTAGTGGGAATTTAATTGTTACATTATCTATATGGAAGTACTATCTATTATCCAAAGATAATTGGTGGATGGTGAATCTTTGATTTGAACCACCATAGGTGGATTTTCACACCTTTTGATTATACATTTTTTAAGAAAATATCCATTGATAGAGAATTCTAGATCCTCCATGTTCATAATTAGAAAATTCTTGCATAGATTGGGTATAATGAAATATGGATCATCATCTTTCTTGTTTTATAATTATGAAACCTCATTTAACACTTCAAGTACATTATTAATAGGGGATTCATGAAATTAATGTTTAAAGGGTATGGAAATATGTATTTTTAATTTATTAATATTTAAATTCAAATTTTAACTGAGTAATTTATCCGATTAAGAATAACCAACCTCTGTTCTTATTTTCTTAGGCTCATAAACATGTATTTTCTCATTGTTGTCCTCAAATGTGGGTTCAATGAAATCATGGAGATCTCTATATTCCTCAATTGGTTCATCTCTACTTTTTTTATCATCCTTCCAAGAACAGAAGAAATTCACCAAATATAAAAATTAAAAAAAAATAATATTAACTAAACTTCGATTGTATATATTAGAAAATAAAGTGTTCAAATAAGGATCATCTCCCTAAGGTGGTTATTTTTGAATCATTTCATTAATTATGAGTTCCTATTGGAGTTTCATTTCAGTGGATGGAGGTTGGTAATCACGATCCTCTATCTTTACATCAAATGACACCACATGGGTGGTGTATTCCATTATTGAGACAAAACCATATTTTTATAAGGATAGAGATTGATCATGTAATTACATAAATTCATCCCAAAATTCATCCAGATCTTGTTGATCTCGATCTTGTATCTCATCATGAATGACTTTCACCTTGTCCGTCTTTGATAAATTAGGGAGTAAAAATGTTTCATCTTCTTGTTCATGTTTAGGTTTCTCTAATGATTCATCGAAATATTCAGTTATCCTATCCATTTCACATTATAGTTCATTCACTATATCATGCATCTCTGGAATATCATATTTGAGTTGGTACTTTACTGGTTTCTCCTGGAATTATTTTTGACTTACATGTTGAAATGAATTTGAGTGAAACAAGGATCTCTCTAGTTGTGTCTCATCCATTTATTGATAAAATTAAGTTTTGTAATCCTATAATCAAGTTAATAATATCACAAATACTTCTACAAATAGTTTATTGAGGATCTCATTGAGATGATACACGATGTTCTTGAATTACTTATCAATTCCAATTTACCTCTAGGCTCTATTGATCAGTCTATTCCAAAAAATATATTCTACAGATGAGGGTTATTCCACCACTAGATGTGTCACCTATTAGAAATTTTTATTCAATGCGCTATAAAAATCATGTGAATATATCATAGAATTATTTATGGTTTTCATAAACTAATAAAAAACTATCTAAAATGTGAAAAAGTGATAATGTTGGAGAATAAAAGATTGTATCCCCTCAAATAATTCTAGTTCCGAAAAAACACTAATCGTATGGTGTAGGAAAAGAAACATATTTTCCTAGTTTAACAATGTTTATGGCTAGGGTTATTACATTTGAGGAGTTTTGCAGTTTAGTTCCCTAAATTTATCTAAAACACATGAACTATTTTTTTTATTAATTTTTGAAAACAATGATAAATTGTATTGGGGTTTAATTATAAAATAATAAAATGTCATACAATATGATAAATTTAAACTTAAACTAATCTACAGTCCTAAAAAATGAGTTATGGAATAAATAAAATTCCATTGGGTTCTATTTTTGGTTGAATCGTAACTCTCATTTATTTTTTTAATATTAGACTGATAATCTTCACATGAATTCTCATGATGAATTTATATTATTTTTATTTTGAAATTTTGAAATATTTAAATGATTATGAAATATCAAATACAACTCCTCCTCTAATCAAGGTTGATGACACACCATGGTTGAGGGTGTTCTGTCTTCTAGGACACTACTCTTCGGATTTTATTTCATCCATTAAATTGAACCACTCAATAGTGTGAAGAGTAAGTCAAGGAAAAGTTGTAAAACATGTTAAACCAATGAATAGTTATATATTGAGTTGCATTTAGTTATGTGAAATCAACTCATCATATTTATTCGTAATACCTATGAATTCTACTTATATCTCCCAAAAATCTAAAATTAACATTATCTTAAATTTGAGAAAATATTATCCTCAACTAATCCATGCCTCATGTTATCCAACCATTATCGGGAGTTTTGGATAATTTTGTGGGTGGAAGAATAACATATTGGAAAAAAATGTAATATAAAGAATAAAATAAATATAATAAAATAAGAATAAAATAAAAATAGAATAATGAAATATAAAAATATAGATATATAGAGGGAGAATAGAAATAAAGTAAAATTATAAATAATAAAAAAAATATAAATAAAAATGATAAAATATTTACAATAATAATAATAATTCTATGAAGAATAATACGAAGTTAAGAAGTAGTAGAAGAAGAAGTTATGGGTTGAAGGGAAAATTTATAAAACATGAATTTAATATTATTTAAAAAATATAAATATAAATAAATATTTTAAATAATAAATAATAAATTAACTAAATTTAAAAATAAAAAATATGGAAAATGAAAAATGTTGTAATAATGCCTCAACATCGGGCTCTTCGGGCTCTCCCCATGTGTGTTATGGGTCTCTAGCATGACAGTCTATCCCTTCCTTTTTTATAGGAAAAAAGTAGTGTGTGATTGCAACATCCTCTATCAATATCTACCTAGACCTGGAGAGCTTAAAATCAATTTGAATACCAAATATAGCCAGAGGTACTAATATGAATCACCCTTAAAAAATGGGGTTTTATAATTTTATTCTAGAGAATGAGATCTACATGGGGATGTGTGGAATGAGTGGCCACATATTTAATGATATGTGAGTGTATAAGTTGATATGGTAGATGAGAATTACTAGTAATGGAACTCTTCTTTTTCTCTACGTCTTTAAATGTGGTTGAATGGCGCATCAAAATTACTTCAAGTGAATCTGATGATAGTCTAAAGGGTATTGTAGATGGAATAATTCATTGGGATTGGTGATGGATTTTGAGCTTGAGATCAGGATGATCCGCCATTGAGGTTCCCGAATGATTAGTGATGGTTGATGACATTGGGTGATGAAGCCACGGTGGAGTTGCGGTGCATTTCACGGATCTGCAGTGGCAATACATATGGTGTTCTGTGGATATAAGAGGCATAATTTTGGAAGATTTTTCTATATAAGGAAATGGATCTCTTCGTATCCTTTGGCCTTCATAGTGGTTAGTGGATAATCCTATTATCATTTAGGGGTGTTGGCTATGTCTAGGTATATAATCAGTGGTGGCCACAAGGAATGAAAATGGGATATGGCTCGAGATTGGGATTCATGTTTCACAGTAATGAATGATTATGACATGATAAATTAATGGTGAGCAGAGACAATGGTGGAGGCATGTCCGAGGATAAAATTTTGTGTGTCTAATCATGATGTTCTAATATATTTCTATGATTGTGTTTCCAAATAAAAATTACTACTCTAGGTATGGATTCTCGGTTGCAAATTCAAGCCCAAACATCTGGGAAAACCATATACATGACCCACAAAAGCCCTTTGGGATCACTATGCTACCCGCAGGGTTCACCACTAATGGGACACTAAGCGTATGTCTTGCCCACCCATTCATTGTGACTCAAGTGAAACTTCCAAGGATAGACTTCCCAGCTACCCCTTTTTGGTAGAAAAACGGTGGGCTGGCATGGTTGATGGTAAATTAAGATTTTGTTATATTATTTATATAAAAATATAAAAAATATAAATTATTTTGAAACCTTATAAAAAATTTAAAACTTTTTAGAAATAAAATTATGAATTTAAAAATCATCAATATTTTTTTCAAAATGATCTATTTTCATTAAACTTGCACAATTTCACTAAAATGACAAAAACAATAATTTCGTTGGTTTTATTTAATGAATTTATTTTAAAATAATTGATAATTGATTAAAAATGAATAAAAATAACACTATTAGTGGAGAATTAGAGGATATCTCATTCATGAAGCAAGTACACTGATGATTATTATAATCCTAAATTTCTATTGATGTCTAGGTTGTTATAGATGAAATACTTTTTTATCGTGGTATGCGTTATCAAAAAATATATGTACTCATCCATTTTTATTCACTCACAAATCATGTTATATTATTAATGTATTATGAAAATCCATGACTAATTCCATGATTCAAATTTATGATCAATTATATGATTGGTATAATTTTAAAATTTTATTCACTATTTATCATACCCTTAGTCTCATGTTATATTAGTATATCAATTTATTAACCTTTTATAGTTTATTGACTCACCCATTCATGTGTTTCTTTTCCCCATGTTATAAAGATATAAATTATATAAGATGTGTTAATAAATGAATCTTGTTATGAGAAACTATGTGGTAGATGTTTTAGAGAACTTACTAAACATATTTTTGCATTTCCATTTTTCTAATGGTACAATGAAATCAGGACCCAAAGTAATGTGTCTTTTTAATGTAACTAATACTCATATAAAAGATTTAATATTAATTTTTTATAAGTGGGGGTCATTATAATTCCAATAAAATTAATTAGAATAATTTTAGATATATGATAACTATGAAATAATATGATAAAAAATAAAATTTAAATTAATTTAAGTAATGAAATGAAATGATAGTTTTAACAAATAATTATTTAAAGAGACTATCACTTTTCATAAATTGACATTACATAAATTCTTTAGAATAATGAAAACAATATACAAAGAGATTCCCAAATAAGGTAATAGTATAGTGCCTTTGGAAACATGGAAACATAATCACTAGTATATAAATGAGATGAAATATCTCCCACTAGGTTCTTCATGACTATCACCCTTTGTAGAAACATCAAGAAAAATACATATCTTTATAACCTAGAGAAGGAAACCTAAAAATAGGTGATATCAAATGATCAATAAGTGTAATCAGAAAATATATATAGGCATAATCATGAGAATAATGTTATGATAATGTGATTATAAAAATAGAAGATCATACCATGAAAATCCAAGACCATATACATAAATCATGGCATAGTTATTAGTATTTTATAATACATGAATCACAAAGGAATAAAGAACCTAATCCATGAAAGTATAACATAGGAATAAAACATGGAATTATGGCAAACACATTGGCATATAATACTATTTCTATAGTGGACAATGTATTGATGTTGTGACCATCTTAGTTTAGAATGTCCATTACTGAACCAGATTCACACCCTATTCATGTCCTGTAATAAATAACCATGTCGACAACTCTTTTAAGCCCTATATTATTGAACTAAGATAACTCATCCTTCCAACCCTGTAATACTGAACTGATTTCATTTCTTATTTCATCATTATAGTATAGATCTGACTTTATTTCCCATTACATCCATGTCTATCTCATAAGATATAAATATTTCCCAATGCATTGGAGGGATATATAAGTCCCACCCATCTCAAAATGGTATCATTCATATATGTGCCACAAAATCATAAAAATCATATTATAACCCATGAAATGGAATGAGTATCAAAATATTGTAAACATATCCTAACCTATGGAAAAATATACAGTTCTCATAATCCTTTATCCAGAAGAAGAACCTATGAAAGAGATACGGATTTCATTAACATATAACCTATGAAAGTGAAAATAAATAAATAAACATATTACCCATGAAAAAGAAATATATTTCATAAACATATATCCCATGAAAGTGAATTCGGATTCATAAATACCATGTCAATAATTATATCTCATTCATAGAATGAATATGAATGGAACCTGGAGATCATTTTAAATAATGCAATGTGGAATATCAATTGATGTAATAATAGATGGACAATCATTTTGAAATACCATTAAAAACATTTATGTGGATAATATCCTATCTAATTAAAAAAACTCTTTTTAATATATAACACATCTAAAAACATATTATTAAAAAAACATTGAAAACATATAATGATGAATTGAATCATTTTGATATTATTTTTCCTTGAAATCTTATAAAATTATATTCAAAACTTTTTTTAAAAACCTTTTCAATAAATACACTGTGAATGCAAATATAGAAAACATGAAAATTTATTGCAAACCATTTTACTTGAAATAATATTAATGAAGATTTTATTATATTTGAAAAAAATTCCATTAAAATTCCATTGAAAACATATAAATAAACCATTAAAAATTTTAAAAGCATTTATCCTCAAAAAAATACTTTTAAAAACATTTTAATAAAAATTATCCATTTAATAATAAATAAAATTCTACAATGAAATTATGATAGTTAAATATATACATTATGTAAGAGTTAAAAATACCATTTTGTTTACATTGTTAAACTGTTTGAAAAATTCCATGTTCTGAAAAAGATAAGAATATTCCATTGAATATATTTTTACAAGAAAAAGGGAAAAAATTTCTTTAAATTATTATTAGATAACAATTTATTATTCTTGGAAACCATTTTTAGAAAACATGGCTTTGAAGGAAAATATATATATATCCAAATAGATTGTAAAGTAGGGGTTTCTTAAAAAGACATTTCTAAATATATTATATACCAAAGAGTATAAAAATGGAACCAATACATAAATATATCATGAATAAAAAGGAAATTAGAAAAGACATCAATTTTCCTCAAGGATGGGTTATAATATTTCATCAAAGTAATAATAAACATAAATAACCCTAAAAAGATATAAGATTGTTTCAATAAACTCTTATCATTTGGTAACGTGGGATCATAATATCCCTGTAAGAAAAAAATTTAAACTAATCTTATAATATCATTAATAGTGTGATATGTGTGATATATCATGTAAAATGGATGTATAGAAACCTCTAAACAAATTTAGGCATATGAGAAAACATGGTTTCAATGAATGAAAACTGAGACAAAATTATTTTTCTGATTTGGTATATTTTGAAACATAATACCCATGAAATATAGGTCATATAATGGATTTGTAAATAACCATTAATATAACCATGATAAATATTAAATACATCTATGGGAATTATACAAATCACAAAAAATTATGGGTGGTGAATAAAGCTTGTATCTCACAGAAATAAAAAGATAGATGAAATCCCCTTACCTTGTGCCTTAACTTTGATCGTACACATTAAAAACACTTATATAATATATATAAATTTAAAATATATATTTTATAGATCAATATTAATATATTTAATTCCATATATGGTTTTATTCTATCCTTATATTACCCTCTTTTTAACAATCCTATATTACTGTTTCACTTAGGGTAATATCCGCTTTATTCTTCAAATGTGTCTCAATTTTTTTTTACATTAAGTACATAGTCTTAAATAATTATTCAATAATGTATATAATTATATAAATATCATAAATATACATCATATATGTATTATAATATTCTATAGAATATATATGTACGAAATGGAATACACCGTTCATAGAGGGTAATCCATACACACGCATACACAATGTTTCTATTTTTATTATCATATTGAATGAAAGAAAAAAAATGAAATATATGTATATAAGTATATAATATATTTTAATTAAAATGATAATATTATATATATCATATAATCTCACTAAAACAATCCAAAATACATTCCATGTAGTGTGGGAATGAATCACATCGCTTTGAAGGGGTAGTAGTCTACACATCCTCAAATGAAATTATCATATTTACACCAAATAGAAAGTAACACATATGATTTATAAAATTAATAATGGAATATTAAATACATAATTAATATTATATATAACACGTATAAATATATTTTCCATCATAATTTATACTATGAGTGGCGATAAATGAAAAACGAACAATCATTATTTAGTGAGACGGTAGTTTATCGTACACGTAAACAGTACATTTTCTAGCCATAAGATAGTGGTGTGTGTACTTTTATATTCAATAATTAGCATATAAGTATCATACTATATTGATAATACTGGTTATTTTATAAAATAATTGAATATTTTACTGGAGTGGGTGGATCGAGAAAAATAAAATAAGTGATCTTGAGTGAAGGTTCTAATTCTTAATCAGGTAACTCCTTTTGGTTTGCGTGAAATGGATTCATTGGAAGAATTTATTAATAAAGGAAGGATTTAAGGAGTGAGGTAGGGATATTTCTAAGTTCATTTTTAAGATCATGGATGAAACTATGTGGTTTTATTGGTGTAAAGGAGAGGGATTGGTGGTATCCTTTTATACCGAAGGAGGAGTGACACTCTTATAAATATTTGAAGATAGAATACCAACCATGTTTTCATGTTGCAAGTGGATCCAATAATAATAAAATTTAAATAAAATTTAGGATAATGTCTAAATTTGACCATAAAATGTATTTGCGACAAGTTTATAGATCGTTTTGGGCCTTAAGGTTATGGTTTTGTCCCTTATTAAGATTAATTTAACCTTATTCTATATAATTGATTTTAATCACTTTCAATATTAATTTTGGTAAATAAATAAATTGAACTAATTATAAATTATAAATTATTATGATTACGAATATGGAGTCAATTTTTCTGAACTCTAAATAATAAATTGGTAGAAATTAATTTAAATTTAATGTTGTAATCGAGTCGATGATGTGGGTTTTTAATGTTAAATCATTAAAGAAATTTCTATATTTTGATACATATTTTGAAAGTGAACATGATCTCAATGACTAATATTATATTATTTTATATAAATACTATCCAATTTAACTTGGATAAAAATATTAAAATATAATTTAGCCTATAAATAAATTTGATGAAAAATAAGTTCTGAACAAAAATATCAGTATTTTTATCAACTCATAAAAAAATTAAACCTTATTGAAAAATAAAAAAAATATTATAACCTAATTTTTATTTTTATTTTTAAAATATGATTCTTATTTTGACATATTATTTAAATATATTACCAATATTGGGATTTAAAATGGGTTCTCCATCTTAAATTTGTAAAACTGCATTTATAAAAATATATGTTTTAAGAATAAAATTGGGTTTGTTTTATATTACATATATAAAATATATTTAATAAATATAAAAAATATTTCATTGAATATATGAAATATCTATTACATTATTACCTATGTCTAATTTTATTTTATTTAAATTGTTTTTGTAAAACAACTTTCTAACCAAAATAATAATAATATTTCATTTTACATTCAGTCGATTTTCATATTCATTAATTGGTAACATATTAATTCATATTATATTTTACAAATAATATATCTCAATAAATTAGTTAATAATATTAATAACCTATGATTTAAAATATAGTTTATATCATATTTTATTATCTAATTAAATATTAATGATGAACAATTTTTTTTTGTAAAACTCGCTCTTTTGTGTAATGTAATACATCAAGGAAAGTCATTATTGTGTGTAACACAATCAATACTTGAGGTTCTATGTAGATAAAGGAAAATTTTATTATGTGTGTCATGAATTATTTACTATTTTTTCATATAACTTTATCCAAACATAATGCCTTAATATGAATTAAAAAAATTTTAGTTTTGCGTGAAGTATGAAATCTCAAAAGAATTAAATTAATTCAAAAAAATAATTCACCAAAATCTATGGGTCTTACATTATACCCCACATAAAATAAATTTCTCACCCAAAATTCATATGGGTAATTAATTCATTAATAAATGGAATATTAATTCATTGAAAACATGAGCATAAAATTGAATATTAAAATTTTACTTCAAAAGGGAATGATGGGACTTTAATGGTTGCCCAAAGTAATATATATATATAAATATATATATATATAGGTTTCCCCTAAGGATTACATTGGTTGGGAATGAATATAGGTTAAGGAGGAAAATTGAAAATATTTATATGAAGTGATTGATTTCATAAATAATAAAAAATTGAATGATCATAAAACCTTTAGGGTCTCAATGTAATAAATTTTTTCTGATTTATAATGCAATCAGTTTAACATAATTATGGTAATAAGAAATCAATTTCTTATGTTCGTAATAGTAAGTTTGAGTAATTATTTTATTGAAAATTAATACAATGAAATATAATTACATGATATATTTATATAAAAAAATTCATTATTTAGTTATTATTTTACTTACTTCCAATACATCCATTACATCATGAAATTGATTTCCAAAATTTTACTTAGATACATGATGTGATAAAATATACTTTTAATAGATCTTATGTCCCATAAAAGAATAAACTGTATTACAATTTGTCTCTAACAATTCATCCAAAACAATATGGTAAACACATTAATGTGTAATCATAAAAAGAAAAACTATTGTTTCACCATTAATAATTATTCAACAAAAATAAGTACAAAATAACATGGACATCGTGTAGGAAAGTGGAAGGTAGGGAACCCTTATTGTCCTTTGGTCATGGTTTCTAGACATGTGGCCTTTCCAAAATTGATTGGTTTTGACTCAACAAAATTTTTTTTTTCTAAATCCATGATAATATAATCACCCAAATAAATAAGACTTTAATCAGTGAGATATGTTTAATCACTAAATAGATTTTTTACCAAGGTTTTCAATTCAAACACGGTGCATAAATACTTCCTCAAATGTATAACAGAAAACTTTTCATGAATGGGTAACCAGATAACCCTTCTTATATATTAAAATCAATAACTTTATAATGAATTTCCTCAAATTATATTGACATTGATTCCCATATGTATCACAAAGTAGATCTTTGGTGGTCACATTCAAAAAATGTGAATACCCTCGTCATTTATTCCCTTGAAACATGGTAATAAAAATAATTACCAAAATTAAAATTGAAAAAATTCATGGTTTCTTATTTCAAAGGTCACTAGATATATTTCTTAAAAGAAATAATTTTTTAACTTCATCTATGATGATATAGATCACTTTCTCAACCGTTCAAAAATCTGATCTAGTGTAATCAGTACCATCAAATTCACATTTCATATTTAAAACATGTCTCTTATCCAAAAATTAAGGTATATCTTCTATTAATATTTATTCCAATGTATATCACCATTTCATTAAATTACTTTTCTAGTCCATCAAAAAAATTCAAATTAAAATTGTAAATCTTTAGAGAAAAAATAAACTGAAAAATCCTTGAATATTTTACTATTTTTATTACATAATTTTTGAGTCCAAATACCTAAAAAATTTATTACTTTTTCATTAACAAATTAACAAGGCTACCTAATCCTATTATATAATTATTATTTCTATTCAAATTTCATTTCTTCTCTCTACTTCATCAGCAATTTAAATATTACTTAGTCATCCTTGTGGATTCTCATTAAGAGCATTCATCTTTTTATATTGAGATACATAATGGGATTTAATCCACACTTAAAACACATAACCTTCAATGATGATTTATGGAGGCCGATATTTTCATCCATGTCAATAACCTGACTCTTTTTATTCCCGTGCAGAAACTTTCTCCGTGTCCTTTTCCATTGTCAAAATATCATTGTGTTCCTCTAATACTTTCACTTAGGTGATTCTTTCCACATCATTGACACAAATGAAACCAAATTGTCTTTCTTCCATTATCTCTATTACCCAAACACATAGTGAACTACTTCTTTCGATTCCTTGGTGTTTCATGGAGTTGGTTAAGCAATAAGTTATTAATAATTTTACTTGAAAACTAATTATGCTATATCACAACATATTTCACTCTAGTGATCATCCCACATAACTTATCATTAGAAAGTCATCCATCACATTCAATGTTAATCTAGTTCCTTCCATTGACTAGAAACATATAAATAGTGTGATCATTGCTCATAAAAGCATAATACCATAGAGTAATGAAAAGAATTTATTATGTGATGTCTAAATCAAGACACCATCCTTAATATATTACACCCTAGGTTTATCCTTGGTTATTCATATAAAAACAAATTTAAATACTTCACAGTTGTTCATTAAGAGTACGTGAATTCCCAAAGAATATACCTTGACTATGTGAAACAAGTTATGCAGTAAGACCTATTGTTAGGAACCATATCACCCAAATCTAGGCCCGTAACATCTTGTTATATTTTGTACCCTCTCTTTTCATATAAAGACATTACATAAATTATTTGTAATACTTAAAAAATTATACAAGAAGATGCCCAAAGATCATATTATTATAGTGCCTTAAAAAACTTGGAAACTTATACACTAGTACATAAATGAGCTATATATTATCTCCCACTAGGTTCTTCTTGAAAATTACCCTACTTATAAACATTAAAAAAAAATACTTATCTTAAATTCCTAGGTAAAGAAACATGAAAAGTAGTGGGATAAAATTATTAGTATGGGTAAAAATGTGAGATATATAAGCAAAATCATGAGCATAAAGTTATGATAACATGGTCAAAAAAATTGAATATCATACCCTATATATCAGAGATCATATACATGAATCCAGTAATAAGTCATTGAAGTTCATAATACATGAATCATAAGGAAATGAAGAACCTAATCCATGAAATAATACCAATGGAATAAAACTTGGAAGTGTAGAAAACACATTAGCATATAATATGTTTTATATTGTATATAATGTTTTGATTCCATGACCATATTAGTGGACTAATTCCTTTAATGAACTAGGTTCACACCACACTCCATCACTATATTACTAACCTGGATTACTCATTCTATCTTGGTATTACGGAACCTATTTCACTCCTTATTCTAGACAAATTATACTGAACTGATCTCATTTATCATTATAACCCTGTAATATTGTACCATTTCTCATTATAAATTATTTCGATTCCAAATATGGAATCCAATTTTCCAGACTCCAATCATTGAAGTGGAATAAATTAATTTAAAATTAATCTCGTAGTCGGGTCGACGATGCTAGTTTTTAAAGTAAAAACATTCAAATGATTGCAATGCCAATATACATAACTTAAATTTGAAATTGATCTCAATTTACTAAATTATATTAACTGATAAATATATAATATATAAAATCATTTAAAACAATTTAAAATATAATTTAACCTCATTAATAAATTAGATGAAAAAATCAAATTTGAACTAAAATTCAGTATTATTAATTATTCATTAAAAATTTAAACCTACAAAAAAATTCCTAAAAATTATCCTATCCTAATATTTATGTTTAAATTTAAAATGGGGTGTTTATTTTGCAATATTAAGTCTATAAAAGTACCAAAATTATGATATAAAAGGATTATCCATTAAAAAGAAATAAAACAGCATTTATAAAAATATACATTTACAAGAATAAAATTGTGTTTATTATTATCTTTCATATATGTATTATATTGAAGTAATATAAAAAATATTTGATTGAATATATAATATATATATATTAAATTATTATTGCACACTAATTTAATTTAATTTAACTTATTATGGTAAAATAGCATTGGGACCAAAAACTTAATAATATTTCCTTTTAGTTTCAATTAGTTTTCATATTAATTAATTAGCAACATATAAATTAATTTTATATTATGTAAACCATATATTTTAATAAATTAATTATTAATATTAATAACCTCTAATTTAATAGGATCTTTATATATTATTATATTGACAAAAAACATTTTAATGATATACTATTGTTCGATAAAACTCGGTCTTGTGTGTTATGCAAGACACCAAGGAAATTCATTGTTGTTTGTAACTCAAGCTATCCTCAATGAATAGTATAGGGAAATATAATATTTATGTTGTTTTTAGTGCATCATTAAATAGTTTTTTAATATAAATTAATCCAAAAAAGTACCTTAATATATAATAAACTATTTTCATTATTTTTTAAAATGAAAAATATGATATGGATTATGTTATTTTAAAAAAAATTCAAATAATAATGGGGTGTGATTGTATTGGTAACCATTCAGAAAAAAAAAATATCTATTCAAAAAATTATTATCATATCATCTGAAAATTTTGATTTCATTATTTAAAAAATTAAAATCATTATTTCCAACTAAATTTCTAAAACATGGAAAATATAAATAGAAAATAAACTTATAGAAAAATATGACTAATTAGAATGAAAATAATTCATTTTTATAAAAATAAATTTTCACATAATTTAATAAATATATTATTAATTAATACAAATTATTAATGAAATTGACTTATAAAATGAATTATATTATTATTATTTTAATTATTACCCACTATTTAATATATGAGATGATATTCTAATCGTATTTATTTTTCAAGGTATATCTTATAATATCACATCTTTTTTACTATCTAAATATATAAATGTAATTATCTATTCTCAAATAATAATGACTTTTTATTACCAAATAATATACTCTAGAGTATACCATTCTCGAACCAATTTGAATAACCATTACATTATACCATTGATAAAAAAATTATTCTTCCAAATTAAATCCCATATCGAACCACTAGATATTAACCATACACACTATTCAATATAATCCTACCAATTAGGAAAAATTCCCCAAATTTATCATGATATAATTATCAATAAAATGTTACAATATATTTAATTTTTCATTTGGAAAATAAATCGAATCTTTATTAATTAAACATCATAAAAATATTATACCTATGTATAGGTTATACCTAAATTATATGTACTTCAGTTTTAATCACTATAAATTAATCCTTTTGAAAAAATTAAATTCATTTTTATTTATTCTAATTAAATTTTTTTTATAACATTAATGATAAAGAACTGATGAATAATTATTATTATTTAGCATAATCCTAATAAAATTTATTATTTTTTTATAATGTCATGGATAAATATAAATCACTAATGAAAATAGTGAAGAGAATAAATAAGTAGTTTTTATTATGATGTTGAACTAACTACATTTGGTAAGATAAAGAATACCTTCATTTCTATCATAACAATCACATGTTAATATTCAGAACATTTTTTATGCTTATTTATTATCATAAAAAAAATGTGGTTTAAAGATAAATACCTTTCTCAGAATATTTAATAAGATATTAGTTCAAATAAATTTTATTTCCAAAATGGGTTTGATAATATAAAAAATAATTATAGTATATTAATTTGGTTTCTTAGTCTTAAGATGTATTTTCCAATGGAATCATTATTCCAACCTTTTATACTTTCATATAAAATAATTAATACCATGTAAATCCAATAAATTTTATTGTTATACCTTTTTTAATTCATTTTCATTCTCTAAGGCTTCCAAAAAGAATCTATGAATATAATTTGGAAATAAATACTACATAATGGTTTATTAACATAATGTGATTTAATAAAGAATATTCCCTAAGAGTCTCAATCTAGGTTTATAATTTGGCATCCTATCTATGTACATGGTGATGAATGAGTTAAGAAACAGAACGCACCATTGAGTTTTATTTCATCTACATAAATATGTTCATGATTGTTCACCCACATGAATTATCCATCGATTGTTTTTATTTTTATGATAACCAATCAATTTCTATAGTAACCAAATTTCTTGACATTATCCTATATGTAAAATTTCATATAGTCAAATTCCATAGGTATTCATTATAGTTCCCCTATATAGATCCACTTAATAATAATTAATACTTTAGTTAAACTAAATTCATATATATAACATTGAAATTACTATCAACCATAACATACCAATATTTGATGACTTTTCATTCCCCTCATTTATCATCAACCAATATAATTTAATATCCAATGTGATGTAAAATATTCTATAATACCAACATCATGTGACAATAACTATGGATAGAAATTACCTAACATAAAGCTAATATTTTTATTATTATTCATTCTGAAGACATTTTTTGTTTAAAGTATTATATTATCAATAAAATAAATTAACTAAAACTCATATATTCTTAACCTAATGGACAATTTCTCACTATAAAATATTGAATAATACATAACAAGTCATCAATATATACATGATATTAGACTCTTATGATATCCTTCTATATATATCTTGCATTTTAGTTATCTTCAAATCCTGGTGAAATAGAATCATAAGAAATTGATGAGATTCAATATATAGACCGAGAAAAAAGAGGTAGAAATAATCAAATATCAATTGTGAGAATATGATGATTATATGGTTATAATATAAATGCATTATAAATAATATCCAATAATTAATAGGTCATATATCATGGAAAAAATCTTGAAATAAAATAACACACCAATGAAAAGAGTTAGTTAGAAGACATGATCTATGAGATCATAATGTATACATGATAATAAGTATAAAACTCAAAAAACACATAAAATTTGGATCCAAAATTAGAATAGAAAATTATATGAAGAAATAAATCTACATCATGTTCACCCATAAAAATGTGAACAAATATTGTCATATATTATTCATAAAACAAACAAGTTAATAAATATTTATGCCTCATATTCACAAAGAATTCCAATGATCAAGGTATTCCACTTCACATTCATAGAAAAAAATCTGAAAAATAACCCCATATGTCCTTAAGACAACATAATTTTTAATAATTCTTCACAGGTCTCATTTGTGAAACATTTTATAATCTAATGTGGTATAAAACCTTACACATGGAAATATAGGATGATGTCAGACCCCACAAATCATTAACCATTTTGATTCAAAATATGATAAAGAATCCATAAATATAATGTTGGTCGGAGTGGATACTCAATAAAGGGTTTAATTGAGTTCCAATAATAATTTCTGTTAAAAATATTTCTCTTAAAAACCCCCAATTTAAAAACAAAGTAAAACTGTAGTAAATCTATACAGAGTGTAAATTTTCAATCAGTTTCTCAGAGATTGATTAGGTCTGAGTTTACTTAATCTAAAGATTAAATTAACTTTTGAAACTAACCTACTAGTTTACAATAAGTATAAACACTTACTAATTTAACAATAAAAGTATATTTAAAATAGTCTTGTATTTCAATGTAATAGCAGTGGATTATGAAATTAATATATATAGTATACTCAAAGACTTAAATCAAAAATCACAGTAGAGGTAACCAAGAGGTTCAGTCTCAAGCTGAGACTTAGTTATCTCATCAATTTATATAAATTGATCCACACCCTAGATCGGGGGAAAACAATATTACACTACTGTCCAGGTCTAAATACCTCTACCATAGTTCTACATGAGAATCAAAAAACAACAACATATAGGCTGTCCAGGTCCTACTCGACCTCTACCATTATCCATAGTCGGAAACAAAGGGTTATGACGTTTGAGTGTGGATTTAAGAATCCTCCAGTTTAGCTTAGGAGACAGTGTGTGTTTAAAATAAACATGGTATACACAATGCTTGAAATGTAAAGATAGAATCACTAACGAAAGTGAGAAAGAGTTTATAAAAGCTTTAGTGATTGGAAGTGCACCTCCAGACTCGTCTGATTGGCCATTAAAGAATCTGAGTCCTTCTTTGGTTTGTCTCTGAAAAACAGAGTGTCGTTTTCTTCTTTGGTTTTAGATTCACATTATCAGCCTGAGTGCATGAATTGTTTTTTTTAGTTCTTCACTCAGGATATAGCTTGTGTTCTTTTCTAGAATGAGTAGCTTCGTGTATGTCTAGTGTTCCTGAAATATGGGTTTAGCCTTTCACGATTGCACCACGTTTGAATGATTTTCATCCCTTTTCTTTCTCACCAGTGTGCCTTCTTTTTCTACTTGTTGTTATATATCTGTATGTGCTGCTAGGTCTTTATCTTCCCTTTTATTGCTTTCAACTCCAGAAAATGGGAATGATTACCTTTTTCAGGGGTACTAGGTAAGGTTCCCTAACATGGCAAGACAGATCATTAAATAACATTAACTGCATTAAAAACATCAAATGTATCTATTATCTTAATAAATAAATAGTATTGAGAGTATATAGTTTGACTGGTTGGCCAATCATTAGGAGCTCGTGTTGGTAAATGTGTACAGTGGTCTTTGTGTAGTAGTCCTTCCATCAGTAACTATTTGAACATATATCGGTAGCTCTTTGAACTTGCATCGGTAGCTCTTTGTGTCGGTAGCTCTAGGTATCAGTTACTCCTTCTATCGATAGACTTACTATATCGGTAGCTCAGTAGACTAGTTATATCAGTAGCTTTATAATTGTATCGGTATACTGTGTCGGTCGGTTCATATGATTCGTCGGTCGGTGTATGAGTAGGCCAGTCGGTAGCTCGTATCCGTAGCTCTTAGTGTTCTTTATTGATAGACTGAATCTATCGGTAGAATTACTTACCGGTGGACATATGCATATCGGTAGACCTGTTCTATCGGTAGCTCATTTTCGGTCGTTAGCTCTGTACATATCGGTAGCCTTAGCTTATCGGTGACTCTGTCTATCGGTAGACTAAGTCTATCGGTAGACTGAGTACTGGTAGCTCTATATCTGTAGCTATACCCAGATTAGTGACTTAACACTTCTCTGTTTTATGCAAAACATATCTGAATGGGTTATAAGAACATCATAACTCATATATACATAGATAAAAAAGGATTAACATATCTATGGGATTATTTTAATATTATTATCATCTTGATCACAGATTGAAAGAATTAATATATAGAAAATCATTAGATTGAGATTAATAAAGTATATGAAACCATAATTGGGATTATCAAAACAGTTGAGGTTAACAATCTCCCCTTTTTTATAATCAAAACGTATGATATTATCATTTTAAAATAGTGAGCAGTTGTATCAGAGGATATATCATTAAATTCAATTATCTCAGAGAAACAGTATGTTATAAAACATAATGGATTAGAGGTGGAAGAAAATGTAATAGTATTAGAGATAAAATTAAATGCAATGATATCAAAAGTCAAATTTAGTGGCAATAGAGATTTAGAGAAAATGGTATCAGATAATGAAATGTAATAGTATCTGAGGGGAAAGGAAAGATAGCTCTTCCTTAGATAAAAATTTCTCCCCCTTTGATACTTTCTCCCCATTATTTAGTTTTCCTTTAATACTTTTACCCCTTTGTAAAATCTTGGTAAAAAAAATATTTCTCCCCCTTTGTGATAATCAAAATGTGAGAAACCATAGAAAAGAGGAAAAAAAATAAAAATGAGAAAATAGATAAAAACCAGATTCATTTCATGTCCCAAATAAGGTACACAGAAATAAGAAAAATACAATGGATTCCTATCAAACCGTCTAGCCACTTGTTCAATCCACATCCTCAATGTGAGATTTTCCCTCGGGAGCAGAAGAGGATTCAGGTGAAGTGGTTGGAGGTGAGGTCTTTGGAATCCTAGAATTGATCATTGGAGGCTGAGCCATAGAAACTATTCCTCTTCTGTACTGAGGAGATCATTGAGTGATCATAGGATTGAGGCTTCGAATTTCTTGGAAAGGAGTCATCTGAACTGGAGAAGCAGTAGAGGCAGAGGCTGGTAAGGCAGGAGGTACAATCACTAGCCTATCATCAACATGCAGAAAAGGCAGAAACAGATTTATGAAGTCTATAATTATTTCTCCTCCTCTCTCCATAGCAGATATGAAGTCATCCTTGTTCTCCATAAATTTTTCCAATGCTGAATTCAGTTCCCTTATCTTGCTAACTTGTTATCTAAAATATTGATTTACAGGAGGCATCTTCATATTTTCCAACAGAAGTTTTAAGTGATTGTTGAGTTTATTCTTGGTTAAAATCCTAGAGAAATAGGATTCCACCTTAACTTTAACTTCTTTCTGAGAGGCAGATGCTTCTCTCATATAGTCTTGGACTATCTTCATTATCTCTCTAGCTGAATCTCGAGTAGCAAGAACAACATTTCTCAACATGGATGAGTCCACAGAGCCACTGGTTGAAGCTGAATCATGCTCCTCCTTCATCACAGCTCGAATTTGATTCAAATCCAATGAGGGTTTAGATGCAATAGAACCAACAGAGAAGGGTACTATTTCCTTGAAGTTCTTGGTCAACCCACTGATATGATTTTGAACTTGAGATTCCTGGGTTTTAACATCATCTTTAATCGAAGTTTTAAAACATTCGAACACTGAAACCATCTGGCTTACCACACTCTTGACATAGGCTAAGTCCTTGTCAACTTGGGATTTTGAGCTCATGTAAGAGTCTAAAGAAACAACAGATTCCTTTAGAGCTTCAAGATCTACTTCCATTCAAGACATTTGAATCTGTCATTATTTAACTTCATCCACTATTTCTCCAATAAAGGTTAACATTTTACAACCTAGATAGAGTTCAAATGATCTTTCCAACATCCTAATCTCTTCAGTAAAACAATGCTTCAACTCAGCAACTAATTCATTAAAATATTCTTTCAGCTCATCCTTTAAGGATTCCAGATTAGCCCTAGTGATCATATCAGCAGGTGAAACTGCAATGGGTACCCTTTCAGATGCTAAAATAACCACTGAGTCAGGCATTATGAATTGTATTGAATAGTCCAAAGAAACATCCATCTTTTTTACCTCTTCCACAAAACTGCCCTTAATATTTTTCTTTAAAGTGTCCAGGTCATGCATTCGGACCACATCTTTAGGTAGTAACTCAGTCTCAACATCATAAGTAATCTTAGGTCAATTGAAAGAAGCTTCATTTTCAGGATCAGGATAGTCTATACCACAGACTATAAATCATGGGTCTTCTTCCCAATCTTCTATTTTAGCAGCCACTGTAACACTTCCAACATTGGTTTGATGCTCCCCCTCAATTGGTGCATCCTCAAGTAAAACAACAGCATTCTCTGCATTTTCAGCAGGTCTTCCTTTCTCAGGAGAATCTTCCACTATTAATTATTTCTATGCAATAGCTGGAGAGACCACTGAATTAGGTACAATTTCATCCACTTCTCCTATTGTATCCTCAGTAGGGACAAAAGATTGTCCAATCACTGGACTCAGGATCAAATCAGCTGATAGAGATGCTTCACTTTTATGAACATCTTCTTCATTCTCTATACCAGCTTCTTTCTTATCTGATTTATGTTGATAATGATTTTCAGGAGTTGTGCTATGAAGTAAGTCAGGGTCTCCTCCTTCATCAGTAGATGACTCTTCCTCATCTGAATCATCACTGTAATATTGCTCCTCTTCATCAGGTCCTAGACCTGGATCCCTCATATCCATAGGTCTTGAAGGATGATTCCCAGGATTAAATTTTTCATATACCATCTGGTCATCATTGACCCATTCTCCTCTCCAAGGGTTCCAATTTATCCTCATGAATTTGCACACTATTGATGGGATACAAAAGTTATTCTTTACTACTCTTGTCTAATCTTGAGACTCAGCTACCCCATTTACCGTGATCATTAAAAAAATTAACTTAGCAAAGAATAGGTCATTTGTATTTGATTTTGGCCTTTTCATGTCTTCCATTTGGATCATCATCAATCTGAAAAAATTAACTTTTACAAAATTTTGTAAAAGATGCAAGAGATAGATATACTGAAATCTCAAATTGGAAAAGTCTCCTCTCCCCGGTATCAAGACATGTTGAACAAATTCGAATAGAAATTTGTTCTCTCCATCCATTTCTACAGCAAATACTTTTCTTTGACTTCCATCACCAGTCAACTCTTCCAAAGCAGTCTCATAGTTGAAAATATCTCTAGTAGTTGTCATGGATCTTGAGACATATACATATACCCCTTCGTGTGGATATTTTATGTACTCATCCCATTCAAAAGATGAAAACGATATCTCCTTTCCATTCACAAACGAAGTCACTCGGTTTTCATTCTCAGAATTCTCAAAAGTTAAAAACTCGTAAAATTGTTTCACAAACATTGGAAAGTACGGACCATTGTTGTTCGAAAAACACTCAACCCATTTTTGATCATCAATCACTTCATGCACTAGGGACTTTCTAAGAAGTATCCATTATACACACAGCTCTTTGTCAATTACAATAACTCTATTATGTAAATGAGGATTTATTGGTCATCTTCCTGATATTGTCCTGCTAGCTCTTCCACTTGCTTCTGGAATAGACCTTTTCTCCTTTTCTTTCGTATCATCAGCAACATCTCTAACAGAAGGGAGTTTTGTTTTTTCCATCTCGGATTCGAGGGATTTAGGGTTCTTGAAAGATTTAGGAGCAATGGTTTGAGGGTAAAGGTTTGAGGCTCAGTGGGTTGAGAAGTAGCTTGGACTTTAGTTTTAACATTTAGGAATAATAAAATAAATAAATAAAATGAAATAATGAAAAAAACAATTCAGATTCTGGCGGCAGACAGAAGTTTAAAACAGCGCACTCATCGGTAGGGTGTATCAGTGAGAATTCCTATCACTGAGGTTACATCGGTGAGAATTTCACATTGGTGAGAATTTTACATCGGTGATAATTTCACATCGGTGAAAATTTCACATCGGTGAGAATTTCACATCAGTGAGAATTTTACATCGGTGAGATTAGCTACCGATCGAGTTCAAACATACCTAACTGATGTCTAATGTAACTTAAACTCTCTGAACTCAATGGTTTAGTGAAAATATCAGCTAATTGATGTTCAATACCAATATTCTCAAGAGTAATATCACCCTTTTGATAATGATCTCTCATGAAATCGTGCCTTACATCAATGTGTTTGGTCCTAGAGTGAGACACAGGTTTCTTCGAAATGTTTATTGCACTAGTGTTGTCACAGTTGATAGAAACATGCTAAATGTCATATCCATAGTCCAAAAGAGTGTGTTTCATCCACAAAATTTCTGCACAACAACTACTAGAAGCTATGTACTCTGCTTCGGCAGTGGACAATGCTACAGAATTCTGCTTTTTACTACACAATGATACAAAGGATTTTCCCAATAAGTGACATGTTCCTGAAGTACTTTTTCTATCCAACTTGCAACCAACAAAATCAGCATCTGAATAACTCATTAACTCAAAGGGTTGTCCTTTTGGGTAAAAAAAACCTATGTTTACAGTATTTTTACGATTATAAAAATTATTTTAACAGTAAGTAAATGAGATTCTTTTGGAATAGCTTGAAATCATTCACACATACAGACACTAAACATAATATCTGTTTGACTAGCAGTAAGGCAACGTAAGCTTCCAATCATACCTCTATAATTGGTTTGATCCACTGGTTTCTTAGTTTTATCTGCATCCAATTTACAAATAGTACTCATAGGATTATCACTTTCCTTAATACTATCCAAACCAAAACGTTTTAAAATATCATTTGTATATTTACTTTGATTCAAAATAATACCATTTTAATTTTGGAAAACTTGAAATCCAAGAAAATATTTGAGATCTCCCATTAAACTCATTTAAAATTCCTTTTGCATACTCTTTGAAAAATCTGTACATAAGGAATGTTTAGAAGATCCAAAAATAATATCATCAAAATAGATTGGATCTATTAAAACAACTTTAGAAATTCTTTTAATAAAAAGACTGGGATCAGCAATCCCTTTAGTAAAACTTTTTGAAATAATTAAATTACTAAGTCTATCATACCAAACACTTGGTTCTTCTTTCAAACCATATAAATCTTTAGAGAGTTTAAAAACATGATTTGGAAAATGAGTATTAGTAAATATAGGTCGTTGTTGAACAAAAACATCTTCAATTATAAAACCAATTAGAAAAGCACTTTTGACATCCATTTGATATGACTTGAAATTCAGAGGAGCAGCATAGGCAAGTAGAATTCTAATAGCTTCTAATATAGCCATATGTGAAATGGTTTCCTCATATTATATACCTTCCTCTTGACTATGTCCTTGTACAACTAGCCTAGATTTGTTTCTAACTATGTTTCCAGATTCATCAACTTTGTTTCTAAAAATCCATTTAGTGTCTATTGTTAATGTGTCCTTAGGTCTGTCAACTAATTCCCATACATTGTTTATTTCAAATTGATTTAACTCTTCTTGTATAGCCATTACCCAAAATTCATCATTTATATCATCATTGAAATTTTTAGGTTTTAGCTGTGAAATAAAGGCTTGATGTTCAACCTGGTTTCATAGAGAATCTCTAGTCTGTGTCCCTCTATCATGATTACCAACAACAGCATCCAAAGGATGATTCTTTATAATTCTTATTGATCTAGTAATGGTAGGACTATAAATTTCAGGTCCATCTCCAAGTTCGGGTTCAACAGAAGCAGATTCTGGAATATGTCCAGAACTGGATATTTTTACATCAGGTTCTTTAGATTTATCATTAAGGTCCATAACACTCAAATCATCTTAAAGATTTTAAAGAGTGGTTTTAGGCTCATGTGGATCAGTTTCATCAAACATTATGTGAACATATTCTTCCACAAATTTGGTTCTTTTATTAAAGACTCTATATTCTATTCTAGTTAAAGAATAACCATGAAAAATTCCTTCATCACTTTTAGAAGAAAACTTGTCCAGATTATCCTTTGTATTATAAATTAAAATATTGCAACCAAAGACTGTGAAATAACTAACATTAGGTTTTCTATTGTTCCACAACTCATATGGGGTCTTCTTGAGAACTAGTCTAATTAAGACCCTATTAATAATATAACAGGTTGTATTCACAGCTTCATCCTAAAAGTAAATAGTCAGATCATACTCATTAAGCATGGTTCTAGTAATTTCTTGAAGGGTTATATTATTTCTTTCTACTACACCATTCTGTTGAGGTTTCCTAGGAGAAGAAAAGTAGTGACTGTAGCCATTGGTTGAGCAATAAGATTCAAACTCTTGATTTTCAAACTCACGGCCATGATCACTTCTCAAGGTTTTAATCTTAAGTCCAATATGGTTTTCAAAGGTCTTGGAGTATTTAACAAAGTAAGAAAAAGCATCACTTTTTTGAGCTAAGAAGTATACCCAAGTATATCTAGAAAATTCATCTACTAGAACATAGACATAATGCTTTCCATTTAAACTAGAAAATCATGAAGGTCCAAACAAGTCCATGTAAACCAACTCTAGAGGTTGACAAGTTGAAACATCTTTCATTGATTTAAGAGAAACTTTATGTTTCTTTACCTTTTGATAGGGATTACAAACTTTTTCATTTGGGAATTCATGTTTAGATAGGTCTCTAACTAATTCCTTCTTAGTCAGCTTTCTAAGTGAATTGATATTACAGTGTCCTAATCTTATGTTCCAAATCCAAGATTCTATATGAAATGAATTTAAACAAGTAACATTTTTTTAGCTAAAGAATTTAAATCAATAGCATAAACATTTTCATTTCATAATGCATAAAATACAAAAACATTTTTAGAATTAAAAACATTACAAGAATTATTTTTAAATTTCACATTAAATCCATCATCATATAACTAAGAAATACTTAACATGTTATATTTAAGTCCATCAACAAATAAAACTTTAGAAATTAAAACTGAAACAGTGTTACCAATCTGGCCTAGGCCGATGATATTCCTTTAGAATTGTCACCAAAGGTGACATGGCCTCCATCAACCTTTATTAAGCTTTTGAAGCATGAATAATCTCCAGACATGTGTCTTGAACATACACTATCCTAGTACCATACCTTCTTGTGAGATCTCTTCAAACAGGCTTCCTACATAATAGATTTAGATGGAGATTGATTTTGGTACCCAAATCTTCTTGGGTCCAGAAAGGTTAGAAATAAAAGCATTAGGTACCCATATTTGTCTTATAGGTCTCATATAATATAAATAATCAATATATTTTCAAAGATAAACTTTATTTGAACTATAACCATATGAATAACTGGTTGAAGCATAAAATTTTCAAAAAATGGAATAAGCAAAATTTTGTCCAGACTTATGATTAAATTGGGTTTTGGTGAACTGTTTTTTTCTATGTTGGTATCCAAAACTAGTAGTGTATTTAGTTGCAACTTTATTTCCTAACATTTGTGTAAGTGTATCTTTTCCATTTTTGAACATTTCTAATTCCTTTCTAAGTTACTCATTAGACATTTTCAATTCAGTATTTTCCTTTAACAGTTGTGCATTGTTTTCTTTTTCTATATCAAAGGAATATTTAGCAGTGACAGTGAGAACATTCTATTTCATTAATAACTTATATATGTATTTAAGTTCATTACATGTTTCTTCAAGCATATTGCAGTATTAAAACATTTTTTCCTTAGATATATTTCCCACATTGTCTGAATCACTATTATTTCCAGAATAATAATCATTTAGAACAAGGGAAATAGGTACCTTAGATGTGTTGGTCATGAAGCACATGTTGGCACGATCCTTTTCAGTACCTGAATATAATTTATTATTTAATGAATAGTTAAGCACAAGGGCCATATGTTATATTGATAATTAGGGTAGGATATTGGATGCGGGAGAAATATATATTTCAGAAACCTCTTGGGAGTCGTTAGTGTCTTTATTTTTCAGTTTCATTTTTTGAAATTTGACCTTTATATAGGCATATGATGTTTTCCCTTTTAGTTGAATATTGTAATTTCTATATTGGTTATCTTGTGATATTTTTATTTTTCTAGTAATATATGCATCTACATTTGTTATCTATTTCCATTAGTGTATTACTCTATTTAAGGAAGGTTTAGTGTCCCCATGACTTACATACCAGACCCTTGATACCAGTCCATTGTCTCTAGTGTATAGGGTGGTACGCCTAAGGTCATGTGACCAACCATACCAGAGAACTATCATGTGGCACCGGGTTCATGATGTTATATTTTTTTAATTTAAACTCAAACAAGGCTAGGTGATCATCACATAGTCTACTGAATTCATGAAAAAAGCTCTGATCATGTCCTCAATCATTCAATCTTGTTATCCTAACATTCGAGAATCAAACACTATTGTCAATCATGAATAATTCCTATGTGGTTTTTAAAGGAATTTCAAGAAGAGAAAAATTAATCATGCATCGATATCCAAAACAAATATCAATGAAAATCCATATAAGAATATTATTACACAAACATATTGTTTTCCAAACTCATCCACTATGTGTGTCTCAAAGATCAGTATGAATTGAAAAACATACTTACTATAAAAACAATTAAACTTTACAGAGACAAAAACCCCTAGGATCCAAGGTATCCTTGTCATAATTTACATCATTACACCCCCACATCAAATAGAGAATACGTGTTAGATTCAAAAAAATCAAGGATTCCATGTCTCATTCTTTATCCTCTATAAAGAATGGAATTAAAAAATAAGTAATGTAACATCCTTATAAATCCATATAAACCAAATCAATTTTCTAGTTTTATGGTATATTATTATGTTACTAGGAAATACTTCCCATACAGATGTATTGAAGTCCCTCATCATATACTCTCTAATGGAAGATGGTCTTACTAATCCCCCCCCCCCCACATAAGGACAATATCATTGTTTCCCGACTACTACATAGGTATTGAGAGACCTGTATATAGTTTTAAATATTTCATAGTGTAGTGTAGTCTTACTAAATATCATTCATTTATCTGGTATACCATATTAAAAATGACTTCCACTAGAGAACAAGTAATTTATCTGTGATCTTAAGAAGCATCTATCATCATGTCTTCCAATAATCATATATTGTGTCACTACTTCTTATATGGAAAATCAATATGATTCTAATATACATAAAATTTATGATAAATTGAACATAAAAAATAAATTACGCTTCCCATGTGCATATGTAATCTAAATTTAGTATTTCCTTATATACTCCACCCAATACCCAAACCTCAAGATTAAGTTTATTAATGTAATGATGTAACATAGGATTTTATGTTTAGTTTTAAAAAAACACTCACCAAAGAGATAGTGTCACAAAAACTTCATAGGCTGAACAGTGGATGCCAGAACTAGTTCATGAGAGGAGTAGTTCCATTCATGGGTTCATAGTCTCCATGACCTAGAAGCAACCACCTAATTTTTCCTTATAATTAATTCTCCCAAACAAATACTTAATGTATCATGTTGTACTGCATATTGGATTCCATGATCATGATATCTAAGTACAATGGTTGTATTCAACCTCATAATTAGAAAAAGGAAGGCATATTTGCACAGGTCTAAATATTAGAAAATATCTTGATTCTCATGCATTTCATTCATTAATATGAATAATCGAGGGAATTATTAGATAAAAAGTTGTTAATATGATATAAATCCTAGAAAAATCCATAAATCAAACAATGTTTTGGTAAATGTTGTGAATATTTATAAAATATTATCTAAAAATATGATATAATATTACCTAGAAAATAAAAGACATTCACTTTGATATCAAGGAGTAAATTTGATGTGCTCAAAAAATAATCGAGACTATCTCCAGATTTTTTCCATCCTTATCTATTGCTGGAGATTATATGAGGATTACACTAATTAAAAAAATGAATAATATGTCTAGGTAAGGTTATAAGATCTTTTTCATGAGTTCTATGATCACATCAAACTTGTTCTTTAGCCCAAACATGTAACGACCCAAAAATATGTACTTTATTTATTTATAGATCTAGTTCCTCCCAATAACTACTTCTTATGTTTTACAATAGATTCATATATATGGAATTTTTATTTAATTAGAAAATCATGCATAATGCCTAAATTTCGACTAGTGAAACAATGAACAACAATGGTATATACAAATTATAAAATAGTTTTTATTAATAAAATATTTTTTTAATTGAGATGAATTGTATAAATTGTTTTTTCATCAACATATTTAGAAAAGATGTATTTTTTATAATAAACTAAGGTTTCCTGAATCATGTATATTTTAAAGAAATTTTGTTTTAAAAAAATCTTTACCTCAATATAAAGGATAAAACAATTTTATTATATCCTTGAAAATTTGATAACTCTCGTAAATTTTACTATACATATTCAACTCAATATTTTTTAAAAAAGTAATGATTTTCTCAATTGAATATTATTATTATCATACATAGATAATTATTATAAAGAAAATTAAAATATTTTTTAAACTAAGAATTTAGAAATTATGTTAGGGAAAATTTATAAAAAAGAATACATTATTTTTCAATTATTAGTAATGGAATCAAAATAATTTCAGAATTATGTAATAATTATTTAACGAAGAACCAAAATATAATATATATTCTTATATTAACATTATTTATTTTAGAAGATTATAATAAATTTCGAAACATATAATTTTTTCTTAAAAGTAAAAAATTGAATCATCATCATAAAAAACATTAATTTGTAGGAATATTATTTTTCCATTCATGAAAAAATAATATAATATGATTCTATATTATTTTGGAATAAAATAACATAAAATATTTCCCAAATGAGAAAAACCATAGGAAAACACCTAGTAAATCCCATTGTTTTTTATTTTCCTTAAACTAGATTTCCAATGCCACTATTTAAAAATTATTAATCAAATCCAGGACTTTTTCTATAAATACACACTTATTTATCCTCGTATATCAAGTACCAATATATTAAAAATGAATATATGATATTTGTTCCTCCCATGTATTCCTCTCATGTTTTTTTCAAGCCCAGATGGTTCTATTCCTCATGATCTAAGAGTAACACTTCATGGTAAGGGATTTACAAACTCAATTTCCATTCCTTGGGTTAACACCTATGCCATTTGTTATGTTATGCCATGAATATGTGTGAAATGACAAGCTAATTTTTATACTATATTTCCAAAGTTATTTTCAGGGATTAAATTTTACACACATAATTATTTCATTTATTGATCACCACTCTACTGATATGATCAACGTAAGGGAAATCTCTACTTTTCTTTTCCATTCAAGTTCCCTTTTTGTGGTATATCACCCAATTTCATAACTACGTCATATTTTCCACTTCATTTTATCCAAATAATTTAATAAGTGTACATTTTTAAATTGATACATTTATACCCTCTCACAATACCATTTTATAAACCCACATTTTTTATGTGTTGTACCACCAAATTTACTTCCCAAAATTACCTTATTCTCTTAAAAAATGTATTTTATTTTATTTTTTTCAATATCCAATTATTATTTTGAAAAATAAATTCATCTATATTTCAAAATTAATTATTTTATTTTAAGATTAACATATATGAAACCACTATTCCATTTATATGGGTTTAAAATGACATAATGATCATGTTTTAAGAACTTTTAAAACACCACGATTTTGATATAAAACTAATTTTTCTATTCGCAAGGTGTTATTTAAGAAATGTTTGATTTTTATCTATTTGGATCACATTAATAAAGAAGGTTTAAGGGTTCTCTCTAATATTAATCAGATGCATTGTGTTAACAATATAACCCCTATAAATTATTTATTTTACATTACATTGGTGAATAACCTTGGTAATTTTCATTTATGACACCTTGGGGATGGACCACGGTGAAATTCTTATGAATGTATCATCTTAATTTTGTAGCCCAATTTCCCTGATATGTTTCATGTGATTTTTATTATTATATGACTTATATTCATATGATTGTTCCCTATTATGGGGCTCTTTCTCACATGATACGTGTTTATTTTGTTTTTCCCTAGATGGGATTTATACTCACCCCATTCATTGATGTATTTACCTAGGATATGAGATGAAGTGAGATGACATAGAATGAAATAAGAAAGTTGTCTCCCAAAAGAATAGATAAATATTTTTTATGATGTCCTTATGTAATTCATGTAATATGTACATAATTTACAATATATTAAACATAAACATTTTTCCTAATTTATAAATGTGTAATATGTATGAAAAGTTATGTAATAAAACGAAGGGATTCCAAAGTCGGTATCATAGGGTGTTTTAGTTATTTTTGGAAATTAGGTTTTAAAACTATAAGGAATCCATAGGGAAATTTCGAAATATAGGTAAAACCAGGAAACACTATATTGATTTAGACACGATCGGGTAATAGTTCATGAAAATGGGCCTTGCTGCACTCCTAGTTTGACACTCCCCGGGGATATGTTTTGGTTAATCACATGCATTTACAAACCATCATGATATATATAATGATAATGTAAGAAAGTTTAATTATATTTAACTATATAACCAATTTATAATCAGGGTTATTGATCAATAAGAGATAATTGTGATTACAATATTTCTTTGAGGGGAATAATGTGATGACCTGAAATATATAAATTCTTTATTTGTGGATATGTTTCTTCCGAATAATTTTTTTTTGTTTTAAAATAGAATAAAATAGAGTAAAAATATGTTTCATGAAAAAATAATACATCATTCATAAATTTTTACTAGTATATCTATGAGAAATAATGTGTTATACACATTATTGAATATTTTTTCTTAAAAAATTATATTTTTAATTGAGAAATATTTTATAAATAGATTGTTTAAACAAAATTTCTATTTTCATAAAAGATATGACTTTTTTATAAAAAAATAAATTTATATAAATAAATTTTTTTTAATGAAATAGCATTTCAAAAACTATATTTTAAATAGTAATGATAGAAATAATTTTATTATGTCCTTGAATATTTTTATCTTCTGTAAATTTTAATGATCATTTTCAACCAGCTATTATTTTTAATAAATAAGTATTTCTATATTTTAAATTTAATAATATCATACCTAGAGAATGATATTGATAAATTAAAAAATAGTTTTCAAATCATCACATCGAAATTTGGATCATGTTAATTTAGGATAATTTTCAAAAAAATATTAGTTTTACATGAATAATAAAAATATAGAATCTGTTTTTTACTATGTTTAATTAAATCATAATTATGATGTAATGATGTAATAATTAATTATAAAATTCCTGACGTAAAAACATTATTATATTAATATGAGTTTTTTAATATATTTTAATCAATTTTTAAACCTATAATTTCTTTTCTAATGTCTAAAATGTAAACTTTATAAAAAAAATTATTTTCGGGAAACAATATTTTTCCTTGAGAAAGATATAATATAATATCATTCTAGGTTAAATTTTATTAAAAAATATATTTTCCAACTTCCCTAAAGCATGTAAAAAAACTATTACCATTCCCATGTTCTATCATTTTTTAAAAAATATATTTCCATGGCCTATATTTTGAAAATACTAAACAAATCCTTCACTTTGGCTATAAATACTCACTCACTCAACCACTTATCTTCACTCCTAGTCCTTCATACATGTTGTTAGGTTAGTTTTTCCTCCAAATTTGTCCTCCCCATGTGTCTTCAATCCCACAAGGTTCTATTCCATGGGATCATGGTGTAACTCTTCAAGGTATGGTATTTTATAACTCAATTCCAATTCATAAGGTTAAACTCTTTTCAAATGTTTATGTTATTACATTAATATGTGTTTAATGAATTATTATTTTTTTATATTTTATTTAAACATTATTTTTGTGTATTTAAATTTTTCACACATAATTATTTCATTTATATATACTCACTAAAATTTTAAAACATTTTTAAGGGAAATATCCACTTTTCCTTTCCATTGAAGTTGCCTTTTTATGTGGCATGTCTTAGAATTTCGACAGAAGGTTATATTTTCCAATTAATTTTATCCCAATACATTAATAATAGTCTTTTATAAATCATATAACTTTTTCCCATATAATTTTTAACTTTTATAAAACCAAATTTTATACTGGTGATGCTATTGTATTTTCTTCTTAAAATTTCCCTCTTCTCGTCAAGAAAATAGATTTTATTTTATTATTTTGAATAACCAAGACTCGTTAATATCCAATTGTATTCACCTACATATAATAATTATGTATTTCATTATTTTATTGATATATATATGAAACCCTCATTCCATTTTTGTGGGTTAAAATGACTTAATGATCGTTTTTAGCTCTCTTAAAATGCCATTATATTGATATTAAACTTTTTTTTATTCTGCACAAGTTATTTTGGATATTTCATTTTATGATATATTAAGATAATGTTAATTAATAAATAAGATTTGTGAGACCTTATTGATATTAAATTCATTAGATAAATAATTAAATCTCAAGATATGACATGTTTCATGATACCTTACTGAATAACCCTGGTAATTTTCAATTATGACACATTGGGGATGGAACCCGGTTATATGCTTTTGAATGTATCATTTAAATGTTGTATCCATATTTTCATGAATTGATTCATGTTGTTATAATGATTATATAACTCATATTCATATGCTCTTTCCTTGTTATACGCCTCTTACTCATATGCTAAGTGTTTCTTTTGTTTATTCCCTACCTAGTCTTACGGTCACCCCTTTTGATGATTTATTTCACATGATATGAGATTTAATGAGATGAAATAGTATGTAAAAATAAAATATTATCCCTAAATAATTTATTAATGTTTATTTTTATTTTATTCGTTAGTAATTCATATGATATTTACTTAATTTAAAACAATTAAACCAAAAATATCTACTGCAATTCTAATTTTTAATTATGTAATATAAAATTATTTAATAAAAAAGTATTATTCCATAAAAAAGAATAACCACCTACTCATATAACCCATGCATACTTTGAGAGACCATTTTTTGGATATCTTCCTCCCTACTCAATATATGGTGTTATTGTAACACCCAAAGGATTAAAAATATTGAGAATAAATTTATTTTTTATGATATATTGATTTATACAAAACAATAAGTTATTATTATGATAAATAGAACACTAATATTAGTATATGGTACATCCAACACTATGTATCCTTATGTTACACAAAACAAATAGATCTATCGATAGCCGGTGTTACACGCAAGACTGAGTTTTCCAAATAAAAGTATACTATTAATATTATTTTTTTTAAATGATAGTAAAAAACATTCCATTGAAATGAAAATTATTAACTAAATAGGGAAATTATTTTTATGTATGTTGACCAATTAATTATAAATAAATATAGAAACCAGTTCAATATAATTGAAATATTTTTGCAAGAAAACTATTTTATGCTCCCAAAGGCATTTTATCCCAATAAATTAAATTACATAATATTAGAGAATTTTATTAATGAAATTTATATATTATATACAAAAAAATATTTTTACATTCATCTAATATATTTGACAATCACGAGATAAGAACAAATCAATATTTTCTCAGAAAACCATATATTTTTTCTAAAGACACTTTTGTCACCTTTTAATGTTTCTCTCTTTTTAAAACCAAAATTTTAAAATTTTATAAATTTAATATTTCAAATTAAACAAAATTCTTGATGTAGGAATGTTAATAGTTTCTTAGGGTGAATATGTTTTATTTTTTTGAGAAATTTCATTTTTTGATGAATAATGAAAAAACAAAATTGTAATTGAAGAATTATTTCCTTCTAATTTATTTAGAAAGTTAAATTATATTTTGATTTTGTTTTAAAGTATATTTAGTTCCACAGTACAAAATTTAATCATAATTTGGTCATTGAAATAAATTTCTAACTGGTATTGGATTTAAAAACATTTTAAACTTTTGATCAATTTTACTTTAAAAAACAAGCATTGTCATCCCATATGTGCGATTGATTTTAAATTAATATTTTCCACATATAAGATTGGGATTAGGAAAAGAATTATTTAGAAGTTGGGCGAATAATAATTTATAGTTAATAATAATGTTAAATTACTTTTTGACCCAAAATATTAGTGAATGAAATAAAAAATTATTATAGTGATTAAGAGAAAATCCATCTTAATAATGGACTTAACCTTAATATTAAGAGACAAAATGACCTCAAAACAAGTAAAAACAAATTTTATGGAAGTATTTAGAACATATAATAACTTTTCTCTAGTTTTTTCATTATTTGAGGCACATTATGTGAGGGGTAAATCTCAATAGTATCTATCATTTTATATTTACTTGAACGCCACTTCTCCTCCAATATAAAAAGGCACTACCACCTCCCAACCATTCAAACAACTCACGAAATTTGCATTATCCAAAACCTGACCAAATAATCTTTCAACATACCCAACATAATCCATGATTACCCATTTTTTTATGAATTATAACCATTGGATACTTTAAGTATAAACCCAAAGGAGTTACCCGAATAAGAGTTAATGTTTTTAAACAATCACTTTTTTTATTTCATTCTACACCCATTGAATAATTTCTATATATTTCAAATATAATAACATCATTATAAAAAAATTATTATTATATATTGATATATTATGGTTATGTCTTACACCTATAAACAATTTCAACACATGGGATACACAATCATCATTCATCTGTATAGTGGACTACTGCATTGTGGACTGATGTTGTTTATTCTTCCATTACCACATTTCAATGTTATAATACTGATATAATTATAGTTTATATATAGAATATATTATTTTTAGGATATATTTATTCTTATCATTTTTTATAGCATATACCATCATTCTTTCTATTTTTTGGGAAAATTATAACTTTGTTTTTGGATGTTTGGACTACCTTGTCCTCAAAGCGACTTGATTCGTTCACAAACTACATGAAATGTATTAAGGCGCGTTTAAATTAAAATATGTGATAAATATGAAATTAATATGATACATGAATTATAATATTCATATATATCATTTACTTTTTTTCCTTATAATGTGAAAAGAAAATGGATGTAATGTTTATTCCTTCGTACAACCTACCTTCTCCATTAAATATCTATTTCATTTCCTATAACCAAAAATTTTATAAAAATATAAATATAAATATATATTTAATATATATATTTCAAAAATCATTTTATCTATTATTTATATTATTAAACCACGATCTATGTAATAGGAATAAAAAATTTCATGTCAAAACACACTCAAAAAACAAAGAAATTACCACCCAAAACGATGAAAATGTTGAAAGATTATTAATGAACGGGTTATAATATGTTATAAAATAACTATATATTATATCATAAATGTTAATATTGTTATATTATTTGTTTTATTGTTAATAAATCCATTATTAAATATTCTAAATAGTTTTCATCGAAAATAGGGCATAAAATAAGGCATTTTAAACTCACTTTTTAAATATGAGAGATACATGACATATTCATCAATTACTTCTTTTTAATGGTGTATCTACTAACCCTTATAATATATGATGTTAATATTACTTTTATATATTTGTTATTTAAGGTTTAATAATGAATTTTACCTTACAAGGGGTTTTAGCATTAAAATATACAACTGAAAAAACTCATAGAGTAATCTCACTTTTATTGTGATTGATAAAATTATCTCAAAACAATCGCTTCCTTGTAATAATTTTTCATTGGAAATTATACATAATTATGATATAAATATTATTATATGATTGGTATGATATTTTCCTAAAAATTATTTAATATAAAAAAATGGTTTTTACATTTAATTTTATTTGATTTACTTGGGGAATATCTGTAAAACTATATCCTTTAATCAATTTGAATATTTGATAAGGCCATTTTTTATTAATTTAATTAAATTATTAGAAATATGATGAATTATTAGGACAATAAATACATGATTTGGGGACCATTCAATGCAAGACTTATGATTTAGGTATTAGTTAATGTAAGATCTACAGGTTGAGGACTAGTTACTGTAAGTGCAACAATGCATCATTAGTCTCATGATATGAATCAGTTGGAAAAATAACATGGTTTTCAACCAAGAATGTTTTATGAAATATTATGAATTATATGTATGGTAAAGGTTCTATGTTTATGGGAATCATGGAGGACATTATTTAATCATTTCTTATAATGGGAATTCATTTATTATTACTATATAGTAGATTATTTCATAGACATTATATATATAAGCATTTAATTATCAATTAATTGATTAAATATATTGTACTTTATTTATTTTAATTTCCATGTTTATTATTTTTTATGATTAATTATTACTTATATTTTACATAACCATTATTTAACACTTGAGATGACTATTATTTTATTTTATTTCTCTAAGGTTTGAAGATAAATAAATTGAATGAGTTTCAATGATTTTGAGATATTACTATTTTAATATTTTATTTTATATATCAAATATAAAATAGGAATCATGTATGTGATAATGTTTTCTAAAACTATTATACTTTTTATCCCTTTAGGATTTGATTCCTGGTAATCAATCCAATTTAAAAAATTAAGGCACCGGATCCGGGCTTCCAGATCCGGGGTGTTAAAATTGGAGTCAAATGAATTATAGTAGTAACCATTGATAATTGATTAAGTGAAACAATGATTACAGAACATAAACCTAATATAGTCATTGAAAAAAACTATAGAATAACACCATGGAATTTTTTTATTGTATATATTTTGTGGGAACTTCTAGAAATGAATCCCTAGCAGGACACTACTATTTTCCTAGGTTTTGGTATAGATGTACCTATGGGTAAAAAATTGGAAAAGGTGCATCAGGTATAACTCTAGTATAACCTAGTACATGAATTTGAGCCTTACTACACACATAGTTTGACACTCTCAGGGGATATTCTTGGATAATTTAAATTGTCTCTACAAATAATAATTAATTATTTTAATGTATTGATATCCCCAAGAATGCATTGTTAATTATTATGATATTTTTTATACATAAGTTTTTCAATTAATGATAATAGTTATATAATATTTATAATTATAAATTGTTTTTTATTTTATTAGTTATTATAGTATATTATATTTTTTATAAATGGTACCTAGATGGATGAATTTTTTTAACAATATTTAAATATTTAGTGATTTCCATGTTGAGGAAACTAATAATATTGGTAATGAAACTGATAAAATTATTGATATATAGAGACAGATTAATCATGCTATGAAACATAAATTTAAATAAAAGGAGATACCAATTCCACAACGATATCCTTTGATATCGGATCACTTTATGAGACGACTCCCCCATCATTTAGTAGGACTACTAACCCCATGGGATTTTTGAAATTGATTAAGTCTTTCGAGATGATATTCTTGGAAATGGGATGTGGTGAAAAAGTAAATGTAAAAATTTCAGTCTATTGCCTCAATTTTGATGTTGACCAATGGTTGTCCTTGATCAATATTTCTATTGATAAATATTAGATATAAATGATGGATTGGAATGATTTTGATGACATATTTTTTGTGAATATTTACTTTATGAGAAACAAACTGATATGAAGAAAAATTTTCTTAGTTTAATTAAAAATTTGGAATAAATTTTTGAAAATTATTCAGTTATAATGATAATGTAATCACGGTATTCATCATATTTCAAACACAACATGATGTGAATTATTGATAACAAATTTTAAAGGCTTAAAAAATTCTATGTATGATGATGATGTCTCATACCATTTCATCATATAATGAAATATTTTTTGAGATATCAAGATGGAAAATGAATTTTCCATGTCTTATAGATTCAAATGGAAGAATGAGAATCTAAGGATGGAAGAGAAATTAATATATTATTGGAATAACGGAATAAAGGATGTTCTAACATGTATGAACTGTGGAAATAATCCCTATGGGAAATTCAGAAAGGATTTGGAGATTGTTATAAGTATATCAAAAAGAGTCACCCAAAAAAAGAATACAATGGGTAGAATTAATATGTAGATGTATTATATTAAAACATCTATCATATGGGGAACTATTTAATAAAATTAACCAATAGTCAATGGAATACACCTTAGAATTAGTTAATAGACAAGGTCAATAATATGTAATTGACACAACTGAAGTGGAATGATTAATGTGATTCTGTGATTGGATATATGAAATATTTTGTAAAGTTATTTTGTTTTTATTATTCTTTTAATATGATTTATGAAATATACATGTATTTTACTACGATTCATTTTCATTAGATATTTTAGATAATTTGATTAATGATACCCTAAAATGTGATTCAGTTAGAATTTAATCTCCTTTTAAAAAACATGGTTTTGATAAATTTAATTTTTAGCATGTTCCTGATATTGAGATAATGACGTTGGATAAAGGGATGATTGATATGGATAATTTAAATTTTATACTATGAACTAACATGGAAATGATTTGAATGTATTAGATAATAATCTATTTTATTTTTTAACTAATTGGAAAATGTTTTACATTGAATGTTGGATGTTGTTTTAAAGGTTGATTCATTTGTTGAATATATGATGAACCTTGTGATAAGATATGAAGTAAAAACAGTTCAAAGAAAACCCAAAGGATAATATTGCACTAATAAAATATAAATGTATGATGTAATCATATTTCCTCACATACTTATAGAGTGAAAGAGTTGATCAACATTAAGAAAAGGATTTGGAAACAAAAATGTTGTCAAATTGTTATCATTTTTGTTGATATTTATGACCTTTTTCACACCAATAGTTTATTGTGTAGTGGTCGAAAACTATTTAATGAAAATGTTCTCCATCACTCTCCATCAAACTTCATAGTTATTTTCCTCTTCGATGTACTTATTATAACTACTGTTCTCCAATTCGAAATCATATGTTTGTGGGGACCTTCACATTTAATTTACCCTATAATTACGAATATGTTTTATAAAACCTATTTTAGATGAGGGTTTTTAAAAATTATCATTTTTAAATATCAAACTATTTATTTCCATAACATGATTGAATTGTGAAGATGTTTTTTATTTAATGTGGCTAGAATTTTACACTATAAGGTTCTAAAATATTTATAAGAAATAAATTTTTGTTTCTATATTTTCTTATATAAAACACCATTATAATATTACACATAAAAAACTCTATTATTATCTTATGGTACATGAAACTCTATGTTTCCATGTTCTATACACAATAAATAGTTCTTTCGATAGGTTTCGTTGCACGTAAGACCCAATTTTACCAAACTACAATATACTGTTAATATTATTATTTAATATTGTATTTATCAAACATCCCTTATAATGAAATTTACATATGGATTTATTAAATTTTTAAATTACTATTTATGTATGTTGAAAAAATAATTATAAATGAATATTAAAACCAATTGAATATAAATTATTTTTTATAAGAAAACTATTTTATATAACCAAAGACGTTTTTCCTTAATAAATTTAATTTTTTTATATTAGTGAATGATAATATGGAAATATAAATGTAGTCTTTGAAACATTATTCTAACATTCATCCAATATATTTTGTAGGAATAATATAAGAAAATACAAAATTTTATCATTGGTGATGATAACAAAAATAGATTTCTTTGTGAGGATATAGTTCGCACGTACATATGACCAATTATTTTATTTCACGTAATATGTGATGAGTAATAGTTTTCCAATCAAAAAAATAAAATTTTAGTATATGAATGAAATTTATGTTATTATATCATCTTTTATATATTATAAATTATTAATGAATAAGAGTTAATAAATTGAAAACACTCAGTTAAGAGCAATACATTATCTTTGGAAGACCTACTTTGTCATGCACAATAATCTTCTATGATATGGGTTTATATCAAAATGGATAATCTAGAAAATTGAGTTTGATTATAAGAAGCAATTTATTTAGATAAATTATCAATTATAAGAATCATGTTTTATAAAGAATATGTTTTTAGGTATTTTTTTGAAGGAGAGGTCATACAATAAATTTTTCAATAGATTTGAATATATTACTGTCTTAAACAAGATAAATGGATCTAAAATGTCACATATTTGGAGATATTATGATTTTTTAATTAAATATTTCTATATAATTGTATTTAAAAGTATTGAGGTCATTATTACCCATATAATTTTATTTTTAACCCTTTAAACCTATTTTGACTCTTTTTAAGGTAACACTGTTTTTATCAAATTAAATATTCCAAATATAAAATTTTGGTTGCCTCATTATAAGAATTATTCATGTTTATTACTAAAAGAGTTTCATTTTCATCATATTAAATATTAATAATTTTGAGAAATTAATTCAAAATACACGTGAAAGAAATTATAAAAATAGTTTTTCAGAAAAATTCATTTTATATATGAATATTTTTTATATAAAATTTTTATTATAATGTTGATACTGATGAGATTAATTGAATTAAGAATAATTATTAATCACGAATGCAATTTTAAAAATTATCCAAAAATATTACATTGTACAAACTTGAAAATAATAGTCTATTTTCATAAAAAGTTTTTAATTTTTCAATATTCATCTAAAAAGAAACTATTTCTGAGAATTATAAAAAATTCACCCTTGGATAATAATGAAATAAAAATAAAAATAATGAAATTAATTTCCAAATATAATATATTCTTAGTTTTCATAAATTAATTATAATTTCAACCCCCAAAATAAAATAAAAACCATTTTTTAAGAAAATATATTTTTGATTATTAAAATGAATTATAAATAAATTTATTATATTTTTATTATTCATTAATAATTTTATTTTCATTTTAGAATAAAAAACTACCAAGGAAAAATACTCATTTTCATGGATCTAATAAAAACGGCCATTCATATATTTAAGATATTATTCTATGATATTAACTTTCAATAGATCAATATAAAAAATTTCTATATGTGCATCGAAGTAAAAATTATATGGGGTGAACTTAAATCTAAATATGATTTCCCAATGAATTGATATGACTACCATGTTTTAGAACCCCCTAGTTTCAGGTATGTAACCCCTTTTTTATTCTTTTTATGTATGTAATGTGTTTATATGATTTTCGATAAGATTTATAATACTTATGGATTTTTTTTGGGAATTTATAAATATTAGATGTTTTAGAATAGTTAGTGAAATATATAAAACTATTATAGGAATTAATGTATAGTAAAATACAGGATTATATTAAGACACATAGTTAGAAAAGTGGTTCATCTAGACCATGCGGCGACCAAGGATAAACTCTGGAAAAATGGAAAGGGGTATTTACATGGTTGGTGCAAAATTTTTCTAACTACTTGGCTCAACCATGTGAGGTGTCTCTTGAGGCAAAGGCTGATGCATGGTTGGTGCACAGATATCCTATCTTTGTGACCAACTCTTGCACAGTTTAAAATTTTATGCAAAAAATGAAAATGGACCAGGTTTAACTCTAAACCTCTAGATTTTCACTATTTTGACCCTAAAACATTTTTCATCCTCCCACAAGATGTGGAAACTTTCCACTTCAAATAAAATGTTATCCACAAGCTTTTATTGACTCATCTAATCATGATTGCCTTTGTAAATAATTGTTTAATGTACTTTTTTATATTTTTCTGTAGATCTACTATACATCCCTCACTTGAAATCCAAGATCTATTCCTAAATAAATATAAAATTCTATTTTTTAATCTAATAATGATGATATATGACTATTGTAATGTTAGGGAAGATATCTGATGTGGTTTTTTGGATATTCAACATGGTTTTATTGGAATTTTCATGACATTCTTCATTTTCCCAATAATTCCCATTGTAGTTGGATTCATTAACCATTCCTCTTATTAGAAGTTGATGGACTTTTTAAAAAAAATTAGTTTATTTAATTGCAATTTAAATTTTATTTAAAAATATTGTAAGAAAACATTTTCAGTGATGGTTTGTAGATTTGTAAAAATATTGTGCAAGGTTTTTGTTTCTGGATTATAAAATTTGTATTTTATAAAATTTTTGTATTAAATTTATGTAAATTGTTTGTTTTAAATGTTTTCAATCAAAAACTTGTTTTATTTAAAGAGATGAATACGTTTTTCATTAATTGTCTTTTGGCATAATGGATTGGTGTCTAGTCATATTCATTTGGGATGAATATGGTTGTAAAGTCCCCCCCTAATGTTTTTTTGATAGATAAGGGTATGAACATTACCATTTCAAAATGGATCATTAAGTCATGACATAGGGAAATGATGAATAACCAATCACGAGTATAGAGAGGTCCATTGTTGCATACATGCTTAGATTTTTGTATTTGTGTAATGAAATGGAATATGACAAATTAATTTGTGAAATGGTTTTAATTTATTTTTGGGATTCTTCTCATGGAAAATAGTTTTATTTGGAAAAAGATTTGTGTTGAATTAGTTTTGGTTTATAATAAGCAATTTTAAATTATTTTAGATAAATTGTTTTATATAAATTTGATATCATGTTCTATCCTAATGGACCAAGTGGGGAATATATTTGTTGAAAATCTACTGAGTTTCATTACTCACCAATGCTTTGGAGCATTGGTTATTTTGTATAAATTGTTTATTGAGACACATAAAAATGTAATGTATCGTAGTTATTTATGATTCATCTAGATACTTGTGGCTAATTGGGGTTTTGGGGAATGGAGTATGTTTAAATTAGTGTAGTTATGTCTCTAGAGTCCTTATGTTATGATGGTTTTGACATCTTCATTATACTTTTATATTAGTTCTCATCCATTGTAGTACTCTATTATAGTTTGGTTTTCATATAATTGGTATTAATTTTTGATGAATACACTATTATCATGTATTATTTAGTGGTTATTTTTTGGTGTGTTTGGATGGGTTGTTTTATTTTCAATGGAAAAATCATCAACCAATTGTATTATTGTCCAAGGAATTTATTTCAGGACATTGGAACCTTGGGTATGTCACATAATCCAATGTATCTATTCCACCTCAGCTCAAGACAATAAGGAGGGGTGAGATATTACAAGTGGTATCAACTTGTTCAGTCCATGAGGTATATGTAGTATCCGTTTTCTCAATATATCATTTAAAGTTGTGTCTATCTAGGAGTTGATGATCATTCTAGTATATTCCTTGTGATGGAATGATAGAATGTAGTATGATTATCATAACATTATATATAGTGATTAAAATGATGTAGCAATCCTATTTTGGTTGAACTTAATTTTACTAGTGAGATGGGAACATAAGTGTTTTGGAGACACTTGTAGAAATTGGAATCTTATTTTAATGGGTTCGACCAATTATATGATACTTTCATGAATTTTAGAAATGAAATCTGATCCGGATTTAATATTTAATTTTGAGAAATAATTAATAATTGTGTAAAAAATGTTGATTTTTGAGAAGTATTCAATTTTTTTTTTAAATTATGATTCACAAAAGGGAGTAATAGCGATATTTGCAAAATAGATTGATTTTCAAAACCTAGTGGACTGTTCAAAAAGGGTTATATTTGGAAAGTGGGGAACTTTATAAAGAAATGTTATGATGGTTGTGTTGTGTTCTAATTTTACATTGTTAATCCATTTATTTCTAAAGAGTGATACTTGAGTAATTTTTTGTGTTTATATAAAATGGAACTTGATAGGCATCATAGAAACCTATATAATGATGATGTAGAGAACATGGATTCAACTAAGCCATAGTTGGACCAATAGCTTGTTCAATGTATAGTTAAATATTTTCAGGATATGGAAGGAGGGAATAGATGGGATGAACCAAGGAAAATGGGTTATTCTATCTAGTCCTAGAAGTATACACTGCACATCATTCAGGGTGACTCGAAACTAGAGAAGTATGAGGTGTGGATGGAAAGGATGAATCAAATCATTGATATCCTTTGAATTCTAGTAGAGATGTAGTTCAAGCTGGTGATTTATTTGACAGATGATCTATTGTTCTAATTGTGGGATTTAGTATTTTAGAATAAATTAGACCAAGATCATTGTTATGGTTATTTTAAATAATTGTTAAACAAAAAATTATATCCTCATACTTTCCCAAATGAAACAATGAAAAAAAATTCACCTTAATGAAAACGATCATCTCAGTGAAAGAGTATGCAGCTAAATTTTGGAATTTAGTTATCTTTTCACCCTAAAACTATCGTACTGCATTCTTGAATGCATGCAACATTGAATATGGAATGTGGTTGGAAATTCTATAAAATATTTTATTTCTGTACAATAGATTATAAATATTTACTTTATTGATAAAAATGGATGAAATGGTTATCATAGGAGCTACGAGAGGAGGGAATATGTTCAAACATATAGGAAATGGTGGGAACTCTGATGCAATGAGAAAGTGAAAGAGGGACACATATTTCAAAGGTAGTGTAATGGCTCGGAATCAGATGTATGGATCATTGAATATTCTTCCAAAACCATATATATATCGTGGATGATTTCAACATGGTACCTCTGACCACGTGAAGTGAGATTGTTCAAAACCAAATAGAGCATGCCAAAATTTCAATCATATGGGGAATCTTCAGTGATATTTTGGAATTACTCTAAGGTTAGGTGTTCTAAACACATCTCATATGTCATAGACTTTGTCAGTTTTTATTTCATATGGGAATAAAAATACCTCTCTTCAACTGAAAAAATATAGCCTTTGTGATTCTAGGAATTCAATGACTCATCAACCTGTGCAATATCAACAATGAAATAAAGAACAAACATTATTGAGTGAGAAATTATATTGAATAGAGAATGTTATTGTGGAGGATAAATCATGGACATCAATAGTGTGAGGTATGATTATTTTTAATTATACCATTATGAAATATTTTTTTGATATGGGTTCATCCCATTCATTTATTTGTTCTCAGGATGTTGATTTTATCAGTTTAAGTGCGGATATGATTCCGTTTGTATTGAAGCAGCCAATTCTTATTTGTTAAAGAGAATGTCGGGACTTTATGTTTAATGATTTTTCCATAAATTTTGATGGAGATAAGATAATAAGGGAGTTATTTGTGTTTGATATAGATTTTAATGATATAATTCTTGGTATAAATTGGTTGAATATGTTCAAAGATCATATCTACTATTATACACGATGGATTAGTTTTACAACTGATGATGGAAAAAATAATCTCTTTAGATGATAGATTAATATAAAAGTCACCTAAAAGAGATTTTTAGTAGATGATTTTGGAATGATATTCTACCAGTTAAAATCAATGAAGTTTTTATTTATGTTAGTGATCAAGAATTATAGTTTTCTAATCGTTTTTCAATATATCCCAGATATCTTTCACAAGAATTTATCAGGTTTTCCACCCAAAATGGATTTGGATTTTTCAATTTATCTTCTTTTAAGGACCAATCCTATTTCCCTCATATCAAATCGGATAGAAAAAATATAATTAAGGTAATTTAAACCATATTTGGATGCACTATAAATCTATGGGTTCATTCAAAAGAGCACATCTCTGTGGGAAGTAGTATTCCTTTATTTCAAAAAGGAGTTTAGTAATATTCGATGGTCTGTGAATTATCATAATCATAACCATGATATGATAATAATTTTTTATCTACTTCCATGAATTGATGATCAATTCAATCAATTTAAGGGATCCCACTATTTCCTTAAAATTTACTTGTGATTTAGATATCACCAATTTTAGTTTTAGAAAGTGGATATTTCAAAGGTAGCATTCAAGAGTAGATAGAGAAATTATGAAAATCTTGTTATACCTTTATATATTATAAATTCACAAAAAAATCCTTACATCATTTTTGAATAAAATATTTCATAGATATCTATATTTTATTGGAGTTTTCAATGAAATATTGGTGTATTCAAGGGAATGGGTAGATCATGAACAATAACTGCTGACATTATTTTAAATCATGAGAGATCTTCATTTGTATTCAAAATTATTAATGTGGGATTTTTTGATATAATAGGTATGTTTCCATGGAAATTTAATCTCTAAATTAGGTGTTTCGGTTGATCCAAAAAATATAGAGGCAGTTAACATGTGAAACCCACCAAAAAATATTTTTCAAATACACAGTTTCCTTGGACTATCATGTAATCACCGATGTTTTTTAGGAATTATCATGACTATCTTCACCAACTATATCTTTTACAAGGGGGAACTATCTAATATATTGAATAATAGTTGATAAAATTATTTTTAAGATCTTAATGTTCTCCTTACATCAACACCAATGATGATTTTTCTAGTATCCAGCGAAGGGTATGTGGTGTATAGTGATTCATTAGGATCTGGTTTGTGATGTGTTATTATTTTGGGAGACTAATTTGTTTCATATGCCTCATAACTATTTCAGATGAATGAGAAGAACTACATAACACATGATTTTGAGTTAGTTTATAGATTCCATGATTTGAATACTTGGATACGTCCCCAATTCTTGTATAAATTTACAATGTTTATAGATTATAAAATATTGAAAAATATTTTCTCTGAAAGGGATTAGAACCTATGAAAAAAGATAATAGATGAGGTGTCAACAAATGTTGGGATTTGACTATATTTAAACACTTCGTAAAGGGTATATGGTGGAATATTTACTAAGAATTAATTCATATTATCTATTGGAAAGACAGAGTTCAAAACAATGGTAGTAGATGTTAGTGATTTCTGACATGGACATGGATTGTGAAGATCGAGGTGAAGTTGTAATTTTCAATCCAATTTATTTTTTTTATTTTGTTGAGACAGTTAAAGAGTATAAAATGTCTGATTCTATGCGTGTTGTGATATGGTCAAAATATAATTGTTTGGAGACCATTGATGGATGAAAACTAAATGGGAGTTCATTTTTCTAGTTTTGAAATAAGATGGTCATACCAATGGATTTTTTAGAGATAATGTTTAATGCATATCAGAATTAGAGATATGATTTTCAACCTTAAATATTGAGGATGTATTATGAATTTATAGAACAATTTTGGTGGGTCCGTAAGAAAAGAAAAGTTCCTGAGTGTTTTTTTTGAAATGATTAGCTTGTAATTTAGGTACAGAAGAACATCAATGACTATCATGTATATTTAAACCTTTACCAATTCTTATTGGAAACAGGAAAATATATCCATGGATTTAATAATGGGTCTCCCAGTAATGGTTTGGAAGCACAATTTTATATGGGGGATAATTGATCATCTCATCATGTTGTCCCATTTCATTTCTATTTCAGAATCAGATACGATGGGGAATTTATCAAAAATATAAATTTGTGGAGTGGTAAAGAGGGATGGAGTACTGGTTTTTACAATGTTAGATAGAGATTTATGGTTTAGGTCTTGTTTCTAGGAATCATTTCAAAAATACCTTAGGTCTCGCTTTACTATGATTTTGTTGTGTAATCCACAGATAGTTGGGAAATTTGAATTGATAATTAAAATGCTAGAAGATATGATGTAGACTTATTAAAAAGAATTTTTTGCCTCATGGTAAGAGAAAATATTATTGGTAGATTTATCATTTAAAATTAGTTATCAATACATGATACATATGGATCCTTTTGATGGATTTTATGGGTATTAATGTGTATCTAAAAATTTTTGGCATGGAAATAGGTGAGACTGAGCTAGTTAGGACAAGCCTTTACAAAGATAATATAGAGAGAATTATATTGATTAGTAAACTGATTCAGACATCTCAGATTCATTAGAAATTTTATATAGATCATTGTTTATGGTCATTTTCAGTCGAGGTTAGTGATCAAGAGTTCCTTAAAAACTCATCATCAATTGGAATTTTCATTTTGGGAAGTAGGGAATGATATGTTCCCAAAACATATGACCATCTATGAATCATGGATTGGTTAGTGAGCCATCATATTTTTTGGATTTCCCACAATAGTTCAGTATGGTGAATAATTTGATTCATGTATCTCAACTGAAAAAGTATCAAACTATCCATATGAAAGTTATTCTATCTAATTTCATAGATCTAGAATCATATGATTTATTTTTTCAATTCCCAAAATGGATTATGGATAGGAAATAAAAATTCCAATATAGAAAAATAATTTGTCTAGTCCATGTTTTATTGCAACATGGTCATATTTAAAAAGATACTTGGGAATTGGATAAATAAATGGCCTTTCAATAGACAGAATAGTTTTAGGGAAATACTAGTTTTCTACTTTCTGAGGAAAAAAAATGCCAATGATGGGGAGAATTTAGCTCCCTCGGTTTCGAGTAATAACCATTTATTTAGGTTTTTATGTATATAATGTGTTTTTATATATAGTTTGATTTGGAAGACTTTTGGAGTATATTTAAGGATTTTATCATGGTTATATGGTTTGATCATAGTAAGTTAAAATAGTAAGACTCTAACAGGAAATCATGCACGTTGATATAGGGGCTTCTGGGTAGGCACATAGTTTGGAGCATGGTTTTACCTAATAATATGGCCACCCAGGATAATCCATGAAATGTTACAAAAAGTTATTGTTTGTGGTTGGAATATGGTTTGTCTAACCATGTTGGTGAACCATGATAGGTGCTTCTTGTGGCTGAGGTAGGCGTATGGGTTGTTTATAGTTTTCCTAATGTGTGACCCAACCATGTATTGTTTGAGATTATATCCTAAAAATGAATCCATCTTGGGATTTGTTACAAATATATATTTTTCTCTATTTTTTACCCTATGAACTTAATTTTTTCCCTTCAAAAGGTTGTATGACCTCTCCTCTTCAAATCTAATGTGATCTGGAGGCTTTTCATAGTGCGTTGAATCCTGATTCCATTTTAAATAATCCATTATAGTACATTTCATTGTTTATATAAGATATATTTTCCTTCCCTCTATCAAAATCCTTGAAATAGTACTATAAGGTCGGAGATATATTTTGTATTCCAATCATGAAGAGATATTGTTGTTTTAATGATAGGGTAAGAGATATAAGCCTTGTTTTTTTAGATTCAACCAGATTTTTTTGCTGTTTTTGTTCTATTATTCATTTTTTTCATAATTCCCAAGGTATATTGATTCACTCTCAACTCCTTATATTTTAATATGAAGGATAAGAATCAGACTTTTAGAATTACTCGAATTTATTAATGAAATTAATATTAAAATTATTGTAGAAAGCCAATTTATTTATGGTTTATTGATTTGTAAACATTTTCTGTACATTCTTTATTTTCATAATATTAAACTTTTTATGTTAAAATATTTATTTCAACAATTTATTTAAAAGGTTTGTTTAAAACTTTTTCAATAAAATAATTATTTTATAGAAAAGGTTTAAATGGTTGTTTTGGCTTTGGATGTTCTCATAAATGGTTGGTGTGTGTTAATGTGCATTATGGACAGGTAAATGTATCATGTTTCCACCATAATTTATGGAATGTATAAGGGTATGAACATTCCAATGTAAAAATGGTTCATTATGTAATAGATAACTAAACATATGACTCGCCAATCATGAGTATAGGTAGGTCCATGGTTTCATGCATGGAATGATTTGTCGATATGTAGAATTAAATAAATTATGCCCAAATGAAATTTTGGATCTAGTTTTAATGTATTGTATTATTTTTTCCAATGAAAAAGAGTTTTGGTTTGGAAACAAATTTTTCCAAGGAGTAGTTTTGGATTATGATAATATATTTTAAATTGATTTATATAAAAAAAATTTGTATAAATTGTTTTATATAAATGGTCTTAAATGTTCTACACTATTGGAATTAGAATAGAAGTCATTTGGGAAAACCTACTATTTTTTTACTCACCCATACTTTCTCACATTCATTATTTAGTAAATATTATTTATTGGGACACAATAAAAGGTAAAATATAACACTTATTTAGTGTTTCATTTTGATACTGGGATTAATTATGGAGTTAGGGAATGGGTCTTGTTTGGATGCGTAGATATTTTTCATTGCAGTCCTTGGGTTATGTTTGTTTTTTCTTCTCCTTTGTATTTTGATATTAGTTGTATTCCATTGTGATACTCTATTGTTTTTTGGTTTTGATATCAATGTTATTAGATTGAGTTTCATACATTATTATCATCCATCATTTCGTTGTAATTTTATAATTTTGTGTTTGGTTGGATTGATTTATTTGCAAAGGAAAAAATGTCTCCCAATTTTATTGATTCCCTTTAAATTTATTTACATCCATTGATGTCTTGGGTACATTCATTAAGGCCAATTATATATTCAACCACAACTCAAAAAACTAAGGAGAGGTGTAATATTATACATTTTTTTTAAACATTGTAGCCTTTTGAGGGGAGATAAAATAAATGAACCCAAAATAAATAAAATAATGAACACGACTTCTCTGGTACCATAAAACCTACACCACTATTCAATAAAAACTCTTCTCTATAATATAAATAATCCACACTAAAACTCCTAACCATTTCAAAGACACCAACTTGTTTCAAATAAAAATCACAAACAAACATAACATAAACTGAAAAAATATATTGTAAAACTAACTATCCACTAATATCATGGGATAAAAAAGCATGGAATCCCTACTTTAGAATGGAATATCTACCCATAAACCTAATCATCACATTTTATTCCAACCATGTAACCAATCATTATTAAAAATGGGAAACCCTATTACTAATGATGTATTTTTAATAATCGGCATGCTAATATATTACAAACCATCATTCAATTATTATATATACATTTTTAGTATCATAAATTGATCCAAAACATCTATTAGCGTACACCAAAACCTATTTTTATTCATACCAGACCTCCTATGAAATCACATATTCTAAAAACCTATTTAATTAGTTAAATAATATAAAATATATCACAATCCCATAAATAATCCAAATTTTACTATAAACCCAATTTCAAGTCGACCAATAATAGTATGTATAATAAATTTATAAAACCCCCCTATATCACCAATAAATCACACATGTATTTCTTTAAAATATTTAAAAATCACTAAACCAAATATATCATTTTATTAAATTTTAATATGAAGTACCAAAAAATATTTGCAAACCAGAATATTTTTCACATAATATTAGAAACATGAGGATCCTAGTTTCTTATATTGATTACATAAATCTAGTATAATAAAAACTAGGTCATATAAACAATATATTGAACCATCCTAGGGAAATTAAAAATATTATATGAGTTTATTTCTTGGAATATCACCCATATAGTCATAAATAAAAGGAAAAAAATACTATATGAAGGGAATCAATAAATAATCTATCATAATGTATAATAATAGTCTTAAATTTTCTACTAATATTAAATTGAATAATTGTCCTTAATGTGTATTTTTACATTTCTTAATGAATATATTAACAAAAATATCTCAAAATATGAACAATAAAGGTTTGGAGAACACTAATAAGAAGATTGATAGGGAAAATATTTATTCAACATTGATCGGTTATAATTAGAGATAAATGAAGACACCAAAAATTCAATATATTCTAATTAAGAAGGATCAGTCCCATTATACAGTCAAAATGATGGGTATGGGAGTGTGTTTTGAAAAATATAAGTACGTATAAGGTATATTAATTTATATATCCACTATATAAATGGTATTTCAAACCATTAAATACTATTTTTATAAATCGTTAAATTTTGAATTATAAAAAGTCAAAAAAACATTCCCAAATTTCAGAAAAGACCTATATTTAAATTCACATTTCAGTGGGTCATGCACTACTGGGGAAAAGACTTTTTAGTTTCCCAAACCCCTACTTATATCCAACATCAAATCCAAATACTATAAAATAGTATCCCACTATAATAAACTATATAAAAAGGATAAATAACACCCTAATATCCTGTAAAAAAATTTAAAAAATTAATTCTCACAATATATCCATAATATTGTTATATAATTATGATATTTATGTATTAAAACATTCTAAAAATTCTATAAGTTTATCCCTAAAAATAGCAACAATACCATTTTAAACAATTGTGAAAAAATGTTAGTAATACAACACATAATACTGTTAATATGTTTATTGTAAAAAATTATACTGTGGAGTGAATAAATTATTCTTATTAATGAGAACCCTAATTCTCTAATATGGTTCCCACTAGCGGGTTTTCCAATTTACTGAGAAGTGATATACAATGGATTGAATACATAGTCTCATTACCCCTAATAATGTATAATAAAATTAAAACTATATTACCTCGAGAGCCTCATTACTGAGTTTTTCACAACTCTCATTATTATTTATTTGATTCAATGGATTAGTACATGAATACACTGAGGCATACTAGAACACTATTTAAATCCAAATAATTGGAAATAAATAAAAAAAACTTATTTATTGTATTCGTGTATAAAAAAAAATTAAATATCCATTCAAAATCAATAATTATATCCTATAAATAAAAAATACATACTGAAATCCATTTAGTTATTCTAAAATTGTTTATGAAAAAAAATTTAATCCACATTGAATATTTATTATCAGAAATTGTCCAACCCATGATTGTTTCCAAAAAATATAAACACTTAAAAAATTTAAATCCTTTTTAATTTTTTAATAAAATTTATTCAAAATCATTTCACGGGAAGCATAAAATCCATCACACGACTACGCATTTCTACAAGCCACATAAATTTAGGGAAAAAACATGTTATATACGTTAAGAAAATAATGTTTTATTTCTTGTATAAAAAATAAACATCTTAATAAGAATATTTTAAATACGATATATCCATAAAAAGATCAATGTTTTAAATTTTCCATAATTGGATTTACAGAATGAATTTGATGGAATCCATTAGAAAAACTTTATATTCTATCTATATGATCATGAAGATATTATAATTTTTATGAGTGTTTACCCCAATTAAATAAAAATTATTTTCACAATGGATAATTTAGATGAATGATTATTCTAACCATGTAACTACTATGAAATTACACTTATATTGAAAAATTTGGATTGGAAACCATTCAAACCTAATTCATTACCCATGAATCTTATAAAATTTGTATTTTTATTACATATTTCAACAGTTAAATAAAAAATAACCAACCATTATTTCGTTAAATCTACATATTATATTCACCATTTCTAAAAGGAAATGATGAACCTAATAATTTTTTCAAACAAAACTCAAATTCCAATTAGTATCTATTCATATCTGATGGTATAATAATATATATACTCTAAAATAAAAAATTCACAAAAGTATATAATTCTATAAACATGAAAAATTACTTCTATGATTCCATGATCCATTATTAGATAAAAATAATACAATATATTTCCCTTTTTCAGTTCCTAAAGATTCATAATATTAAATATCAATGAATTTTTCTCGCAAACAAACCCAATGAACATCATTACTATATTAACACTAAACCTCCCGTATTTAAAAAAAATATTCTAAAATGGATTTTATTATAAATAAACCATGAATAATTAATTCAATTACCATATCATATTATTTATATCATTCAGGTATCATGTCTAATGAATTATTTCCTAGCATAACTGAACTATCAAATTTTACTAAATGTACCTTATAATATAAATATGGTAGGTCCACCAATTTTTATGTGACTCCCTAAAATATTATTATATAGTAATAATAAATAATTACAAATATTGTACATTATAACATCCATATTAACCCATAAAATTCCTGTTACTAACAAGTAGATGCAACCAGATCTACCAAATACCTTGAAACTAATTTCCAATGCTAACCAACATTCAAATTTAATAAAACAAACTTGACACCCACATTGAATTAATTTTTTATTGTCTCCATACACTATAATATATATCTTAAATATCATTTTTTATAAACTCAAATATACAACTAAATCATTATAATTTAAATAAAATTAATTTCTATCATTTTTGTTGAATTCATCCCATATCCAGTCAATACATTTATTAAATTTACTAAAAAAATCAACATGAATATTTTGATATTTCATCCAAAAATCAATAATTTTATAATCCCATTTTCGAAAAAGAATGATTTATATTTTTTATAAAAAATAAACCTCTCCCAAATATATAAATAAAAAATGTAAAATTTTAAAATTTATATAACCCCATCAATAGAATGCATGTTCTGAAAAATAATCTCAATCAAAATGTAGTGTCTTTTAAAAATGATAGTATATTTGAACTTTAATTTTAATAAAACCATTCTTATGATGTTATTTTACAAAACATTCCAAACACATGATCAAATTAAAAATATAAATTTTTCTAATAATTGTTGAATGATATTCAATCCTTTAAAATAACTGTTCAAATTCTAATAACCCAAGCCTAAAAAACCCATAATATAACATTAGATCATGAAAAAGTATAATTTTTCATTAGAAATATTTAATAAATAAAATATGATCTCAAAAATAATCATTAATCCATTTGTATTCCACTAAAAATCTAGAATAAACTATAATTTCACAATATAGATTCACATTATTTAATTAAAAACACATTCTAATCAAAATATAATTTTAAAATTAAATTTTCACTCATTTTACAATTAAATTTCAATTAAAAATAACTAAAAAAATATAATAATTCCAAAAATGGTATATATTTTATTAATCAATTTTTTATAAAATATGTATACATTTTTTATCATCAATTAATTAGATTAAAGAGTTTTAATTATATATTTTAAATTTTATAAATAAATTTGTAAGAGAAATTAAAAACATTAATAAAAAAGTGGGAAACTACCCCAATAAAATATGGGGAAAAATAACCATTTTTCTGTAGTAATGTTCTAGGATAGTGATATTAAATTTGATTAAGGCTCTAACAACCCAAAAATATGGACCAATTAAAATAGAAACCACATAATATAAAGATTTTCACATGATACACCAAAGAAAAATAAACCACATCATATTAATATGATATTATTATTCAGTATATAATAAATTGTAAGATAGTAAACCATTAATAGTTATTTTATTTACAATTTAAATAATTATTATGAGTAAATATTAAAAAACATAATTTAATTAAAAATATTTTCCATCATATTATATATTTTATTTCTTATGTTCTAAATTTAAACATTTTATATTTTAATTTCGTTAACGTAAATTGATATTTTAAAATATTAGCAACAAAAATGAGCTATGTTTTATTTTTGAGATCATTCTAAAATTATTGGATCTATGGTCAATTGTTAGAATATATATATATATATAGTATAATTACATTTATATGATAAAAATTTTATTGAAAAAAATACCTATAAAATGATATATTATAACGTATAATATTCAATTTTGATATAACATTCTTTATTTATAATCCCCATTTTCAACATTTTTTTTAATTTATGTATCAATAGAATGAAAATTTGTTTTCCTGATTATTTTTTATTAATTATGTCATCATGAAATAAATCATTTCATTTCATTATTTTTTCATTAAATAATAATTTAAGAAAAAATATTCTAAAATTCATTTGAATAAATTTATCTAATAAATCATTCATTATCATAAAAAATTTGTCACGACCCATCCCTTGGGGCCCATGTCGTGACTACCCCTAGCATACCTTCTATAGGCCAGGGGCTGTCTACTAGAACCAAAGGCATAATTCCAAAAAACTGGGAAGGCATTTCCTTTATAACTTGTACACACACATAGTAGATACAAACACAAGTAAACTGTATAATCAACAAGTGAGTACAGTAAGTAAAAAGAGGCCATAATACAAGCCCAACTGAAAAGTACCAGAAACTGAAAGTACATGTACTATTGAGGAAAAAGAAAAACAACTATTGGGTCGTCCTCTATGGTTCCTACCTGAAGGGTAGTTATAGATTGCTTACTCAGCACTCCATCTACATATATCTCCTCTGTGTACCGATACGCCATAAATTCCACCTTCGAGTACCATCTAGTCCTGTTACTCTCCGCCTCAGTCCACGTTGTTCGTTGTCTGCATCCAACACAACGAGGTGTGTACATAGCCCATGCAGGGGTGAGTATAACGATACTCAGTATGGACCCTGAGACACTCTAGGTCTCACAAAATCCAACAAGAATAAACCACAAAGTATGAAATCAATAGATAACCTTACGTAGGTATATTCCCATACATATACCTATGTTATCAAGTAATCTATCTAAATCATGAGGAAAACACAGAAAAATTGACTCATCTCAACCAGAATTTTATTCCCATTATCAAAACCACGGATGCTGGAGAACTAGTACTCAATCGAGTACAGTGGGCCTACCGCATTACACAGAGGCGCTTCCCACTAACCATGTACTACATAGGTACTCCACCTGTCGAGTATCGTGGGTCTTCTATGTCACATAGAGGCACTCCCCACTGTGTGTCTGCCACTACACCCAGGAGATCCCCCCTCATATCCTAGAGAGGTACTCCTCCTGTCGAGTATCATGGGTCTGCTACATCACAAATCTTTCCCATCCACTGCGCATCTTCCACCACAACCAGGAACTCCCCATAGAGCCAGTCGAGTCACTCGAGTCACACGGTCAGCATTCATTAAGTCCCATCAAACTACTAGGTTTCCACACTCTACTCGCTCATTACTAGAAGGATCTACCCCACAAGCTACTGGTTGATACTCCAACTATCAGGAATTCCCATGAAGAAGTATCGCAAGGGTCTTCCAAGTCATATGGTTCTCAACGCAATAGACAACATTCCAATCAGACGCCTAGTCTGTGAGTTATTTGACTTTTAGTACACGGGGCAGTTGGATTCATGCACTATCCGACCAGACCATATCTCAACTGCACACCAATATCTAGTGGAATATACTCAAAGGGGATGTCATGCACTAATATTACCAGTGCTGCCAACAGTTCGTCAAACGGACATCTGGTTCCAAATATATGGCCAAAAGAAAGTAAAGGGTTGTAGTGGGCTCAGGTCCGGTCAGACCCAGCCTGGGCCGAGTCAATTTGGGTCAACCTGTCCTAACCCGTTGGGTCTGGCCCGGCCGGTTGGTCGGGCTAGCCTGTTAGGTTCGGCCCAGCCCGCTGGGCCCATTACAGCAGGTTGTGAGGAGTCACGGTGGGCTGCGAGGGCGTGGACCGGCTGCTAGGGCACGGACCGACCACGAGGGTACGGACCGTCGAAGGGTTGGAGTGATGGTAGTTTGACTCGGAGGGCCCTGCATTGGCATCGCGGCCTGGAGGGCGCTGCGAGGGCATGGGTCGGTTCGGCATGGGCGTCATGATGGGGGAAAGAGGCCGACTCGCCCTGTGTGCCGTGAGGGGCCCAGGAGGCTAGCTTGGTTGGGGCGTCGCGAGGGTGAAGGTTCGGCTGGGGCACAAGAGGCCAGTGGTTGGTGTGGTCGGTGTGGATGCGAATGATGCGGCAGGGGGGCTCATACCAACTCGGGGTGGCTCATCCAGAGGGGTGGAAACAATGGGGTGGTTTGAAATCCAGAGGGCAGCGCGGTTTGGCAAAGGGCGGTGGAGCCGGTTCGTTCGTGGTGTCATGGGGGCAACGCGGGTCGTAGTGGTTCGGGTGGAAGTACTGTTGCCTTCATCACCTTCATTGTATCTTCACCTCGTCACCATTCTGTAGAACATCATAACGAATAATGATGAAGGGGGTTATGCCATGTTAGATTTCCCCACACCCTCTACGTTTAGGGTGGTAGCAAATGGTTCATCAAGAACATAAACGAAGAACGAGCATGGAAGATATTTTCAATTCCTATAATCCCTCGTTAATTTCTATTCCCAACCCCGCAAAGGAAAAGGATGGGAGAACATGGGGAGAGTAAAAAAATAAAGAATGAACCCCTACATCTTCCAACATCAATTTATTCCCAACCTGAAAGGAAAACATATGTGGATCAACTTGATAATAAGATGATCCACGCTCTTTGTTTTTAGAAGGAATGAATCAAGGGAATAAAATCATAATTCAATAAAAACCCTACCTTGTTCATTGTTGGTTGATTTTGGCACGTGAAGGCGGACATCGATTCATTGTAGATGAACATGTCCTACGTCAAAGGAAGTTCATAGGGATACAGTTGATGGAGGTCGGCATTATTCATTAGCGGAGCTTAACCCTCAAAATGTTGGTTGTCGCATCAATTTACGAGCTCTTCATCGCTTGGTGAAGTCGTCCCAAATCCTCCTCACTAGATCTATATATATAGGAGAGGGAGATAGGTAGGTAACGATCGTGGAATTTATGACTGTTCATTTATTAGGATCCTTCCTAAATTCCAATGATGTAGTTACTTAATTTAAAATGGGGAAGCTAATTAACTATGTTGGCATAATTTTGGTAGAGGAGGTCAAGAGGATCTCCCTTATTAACTGTGGATGTTGAGGGTTTCTCTCAATTAAAAGGGGGGTTTAATACCGGGTGGTCCCCACCACTATAACATCTCCTGGGAGGTTATTTTTTTGGAGGTCCCCACCATCATAAACTCTTATGGGAGGTTATGTTCTTGTGGTCCCTACTTTTATCTTCCACATGGATGCTTAGTTCCAGTGGACCCCACCGGAATTATCCACATGGAAGCTCACAATAAAATAAAAAGAAGTTTATTTTATTTTATTATTTCCAAAAAAACCCAAAAACTAACTTTCTCCCTCAACAATCCTCCATCTAGGTGAAAGTATCCTTAATTGAATACAGGCGATGTAAGTTCTGCGGTGTCGTTGCATTTTAATTCCATTCACCAGTTCAAAAGTTACAAAATACTGCTCGCGTGTTTACTGAATGTACCCATTTTTTTTTGGAAAATTACTATCAGCCACCCTCGACCTACGACAGTCGAGGTTAGGCTCTTCCTAAGTGAAACACGCCCCAAAGAACCCAACAGTACTTTCATCTTTTCAATCTGAGTTACAATTTAGAATTTATGAATATTAAAATAAAATAATTGTCACTTAATTATTTTATTTGCGGCCAAAAACTAAATTTCTCAAGTGGCATGCACCGGCCAATGTCAGTGATTTCATAAGGAAAGCATACCCTCACGAGTTCATAGGTTGTATCAGATTTTTAATCTGAATTACCATTTGTGAGTTATAAGTATTTAAAAAATAAAATCATTTGTTTTATTATTTTATTTACAATTATGAAAATTATTGTGTCTTCTCAATGGAGGACCGCACCAACTAATCTTAATTCACGCCTACGGTAAACATTCCATCCTGAGCGCAAAGATGCCCTCAAGTTTCTAATCTGAGTAACTGTTGAAGAGTTATTTCATTTTTTTAGAAAAATGCTTATGTGCGTTAACTTGAGCTTAACAAAACTTCGATGGATCATTTCAAGCACTCCGAGACTTAGAATCGTGTGCCGTCTGATTTTGCGAACTCGTAAAATTACCATATTTTTAAATAGAATTACATGGAAATTAATGGTCTTTAAATTCTCACCACCTCAAGGCCCTACGTCCTCATAATCCAAAACTCATTCTAATGAAACATTTGGGGGTACTGTGCACGCATCGGAGCCTCTTAATCTCATGTTCTCTCTTGAAGGTTCTCGTGATTCCAACGAACGCGCAACAGAGGTATCGACCATCCACAAAGGACCCACTCTAGTCGATACTCAATATCTACTAGAACCTCTGTAAATTTATCCCCATCGTTTACATTCAGCTCTTCATGGTCGATGATGTGAGAAGGGTTGTGCACGTATCTCCTCATCTGGGATACGTGGAAAAGTAGTGCAGTTGATGAAACTGAGGTAGCAGAGCTAAGTGGTAATCCACCTCACTAACTCTGCTGAGGACCTGAAAAGGTCAGATGAACCTCAGTGATAACTTGTCTCCTCGGCCAAATATCTACAAACCTCATCAAGGTGAGACCCGTAGAAAGACGTGGTCGCCATCCTCGAACACTAGAGGTCTATGTCTCCTACCTGCATACGAAATCTTCCTCCTCTATGTAGTCTTCATCCACTTTTAGATGATCTGCACCATCTCTATGGTACCCAGTACCATCTCTGGTCCCACGAGTGCTAACTCTCCTTGGTCAGTCCAGCACAAAGGTGATCTACAAGGTCGTCTGTACAATTCCTCGAAAGTTGTCATCCCAATGGTGGAGTGATAGATGTTATTGAATGAAATCTCCACCAAGGTTAAGTGATCCTCCCAACTGTAACTGAAGTCGAGGACACAAGCACGGAACATATCCTGGAGTGTCTGAATAGTCCGCTCAATATGGCCACCCGTCTGAGGAAGGAAGGCGGTGCTCAGATGAAGCTATGTCCCAAAATCTTCCTGCAACCCCTTCCATATATGGAATTAAAACTTGTATCACAATTGGAGACAATCGTTGAGGTTACTCCATGTAGACACACAGTCTCCTTCACATAGCGGATTCCCAATCTCTCTACTGAGTCCAACTCACTGATAGATAGGAAGTGGGCCGACTTGGTGAGTCGGTCGACGATCACCCAAATCGAGTAATGTACTCTAGATATACGTGGAATTCAAGTAATGAAGTCTATGGATATCCAATCCCACTTCCACTCTGGGACCTCTAAAGGTTGAACCATGCCTTCTGGTACCTGATGCATTTACTTCACTTGTTGGAAAGTGAGGCACAGAGAAACAAACTCTGTTACTCATTCCTTCATTCCCGAACACCGGTGCTATCGTCGGAGATCCTGATTCATCTTTGGAACTCCTGGATGTACTGCTGGAGGGGATGTGTGGAACTCCCTCAACACTTCCTCATAAAGTAACACTGGTTATATGGTACATCCTCTAAAGAGGATGACATGCTCCCCACCTTCATAATATCCATCAGGTGCATGTCCTACGGATATCTAAGAACGTCAAGCCTCACAGTCAGGGTCTTCGTGTTGCACCTCCCTGAATCGCTAATGTAGTGGGGGAGAGACTATAAGAGACTGAAGAAAAGAATATCCTTCTTGGTCCACAATGGATATCTGCCAACCGTCTAGCTACTTTGTCTCCTCACTCGGCAGATACAGGCCAGACCTATTGCTGAGTGCATCTGCTATCATGTTCCACTTCGTAGGAGTATAGACAATCTCAAAGTCAACTTCTTCTTCCATAAGGGTGAGGTTCACTGACTCACGAGTGATTGGATGCACCTTCCTATGCATGATTTTATCTTGGTCTTCTTGTGTTACCTTTTTTGTCAACCATGGAAAACCTCATTCAAACATATTAGATAAACCACAAACTATTTTCCTAATACATTCAATCTGAGTGTGAACTATGGATGTCATGTCAAAACCCAAAATAATGTCGTATGGCCTCAATGCTGCCACCAAGAGGTTCCAATAGAAATTCTCGCCTCAAGGGTCAGATCACATGATCAGCGTATGTGTGATTATAGAGTCTCATCCCAATGGTATCTCCACACATGAGGGTCAAGTCAACGGTTTAACCAAAAACTATGACTCCTGGACATGATTAGTGGAAGGAAGGAACGTTTGGTACCTATGTGTATTGATACGTCAGCAAGTATTAAACATAGATCATACCATGAATCAATTCTAGTTCCCTAGGGTCACATTCCTTGACTGCATTCATCTACTCTCGTCCCCTGTCCTTCTGATCCCTGAGCCTTGCGGGGTCCACAAAATAATGGGGGTGGTTGTAACATGTTGAAAAGTACACCACTTCATGCTACTCTCCTAGATCTGCTTCCACGTCTACTGCCCTGCAGACTCATCTTCCCCTAACACCTCTTCTTCCAAAAACATTTTACATGCCCAAGTCTATGCGACTAGCGCCTGTTTTCTACTTTCCCACTTCTAACATTCACTGGCTGTATCCGCTCAACCAAAGAACATTCAACTACAAAGTTTCTCTCTAGCACCCTAACATAAGTAAGAATGCATAGAGGAATAGTTATGGCTCCGATGTCCTTTAAACACACCTCTCTCGGAAGAACAATCCATGAAGAACTAATCGTATCGTATTCATCGAGTACTAGGAATGATAGGTACTCTTCGAGGAATACTCAGCTGCCAACATGTCATCCTGCTAAAGCTGTAGAAGTTCTAGAGAACTCTTAGCCACCTCCTCGATCTAGTCATCAACCACCTGTGAGTTGGTCTCACCTCGGAACCTGAGGGGTATCTGATTCTGAAACACATATAATGCACTAAGCCTATATGTGTCCTCTTCCGGTACCACCGGTTGTAACTACTGACCAACGGGTAATGATATAGTTGGTGCACTACCCAATGGTACTATCTCAGGTAATGGTCCACGTACCGAAGCCTCATCACAAAACAGACCATCCTCAGGGTCACTCACTGAAAAAGAACAGTATCTAAGATCACCATCTACTCCACTGGTGTCTCAACTAGACAGAAAACACTAGAAATTGCCTCCAGCCAGCCCTCAGCTGCGTGGGAATCTGTCTCACCTCGAAACCTCATAGGCCTCATCTGCTAGAACTCGTGCAACATGCTCAGTCATTGTGCACTTTCCACTAGTGTGGATGGTGGTATATGATACCCAAGGGGTGGTGGTGTTGTGGGTACACCAACCAAAGCTGCCAAACATAGTAAAGTGGTCCTTGCACTAGAGCCTCGTTGCTCGGTGCACAATCAGTGCGTACAACTCTCAGAACTCAAACTGGATGTCTGCGTGGAGGCATCCTAAAATAATCACATGTGACACAGTCAAAAGATTATATCTGGGGAGATGAACTGATGAGCTGACTTAAGAAATCACAAAGAAAACAAATACACAATCTGTGTTTTTGTGCACTGAGTCAGAAATCAGATGTAAGAGTCCTAGTATATGGATATGTCATCCTCCACACCATCACTGGACTCCCTGAACTGAAAACCTCACTCATTACACTTAACACTATTTCGTCACAGAATAGATCAGAGTCCTACTTTCTATGGTATAACCAACTCCTATGATACCAATTTTTCACGACTCATCCCCCATGGCTTGTGCTGTGACTACCCCATGCCAACCTTCTATATGCCAAGGGCTGACGACTAGAACCAAAGGCGTAATTCCCTTAAAATGGGAAGGCATTTCTTTTATAACCTGTAAACACACACATCAGATACAAACATGGGTAAACTGTATAACCAACATGTGAGTACAGTACGTTATAATGGGCCAGAATACAAGCCCAACTGGAAAGTACAAAAAACTGAAAGTACAAGTACAAATGAGGAAAATGAAAAATAGATATTGGATCAACCTCCAAGGATCCTACATGAAGGGTAGGTAAAAATCACTTACTCAGTACTTCACATTTGTCGGTCTCCTCTATGTGGGTACCGTCTAATCCTAGTACTCTCACCCTCAGTCAGTGCTGATCGTGGTCTGCATCCAACACAACAAGGTTCGGGTATATCCTGTACAGGGGTGAGTATAACGATACTCATTAGGGACCCCAAGACCCTCAAGGTCTCATAGAATTCCACAAGAAGAAACCAAAATTTTTTAAATCAATAGATAACCTTACATAGGTATATGCCCATACATATTCCTAAGTTAACAAGTGATCCATCTCAATCATAAGGAAAACACAGAAAAACTGACTCCGCTCAACCAGGATTTTATTCACATTATCAAAATAATAGATGCTGGAGAACACCTACTCATTCGAGTACAGTGGGCCTTCCGGGTCACACATAGGTTCTTCCCACTAACCATGGAATGCTGAGGTACTCCTCCTGTCGAGTATCGTGGGTCTTCTGCGTCACATAGAGGTTCTCCCCACCATGGGTATGCCGCCATACCCAGGTGCTCCCACACATAGCCTACAGAGGTACAAATCTTGTTGAGTACCATGGGTCTACCACGTAACCAAACGTGCTCCTCCACTGTGGGTCTACGGTCACAACCAGTCTCTCCCCACTGTGCCAGTCGAGTCATTCTATGTCAAATGGTCAGCAGTTAACATGTCCCATTCATCTACTTGGTTTTCACAGCCTTCTCACTCATCACTAGAAGGATCTGCTCCATGAGCTACAGGTCGATACTCCAACATTCATGAATTCTCACAAAGAATTATCTCAAAGTTCCTCCATGTCATAGGGTTCTCAATGCAATATAAGTCGCGTCAATCAGAGGCACGGTTTGTGAGTTATTAGCCTTTTAGTCCTGGGGGCCCTGTTGGATTTGTGCATAATCCAACCTGACCATATCTCAACTATACACGAAAATCCATTTGGGTATAATTAAAGGGACATTTGTACTCCAATTTTACTATCACCACTGACGGTTCATAAAACGGTTGTCTGGTGCCAAAGATAAGACCAAAAGAAAAAAACTTCGTAGTGGGCCTGGGTCCTGTCCGACCCAGCCTGGGCGGAGTCGATTTGGGTTGACCCGGCCTGACCCATTGGGCGGGACAACCCATTAGGTTCTACCCAGCCTCATGGGCCCAGCCCAGTTGGCCGCAAGGGGTCGCGGAGGGCCACGAGGGCGTGGACCGGCCTTGGGTCGAATGTGGAGTGCTGAGGAGGCGATATATACCTACCCTTCAAGTAGGATCCTCAGAGGACAACCCCGTAGCTATTTTTCTTTTTCCTTAATGGTACTTTTACTTTCAATTTCTTGTACTTTCCAGCTGGGTTTTCATTCCGGCCCCTTTTACTTTTTGTATTCACTTGTTGGTTATACTGTTTACTCATGTTCATATCTACTGTGTGTGTTTACAGGTTATAAAAGCAATGCCTTCCTAGTTTTAGGGAATTACACCATTGGTGAAAGTCGCTAGCCCCTGGACTATGGAAGGTAGGCTTGGTGTAGTCATGGAACGGGCCCTATGGGATGGGTCGTGACAACATTTTTCTATAAAAACAATTTTTTCCATGAAATGATTTTTCAAATGTTACAGGTGTTAACATTAGGATTGATTTTCCTAATAATTAATATTTTATTTGAGAACCGATTTCATTATTTAATGTAATAACATTAATATTATTAAATATGGAAATTATATCTTTTGGTTAAATATTTTTACTTTATGGATTAATTTTTTTATAATTATAATAGTGAAAAATTATTTTTGAAAAATTATTTTTAAAAAACTATGAATATCTATCAAATAAATTAAATTAAAATACATTAGTTAATGAAAATATTAGTATATATAGATAATTAATTAAATACATTTACACTCATTGTATGGTTAAAAAATACTAAATAATATTAAAAATCAATATTGGGGAAATTTTCTTTTTTCTGTAAAGAAAAATTATTTTTACACAATACCCATTTTTATTTAAATGCTATTTTTTAATATTTATTTTTTATTTGGATTAAAAATATTTTAAATACAATTTTATCAAAACAATAAATTTATATATTTGTTATAATATATGTTTAATGAAATATTAAATCACTTAATTAAATAGTTGTGTGATATATTAAATGTAAATGAGAATATTGTGATCACTTATTTGTAAAGACCCAATATCAATATTGAAACGTGATTGTAATAACATTTTTGTGACATTGCTTAAAAAATCACACATCATTAAATATTTTCCTTTATCTAGATCTATTAACCATTTAATAGTGTCAGGTTATTTATGGAAAATTATGAGTGTTTTACAAATTATCCCTTTAATCCCTTTCATAAATGATACACAAACACCCTTATAATATTAACATCAATATATAAATTGTCATGTAATATCATCCCATTTAGACTAGTTATAACTGCCTCCCAAAAAAACATTTTTTCAGCCACAATTGTCTTGATCCACTCAATTTCAAAGGAACATCCAAGGGAATGAACATATCTCTAATCACTCTATTCTATATATATTATGTCATACTTATTAATTTTACTATTCAAAATACCATACCACCATAACAATATGATGACATCTTACTCATTAGTGACCTGATATATATTTATATTATTTTTTTGATTAAAATATTCATTTCTACCCACATAAAAATAAATGAATATATTTTCTAAGTTATGGGGACTATCACATCCACAAATTGATGTCATTTTACATTCATTATTGGTTTAAATGGATGGTTTTAATAATAGTAATAAATAATTAATATTATATATCCCATAAATTTAACTCTAAAATCCACTATACCCCCCCCCCCACTCACACATTTAGTATTGGGGACACTGATCTTGTGAACATGTAGATTACTACCACTGTAATGAATTTTTTTCAATTAATATTATACAAATTATCTAAAAAACAAAAAAAATGGTTCAAAATACTAAAAAATGTCACATCACCGTGAATATTTTATAATATTTTTATGTCCAATAAAACACCTCTTTAACCGTACTAACCAATAAAGTTAAATGTGTTCATTTGTTTTTCAGTTTAACCACCTATGTGAACATTTCATTAAAATATGATTATGGATAACTATGGGTAAATTAAAAATAAAAATGTTAAAATCTATTATAAAAAATATTAGTATATAGTTTTATAAAACTTATGTTATTTATATATTATATTATTAAAATAAAAATGGAATTTCTTAAGGTTTCCAAAATAAGTCATTATCAATTTTGTTTTCAGATAACATAACCAAAAAAATATTATATAAAATATGTACAATTTAAATTAATAAATTCTCAATAAAAATGTGTCTTAAATGATATTTGAATATTGAAAATGGTAACATATGATTCAGAATGATATCAAAACTATTAAACATGTGGAAAATATTTAATGTTACTACAACCTAATGGTGATAATATACTATAATTAGTTAATATATTCAAGGGAAATAATAATATTTAAGATTATAAAATTATATTATTTAAAAATATTCTTTTAAAATATATTATTAGTTAGATATTTTTTTCATATTGTATTAGAGTGAAAAAAATAGTAATAAAGGGATCCAAGTAAGGGTTTGTTGTCTAAAGTTAAACATTGTTGTGGCATGATTATAAAATTTTCACTTATTGATTTATTAATGTTTATTGATACTTCCATAATTAAATATTACAAATAAAAATACATTTTTTTGATTATAAAAAAACCATTAATTTCAAAATCCATCTTTTATTCTATTTCAATCTATTAACTTCTCATATTTTTTTATTTAATCTTAAATTATCATTTTTCGAAAAATTGATTCCATTATTGATCAAATTTCAGTTACAAATATTTATATAAACAATTGGGTTAATAATATCAGGATTCATAGTGATCAATTTATTATAACTTCTATTTAAAAAATTTCCATTTTAATGGTTATTGAATGCAACGTTTCTAAACCCATAAGTGTTTTTCATATAAAATTGTCTACATTGAGTAATTTATTATTTTTATGAAACAATTTATTATATCTATGGTATATATTAGGAAAAATAATTTAATTAAATATCATATATGATATATTTAAATTTTATTTAGTGAATCATTTTTCTTTCAATCTTCAACTTACATTTGATTCAATAATTACAAATTATATAAGGGGTTTTTTGGTCCCAAATATTTTCCTTGGGCCACAATCACACATAAATTACTATTTTAATTTAAAATTTATCTATTATAAAAATTATTACGATTATTTTTTCTCATTTTATATTTATAATAATGTTCTAACCAATTCCTTCTAACTTAGTTATTCAATTTTCTATTAAAATACATTTTAGTAAAGAATAATGTAGACTTATTTCAATGGATTTTTCTTCCATATTCAATCATTAACCTACAAAAAATATATATCCTCCCCTTAGTGGATAATCAAATTTTTTGAACTTATATGAACTTTTTTATACATATTATTCATTTTTAAACATGGTGTTTTCAACATTTTTTATGATTTTTGTTTTTATAATAGTTATTTCAAAATGATAAAAAATTATTTACATCCTTTCTGAATTAATGTTTTATCATAAAATATAAATATTATTTTGATAAAATATAATTTTTAATGTTTATTTTATTTTATATTCTCTCAAAATATATCTATTATCTGTTTTTTCACTTTATTTATTGTAAAATTAGCTTTTTTCAAGTATAAATGACTAAGAAGTATTTTAAAATATAATGTTTTTAATATATTTTCACTTATCCTTTACTAAAAAATTACTTATATTATGTGATTTTTTATTTAGAATCATATATATTAATTTTTTCAAATTTATTCTCTTTCCCTTTAAAAAAATGTTGTTGAAGGTAATTTCAACTTCATTGTTTTGAAAATTATTATTAGAAACATTAATATTTTACCTTATTTTTAACCAATATGTTTGGTTTTTAAGAAAAGTTATTATGGATACAAAATATAATTTTCTAAGATTTGATATCATTTGGAATAGAGAGTTGTAATTTTCTATTATTTATTGATATTATTTTATTAAATATTTATAGATTTATTAAGACACCCATTTTTTCATTGTGTTTTTTATGGGATGATGAATGTTTCTTTTTCTAGAAGAACCCAAATGTATATATTATGATATGAGGAATGTACATAAAACTATAATTCATTTGTTATAGTATTATATATCATAAAATAGACACGTTAGGTGAATAAAATATAAAGACTTTGTGTTAAAAAATTATGATTTTGATAGCCTTAATAATAACCCAAAATATTAAACGTGACAATGTTAGAAAGTCCCTAGGTTCACAAATGGTGAGTGTGATGGAATTTATCTAAAACATTAATTTTATGTGAAAATAGTTTAACAATAATCTTGATTTACCATGGTTGACTATCTTGTAATTAATATCTTCTCTCAATTTTACATGTCAAACGAAAATCAAGTCCCTTTGTTCACAAAGGGTGAGTGAGAATGAATTAATCTCCAATCACAATTTTTGAGTGAAAATCATTGAATTTAGCATGGTTTGCAGTCATAGTAAATACTATTTCTGTGATTGATCCATAATTTAATATTTATACAATGTAATTACAAGATTTCATGATTATTCTTTGTTTTTTAATTATTCAAAAAAATTATATTAGAGTCACATTTTTTATGATCATTGATATTATTTATAACAAATAATTTCTTTTATTTCAGATAAAAATCATCTAATGATAAGATTTTTCGCCTTCATTCATTAGGACTAATATCCATGATATTTAATATATTATTATGTTATTTCAAAAAATTCCATATCCTCCACATGTATTATTATCATGTATATAGTGAGATATTGTTTTCTCATAATAGTCATTTGATCAATCCTATTTATAATTTTTTCAATAAATAGGTTATTAATATTATTGTGGTCTGTGAGATGTCTTGAAATAGTCTATTAGACAATGTATATAGAGAAATTTTTTAATATCTAGTAAAATAATATCTTTATGTATATAATATCAATGATCCTAAACCTTTCGACCTTTGGGTTATGTGAATTTTGTCGAGTTGTATTATATAAATAATAATATAATTATACAATTTATGGAATGTTAATTTTGTGAGAAATCAGTTGGAAATAGATAAGTGTTCAGATAATTATTATATAAGTTTATCTATTTTTTCTATTATTTTATATAATTTATAGATCAGTTTATTCATTTTTGGATATTTAATTAGTTTAATTTTATTTTAGGTTTTTATAACCATCGTGAAGAAAATGTGTGTCTATGTGTAGAATTATTTCATAAAATATTTTAAAAGAGATGAGTAAATTGATTACTATATAAAAATATACCTTTTTTATTGTCTACTGATGTGACTTGGAAACTCCTTCACCTCTATGTAATCACCCTAAAAAAATTTTGGTGAGGTATTTACATGACCATCGTCTTGATGCATTACTAATGTACATTTTGGTTTTAGTAATGGATGGAACAAGAAGGATCTATGGGTCGAGAAGACAATATGAATATTAATTCAATAAATAGCCCATTATAATTATTGTAAAATTGAGAAACATTTTCATTATTCTCAGCCATATATAATGAAATATGATTAAAATTGACAATATAGAAGTCCCAAACGATTGAATTAGGAGATGTTGGATTCTCATGAAAAATCATGAGATGATGATGAGGAATGAAAATTGTTCATTTTCGTATATGTTAAAAATAGGGAAAGAAGATAAAAATAAATTTACTTAAGGGGATGTGTATATTTTTTTACATTTTTTAAATATAGACATAAATCCTCAAACATTAAAAGAAAATTGACGAGTTTAATTAACACAAAGAAAGAAGGAAGAACTTGTCCAAGGTAACCACTAATAATTAAATTTATTATTTATAGAAAATCATGTAATTAACCATGGATGTTATCTAATCCTTGGATTTATAATGAAGGTAAGGAACCACCTCCACAAAGATCTATAAAGAAATTAATAACATATGAAATGACTATCATTGAATGGGTATGTGGTAATTCTATTTCACATATCCTACTCTTAGGATTAATGGATGTATTGAATCCCAATTAACTCTATTGTCTCCAATTAATTTTCAGATAACATCATGTAACCAGCCTCATTTATTTTTATGTTATATAAAACATTTGGTGGTATGATTATTATATTTATGTATATAAACACTTCGTGAATTATAATGTTCTCCACTAAAAAATTGATTCAATTTTTGAAATACAATGTCTATCATTACATTGAAAATAAAATAATTCTAGAATATGGGATAACACATTCTAATTCAATAGTAACCATTGATTAGTACAAGTTTTACTATTAATATTTATATATTAAAAATTATTCGATCAGATTGGAATTGTTATGTAATCATGTGATATAATTCTACGAAATTTATAGTGAAGGAATTGGTGTTTTATAGTCTTATTTATAATGTTTCTGGTCAGATATAAATATAGATATAATATTAATTAATGTAAATCCTGTCTCCACCGTTAGTTTTACCATAAAATATACGATAATTAATTAGTGGGGACCAAATTTATTTAAGGTCGTAGAGTACAATGACCTAAAATTTTTTAACACTAAAAATAAACACTATTTCATTCAGCTAGTTTCATGTGATACACCCAACATAATAGAACAACATCATATTACTATAAAATATTTTAAAAATCTACAATTAATTCTTAGATGGTTATTAATTAATAATTGTTACATTTTGAAGGTAAATAATTATTATGAGTTAATTTCGAAAGTCTTATATTAAATAAAATCCATATCATATTATATATTTGGTTTTTAAAAAATGTAAAAAATAAAAAAAATTAATTTGAATTTGATATATATGAATTCAATTTTTATATCATCACTTTATAAATTATCATATGATGTATTTTTTATATTTCTTAAAAATAATTTGTTTATTGTTAAAAATTGGAAATATTGTTTTTTCAAATACTGTAACGTTTATGTAAAATATATGTTTCTCAAAATTTTCCTATAAAATAATATATTTTTACATTTAATTATTCCTTTTAATATAATATTATGAATTTATAAACCTTTTCCAATATTTTTTAAATACATGTAGTTTTTTAGGGAAAATTATTTTTTTGACTATTTTTTTTAAATAATTATAAGAAAATTAATTGATGTTATTGATTTAAAATATTGATAAATAGTTGTAATTTTTAATATATTAATTTAATTATATCCAATGTATTTTATAACTCTACTGTAGTCATAAATATTTTCTGTTAAATATTATCTTTTACGAAAAAACTGGTTTTTTCACAATACATGTGCTAACATTAAGTTTAGTATTCCTACACATAGAATATTAATTTGATAAAATGTTACTTATATTTGAAATAATAATATTTATATTATTCAATATAAAAAAGATTTTTTTGTAAAAAAATTATATTTGTATGATTATTGATAATTACTATGATAATTGTAGGAATATTTAATTTATAGTCATTATTATATTAATATCTAGGAGTTCTTATCAAATTAATTGAATTGAAATAATGGATGTAAATAATCCATACATATGTAAATATACGTAAGTTATTATTTTAACACTCATTTAATTATAATTAAATAATAAATATGATTTTGATTCCATGCCGGAAAAAAATATCAATTTTCTACTATGAAAAATTTTGTACACATTATTTTTTTTGAATATTAATGTTGATTTTTTAATATTTTTATTTTTGAATTTTATTCAATATATGTTAAATATATATCCAAAACATAAATATTTTTTTGTATTAGTTTTGTTACATGTTTTGGAGTCTATAAAAACCCTTACTTAAAAACTAATTAGATTGATTTAAATTAAGAGTTTATAATATAAAAAAAATAATGTTAAAATCCCAATGAAATGCTTATGAAAAATGTGTATGCAAATTAATTTTCATTTATCGAAATTAATACCCAAATAATCAACCATTTTGAATCCTAGGATCTATTTTTCTTAGAATAGTGTCATGGTAATATTAAAGAGTGATAAATATATATAAAATTGACCCATTATTTCATATTACAATATGATACAACTACCACCCTTTAGATATGGAATTATGATTCGAATTCTTCATTTAAAATATTACATTTTTAAATAACTAGAAAAATATTTTAGAGAACTAAATACATGGTCACACTTAATTATTATGATTAATTAAAATTTAAAATAACATCCCTAAAAATTTCAAGTCTCTAATGTATATATTTTCACCTTTTTATATTATTTTATTATTTAAAAAATTAAAAATGTCATATTAACATATCAAGGTAATTAATTTATAACCATTAATATACTGAGTTTTTTATATATTTTATATCCATTATTTATTCATTCCCATCCACCAAAAAACAAAAGAACATAGCTGGTGTGTTTTCCATACTACATCCTCCTAGAAGATACATTTTTTGTTTTAAAAAATATCAAATCATTGAAGGTATTAATTTTGGTAATGATGAATAAATATGATATAAAACAGATAAATATTATTCATAAATGAAAATGTAAAGTCCACCTTACTCCCTCCTCTATCACACATTGTGAAACATGAACTCCTGTCATGTGTACCTGGGGATTACCTCATCCATGATTAATCATTTTAATATTTTCATTGATATATTCATATATTTTCAATAAATATTAGTTTCTAGTTAATAATAACAAATTATAAAAAATTTATAACATTATTATTCTATTCTAATGATATTATGTAATAATAAACACCTATTTTACAATAATATCAAATATTGATAATGTGTGCTCAATTTTAGGTATGTTTAACCTCATATATGAACATTGATTTAAAATTTTATTATGGATGAATATGGGAACATGAATAATAATATTGTTGTAATATATTATGTAAATAATCATTATTATATATTTCTATAAATATTATAATATTAATTTAACTTATTAATAAATTTGTATTTCATTCTCTCAAATTATTAAAATATGTTATCAGAAATTGTATTTTCATATAATGTAACCAAAACACATAAAAATATAAATAATAAGATATTAAATAAATATAAGTGATATATTATTTATTCTAATATGAAAAAATAATAATGGTCATAAAATAAAATGATGGATTGTGACATCAACATTATTAAACATTCACAAATTAGTTTATGTTGTAAACTCTTGATAGTCATAATATTAGTTAAATGATTAATATCCAAAAGAAAAAAATATTTTTTTAACAGGATAATATTTTTTATTATAATTATGAAATAGGTTATTATGTTTACTATTTTTTTACAATTTTATAGTGTCATCAACTAATCAAGTATGGAACGTAAGGGATTATTGACTAAATTCCCCATTGTTTATAAATTATTACATGCTTTGACCTGATTTATCAATGATGGGTTATAAATACATACAAAATGAATTATTTCGATATAAATCACCATTTTTATGATATATAAATGGCTGTATCAGAATACCTAGTAATTTATTATCATGTCGCATCACTTCTCAAGTTGTGATGGTTACATCTCAAAATTTCCTTCATTGTGACATGAATTCTTTTAAGAACATTGTTTCTTATAAATATTATTTTTATTATATAGTGGTTGTATAATATCATAATAATAAATATTTTTTAAAAATTTTACTTTGGCTTCCATATCATTCGAGGAGTATTTATTTGAATTTTTCTTATGTTGTAATTGTTTTTCATCTCCACATTGATTAAATGAGATAATTTATATAGTTATATATAATTTAATTATTTATATTGTCTTTATTTACATAATAACTTTTTTACCTTATATGACACATAATTCATGGGATTTATAGAACTATATTATTTTTAGTATTCTATTTAAATTTTATTCAAAAATAAATAATGTTGTCTAATGCTTCCTGACTCAAATATATGACATGTGTCATATTAATTTTTTTAAATTATTATCATTATTAACTGTTATACTAAATTATTTTCTTCTTTTCTTATTTTACATAGTAATTACATGGGAATATAATTTTTTCCAAATGAAATCAATTTATAATGATTTTATTGTATTGATAAAATGTATGATTGATAATAATAATTCCAAATTCTAATAAAACATTTCCATATGAAATCCATTTTTTTATTCCTACAATTGTTATCTTTTCCATTGGAAAATTGCAAAGAAATTATCTCCAATGATCTTTTATCTCGAATTAATTAATTATAGAATAAATTTTTTAATCATTTTAATGATGCTGGTTTTCAAATAGCACATTTTGAAATGTTAAAAAGGTTATTTAATAATTATAACCTAATGTTTAATCATACACTCCACTTATTATTCTGATAAAAATTATTTCCTTTTCATGTTCATAATATTTATGATTCCATTTAATAGAAAATTTATCAAAATATTTTCATATTTTTATATAGTACATGTTGTTATTTTGAAATCAACATTATTAAAGATTCTGTTTAAAGTTATTGTTTTTAATGTAGTTTCAAAAACATTTTTGGCACCTTTATGTATTTTTAGGGCCGTTTATTAAAAAAATAATTATAATATGGATGTGAAAAGTATCCAAATTCTGATACAAATATTTTTTGAAATTAATTTTTTTCTTCAATAATTTAAAATGGTTGTGAAATTTTTTTATATTATCCCATTTATTTATAATTCAAGGATTATTTTACATGATTTTTATTTTATCACACTTTATATATTAATATTACATGATTAATTCTATAAAATGAGAGGTATTCTACACTATACGTTTTTAAGTTCATGTTATGTCATGTTTTAGAATTTTTTAAGAAATCCATTGTTTTTAAAATGGTTATTTTTGACATAATTAATGTTTGATTAACAAGTTCCAAATAAATGTATGTTTTATTAAATTGGTGGGGCCTATATCTGAATCCAATGAATTAAATTAAGGATTATATCTAATGTGACGAAAATTTATTATCAATTGGGATGAAAGTCACTATGATCACAATGGTTTGGTATGGTGGAATTGTGATCTACTCACAATTTTACATATGAATAGGTTATCTAGACACTAAGATCACAAATAGTGGGTCTGATGGTTTTAATATATACTCAAAATTTTATATTTTAACATTTTATATTGTAACATTGTCCAAAAATGGTGAGTTTTATGGAATTAGGTTCTAATAAATCTTTTCATCTGAATATGATACTATGTTTCTAGAATAAAATGGGATAGTGAAAAGGAATTATGATATACTCATAATTTTATTTTTGAAGTAAATGTAGAGTTGCTTGTATTAAAATGATATTCAATCCTACATTTATGATTTTGAGACCTTCACAATTTTTTATCTTGTTAAGCTCTCTTTTAATGATTATGACTTATCTTTAAGGTTTTCAAAAAAAAATTTCATTATCACATATTATTTGATTTATGATATTTTATATAGAAGACATTTTTTTATAGTTCCATCATATTATTACTATAGTTTTATATTACTCCATCATGTTTTATGATTATTAACTCTAGTGTTTTCATATTTCATTACATTTTTATGATCTAATCCATTGAGAGATTTATTTTCTCACTATGACCTTTTGAGGTAAACCATTTCCTATGTTTCTAATCTAAATATAATGAAGTTTATTTTGTTATATGAGTTCTATAAATATTCTATATGAGAAATAATTAGAATAAATATTCATATACATATTAAATTAAGGCCTTTATATAGATAGTATACAAGATACTAGCCATTTTTCCTTTTTTACAAAAATAATTTTGAGTTATAATATTTAAAGTTATGAAATTAATTTATTATATTATCTATGTTTTGATTGGGTATCATTATATTCCCATACAATATTGTGGGTAACTAATAATAAAAAATAAGTCTTAATTAAACTTACTAAAATTTGATGAATCATTTTTATAAAATTAAATAATATAAAATATTCTAAATAAAATTTACACTAAAAAGTTACTATTTATTTATATAATTGATAGAACATTTCATTTAATATAATTTTTTACAATTAATTAATTATTTTTTAAAACATGATAATAAAAATAATACAATTAATTAATAAATATTTTCTAAATGAAAATATCAAATATGAAGACTAATTCTCTTATGTAATTCCAAATTAATTTATCACAATAAAAAAATCATAAAAAAATTAATTTTTTTATTAAATACACGTCCTGATACTATATTTTTCATCTAGTGTAAATAAAATATTAGACTCTTTTATCCAAGATACATCACCCCAGAAATACTAATGAAAACAAATATTCTCTAATTCAATGGGTACAACGAAAATCAAGGATATCCCAAAAATTTCATGAACAATATATAAATATAATTACTTAATAAACTATGTATTGAGTAATTATTTATAATAATTAAATATATATATATATATATATCAAACACATACTAGAATAATGAAACAAGTTCAATATATTTTATAATACCCTAACATGACATGAACACCCAGATATGGTAATGATGCGAAGATAGAACATTACATATCCCTTTAAAAATACCTCATATAATAGGGCCTGTAAATTTCCCCATGAACACTTACTAGAAACATTAAAGAGAAACATTATCCTCAAAAATATAAAAATAAATTATTTTTTAATATTATATATTTATTATATATTAATTTAAATGGTGATATATGTAGAAAAAATTATGTATCGTCATATAAATAACAAATTTTAATGATAATAGAGGACTATAAATAAATAAAAACCATCTATTTTCCTATTATTAAAATGTATTAATCCTCCTACAAACCTCTGTTCCATTAACTTTGGTATATTTAACTTACAAAAAATAATTTCTACATTTTCAATAAAATGCACATTTATTGGGGGGTATAAAAAATATAATTTCTATAATGAATACACATTGTTAAGATGAATTGTGTATTTTATATGATTTCATAAGTAAGATAAAATTATTAAAACCATAATAAATGATTTATAAAATATTATTAATCATATTATATAGAACTCACGCCTTGATTTCATTGAAAAACAAATTTCCATTGAAGAAAATTTCACCCCAACTCACATTTCAAAACATTTCCCATAAATAGAAATTTTAATTTGATAAAATATATAACCTGGAATAAAATTAAAAAATTGAAAACAAAACCCAAAATCAGTATTCTAGTACTGAAATCATTTACCAACACCTGATATTTTCTAAAATAAACTAATAGAGAACCTGTGTTACTATCCTTTTATCATGAAGAAAAAGGTCATTTGGTCGTACATACTCATTAGAATAATACTATTTATTTTGATGTATGATCATATACAATTGTTTAACAAGGTAATCAGTCAATATCTAGACAAAGGGACAAGAACGTAATAGAAATTACCATTCACCCCTACCCTCATAAATGATGCCTTTAGGATTAATATTCATTCTAGTTTACATGTATTTCTAGTCAACCCATAACAAAACATCTACCAATGAATATAAAACCCTTGTTAATGGCCATACAAGATCTCCCATAAAATAATTTACATTAACACTCCCCATTTTTATGAAGTGAATATTTATTACTTTTAATAATTCTAAATATAATCCCAATTTAGTTAGAAACAAATTCTTATTCTAACAACAATATTATGAAGAAAAAGTAAAAATTCACACCGATGTTATTCTAGAAACATAATTAAATAATAAAAAATATTTTTTCTCCCTATTAATTTATTTTTCAAAGCTCTCATTGGATCTATTTATCCATGAAATAGTAATTTTAATATAAAATTTGGAATAAATGTAGTAACATATCATGTATATATTTAAAATTTTAATTTTTTTCTCATTTGGGACTAATTAACCATATATGATACAAACCTTGGGAAATCCTAAATATTAATAAATTTGGATTGAATAAAATTAAAAACAATAAGAAAATAAAAAGGAATATTACATTGTTGATCAACTATAACCCATATATCAAATAATTAATTATTTATTTAAAACATAATAATAACATATAAAATAAATAAATAAATATTTTCAAAATGAAAACAACAAAGACAAATATCATTTCTCTTATGTAATTAAAAATTAATTTAAAATAATAAAATCATAAATTTAAATATAAATTAATATTTAATTAAATAAATGTCCTGATAATATGTAATTCTTCAAGTGTAATGAAAATATTATAATACTTTAACCAAGATACATCAATCTAGAAATACTAAAAGAGAACAAATATTCTCTTGTTCAATGCATACATAAATATCTGGGATATCCCTAAAATTTCATGAACCAAAATAAATATAATTTCAAAAAATAACTATTGATAATGTTATTATTTATAATAATAAAATCTAAACATCTATCAAACACTTACAATAAAAATTAAACAAGTTTAACATATTTTATAATACCTAAAAATGACCTGAAAACCCAAACATGGCACTGATGATGAGATAGAGCATTACATATACCTTCACATATACCTCATACAATAGGGCCCATAAATTTCCCTGTGATCCCTTACTAGATAAATTCAAGGAAAATCTAGCCACAAACACATGAAAATAAAATTATTTTTAGTCATTATATATTTTTGATATTTTAATGTAAATGGTGATATATGTCGAAAAAAAGTATAAATATGAATCATCATATAAATAAAAAATACTGATTATAAAAGACTATAAATGAATAAAATCCTCCATTATCCTCTTCTAATAATGTATTAATAATTCTCCAAGCCTCCCTTCCATTAACTTTAGTATATTTAACTCATCAAAATTCTACATGTTTAAAAAAATGCATATGTATTATGGGTATAAACACCAAACATATACAATGACTACACATGGTTTTGTAGAAATATATATTTTATATCATTGTGTACACATGGATAGATATATTGTTTTTTATTCAATTACTGAAGGTATGTGGCCGTTTTAATGTTAGGGGATGTGATACGAGGTGTGTTTTTAGAAATGCAACCTAGTTTTTTTGGATTTTATGTTCTATTATTCATTTTCTCCATAATTCCCAAGGTAGGTGGATTCATTTTCAACTCATTTTATTAAAACATGAAGGCTTAAAATAAATTTTATTTAATTTATTGAATTAAATATTTTAATTGATATAGAAAAGAAAGGAATAAACCATATTTAGTGATTATTTGTGGATTTTTAATTATTACTTTTTCATGTTCATTGTTTCCCTAATTCCAAATGGTTTATTACAAAATATATCATTGTTCGATTGATGGAAATGTTTTTTTATCAATTTTCAATAAAATAATGATCTACTTGAAATTTTTTAAATAGTTTTTTTAGTATTGGATTTTTTCATAAAGGGTTTTTGTGTGTTCATGTGAATTCAGGATAGATACATGTATTATGTTTCCCCTATTATTTGTTGGATTGATAAGGGTATGATGTTTCCCCTAAAAAATGGTTCATTATGTGACAACATACTAAATGTAAGACTCGCCATTAGCAATTATAGTTGATTAATGGTTGCAATAATGGTTGTATTTATAGATATGTCGAATTAAATTGATTATGAAAACATGTAATTTTTTAAATGGTTTAAATATATATTTTCGTTGCATCCCATAGAAAACAGTTTTTTTCTGGGAAACTAATTTTCATGGAAATAGTTTTAGATTGTGATAAGGTGGTTTAAATATTTTAAGATAATTTTATTATAGAAATGTGCAAACATGTTCAACCATAGTGGTGTAAATATGGAAATTATTTGGGGAAAACCTATTTTGTTTCATTACTCACACATTCCATGGAACTTTAATTTATTTGCAGATATTGTTTATTAGGAAAAAAACAAAAGGAAAAGTATTACACTTATTTAGTGGTGCATCGTGATACGTGGGCTGAATTTTGGTATTGGGACATGGAGCATATTTAGAGCTTTGGAGTTATGTATTTGGAGTTGTTGGGTTTTGGTGGTTTTTTCTTCTGTTGCGATACATTATAGTATTTTAGTTTTCACTTCAATTGTACTATGTTGAGTCACGTACATTGTCATCAAAAGTCATTTAGTTTTTAATTTATTATGTTGTGTTTGGTTGGGATGATTTATTTTAAATGGAAAAATCATCCCCCAATTTAATTTTATCCTATGGAATTTATTGATGGCCTTTGCCTCCTCAGTAATATATCTTAAGGCCATGTATCTATTCCACCTAAAATCAATCCAATGGGTAGGTGTGAGATATTAAAAATTCAATTTAATCCTTGAAATATTTTTATATTGATATAAAATAAATCTACCAACAATAAAAGAAATAACAAACACCACTACTCTAGAACCATAAAACATGCACCATGGTTCTTAAAAAATTAGATCTCAATAAAATTGATAAACCACACTAACCATTTCTATAAATTTTAACAACATGAAATTATTTCTAATATAAATAACGTACTAACCTAATGTAATTTTAAAAATAACATTTGATAAATATAACAAACCAGCAATCTGATGGGATAAAACAAACTTTAAATACCTACACAAAAGTGATATATCAACACATAAAAAAACTCATCACATATTAGTATAACCATGTAACCAAAATTTGTTAAAATTAAGAAATAATCTTACTAATGGTGTATTTCTAATAATCGTCATCCAAATATATTAAACTCCCACACTTTATTATTATTATAGATAAAATTTTTAGGATCATAAATTTTTCCAAAACATCTATTGGTGTACAATAAATTATATTCCTATTAATACCAAACCTCCTATGAAATCACATATTCTAAAACACAAATTTTAATTTAGTACAAATTATAACACATATCAAAATCCCATAAATCATCATAACTTCAATATAAACCCAATTTCACGTCATCTAATAAAATTACATCTAATAAATATTTATAATCACACCATATGACTAATAAATCATTCATGCAATTCCTTGAAATATTTAAAAACATTAAAAAACATTTTAATAAATTTTAATAGGCATTACCAAAAACATTTTCCAAACATGAATAGTTTGAAAATAATATTATAAATATATAAACCCTAGTTATTTATATATATTTCATAAATTAAGTATCCTAAATCATAGTGATTTTAAACCTTATATGAAACCATCCTAGGAAAGTTACACATATTGTATAAATTTATTTTAAGTAAAATCACCCATATAATCAGAAAAATATGAAATCTTGGATACTATAATACAAACATCAATAAATAATTTATTATAATGTATCATAATCATCTAAAATTATTGTACCACTACTAAATAAAATAACTATCATAAATGAATTTTTATACAAGACATAATGAATCTATTTAACTAAATACCTCAAACTATACACAATAAAAGGTAGGAGAAAAATAATAATATTTATGATATGCAAATGATTTATTCTATATTTATCATAAATAATTAGAAATAAATGAATACCCAAAAAATTCAATATATGACTACTAATAAGGATAAATCCCATTATGTAGTTAAAATGATGGTGATGCGAGGGTGTTTGGATAAATATAGGGATGATAATTGTATATTGGTTGATCTATAATCTATAGAAATGATATTTCAACCCATTCTATATTTATTAATTCTTATAAATAATTAAAATTTTAGTTATAATAATTCAAAAATATATATAATTATAAAAATACCTATACATAAATTCATATTTTAGTGGGTCATGAACTACTTTTGTAAGTCCATTTGAGGTACCAAAATCCCTATTTTCATACAACATCATTACCAATCACAGTAAAACATTATCCCACTATAAAAAACTCTATCAAAAGGATAAATAACACCTTTATATCTTATAAAAAATAAAAATTAACCCTAAAAATATTTTCCTAATTTTGTTATACAATTAACATATTGTAGTATTAAAACATACAAACCTTTCAAAATATTTATCCATAAAAAATAACTACAACATCATTTTTCAAAATTTTCCAAAAATGTTAATAACCATACAATTAATATTATCATTATCATTATTCTCAACATTTTAACATATATAAAGAATAAATTAGTCTTATTAATGAGGAACCATGTTCATCGATATAGTTCACACTATCTAGTTTTTCAATCTTCTAACAAATGATATATAATTTATTGAAAACATAATCTTATTACCCCAAAAATGTATCAAAAAATCAACATATAATACCTAAAGATTTCCATTACTGTGTTTTTCTCATCTCACATCATTCTTTATTTGAATATATAGACAAGTAGATGAGGACACAGTGGCCTATAAGAACACTATTTAAACCAAATATTTGGAAACATATACGAATCATGCTTATCGTGTTAGTGTAAAAAATATCATTTAAAAATCAATAAATGTAGCCTCCAAAAAATACCTACCAAATCCAAGGAGTTGTTTTAATTTTTTTTAAAAAATTTTAAAACACATGGAAAATATATTACAATAAATTTTCCAACTTATGTGTGTTTCAATAAAAATTAAATACATGAAACATAGTAAAATATATAAGTTTTTTAAGGAAATATATTCGAAATAATTTAAAACTAAAGTATATAATCCATCACATAACAATACATTTCTACCATCCAGATAACTATTGAAAAAAACATGATATACATTTTTAATAAATAATTTTTCATTTATTCTTCAAAAATACACTTTTTCAAAATAATTTTCCCAAGCCAGCATAATAACAATAGGCTTGCAATTTTAAATTTTCCATATTTGGTTTTCTAGAATAAAATTGATGGTATTTTATAGAAATACATTTTATCAGTCTATATGATCATAAATATATTATTATTCTAATGAAATTTTACCCAAATAAAATAAAAAAATTTCTCAAAATTGATGATTTTGATGTGTTATTAATCAAACCATGTATCTACAATGAAATGGGACTTATATTGAAATATGTGGATTGGAAACCATTCATACTAGATCCATTATCAATGGATCTACAAAAAATCAAATTATTATTATATATTTCAATAATTATAGTAAAAAATAACCAACTAATCATTTATTAAATCAACAAATTATCTTTACCATTTTAAAAAAGAAATGGGAAACCCAAAATATTTCTAAAACAATACTCATATTAAAATTAGTATTAATTCATATGAGATGATCTAGTAATATATAAAATATTAATTACAATATTAATTTAATTATATCTGTCTATAAACATCAAACATTTCTCCTATGATTCCGTGATCAATTACAATATATAATAATACAATCTATTTCTCTATCCATTTCTAAAAAAATCAAAAGATTACATATATATATATTTGTCTTAAAAAATCCAATGCTCATCATTACTATATTTAAACTAGACCTCCCTTAATTAAATAAATATAATCTAAAGTGAAATTTATTATACATCAACTATGAATAATTAATTCAATTATCTTATTATATTCATTATAACATACATATACAATTAAAAATGAATTGCATCCTAACATAACTAAACTATCTAATTTTACTGAATGTACATCAAAATATCAATAAGGTAGGTCCACCATATAATGGATCGAACTCTCCAGTCTATTATTTTTCTGAAATATGGTGTTTGAGGTGTACTAGGATGTCAAGGTAACACATTTCGATAATTTTAAAAATTACCACTTTTCCTTGTTTTATAATTTAATGTCATCACAATGGTGTCTCACCCTAACAGTGGATCACCCGGGCGGTGTCTCGCTGATGGTAGATCACCCTAATATTTTCTCATGATAGTAGAGCCACATCAAAAGGTATATTTTTGATGGTGCCTCTTCTGGTGGTGGCTCTCAAGTGGTGCCTCCTTGGTGGTGCCTCATCTAGTGGTGGCTTACTAGAGGTGCCACACATGTGGTGCCTCTTCTGTTGGTGTCTTATTGGTGGGTGCTCTCTGGTGGTTTCTTATCTAGCAGTGGCTCTCTGTTAGTGATTTGATGGTGGTAAATCATTTGGTGGTGGCTCAATGGTAGTTTCTCGCAGTTGGATCCATGTCTGAGAGTACCTCACTAGTAGTTCCTTATTGGTGGTGCCTCATCTTGCAGTTTCTCTCTAGTAGTGCCTCACTATATATTTCTCACTAGAGGTCCCTCGTTTGTTGGTGACATACATCCAACAGTGCCTCATCTCCAATTTTCTAGTTTTATGAATTCCATGATGGAATTTATTCTTAATGACTCATTTGAAAAAGTTTAGAGTCAATTCAAAAAATAATAATCATATCATTAATTATCTAAGAGTCTATAGAATTATATCGGTCAAAACAAGTTTTGTTAGCTAGATTTGCCTTTAATGGAAAATAAAAACTATATCCAATCTCATTACTCGGATTAGATCCTCCTATAACCACGATATCCTTCCCATTGTTCATTACGTATAACATTATATAAATATTGGAATTACCAAATCCTTATTCTCATATTAGTCATGTGACTTGGTTTCTAAAATTGGTTCCTGATTCCCTAGAGGGTTTCCTGCTGTACGTGCCACTTATTTTTGGCATAACCAAGAAGTGTCAATTTTCTTTTCTTCCAAGTATGATTTCTCCATCCATCTTTATTTTGAATCATACGGGATGGGTATATAGATATTTACCCTTGTGATGAGAATTTATTCCACATTAATAAATGTAATCTAATTGGTTTGAAAATAAATATATATGGGAATGGAAAATGTGTCACATGATATTACCATATTATCACTATTATTGATATTGTGATTGTTATAGACTAACAACGAGTTCAATATTTTGGATATTGGGGGTCCTTCATTGTGCACTTGATGGTTTTTGGAATTCATGTTTTTAGGATTCCAGTTTATGCATAAAATTATTTACTTAATTATTTATATTCGTCCAATAAATTGATTCCCTATGTCCATACAGTTTCTGTGATAACACCCTAAATAAATTAGTTGAATTATCCTGGGATTCCTTATTAAATATGAAAATATTTTTTCCCTTTGTACATGGAGTGTTGTGGTTGTGGGCATGTTTATGCATAGGTTGTTGGTTCTGTTGATTTTTTAAGTTGGTTTGATGAGTTTGAAGAAGGGAAATAGTGTTTGTTTGAGTAATTACTCAGAGTTTTCATTCATTGATAACATGAATAAAGCTTCATCCCATTCCTAGATGTCATTTTACGGTGCTCCATGAATGTGTGTTAAATGTATAGGTAATGTGAAGTCTCAATATTTTACTATGGATATACACCTCTTGAATGAAATTTTCTGTGTTTCATGATATTTGTCATGCTAGATAGTATCCTGGATAGAGATTGAATAAATAAATAATTGTTTAATAAGGTTTGGGATGGCTTGGGATGGTCTGGTTAATGAAATATAAATTTTTAAATGGATTTGGTAGGAAATATGAAATTGAAAATGGGACTTGTTGTGTGGTGTTGTGGATTTAGATGTGGTAGAAAAATGTAATGGTTTTATAGGTTGGATTGTTTTTTTGTACCCATAGGTATGTAAGGAGTGTTTGTAACTATATATTTATATATGCATATTCTTGTTATTTTTATACACACCATACCCATTTTGAGAACTATGTATCAAACACCTGCATCATCACCTGGAGGGTTTTTCTCCAACATCAGGTATGGATTATAGATAGTTGGGTACCCACTCATTTTTTTTTCTCTCTCTCTCTATCTTCCATGTGAGGTAGGTATATTACATACAGTCGTAGATGTAGGCCTACTTGTAATTTAGATGGTGGTTTTGATATCCCATGTGTTTTGGGGGGAGGTGGTTTGTGTCTTAGGTGTCTTCTTGAGAGATTTGATAGCCTATGTGTTTTCAGGTGAAATGGTTTGATTCCCATGTGTCTTGGATATGAGTTGAGATGTGGTTTCGTAGGTTTCTTTGGGATGACATGTCATGGGAAGTGTTGTGAGACCCCAGTGTCTATGAGAAATATGTGTTGTCACGCATATGTGTGTGCGGGAGGGATGTGTTCTAAGTCCCAATTGTTTATGGGTGTGATGTATTGTCAGTCCCATGTGAGTTCTATTGGTATGATATGTGTTATATGAAAGGGATAGTAGTGATAGGATTTATGATGTTGGGTGAGGGAGGAATACCAATGGGAAAGTGGAGTGGGGTACCTTATCATCGATGTTCTTTACATTATATTACATTACATTACTTGTGTTACTAGGTGTGTGTGCCTTGATAAGGTTGGGATGGTTAGTATATCATAATAGGTTCTATTTGGTTCTGTTGTTTTCTTATAGGGAAATTATTATTATTCTTTCACATATGAACGAATGTCATAGTCTTTCCTAATTAGTACACTCGCATGATCACCCAATGTATATATAAATAATTTTAGTATTCTAGGTGGAATATGCAGACCATGTTGGGTGTTAATATCTTGGAGCTGGGGATTGTTTTTGGGTCTCTTCTTTAGCCTTACTTTTGGTTATTTACTTTGGAGACATTATTGTATTGTAACAGTTCTATTTTTTCATTCATTATGTGATGGTTATTGGAATTCTTTTTTTACTATGTCTTGGGGTTATTTTGGATGATTCATTCTATCTCACACTATTTTTTCCTATAAATAGAAATTCGTTCTATGTTGTTGGATTTGTACACCCTTGGTGTTGGTCTCCAACTTGGGGCCTACTGGAGGAAAGATTTGGTGACCATTTTCTGCCTTTCTACATTGTCATCCCAAGAGGGGTATATTTTGAGGGAGGTCATGAGAGTGTGGTATCATAGGATATGGATGATATATAAGATGGTGTTTTGAGTTATTCATAGTTAGGATTTCATGGGTTTGTATAGAAATAGTTCTAGTTGACCTTGGTACGTGATAGAGGTCAAAGAAACAGGGTAGGACATTGGATTTTATGTCCCCCCACGATCTAGTGCATAGACTCTGATCTTATTAAATGACCAATAGAGATGGACTTGCATGATTGGTAGAGACCTATGAATGGTACATGCATCATAGTGACTACTTTTCCTGTTTGAATTAGGTTGTTTTCAGAAAGTCAAAGTGGGTAACAAAATAAATTAAATGAGTTATAATAAATCTTAATGAAAATTCCACACTACTCGGGTTTAGGAAATACTTGTTTGTATTTGATTTGTGGATCATGGTCTTCTTTTTTGTTTGGATCAGGTAGTTGATGATCCATAGGCTAATTAGTTTGATCATTGTATGATCAATCCAGTTGCTCAGGATGATCAATGGATGAGGATGCTGCATAGTTTTCAGCAGCATGCTTTAGTGTAATAGGAGGGTAGTGTTTTATATATGGATACTAAGAGGTAGCTGGAGTAGTGTGACATCTCTTTAAGATTAATTTGGTCCCCAAAAGAGTAATGGGTCCCTTTGGCAGTTAGTCATAGGTGGGTAGATTCATGTCAGTAGTGGAAATTGTATCTATGAGAGAGGAAAGAGGAAACTGTTTTGTGGGCAGACTTACAGAATTAGTTCTGAGAGGAGTTCCTTTCATTGACCATGAAGGTAGTAAATGGGAAAGAGTTTATTTCTCTCTATATGGGTATAATTTCATTATGGGGGTTGGGGATTAGGTTCATGGACTTTTTATTTTTTCCCCTATATAGATTTCTAGATGAGGAGTCTCTTTTGAGACATCTTAAGGAGGCACTTTTTCCTTCTATCGAGTATTTCGTTATTTATTTTAAATTGAAAACATATCTAGAGGTATAGAAGAAGGTAGACCTGATCTAATGGTTACACTTATGAGGAACCTTTCCATAGTAAGGGAACCAATAAGGTTCATCGAGGGTTTGAATTGGCAGTGGAAGCTCTAAGCCACCAGGCCCTTCGATATTCCAATCGGTAGGGATTCGACCTTAGCAGATTTCTTTTCAGCTTTCTTGAACCAATGGTTTTAATTATTTTCCTGGGATCATTATTCTTGTGTGTTCTAGTTGCAGGGTTTATGGAAATAACTAGATCTAGTTCCTACTGTTTCCTTGAGAATATATTGTTGGAGGTGGACAAGTTCATCCCCATCCAGAGTAGCTATTTCTAGTGAGAACATTTCAATAGTAGGGCCAACATTATTGTTCTCTATAAAGGTAATTTTGAGTAGATATAGGAAAAACATAGGATGTTCCATTTGTTCATGGAATATGAACCAATTGTGGCCCTATAGATGGTCATCAAAAGAGAGGCATAAGAGTTGGGCATGGTCTTTTGCATATAAGAGAGGAAGCAGTTATAGAAGGTCCAAAGATTGTCAGAGGTATAAACTGTTTGTTTTGTAATATTTCTTGTTCTTTTTTTATTTAAGAGGTTCTAGCTCATTTTCTTTACCTTCTCTATCCCATCCTTTGGGAATAGATTTTTGGAGTCTTCCCTTTCCCATGATGTTGAGTATTCTAGTAATAGGACAAACCAAAATTTTTGATGTGTTTTGGGGGTGTAGACTTGTTATGGTACCAAAAAAATCTTGTGGGATATATTCTTGAAACACTTACATACATACAATATCATCCCCATCATCGACTATATTTTTTACTTACATAATGTTATTGACTACTTCCATATAATGGTCTTTTTTTAGTTGAGGATGGCCAGTATATGGTTTTCATTGTCAAGGGGATTTGTCAAATAGGATATCAGAATGAGGATCCACTTCTTTCCTAGTATGTTGAGTTGTTGGTGGAATCAGTGGATGTGGGATGTTTGAGGTTCCTATGTTTATTATAGAGTTCCTAAATGTATTTATTTGAGGAGTTTTTGATGTTAACCCCTTGAAGTGACGTTGAGTATTTGATATAATAGCAGCCTATTGATTAACTTATTTCAATGGATCATTATCGAATGACCACTTTTGAGTAGATAGAGTTATGTATTGAGATAGATGATTTGATGTAGAAGGGTTTTATTCATCCTAGTGTGTCATTATAGGATCCTCTGATGTTGTTCATGAAGAATATGGATGATGGTATGTGGTTGTTTAATAACTACCAGAGGTTCAATTAGGTTATGTTCAATAACTGTTACCCTCTTCCAAGTATTGAAAATCTTTTCAACTAGTTATGAGGGGAGAATTGGTTTTCTCTGATTGATCTTTGGTATGGATATCACCAGTTTAGGGTGATGGAGGGTGATATCTTTAAGACTACCATAATATGCTTCTATGGACACTTTGAGCTTGTAGTCATGAAATTATGTGTTACAAACACACTATTTCTATTCTTATGGCTTATGGAAACTGTGTTCTATGAGTTTCTATATTGTTTTATCACCACATTCATCAATGTTATCTTGATCTACCTGAAGTTAGAGGATGATCATGACAACTATCTCAGAAATTTTTTGCCGCTTCTTAGACACCACCATCTCTATGGAACATTTTCCATGTGTATTTTATGGACATAAGAGGTTCATTTCCCCAGGCATGTGGTGTCTCAGTATGGTGTTTCAGTAGTCCCATCCAAGGTATTGGGATGCACCCAAAAAATGGAATGGGTTCGTAGTTTCCTGGGAATCTCAAGCTATTATAGGTGTATTTTACCTGATTTTTCATTATTTTCATGCCCATTATCACCTTTGACTAAGAAGGAACAAGTTTAGGCGTGGAGTAATTAGTTTCATGTAGTGAAAGAGAAGTTGGTTAGTTACTCAGTGATTAACCTATTGGAGGAAGGGTGATTTTTGAGGTATTATGTGATGCTTCCCATCTAGGATGAGGATGCTTGATGATGTTGAAATAGGTAGTGATCTCTTATAGATCTATCCAACTATGTCCCCATGTGCATAATAACACCTCCCATGCTCTAGAGCTAATAGTGGTTGTGTTTGCGCTGAATTAATGGATCCATTACCTCATTAAGGAAAGATTTGTGGTCTCCATAGTACACAAGAGTTTGAGATATATCATTTCCCTACACTATTTTAGTGTGAGACAGTGGAGCTGGATGGAGTTTCCTCATAACTATATTTTTGAGATCTTTTAACCCTCATGAAAGGGGAATATTTTGGATGATGAATTGAGTATAATTTTATAGAAATATTTTTTTAATCAATAGATTCTTTGAGAGAAATGTAAGAGTTTGAAACATTCGCTTAGATTCAACAATGGATAACGGTAATGGTTTTTTGTTTCAAATGTCAGTTAATTCTTCTCTGATGCATTTGGTGGTGGGGTCTTAGTGGAGAAAATTAGATGAATAGGTAATGTGCGGTCATGGAGTCGAGTGTAGTGAATTCTTTGTCTAAGTGGTACATGGATAATGTGGTGGGGTTTCTTGTAGATACAAGGTCAATTTTCTCAGATTGGGATTCAATGTTTACCTCAAAATTCAAGAGGGGGTTGTAGCATAATTCTAGAACATAGTTATGCCTAAAAACTACAAACCATACAAAGAAATAAATGAAAACAGAATGGACTATCCAGAAATTTGATGATATTTTGTTGGATTACATCTTAGACATTGGTGGATCTTGGGTTTGACACCTACCCTTTGTAGATTATTCTTATATTAATAGCCACAACTCTTCTATTGGCATGTCCCCATTTGAGTATTTGTAAAAATGACCATTTTGTTCATTGATGTGTTGGATGAAGGTTGGGGAGACAGCCGTTCATGGTCCTTATGTGGTGTAGATAATGATAGAGAAAGATCAATACATTTATGAGAGTATAAAAGTAGCACATTACTGAAAAATGTTCTATGATTATAGGATGAGAAACATTGAGTTCATGGATGGGGAACACATGTTCTTGAAGGTTTCCCCTTGATGTGGAAGTAGAGGTTTTTCATGGGGATTAATATTTCCTCTATGTTCATTAGACCCTTTGATTTGTTGTGATTAGTTCACAAGGTGTGTTATTGGTTTGAATTGCCACCACAGTTGGAAAGGATCCATGAAATCTTTCCTGTATCTCATCATCATCGATATATTCATGATGAATCGAATGTCATTTACTAGGGAGGGTAAGATGTCATTCATAATAGGATGTTTCTGGAATGGCCAATATAGATCCAGGATCTAAAAAAAATGTGTTGAATATGTGGAATATTCATTTGGTTCCTATGTGGTGGAGGCATGGTGTATAGGAGGAGAGAATTTGGGAGTGAGAGATGTAGTTGTACACCCCATACATAGAGTTTTTTTGAGTTTTTCCTTTACGTGTTTTTCTTTATTATGTGTTTTTTAAACAATTTTTATTATGAGATGAGGTCTTTTCCCTTGGTTTGTGATGTGTTTTCTGTGATGTGTTATAAATTCCTAACATATGAAAATTGGAGGAAGATATAATTAATTGAGACACATCAACTATGATGTGATTAAATTCATACAGGAGAGTCATTTCTGCCCGGAATGGATAGTACTAAGGCACAGAGGACAAAGTTCCATGATTTTTTGGTTCGAGATTGGGTGATTCATTGGTTTTTGTGTTTTGGTGTTTTTATTGTGCACTGGTTGTGTGGAAGTGTGGTTGTGTTAGAGGAGGTATCATGTAGATCTATAGTGTGTTTTTTTGTTTGGGGTGACAAGTCAATAACCATGATGATAAGGTATAGTTTTCAAGTGTCGGAGTAGGTGTTTTGGGTGTATGGTTTTCCACTCCAACATTTGAATAGTATAAGGTGGTTTTCATTGATCTTTGTCGTGATTATTTGATAATAGTATTTCATGTAAGATGATATATTTTAGAGGTTTCTCAAGGGTTGGTTTTTTGAACCCTTATTATCTTTATTCTATGATGGTTTTAATTTCTCGAGGATGAGAAAAGTTTGATACGAATTTGATTTAATTCCACGTACTCTCCAGTTAATTAATTTTTTAGAAATCTGGTGTTATAGTTGTCCTGATAACTCAAGGGGTATCTTTTCAACACCTTCCAAAATTCCTAGTTTTCTGAGTCTTCCAACAACGTGTTATCCCAACGGTGTCTCACCATAATGGATTCTCACCTAGGTGGTGCCTAATTAAATGTAGCTCATCCTGGAAGTGTCTGATGCTGGTGGAACCTCGTCTGGTGGTGGATTGTTGGTGGTGCCTCATCTAGTAGTGCCTTGTCTAGTGTTGGATCACTACCGGTGACTTGCTGTCAGTTACTCATTTGTAAGTGGCTCCCTAGTGGTGCCTCATTAGAAGTACCTCCTCTGGTGGTGGATCACTGTTGGTTCTTCACTAGTGTTACCTCATATTGTGGTGGATCATGGGTCGTGCCTTACTAGTGTTTCCTCATCTTCTGGGGTCACTCTAGTTGTGCCTCATTGGTGGTGTCACGTCAGTAGGTGGATTTTAGGTGGTTCCCCACTTGGGGTCTCTCTCTATAGGTTCCCCATATGGAAATTCCTCACTACCAATGGTGGTTCATCTACATTTTTTCAGTTTCACAACATTCATGATGGGATTTATTCATAATGAATAAATTGAAGGTATTTTGAGTCATTTAATTTTTTTAATCATATATTAATTTTCAAAGAGTCTAGATACTTTCAAAGGTCAAAATGCATGGTCTTTACTAGATATTATTTTAATAGTATATTAAAACTATATCTCATCATGTGACTCAGATCTGATCCAATTAATGTTGAGATTTCTTACACCTTGTTCATTCCTTTTCACTTTCTCTTAATACAGGATGTACCAAATCCCTTTTCTTGTAGGATACATGTTTACCTGGTTGCTGAAATCAGTTCTTGATTCCCTAAAGGGTTACATGTTGTACGTGCGACGATTTTTATTGTGCAACCAGGATTTTCCGTTCATCTTTTCATACAATTAGGGTTCCCTTCATCCTTCTTAGTAGTGAATCATGTTTTATGGGTATATATATGTATACACATGTGAGGATAGCTGATTCTGGATTAATAAGGAAAATCGAACTGTTTGAAAAAACAATATAAATGGGGCTGGGGAATGTTTTGTATTATCATTCTATGTTATTATTATTATTATTATAGATATTATGATTTTTATGTGATTACTACCCACTAAAAATTATAGTAGCTAAGGGGCCAGGATTGTAAACTGGATGTTTTTTTGAATTCATGTAATTTTTTTCTATTGGATGCTTATAAATTTTTTCATAACTATGAATATTCATCCAATAACTTGATGATACATGATCATATAGTTTCTATTTTAACACCATATATTAAAAAGTGGAAATAAATATGTGATGTCTTATATAATCTAAAAATATTTTTTCCTTGGTACATGCAGTGATGTGGTTTTGGGAACTATTGTACATAGGGGGTTGGTTCTACTGATATGATGAACTGGGTGGATGCGTTTAAAGAAAGGAAACAGTTTTTCTATGGGTTATTAGTCCGAGTTAGCTTCATTGATAACAAGAATAATGTGTGTCCCCATGTTTAAATGTTGGTTTATGGGGTATCATGAATGGGTTTTGAATGTTGAGTTAATGTGAGGTCGCATTAATTTACCCAGGCTCTTCACCTCCTTAATGATTTTTACCATGTTTCTTGATATGTTATTTTGTACAATAATTTCTTGGGTAGTGATGGAATAAATAAATAATTATTTAATAATTTTTGGAATGGATTGGGCCAGTTTAGTTAATGGAATGGTAGTGGTTATATGTATTTTTGGAAATGAAGAATGGGATTTGTGACATGTTGTTTGGTGTTGTGCATTTATAGGTGGATGCAAAAGGAAATAGTGTTATGAGTTGTTTTTTGTTTGTGAAACCATATTTTAGGATGGAGATTTTCGTACTATATATATATTATTATATATTTTTTGTTTTCTATGATCACCCACCCTTGGTGAGCACTTTGTGTCGAAGAGCCACATCATCACATGGGGTAGTTTTTTTCCAGATTTGATATGGAGCATAGATGGTTGGGTAACCAATCTTTTCCCCTTTATATATCTCTCTTATAGGATACATCGGTATGGAATAAAATTTGATGGAATAATGCTTATTAGAGATTTATATAGTGGTTCTGATAGTCTAGGTGTTTACTGGTGAGGTGGTTTGTGGCTCCGGTGTCTTCGGGCGAGATGTGATAGAACATTTGTTTTTGAATAGGGGTTTATTTCCTAGGCGACTTTGAGGTGAGTTGTGATGCTCTTTCCTAGGTTTCTTTGGGAAGAGATGTGATTTCATGTATTCTGAGGACCAAGTGTGTGCGGGTGGGATGTGTTGTGAGGCCCATCTGTATGCATATGGGATGTGTTATGAGTACTATATTTGTGCCGGCACGATGAGTTATGAGGCCCAGGTGTGTGCGGAAATGATGTTTTGTGGTATATAGAAGGGATGGGAGTTCCAGGATATATGATTTTGGGAGAGAGTGTCATACAAGTGGGAAAGTGGTGTGGTGTACCTTATCATCAATGTTATTTTCTTTATATTCTATTACAATACATGTGTTACATATTGAGTATGTGTTGGGGAGGTTGGGATAGTTAGTATACATTGATAAGTGATGTTTTTTTCTTTGTATTTTTTCTCACAAGGGAATTAGTATGCTTCTTGAACATGTGTACGAGAGACTTTGGTTTCCCTACTGAGCATACTTATATGCTCACCAAACATATAAAAAACATTTTTCAGGATTCCATGAGGATTACTCGGACCATGTTTGGTGTAACTAGCTTGGGCCTCTTCATAGTTGTTGTGTCACTGATTTCTGCTTACATTTGGGTATTTACTTTAGAGGCATTATTTGTTGTAATAGATCTATATTAAACATTCATTATGGGGTGTTTTTTTCATATATTTTGACACTATTTCATGGGATTATTGTTGATGATTAATTATATCTCTCGATCATGTATCTTATAAAGGTTAATGCCTTCCATGTTGTTGGGTTTGTACACCCTTGGTACTAGTTCCCAATAGATGGCCTATTGGATGAGGGAGTCGGGAGTTCATTATCTCCCTTTCATCATTGTCATCCATGAAGGGGTATCTTTAGAGGGAGGGGGTCATGACACACCAATTGTGATGTCACTCCATAAAATATTATTATATATTGATAATGAAAAAATAACATATATCTTACATTGTAACATCCATAATCATAAATCACTTGCAATTTTCAAAAAAGTAAATGCAATCAGATCTACTAAATTCTTCAGTACTAATTTCAAATGCTCACAACCATTGATATTTTCTAAAACCCTTTTCCAAATATTAGAAAAACAATTTTTTATTCTCTCTATGAACTCTAATATATATCGTTAAAAACATTTCATATAACCTCAAATATAAAACCAAATATTAATTAATTCAATAAAATAAATTTCTATCAATTATATTGAAACCATTCCATATCCAGTACATGCATCTCATAAATTCACTAAAAATCCATCATGAAAATTTTTATATTTCTTCGAAAAGAATAATAGTTTTATAATCCCATTTTAAAAAAATAAAATTTTAAATATATTATTATAGAAATAATGTCACCTAAATATCAAAATACAAAATATAAAATTTCGAAATTTACATTAACCCAACAATTTAATGCTTCTTATTAAAAACATTCCAAATCAAAGTGTAATATTTTTTAAAAATTGAATATATTTATACTTCAATTTTAATCAATCCATTTTTAGGATTTTATTCTACAAAAAAATCGAAAAAAATGATCAATGTAAAAATAATTGTTTTCCCAATAATGGTTATATGATATCTAATACTTGTACATTACTATTAAACTTCTAAAAACCAAAGATATAGAAACCCATAATATTACATTAGATCTTGTAGAACTCTAATATTTAATTTGAAATGTTTAATAAATAAAACATGATCTAAAAATTATTCCCATACCCCCTTTCTATTCCATTATAAATTTTTTAACAAGGTATAATATCCCAATATAGATTATTATTATATAATTAAAATCACATCTCAGTCAAAATAATAATTTAATATAAAATTTTCACCCTTTTACTATTCAATTTAAATGAAAAAACATTAAAAAATTCTCATAATTCCCGAAAAAAGTTATATAATCTCATTATCAAATGTTTATCAGATCTTCATAATTTTTTTAAAAAATTATAATACATTAAAAAAGGTTAGTGATATATTATAATATTTAAAAATAAATATTCAAGAGAAATTAAATAACATTATTAAAAAAAGTGGAGCACTACCCCCAATTATATCTGGTGTAAATAAAATAACCATTTGGACATAGTTTTGTGCCATGTTAGTGATATTAAATTTCATTGAGTATCTAATAGACCAAAAATATGGATCTATTAATATAGAAACTATGTTATATAAAAATTCCTTCATAATACACCTAATATAAATAATCCACATCATTTTAATTTGAAATTATTAAAAGATATATAATAAATGGCATGATGGAATTTAAATAATTAATATGAGTTAATATTTAAAATTTTACTTTAGTTAAATTTATTTTTCATCATATTATATATTTTATATTTTTATACAAAATTTTAAAATTTCATAATTTAAATGTGTTTTTAAATCCTCACAACAAAAATTAGTTGACATGTATTTTTGAGATCTTCATAAAATAATTAGTTCGTAGGTAAATTGTTAAAATATATATATTTGTAGTACAATAACTTTCATATGACATAGAATTTTATTTTGAAAATATTTCCTATATAATAATATTTTATAATGAATGTTCATGAATTTGGAAATATTATGTTTTATTTATAATCCCATTGTTAGCCTTTTGAAAATTTGCATATCAATTGAAATAAAAATGGGCTCTCTAATATTTTTTTTAATAATATCATTATGAAATAAAAAATTTAATTTCAATAGTTTTTTAATTAATAATAATTTAATGAAAAACTTATATAAAATTATTTTCAATAAATATAACAAATTACTATTTCTAATTATAAATATTTTTTGTATAAAAAATAGTCTTTTCCATTAAACGAGTTTTTACATGTCACATGTTGTAACATAATAATTAACATATCTAATCATTTGTTGTTAATTTGAAAAAAATTATTTTCTATATTTTATTTTATTATTTTCATATTATTAAAAATGGAAATTTTTTCTTTCGGTTATAAAATTTATATTTTCTGGAATAATTTTATTTACTACAATAACAGTGAAAAAATATTTTTGGAAAAAATAGTTTATTAATATAATGTAATATCTATCAAATAAATTAAATTGATATCCATTAAATAATTACAAGATAATTTTATATAGATATTTAGTTAAATATATTGATACTCATTTAATGGTTAATAATTACTAAACAGTACAAAAATCCATAATGGGGAGAATGTCATTCTTCTATAAAGTAAATTAGTTTTTACACATTATCTATTTTAATCTTCAACTCATATTTATGATATTTATTTATTTTCTTGATTAAATATATTTTAAATAGACTTCCAAAACACCCAAAAATTGTAATATCGGTTATGATATATGATTAATGAAATATAAAATAATTTAATTAAAAAGTTTTTACCTGGATTAAATGTAAATGAGAAAAATGTAATCACTAATTGGTAAAGACTATATATAAATATTTTAACCATTATTATAAAAACTATAACACCCCAAGCTTCCACGGTATGTTTCCCTTTGAATAATGCAATAGCTTGAATTGTACGCAACTTTGAGTTATAACACACCAAAACCAATCAACCATGCCGTTATGAATCGTAATACCCACTTTTTTGAAATTTTATAAATTTTATATTTCAAAATGGACTACATTTTTCGATTCTGAATATCAAAATTATCTTATGGTGAAATTTTTGTATTTTTCTAAAAACATTCAATTTTTTATGAACATAGAAAAACACTAAGTTATAGTTCAAAACCAAATATTTATTTAAATAATTTTTTATTTTATTTAAATGTAATTTAGGTCAAAATAGATAAATAATACATATATAAGTTCAATATAATTAATTAGAGTCAATTTATAATAATTTTAGATATATAAATATTTTATTGAACTTGTTACCGTCTTTTACCCACCTCTTATGATAATTTGCAAATTCATATAAAACATAATTTTACTACTTGTGTGAGTTGAATTTAAAAAATCTAATAGACATGGTTGATATCAGTAAAAAAATCCATTTCAATAAGATGAAAATAATTTTTTGTGAATAGTAGCCTTTTGCTTTTATTTAGCACAATTAAAAGTAAATAGAGTAATTAAGGGTAAAAAGGATATTATTATTACCCTAAAACATGTCCTAATTCTATGGGATAAGTATAATGGGACCAGAAACAACCTTAGGATTAAAATATTAACCTCTTTGGTCAACTTGGATTAGATTAGGACATTTATTATTATTTAATTCAAAGAAGAGTTAAAAGTGTTAAATTCAAATTTTAATAACTAAACTATTTTTTAATATAGGGTTACACATAAGATAAATTAGAATATAATTATTAATTAGAAAGATAAAAATATTTTCTACATAATGGTATTTTATTTATATTTTTTATACATTAAATAATTTAATTTATTTGTGACACAATGATGATGCAATAATTTCCTAATTAATGAAATATTAAAATAATTGATACTACAAATATCCAAATAAATGTAATTTGAGACTTTTTATAAATTAAACTACTTTTATAGGTTAATATGACATATTAGGGTTGGTTATATGAAATTTATTTGAAGTAATAATGATTTTATGAATTTAGAAAACACAAAGTACCAAATAGTGTCAAAATTGACATAAAATAGTTTTTAAAACAATTATTATGTTATTAATTGATATTCAATTCCTAAAAATATAAGGCTTAGAAAAAATACTTATATAATGATATTTGTATCATTATTGAACCATTTGGGGTTCTCTTGGAAGTATATAGTAAGTTTATTAACCATATATTATAAAACTACAAAGAGACATGGTAAATGTCAAATTATTTAAATAAGAGTTAAATCTAAATGATAATGTTAATATAGTGACCCAAACCTGTCTAAAACCTATTGGTTGAGTGTTTTTCGACCCATCCCCACCATATCCTATAAATAATTTATTTTTGAGCCATTAGAAACATAAAATTAGTTTATTATAAAATAATATTTCAATCTTTTCCCAAGGTTCCCCTCACACCTCTTATAAAAGGGCACTCCCCCTTATCTCTAATTCACACCTTCAAAGCCATTTGGCTCAGAAAAACTCTGCACAAATAAACTATAAACTATATTCCCATCATCCTAGAGGCCTTAATTTAGTCATAAATCCAACTTAAGATTCCCTTTTGATCAAATCAAAAAAAAAAGAACCCGAAGAAGAGGTAAATATCTCACCACCTCTTTCAAGTTCCATTCTCCTTGCACATCCTTTTTCTTTGTTGTTTCCATTCTAAATTAATAAATATAGTATATTCTATATACTGTGATGTTATTATAAATATGGTATAACCAAATTCATTATTCTATCCATCCTTTGAAGGACATGTCACCATACGTGCGTATGTACGGCTTACCGTTTCCACGTCGTGGTGTAATTGTTATTCAATACATTTTTATATAGATGGGTATAAAAATGAATTGTAATTAATGTAAATAATAAATATAACATGATAATGATTCTGTATATGTGATATACCATCCAATTATTTATTATTTTAATATCAAAAGAATGATATTATCACTCGTGCGTACTTACGGATTACTGTCTCCATGAACTCGATGAGATTCATTCCCAATCATATCAATTCAAGAATAATTTTCATTAGATGATTAAAAATAATTTATAAAGAATTAATATAATTCTGAATATGAATAACATACATCCCATTCATAACGAATATGACTCACATAACAAATAATATAAAGTAAAATGAATCTGTTAACTCCTGAAACAACGATAATACTAAGATATTATTAACAAATCAATATTAAATGATCATATATGATATCATATTAATGTATATGATTATTGTATAATTTAATAACAAATATTTTACCATTATATAGGAGGTTACCCTTCCCTCGACCAAGGAAAAGTTCAAGGTAAGTGTTAATTCTACAATCTCTTCATCATCCGAGGTTGTTTATACGTAATTATATACTGGAACTTCTTTATCATCCACATTAATGTTTCTTAAAAATGTATTCCAAAACATTTTTATTATTTACTAGAAAATGGGTTAAAGTAATTTATACCCTTGTTTGAATTTTATAATATTTTTATAAAGGAATCTTTCCATCATTTTCCAAACAAGGTCTTTTATATCCTTTTCGACAAAATTAAGGTAAAAATGTATTTTTATAACTTATATGGCGGGTGTGGCTATTTTCCGCCGTAATGACATCATCAAAGAATCCCTTAAAAGATTATAAATATTTTTTTTCAGAATAAATGTTTTATTTATAATTATTTGACTCTTAAATGATTTCAAAATAGAAAGATATATTTCTCTAAAAATGGTTTTGATTTCCTCTATGTCAACATCCTTTGATAGATTTTATGTTTGTTTGAAGTTGATTTATTATGATACAAAACATCCATATTCTATTGAAGGTTTTGTGATATGTTTGCCTGTGGGTGTTTTATTTCATACCATTAATGGTTTATGGTTAAAATATTTATATTTTGTATGCCAGTTTTAATACGAATGTTTATTTTATGTTTAAACCCTTTAATATGAGGAATTAATTGGACTTAATATGTGACGGGAGGAGGACTCTTTAGATCCTAGTTGCATCGGTAGGTATCATTAGACAAACTAGTATATTGGCACAGGGCCTGGACAATATCTTATTTGAATTCTTGGCATAATTCCATGACTATGTGGTTATGAAGTATAGGATTATGCATTCCATCATTATGAAAGTAGATATTGATATTTCATGTGATTGTTATACTAGTAGAATATACATGTGAGTAAGTTAATGGAATTATTTGATTTTATCTTTTCCATGTTATGCTGAAATTCAAGTTTAAAAGGATATTATTTTAGTCTTATACATTTCCATAAATTTTTATTCTTATTTATTAAAGTTTACACTATATTGTTATCCTTACTGAGCATCTGAGATCACCGCTTTCTATGTTTTATTTTTCCCAGGATGTGAATAAGTATTTTATAACTAACCTTTAGGGATAGTCTGAGGGGATTTGAGTGTGGTCTGTGGAAACAATTTTGTTATAGTTTTTCATTTTATGATGTAATTTAAACCATATGAATGTATCTAGTATTTCCAAGGTTACTAATCTAATTGGTCTTTCGAGACATGATATTTTATGATCATGCCAATGTTATATAATAATGCATAGACTCTGGGTAACTGGGGTTGGTGCGATACAGTTGGTATTAGAGTAAGTTTATTACAAACCTTGGAAACTAGATTTAGATAAACTCTGATTATATCACATAGCCCTAAGATAGACTTTGAGGATTAGTTTATAAAAACTTTTTAGAATTTTTGTATTATACAAATTTTGTGGGTTTTCCATGAAATACATTCATATCTAGATACAAACAAGTAGAGGAGGCTCTGACATATATTTCCCTAGGGGTGAAACCCGAAAACACCACTTTGAGATAGACTCGAATGGGAACGGGTGCACGACAATGGGCCTTGCTGCACGCTTGGTTACGACACTCCCGAGGGATATGCATAGGATAATTTTCATTTTATTTACAAAACATTATGAAGGATTTATGAGCATATTCTTCTTGAAAGAAAACATTTTATTATTATTATGGATTCTATCCATAAACTGTTCAATTTATGTTAAGTGTTTTACACGTTTGGATTTATGTATTGTGATTCATAAACTAATCTAGTTTATGCCATTATTTAGAAATGGAACCTAGTGGAAGGAATGGAACACGTATCAATGCATGCACTCCATGTAGCGATTTCCCTCCTACTAAAAATAATTGTAGTGGATCTTGTGATACTGCTGGTGCTAATCATATTATCACTATATTGGGACAACTCGCTCAGGATATGAATAATAACCTTACCCGTATGGTGCACCCTAATCCAAAGCATGGAGGATCAATGTTAGATAGCTTCATGAAGAAATAACCACTTATATTAAATGGGAGTACAAATCCATTAGTGGTTGATCAATGGATAAATTCCATAGGGAAAATATTCCACACCTTGGGGAGTAGCGAAAGGAAAAAAGTTGTCATGGTAGTTTACCGCCTCACTGGAGATGCTGATCAATGGTGTTCATTGTTTCAAAACACAAATGAAGATGATGAAGTATAAAATATGGAATGGAGGGAGTTTAAATAGATTTTATTAAAATAATAATTTCCTTATGACCATTGAGCAGATATGGAAAGGAAATTTTAGAGTCTGAGTAAAAAGGAGGATGAGAATGTCGCAAAGTATGAAGCAAACTTTACAAGGGTAGCGAGGCATGCACCAGATTATATACATAACCCAAGAAGTAAGATTGATCATTTATTTTACGGGTTAAAACCATTTCTCCCTCAATAATTAGTCTCACAATCCTTCTCATCGTATGATGATATTGTCACATGCGCTATCAAGACAGAAAAAATAATTCTCTAAGTCTTACGACTTTAAACAAAAGCAAGAGAAGAAGAGATATGCTGATAACTCTGGAAATGGAAATAAGGAGAAGAATTGAAAAGTTGAAATTAATCATGGAGTAAATGTGGGAATAAACACCCCGATACTTGACTGAAGGGAATGGGAGTCTTTTACAAATGTGGTGAAAAAGGCCACTAAGCTTGCGATTCCAAGGGTAAGAAAGAGGCTATCGATGATGAATGATACAATTGTTGAGAAAGGGGTCATTATGTGAATGAATGTCCTAAACATCAGGGTAACATACCTCAGAAAAGGACAAGGTATCAAGGCCAATATTATTGTATAACTACTACTAAGGTAGAAGCTCCGAAAGATGTAGTGGTGGGTAATTTAATGGTTTCCTCAAGTTTAGAAAATGCTTTATTTGATTCTGGATCATCTCCTTGTTTCATATCTTCCCAATTTACTAAGAAAATTAGATATTTTAAATTAGATTTAACAAGGGAGTTGTCATTAAAAAATCTAAAGGTAATTATCATTATAACAAAGTTTTGTGAATCAGTTCCCATTAGGGCATTTAAATGCTTTTTAGATACTGATCTCATCATTATACCCATTATTGAATTTGATATAATGCTTGGAATAGACTGCCTTTCTGACCATGATGCGATAATTTATTGTAAGAAAGAGGTAACGATTTTTTAGGATGATGATAAAGAACAATATATCTTTAGATCAGAATCTCCCCCACCTATTTATTTTCTACATCCACCCCCCAGTAGCTCAACTAAATTCAATTATTGGGGAGGAAGAGAAAGAAATAACTATGGGTGAGGAAATGAATTATCTAATAGAGTATGTACCTATTGTGAAAGAATATGTTGATTTTTTTCTAGAAGATTTACCTGGAAATCCTCCAGAACAAGAAATTGAGTTTTCCATTGATTTATTTCCCGGATGAAGGCCTATATCGAATACCCCTTATAGAATGGCCACTATGGAATTAGTGGAACTAAAGAAACAACTATAGGAATTGATTAATAAGGTATTTATTCTCCCTAGTGTTTCTCTATGGGGAACCCCTATCATTTTTGTTAAGAGGAATGATGGATCTATGAGGTTGTGCATTGACTACAGGGAGATCAATGCTATAAAAAAAAGAACAAGTATCCCTTACCTTGCATTGATGATTTATTTGACCAACTGCATGGAGCTCAAAACATTTCAAATATTGACCTTAGATCTGGATACCATCAGTTTTATGTGAATAAGGATGAAATTCCAAATACAACATTTCAAACCATGTACGGGCATTACATGTTTACAACAATGCATTTTGGATTGACTAATGCACCACCTCTCTTCATGGATCTAATGAATATATTTTTCAAGGAATATCTCGAGGATTTTTTAGTGGTATTTATTGATGATATCTTGGTATATTCCACAAGCTACGAAGATCATGAAATTCACTTTTGCATTATTATAAAGTCTCTTAGAAGACATGAATTATATTGGATGTTTAGCAAGGGTGAATTCTGGCTTCATGAGATTTCATTTCATGGCCATATTTTCTCTAATTATGGAATCGTTGTTGATATTTCTAACACCAAGGAAATCCAAGAATGACCAGAACCAACGAGTAAAACTGAGGTATGTAGTTTTATTGGATTAGCAGGTTATTATCAGTATTTCGTCCAGACTTTTTCCTGATTGGCAAACCCATTAACCAAGATCACACATAAAGGGGTTAAATTTGTTTGGACCAAAGAGTGTGAAGAATATTTTGAAGAACTGAAGATAAGATTATTCAATGCACCTATATTGACTCTACCATCGAGGAATGATGGGTTTTTTATTTATAGTGATGCTTCAAAGAAAGCACTTGGTTGTGTCCTTGTGCAGAATGATAGATTTATTGCCTATGCATCACGACAGCTAAAAATTCATGAGAAAAACTATCCTACTCATGATCTTGAGTTGTCATCTCTAATCATTTCTTTGATGATTTGGAGAAACTATCTCTATAGTGAAAATTGTGCGATATATACTGATCACAACAGTTTGAAATATATTTTCTCATAGAATGAACTCATCATGAGGCAAAGGTGATGGCTTGAACAACTCAAAGATTATGATTTCACTATACACTACCACCCGGGGAAGTAAAATAAGGTGGAAGATGCTTTGAGTAGAAAGGATCATGGAGTTTTGAACAAGATGAGAGTTGAAAAAGATCCTATATATATGGATCTAGTAAAGATGGATATGATAATCACCATGGAAAGTGAAACATCAATACTTTTTCAAATGGTTTCCAAACCATCTTTACTAGAAAGGGTAATGAGTTCTTAGATCGGTGATTAAGAGTTTCAAAATAATATCAATGCAGTGAATGATGGGAGATTGAGTCACTTTGTGTATCTAGATGGACATTTGAATTTTGGGAAGACACGTTGTGTTCCCGATATACCTGATCTAAAAATGGAATGTTTTGATAATGCTCATAGTTCCAATTTCACTATACACCCTGGTAACACCAAAATGTATATAGATTTGAAGGAACATTTTTTGGTGGGACAACATGAAGAGGGAGATTTCTGATTTTGTGTCAATATGTATGGTTTTTCAATAAGTGAAAGCTGGAAGGCAGTGGCCTCGAGGAGTCATGAAACCTCTTCCCATACCTGAGTGGAAATGGGATGACATCACGGTGGACTTTTTCATGAGACTACCAAAGACTCCTATATGGAATTATGCAATATGGGTCATTTTTTATCATCTTACCATGTCATCACATTTTCTTTCTATGAGAGAATATTTACCACTTGAATGTTTAGCAAGACTATATATTAAGGAAGTTGTAAGCCACCATGGAGTACCACCATCGATTTTTACTAATTGTGATCCCCATTTTACATCAAGATTCTGGAAAAGTCTTTAGAAATACCTGGATACTGAACTTCATTTAAGCACTCCCTACCACCCCCAAACTGAAAAACAATCAAAATGGACTACTAAAAACATATAAGTCATGTTGAGATCATGCTCACATGTCTTTCAAGGTATGTGGGATCAATATTTTCCTCTGGTAGAATTTTCCTATAAAAATAGCTTCCACTCATGTATTCAAATGGCACCATATGAAGCGTTATATGGAAAGAGATGTCTCACACCAACCTATTGGGATGATATCAGTGAAAGAAAATTGTTAGGCCCATTACTTGTGGAGGAAATGATGGAAAAGGTTAAGGTAATCCAAACCCACATCAAAGCAGCTCAATGTAGGCAGAAGAGCTATGCCGATAACCAAAGGAAGGATTTGAAATTTCAAGTAGGAGATAATGTTTTATTGAAGGTATATCCATGGAAGGGTGTTATACATTTTGTTAAGAAGGGTAAATTCAGTCACAGTTACATCAGACCTTTCAAATTCCTAGAACGAATTGGGGTTGTGGCTTACCATTTGGAAATTCCATAAAGTCTCTTCAAAGTTCATGATGTGTTCTATGTATCATTGTTAAGAAAATACATGCCTAACCCAATGCATGTACTCAAATATGAGGAATTAGAACTGGAACCTGATCTGTCTTATTGCGAAGATCCTGTCAAGATTCTTGATACAAGAGAAGAAGTGCTGATAAACTGGATGACTCGTCTGGTAAAAGTTCTATGGAGAAACCATAAAATAGAAGAGGAAATGTGGGAACCCAAGGAATATATGATAAAAACCTACCTGGGTATTTTTACTCATTAATACTCTAGTAACATTGAGGACGAAATTATTTGAAGGAGGTTAGAATGTAACACCCCAATCTTCCACGGTATGTTTCCCTTTGAATAATGCAATAGCTTGCATTATATGAAACGTCGAGTTCTAACACACCAAAACCAATCAAACTAGCTGTTGTGAATAGTATTACCCACTTTTTGATATTTTATAAATTTTATTGTTCAAAATGGAATTCATTTTTTTATTTGGAATATCAAAATTATCTTCGGGTTAATTTTTGGTATTTTTATGAAAACTTTTGATTTTTGATTAATAGCGAAAAACAATATGTTATAGTTCAAAACCGAATTTTTATTTAAAGAATTATTTATTTTATTTAAATATATATTAGTTAAAAATAGATACATAACACATATATTATTTCAATGTAATTCATTAGAGTCGGTTTATTATAATTTTAGATATATAAAAATCTTATTGAACTTTTTACCGTCTTTTACCCACCTCCTAAGAGAATTTAAAAATTCACATAAAACATAATTTTACCCCTTCTTTCAGTTAAATTTAAAAAATCCTAGAGACATGTTTTTCATCCGTAAGTAAAAGGTGGTTCAATAAGATGATTTTCTTTGGTAAATAGTAACTTTTTAATTTTATTTACCACGATTATAAGTAAATATGGTAATTAGTGGTAAAAATGAAATTATTATTACCCTAACACATGTCCTAATTCTATTGGATAAGTACAATTCTACCAAAAAAAACCATAGGAGTAAAATATGAACCTCTCTGGTCCATGTGGATTAGATTAAGAGTTTTAATTTTTTTTGTAATTCAAAGACGAGTTAAAGGTGTTGAATTCATTGTTTAATAAATAAACCATTTTTTAATATAGGGTTACAAAAAATATAAATCAGACTATAAATATTCATTAGAAATATAAAAATATTTCCTACATAATGGTATTTTATTTATATTTTTTAGAAATTAAATAATTTAATTTATTTATGACACAATGATGATGCAGTAATTACCAAATTAATGAAATATTAAAATAATTGATATTATAAATATCTAAATAAATTAAATTTGATACTTTTTATGAATTAAACTAATTTTATAGGTTAATATGACATATTAGGGTTTGTTATAAGAATTTTATTCGACGAAATAACGTTGTTATGAATTTAACAAAACAAAATACCAAATTGTGTGAATATTGACATAAAAGAGTTTTTAAAACAAATATTATATTATTAATTGATATTCTATTCCTAAAAATATAATAATCAGCCAATGGGCTTATATAGTGATATTTGTATCATTAATGAACCATTGGAGGTTCTCTTGTAAGTATATAGTATGTTTATTAACCATATAATATAAATATACAAAGAGACATGGTAAATGTCAAACTATTTAACTAAGAGTTAAATGTAAAAGATAAAGATAATATAGTGACCCAAACATGTCAAAAACCTATTTGTTGAGTGTTTTTCGACCCATACCCACCCTATCATTTAAATAATCAATTTTGGAGCCACTAGAAACCGAAAATTAGTTTATTATAAAATAATATTTTCTAGCATTTCATAAGGTGCCCCTCACCCCTCTTATAAAAGGGAACTCCCCCTTCTCTATAATTCACACATTCATAGCCATTTTTATCAGAAAAAATATAACCAAATACCCTTTAAAATATTCTACATTAGTCCTAGAGGCCTTCCTTTAGTCAGAAATCCAACCTATGGACCCCTTTTGATCAAATCAAAAGGAAGAACCTAAAAAAGTGGTAAATATCTCACCACCTCTTTCAAGTTCCTTTCTCCTTCCACTTCATTTTTATTTTTAGTTTTCATTATAAAATTATAAATCTAGTATATTCTATATACTTTGATGTTATTATAAATACAAAACAACCAAATTCATTTTTTACCCATCCTTTTAATGACATGACATCATACGTGCGTACATACGGTTTATCGTCTCCACATTGTGGTGTAATTGTTATTCAATACATTATTATTTGGATGGGTATAATAATGATGTATAATTGATGTAAATAATAAATATAACATGATAATTATTATTTATATATGATATACCATCTAATTATATATTATTTTAATATCAAAATAATGATATTGTCTCTCGTGCGTACGTACGGATTACCGTCTCCATAAACGCGATGAGATTCATTCTCCATCATATCCATTCAAGACTAATTATCATTAGATAATTAAAAATAATGTTTAAAGAAATAATATCATTATGAATATGAATAAGATGCATCCCATCCATAACAAATATGACTAACATAACAAAGAATATAAAGGAAAATGAATATGTTAACACCTGAAACAACGATAATACTATGATATTATTAACAAAGCAATGTTAAAAGATCATATTTGATATCATATGAATGTATATGATTCTTGTATAATTTAATAAAAAATTATTTAAACATTATACAGGAGGTTAACCTAACCTCAACCCGGAAAAGTACAAGGTAAGGGTTAATTCTACAATCTCTTCATTATTCAAGGTTGTTTATACGTAATTATCTACTGGGACTTCTTTGTCATCCACTTCCATGTTTCTTAAAAATGTATTCCAAAAACATTTTTACTATTTACTATACTATGGGTTAAAGTCATTTGCACACTTGTTTGACTTTTATAAGATGTGTATAAAGTAATATTTCCGTCTTTTTCCAAACAAGGTACTTTATAACCTTTTCGACAAAATTATGGTAAGAATGTCTTTTTTTAACTTATACGGTGCATGTGGATATTTTCCAATGTTATAACATCATCATAGCTTCCCTTAAAATCTTATAAATAGTTTTTTAAAAATAAATGTTTCTTTATAATTATGTGAATCTCAAATGATTTCAAAATAGAAAGATATATTTCTCTAAAAAAGGTTTTGATTTCATATATGTCAACATCCTTTGATGGATTTTAAGTTTGTTTGAAGTTGATTTATTATAATTCAAGACATCTATATTATATTGAAGGTGTTGTGATATTTCTGACTATGGATGTGTTATTTCATACCATTCATGTTTTATGGATAAAGTATTGAAATTTCATATGCCAGTTTTAATACTAATGTTTATATTATGTTTAAACCTTTTCATATAAGGAATACATTGGACTTAATATGTGACGGGTGGACGACTCTATAGCTTCTTGATGCATCAGTAGGTCTCATGAGACAAACTAGTGACTTGTAACAAGGCCTTGACAAAATCTTATTTTTAGTCTTGTCACAAGGCCTTGACTATGTGGTTATGAAGTCCGGCATTATACATTCCATCATTATGAAAGTGGATATTGATATTGCATGTGATTATTTGACTAGTACAATATCAATGTGAGTAAGTAAATGGAATTATTTGATTTTTTCTTTTCCATATTATGCTAAAGTTCATTTTTAAAAGGCTTTTGGTTTAGTCTTATAAATTTCCTTAAATGGTTATGCTTATTTATAAAATTTTATGCTATATTGTTATCCTTACTGAGCATCTGAGCTCACCCATTTCTATGTTTTATTTTTCCCAAGTTGTAAAGAAGTATTTTATAAATGACCTGTACGGATAGTATGAGGGGATATGAATGTGGTCTTTGGAGAAAAAATATGTATAGTTTTTTATTTTATGATGTAATGTAAACCTTATGAATGTTTCTAGTATTTTCAAGGCTATTAAAATAATCGGTCTTTCGAGACTTGATCTTTTGTGATCATGTCAATATTATGTAATAATGCACCGAATTTGGGTAAATGGGGTCAGGGCATTACAAAAACATTTCTATGATTTTATTTAAAAAAACTCCCCACATTCAATATATTTCAATATTTAGATCCATTGACCATTTAATAGTGTCATTATTTTTTTTGAAAAATGATGATTATTTACAATGTCCCCCATTTATCTCATTATGAAAGGATACCACTAAAACCCTTATATGGTTAACATAAAAATATTATTTATCATTTAATATCAAACCATTTACAACAATCAGAACCCCCTCCGACAAACATATTTCTTTTTTTAATCATAGTTTGCATAATCCATTCAACAGCAAGGGAACTTACAAGGGAATGAGTATGTCTAAAATTCTTGTATTATATTTTGATTATGTTTCACTTATTACTATTGCTATTAAAAATATCATACATTCATAATAATATAATGATGTCTAAATCATTAGTATCATATGAAATATTATTATATTATTTTAATGAAAACATTATTCATTTTTATCCACATAGAAAAAAAATATTGTTACTGCTTTGTGGGGACTATCATATCCTCAAAGTGATTTCCAATGATTTTTATTACATATTTTAATATATGGTATAAATATTAGTAATTTTTAACAAATATAATATATTACAAAAAAATTATTCAGAAATTTAAATTTAAAATATACTTGGACCCCCTCTCACACATTGAGAAATGAGAAAACTAATCATAAGAAAATATAGATTACCAAGTCCCGGGTGAAATTTAAAATTAATTTCTCTAGAAATAATATAAAAATATGACTTAAAATACAAAAAAATCTAATTAATACGACTCTGAATCTTTTAAAATTATATTATGTATGAATAAACACCTCATTAATAATATTAACCATCCAAGTTCACTTGTGTTCATGTCTTGGTCGGTTTAACCACCATGGTGAACAATGCATTAAAATATTATTATGGATGACAATGGGACCATTGAAAATAATAATGTTATAGTCGATTATGAAAATATTTATTATAATTTTTTCAATCAATTTTATTTTATTTATTTATCATATTATTAAAATAAAAATACATTTTTTAAAATTTCCAAAATAAGCCGTTGTCAATTTTGTATTAACATAACCTAACCAAAAAATTATATGAAATATGTAAAATTTAAAATTATAATATTAATTTAATAAAGTGTCTTAAATGATATTTTAATATTGAAAATGGTAATATATGATTGGTAATGATATCAAAATTATTAAACATGCTCCAAAATATTAAAGTTATTGCCACATGATGGTCATAATACGCTATATTTAATTAATGCGCTCATAGTTATTAATTATAATAAGGATTGTCAAAGGGTAATATTTAACAACATAGTTTTAAAATATGTTAGTAGTTAGATATTTTTTTATGAGATTAGAGTGACAAATACTAATCCAGGAATACAAGTAGGGTTTTTTTTCTAATGTTAACCTTAATTGAGTAATAATTAATCATTTTCAATTATTTATATTTTATTTGGTATAGATAATACCAAAATTGGTTTTTTTCATAATAAATAATATGTGGAAATTAAAAATTATTTTTTATTTTACAATTATCCTTCATTCTATTTCAATTTATTAAATTATCAAGTTGTATGTGTTTTATCTCAAATTATCATTCTTTGATAAATAGATTTTTTTAGGTAGCTAATTTCCTAAAAAATTATATAATCGTTTTATTTAATAAAACCATGATTCATATTCATCAGTTTGATTTAACTTCAATATAATTATTTATCTATTTAATTATATTTTGTGGTACGGTTTCTAAACCCATAAGAGTTTTCATCTAATTTTCTCTTCCTCGAGTAATGTTTTATTATTATCCTCCAATTCATTATATCTATGGTAAATATTAAGTAAAATATTGTATTTAAATTTAATTTATGATTTATTTAATTAGGTGGATAGAACCATTTTATTTTCAATATTACAATTATGATTGATTCAATAATTGAAGAAGTTATAGGGGTTTTTGATGTCCCAAATCATTTCTTTGGGTCAAAATTCATCTCGAACCATACCAGGTACCCTGATAAGATGATAACTAAGCTAGCCCTAACATATCCCAATGGGAATTCCCAATACCCATGGGTTGGCGAATGGAACCTACCATCATAAAAAATTCATGTGGGAATGAATTAGTCACAAAACATTGCAGAAGGAACTCAAGAAATTAAATATGCATAAAATATAAAATCTAATAGGAATAATGTACTAGAATTTAAAAAGGTATTAAAGACCAATTTACTACATCCTAATTTCCAAAAAGATGTGAAAATACATGTATGTAAGGACATAGCTCACCACATCCAAGGTTTAATAGCTGGACACATATCCAAAAGATCATTTTCCTCAACTCGAGCCTGGAATGAGATAATATACAAACACAGAATGTAACAAGTAGAGTTTGATCTAAAAATACCAGTAAGGTCTCACCATGGATTCCATATCAAATGAAAAAATAGATTATCCAATTTAATTCTTTCTATTTTAGATTAAAAAGGTTTGGAGATTTAAAGTATATTAAAACTAATCATTATATACGATTTAAATTTTTAAAAAATAAGTTAAGCAATGGCTTTACAAGTGATGGAATATTCCTAAAACAATGTATTATATAGAAAAGTTATATAAAATAGTTTATATAAATCTATAAGTAATTTCCAGAAGTTAAAAAACATTTTCATGTATTTATATATCAACTATAAAACAAGTGAGTAACATGGTCATCAATGAAATAGATACAAATTTTCCAAGCTATAGGACTTTTCACTCACTAACTAATCATGGAAATATGTGTATACAAATTTCCCCATATTAATTGACAATAGTGAGATGTTACCATCCCATTGGGGATGTGACCTTCTACATTTATGTTTTAGAATGTTGTATAAGGGTAAAATGTTTCCAAATAACCTTCCAAATACATAAGGATTTTATGTTCTCTTACACAATAAATAATTGGAAATTTATTTTAGTACTGCTAAAATAAAATTAAATATCATTCCCCCATTTCAAATTCCATTTTTTCATTTAAAACCAATATATGTTTTAATCAATAAGTCACCTCTTTAACATCATAAAACCAATGGGTTTATGTCAAATCATTTTAATCCATTACACCAATTTTAAAATAAATTAAAACCCAATTCCATCAAGTTCAAAATCTATTTCTATTGTTAAATTAAAAAAATTAATTGAAATACTTTACATAAAATTAACTGTTTAAATCAACAAATTTTTAGAATTTTTTGTTCAATGTAATTTGATGTATTCCCAATTTTCATGCCAAACCCATTTCAAATCACCCAATTCTCTATAATTGGTTTTTATAAAATCAATTGAATTTAAGTTTGGTGAATTTAATTTTAAATAAAAAATTGTAAAAAACAATGAATTAAAGGTTAATCAATTTTTTCCAAATGGAATAGAACCAAAAACTATTTTTTCGACAATCAACACTCACAACGGAACCCATCAACAAGAATGAAGGTGTATAATACCTAGAAACTCAACCTAGAAATGAGATCCAATAATACGGAGCATAAATCTATAAATTTCAAGATGATCCATTGAAATAAATATGGAGGAAAAAGATATAAATATGAATAACGAAGAGAACACTTAGGTGGGAATCTACACCATAATTGCAATGATGATCGAATACTGAACAAAGGAACCGGGGAGGGTTGGGGGGCTCCAAGATTCCCTGGGTAAGGCTTTTTATTGAGAGAAATGAAACTTGAGATGAGGAAAAAATAATATCTTAGTTGTGATGGATAATTAAAAACTACTATCATGGTATTATACCATGTGTAATCCCACTACACATTGTGAAACTATTACGTTTCATAATTGCAGGAAAATGTGTTGCTTTAAATTGAAAAATATTCATTAAATAACTCCTAATGTGAAATATTTTGAAGAAGTCTTCACACTAAAATAATGTGGTCACTGCTATCTTATTGCCACATTTCATTCCCACGTCTCATTATTATCAAATCCAAGCCTCCATAACACATGAACCAAAGGTATCATCTTCCCACAAAGTACCTTTGTCTCAGAATAAAATATATTGACTAGCTAGTTAGTCAATAATAAGTCAAGTTCAATCTCAAGATCACTCCAACTCAATATATGAGATTTATCATATAAATACTATTTTATCTATGATACATGGGATATTTTTTATATTGGAATCATATATGGAGGAAGTTATAAATAGTATGCAAATTTTCACACCTTCTTAACAACGTCTAAAGGACTTATAAAATTAGGAGAAAGTTTCCCTTTCATCCCAATCCATTGATGACCCAAACGGGGTGAAACATATAATAACACATGGTTATCAACTATGAATTCCAATGTTCTTACGGTGAATATCATCATATGGATTATATCATCTATGTGCATTCAATATTCTTAGACGAAACAACCAAATCCTTGTGATCATATCATGGACCCAATATAGTCCAACCAAGAAACTTTCACAAATATCAAACCAACATAATTAATATTTTAGAAGTAAGACCATAGAATTCCTCAAAAGGATCTATTCTGATCATAGAATGAAAACTATTGTCATAAGAAAACTCAATAATCCCCAAATAATCATCCCAATCCCCAACGAAGTCGATAACAAATGGTTGGAGTATATCCTATAGAATCTTTATAGCTCTCTCTGTCTTCCCATCCATCAACGGATGGTAGCCCATGCTCAAATTGGCCTATAATACTAGTGCCTCATGAAGTCCTATCAAAAAGAGATATTTAAATCGAGGATCCCTATTAGAAACTATCTCATATGGAACTCTATGAAAATGAGAAATCTCCTTCACGTAGATATTTACCAACTCCCAGACTTTGGTTGTTTAATAGATGGATATGAAGTGAGCCTACATGATTAGCCTTTTCATCACAACACATATCTCTTTATTCATCCTATGGGTATGAGGCAACCCAACCACAATATCCATAGATATTTAATCCCTCTTCCTAGTATGGATAGGATGTGGAAAATGTAATCATGGTGTTTTTTGATGCTCATCCATAACATTCTAGATTGTATAAAAGTGTGCAGCAAACTCAGCACAATCACATTTTATACCTAGCCACCAGAACATCCATCAGATGTCATATAACATCTTATTTCTTCCTATGTGCATAGTCCATTGGGAATTATGAGTGTCTGACATCACATCCTTCCTTTCTTCTAATGAAACAACATATCGATTCTGATAACATAGAATGACCCCATTATAGTATTACCCTAGGGAAACTATCTCCCCACTACAAAGAGATACTCAAATGATATTCAATTCATAATTATGTTTTTTATTTTGAAGTCCCAATTTAAGAGGAGTGGAATTCAACTAAACATTAGATAAAGATACTTCATCTCCTTTCTCCTCGACTGCAATATAAAACTGTGAAAATAGAGCCATAAAATTATACTTTTCTGAAGATTCATTCACCACCTGGGTTAGAATATTTATTCTCCACACTTCTTCAATGAAATTCCCTTTCCCAAGGTTTTATACAATTTCAATGTCAAAATATTGCAGTTACTCCACCCAACAACTGTGGCAGAGGGTCAAATATTTTTAAGAAAAGATATAACTAAATAATTTATGGTCTTAATACATTGTAAACTAGTTTCTATAATGTTAATGATTCCAACTCTTAAGAACACACATCCTAGTTACTAGTTCAACGTCATGAGTAGGATAATTCTTCTCATCTGTCCTAAGATGATGAGATCCATAAACAACTACATGATATCCCAACATTAGAATCCATCCCAAGCCTGAACCCAATGCATCACAAAAGACCACATAGCCATACATGGCCTTTAGAAGAGTCAAAACTAGCATAGTAGTCAAAATATGTTTCATATTAACAAAAATAATTATTAAATTTATCATTCCATGAAAACTTCACCCCCTTCGGTGTTAGATTAGACATCAAAATATCTAACATCAAGAAGTAATTCACAAACTAGAAATAATATCCGGCTAAGCCCAAAAACATCCAAATATAAAAGATAGTATTTGGCTTCTCCAATGTCATAAAATATTTAACCCTTTTAGGTTCAACTGGTATAACCTATTCAAGAAAAAACATTTCCTAATAACTTTACATAATGAATCCATAAATCACACATTGAGAGATTTGCATAAATTGTGGGATTTATCATTAGAATCAAAATTATTCTCAGATGATGCATATTATCCTCCTCGAACATGGAGTAAATGAGGATTGCATCATTAAAGAGTACAATAAAGGTATCCAGATACTCATTAAGAGTCCTATTCACCACGGTCGAGAATGTTAAAAGAGTATTTGTTAGAAAAAGGGCATAACAAGGTACTCATAATGGTTTAACCTCCTCTGAAATATGGTTTCAGAATGTCATATTTGGTTATCATCAACTAATTGTAACCAAATATATGGTCGATTTTTGGAAACCACTTCACCACTTTCAACTGGTTAGATAGACCATCATTCAGTGGAAATAGATACATGTCCACTGTCGTGACTCAATTGACCATTTGGTAATCATCACATAATTAAATAAAATCATTGGACTTCTTAGAGAAGAGAACAGTCACTGCCTAAGGTGAGCCACTAAAGTGTATAATGCATTTCCCAATAAGATTGTCCAATTGGGACTTCAGATCTTTCATATCCTCTAGACCCATATGATTAGATGGTATAGAAACTGATTAAGTACTAGGCAATATGTTAATGGAATTTTCAACATCCCTTACCTGTTGAAAAACCAATGAATTCAGGAGAGAACGCATTAGGAAACACGAAGACATATTTAGGGAGATCACCACTCAATGTTCCCATTGTATATCAAAATAAAACACTAACATTACATTTACTACCTCTAGATTATAAGGTATATCCTTCCTTGACCTTGTGTCCTATTATCCTTGAAAGACAAGACACACACCATTTACTATAGTAAGGTAGACCTTTTTCATATAACATTCAATTCAGTATTTATTTCTAATGAGACTACCCATTTCAAAATGAAGTTATGAGGTTTCATGTCAAGGGCTAGAAAACTATAAGGAATCTTGACATTTGATAGAGATAAGACACAAGCGGGACTATATAAACCCTAATCTATCTTCATTCAAAATAATGTAGTAATATCCATTTCACGAGATAAAATATTTATAGAAAGATTTAAAAGATTAAAAATACAGGTTGAAATAGAGAAATGAGATTCCCCAGTATCAAATAGAGTAGTCTCTAATGATGTTTCTATAGTAATGGTACCTCTCACAGTTGTTGGACTCGTATTCACTTCATTTGGAGACTCATTCACTACATGTAGTAGCTTCGTTCTATATGTCTATGGATGGAACCCATTTATACTTGAAGTATCAAATTTTCCCTATAGTTAATGAGGATATGGTAATCGTATATTGTTATTTATAGTATAAATTATTAGTAATAATCTCTATACAGGCCCTGAAGGTCCACAAGAGATGCAGTTATTTGGTGTCTCAATGTAAACCCTCTTAGAATGTCCTGGATTTCCACACTATTAGAATGTAATAGGACTTACTCCTAGAACTGTAGGAGGTTAGAATGACCCTTAAATCAAGAAATACTATATCAATCATCATGCTTCCACTTTTACTTGATGGAACTGACACTTCCACTATGAGAAGAATGAACTCCGATCAACCCTGACTTTCCAACTAGGTCCATATCAACCTATCGAACACGTCGACATAAGTGTGATGATTTAATAAGAAGACCTAAGAATGAATATATAATCAATGTTCTAGTTTCAACCATTAAGACATGATCATTTCCTTAGATGCAATCTTAGACACAAGCATCACAAGCTCATCAAAGTGATTTGAATACATAGTAGAGAAACTGTTAGACTAATCAATCATTAAAGTATAAACATCCTTAGAAAAAATTGTTGACTCTTTATAGAACTAGTCGATGAAAAGAACCTTGAAGTATTTCCATTCTAATCCCTCATGTTTCACTAACATCATCATCATGTACCACTATATCATTTTCTGACCTTCTAGTATGAAGGTGGAACATTTAACCTTTATCACCTAAAGTGTCTCTATGAAATCTAACAGAAGTTTTATCCTACCCAACCATTCCTCATCATGTTGAGAATTAGTGGAGAATTTAAAAACTAGTGAACTCTAAAGAAGGAACCCCGGATAATAATTATTAAAAACATACCCCTATGGATCCACAACTCAAGCCTGAACATGGACTATAGGTGGAGGTTGTCCAAGACCTTGGACAATTCACAGAGTCACCTCAACTCGATTTTGGTCTACTAGAGGATTATCTAACTATATTTCTATAGTGACATACTCCTAGATACAATTTTCACGTCTTATTGAATCCATAATGATAAAAAAGACATCATAAGATAATAATTAATACATAAAATTAATACTCAAACTGATCTACAATGGAAATAATATCCTGACTGATAGACCAAACATGATCTGGATTTCACTCTATTGAAATCAAAATAAGTAAATGACTTGAACTAATCAACAAGAAATATTTTGATAACCACCCCTAGAAAATTAAGGTTTATTATATTGAGAGTTTGAAATGATCTAAATCTCAAATGCCTCCTAATTCTGAATAAGATTTCACAGTGCATACTGCCTTCATGATGTGAATTTCAACAACCTCATTTGACATCATTCTGTCTTAAACCTGATCGGGTATCCTGGTAACATGATAACAAACATGGCCCTAAAAGATTCTAAATGGAATTCCCAATCCCCATTGGATAGCGAATAGAACCTGTAATCATATAATATTCATGTTGGAATGAATTTTTCCAAAACAAAGTAGAAGCAAGATAACAAAGTAAATAAGCATACAAAATAAACTCAACCGGGATTATTGTACAAGAAATCAATAAGTAATTAAAGACCATATTACTACAACCAATATATAAATATTGGGAAAAACAACTCATGCCCCCAGGGACACATCTCACCACATCCAGGTATCAACAACTAGATACAACACTAGAAGATCCTTTCCCCCCTACATAAACCTAAAAAGAGATAATCTACATACACCTCAAGGAACACATAGGGTGTGAGCTAAAAATACTAGTATGTTAAAACCAATGATTCCATATCAGATGAAAAAATATACTAACTAAATGAATTCATTCAATTTTTGAATAAATAGGTTTCACATTTAAAATCATATTTAATGAAATCATGCTACATGATTCAAGTGATGGAAAAATACTTTATGAAACATACTTACAAGTGATCTAATATTTCTAACTAGTTGTGTAACTATAAAATTTATATAAAACAATTCATATAAATACAAAATTCAGGTAAATAAGTTCAAAAAAATTCACGTATATTTGTATCTATAATATAAAACAAGTGGGTAACATGTTTATCATCCAAATAGGTACAAATTTTCTAGGATATAGGACTCTACAATTTATAAGTGATCATGTAAATATTTTTACACACACATCCCTCTCACACTATACAATGGTGACTCATCACTACCCCATAAGTGATGTGACCAACTACATTTATCTGTTAGAACATTTTATAAGAGTAGAGTGTGTCCAAATAACTCACAAACTACCTAAGGTTTGGATGTTATATTACAAAATAAATGATGGGAAATATATTTTATGACTATTTAAAATGAAATCACGTCCCATTCCCACATTTAAAATTCCAATTTTCTATTCCAAACCAAAATAGGTTTTAATAAAAAAAACATGCCTATTTTACAAGATAAAACCACTGGGATTCTATAAATAAATTTCCATCCATTATCACAAGTTTTAAATCAATTAAAAAACAATTCCATAAATTTAAAATTCCTCTAACATATTTAAAATAAAAAATTTAATTCAAAAAAGATTCCATAAAATTTAAATTTTAAATTAAATAATTTAAATCGACCAATTTCCAAAAATTATCCCATATTCTATAGGATTGGGGGGGGGGGGTTATAATTTTCATTCCAAACCCATTTTAAATCTCCTAATTCATTGGAATTTGGTTTTATTAAATCAATTAAAATAATTTTTTAGCAATTAAATTTAAATAAATAATTTTAATTAATCTGGTAATTTAGGGTTTATCAATTTGAACAAATGGAATGGAACCTCCTACCTTTTTTGTGAAGACCAACACTCATAATGGAACCATTCGACGAGAAAAAAGGGGTATAAGACCTCCAATATCAACCTATAAATAATATACAAAAGTATGGATCATATATCCCATTGTTTTATGATGATTCACTGAAATACCAAATGAGGAGAAAGAGATAAAGATGAATAAGGAAGGTAATGCTTACCTAATAATCCAAGTCAATAGAACAATGATTATGGAATGCCGAACCATGGAACCGGGAAGGGTCGGAGAGCTCCAAGATCTCTTGGGGAAGGATTTGGGTCGACATAAATGAATCTAGGGAAGAAGGGAAAAGAAGATTCAATAAGTTCTACCCATTTAAAAACCATATTAAAAGTATTATAGGATATTTAATCCCACTACGTGTCATGAAACTGTTAAGTTTCATACCCACTGAAAAACATGTCTCAATAATTTTAAAATCATTCATTAATTAACTCACAACATGTTAAGGATTGTCATGATGTGTAACCATTCAAGGTGTAAATCTTCTCATTACATGAACCTTCTCACAGTATGCACCTAGTGATTATTACATGTTGTGTAACCTTGTTCACTACGCGTAACCCTATGGAATCCTACAGAAAAACACTGTTAAAGCTATGTGACCAACAAATCTCTGAAATCGCTATTATAGGTATCCTTCCAATTCCTTCTCAACCTTACCCAATCAATGAAAAAGGAAAAACTATGACAAGTTTGAAGACGTACCTGTCATATCGGTAATGAGATGTTACATAATCACTTTTAATTTACTATTTTCATTCATGATTTATCAATTATAAAAATTGATTTTATTATTTTGTCACCATTTCTCGGTAGAATAATGTTCCAAAATAATGCCTTCCAAATTGGTTATTATATTTTTTTTGTTAATTTAAATTAATGAATAAAATAATTCAGTCTTATTTTAAATTATTTTTATTCCATATCTATGTATTCAATTACCAAGAAATATATCCTTACATTGGTGGGAAACTAAATTTTATATACCCTATATGATCCTTTTTCTAACAATTTTTCTTTTTCAAAAAATTTGTTTTCATCATTTTAATGATTTTTTTATAACGGTTATTAAAAAATGATCAAAAGGTATTAACATCCATTCTAAATTAAATTTGTATCATCAACTATAGTTATTATTTTGATATAATATATATATTTATTATTTATGTTATTGAATATTATTTTAAAATATGAATGTTAACTAATTTTTTAACTTATTTTATTGTAACATTATGTGTTTTTTGGGTATAAATTATTAGATATTCCCTTAAAATTTATATTCGTTGAATATATATTCCCTTTTCCATTATTAAAAAATTATATATTTTATATGAATTATTATTTTAAAGTATTTAAAATAATTTTTTCAAAGGTATTCACTTTCCCTTAATAAAAAATTTGTTAAGGTAATTTCGACATCAATGTTTTGAATTTTTTTTTTTAACCATTAATATTTTATCTTGATTTTAACTGTTATGTTTGGTTTTTTAGGAAGTGATGTTATGGTCCCCAATTATAATTTACTATTTTTTTATTTTGTTTAGAATAGAGAGTTTAAATATTCAATGATTTATTCATATTATGTTATATGATATTTTTAAATTTAATACCAAACCCATTATCTTCTTTGTGGTTGTTATGGGATGATGAATGTTTCATTTTCTAGTGGAACTCAAATGTATATATTATTATAAGGGTAATAAATATATGTACCTATAATTAATTAGGTAAAATATTATATATAAATTGAAAGAAATGTTATGTAAACAACTTATAAATTCTTAATGATCAAAAATGATGATTGGGAGGGTATTATTCACTACTCATAATATTACATGTGAAAAGGTTATTAAGTCCCTAGTTTCATAAATGGTATGTGTGATGGAAATTATCTTGATTTACAATTTCATATATGAATAGATTAATAAATATCATTACTTAAAAAAGTTTGACTATGATGGAATGCATCTCTTACCACAATTTTAAATGTCCATCAGAAGTCATGTCACTTGGTTCCCAAAGGGAGAGTGGGAATTCAATAATCTCTACTCACAAATTTTTATGTGAAAAAGTTGAAAAATATAGCATGGTTTACAATGAGAATAAATCCTATTTTTTATATTTTAGAACATTTTATTTTTTTATCATGTTATTTAATGATTTTATGATTATTCATTATACTTCAACTTTTCAAAAAATTTATATCCGGATCACATGTTCTATTATAACTGATATTCATTTTTCTATATATTTGATTTTCTTATTCCTCATAGTACTCCAATGATATTATTTAGCACCATAATGTTTTATTATTATAAACCATGTAATTTTATATATTGTTATGTTATTTATATAATTCTTATATCGCCCTAATGTATTCTAATATAGTATATAGTGATATTATTTTTTCTATACTAGGAATTTGATTTATCCAATTTCTTGTGTTTCCATTAAATAATTATTATATAGATTATGTTGTGTGATATGTCTTGGAATGGTTTATAAGACAATTATTAGGTTGAAATCTTGGAATATCTAGTAACTTAATATGTTTATAGAGATAATTTCAATGATCCTAAACCTTTCCATCTTTGTGTTATGTGAATATTGTTGAGTATTATTATTTAAATAATTAATTTATTATAAAATTTAAGGAATTATTATTTTAGGATGAATCAGTTGGGTTTAGATAAGTGTTTAGACCATTATGATATTATTTTAGTTATTTTTTCTATTATTTTTTTTATTTATAGAGTAGTTAATTTTTTAGGATATTTTATTATTTAACATTTTTGTTAGGGTTAGATAGCATTAGTGAAACCATTTATATGTTTATATAGGTATAGTTATTTATTAAAATACTTATAATTAGATTATTATATGGATTAATATATAAAAGTATCTCTTTTGGATGATATATCTGGATTTGACTTGGGAGCTTACTCACCTCTGGGAAATTACACTGAAAAGGTTTGGTTGAGCATTGAATCGATCATCATCTTTATGCATGAAAAATTACCCTTTTTGGTTTCAATAATTTATAGAACAAGAAGGAACCATGGGTGTATAATACAATGTGAATATTAATTTAATGATAAACTATCATAAATATAGTATAAATGTGAAACCTTATTATTATTCCAACCCATCTTTCATAAAATATTATTGAAATGAATAATGTATAACTCTCAAACGATCCAATGAGGAGATGATGTAGTCTCATGAAAAATCATGGGATTAAGATTAAGAAAAATTAATATTCAATTTCATATAAGTTTAATGTGGAAAATGAAGATTCAAGTAAATCTAAATAATGGGATTGGGAGACTATTTGCATATAGAAAATGTGTGAATAATTCATCAAACATTAAGGGAAAATTGAATGGTTAAGTTAACGCAAAAAATGAAGATAAAACTTATCCAAGGGAACCACTAACAATTCAAGGTCTTGTTTTTTTAGAGAACCCAATAATTAACCATGTTGATTCCCTAATCCCATGATTTATAAGGACGGTAAGGGTCCATGTCAACCTAGACCTAGAGAGAAATGAAGAATATATAAAATGACTATCAATAAATGGGAATATGGTAATTTCGTTTCACATATCATTCACTTGGGATTAATGGATGTATTCATGTTCAATAAAATTTATTGCATCTAATATTTTATTAGATAACATCATTTCACCTTCCACAGTGATTTTTATTTTATATAAAACATTTAGAGGTATTATTATTATCTTTATAGATATAAAAATTGTCTAAATTATAATTTTCTCAACTAGAAAAATGATTCAGTATTTCAAATACAATGTCTATCATTACGTCAACAATAAATAAAACTCTATAATATGGGATGACACATTAAAAATCAATAGTAACCATCATTGAGTACAATTCCAAATATATATTTTTATAGATTAAAACTAATTCCATCATATGGCGATTATTACCTAATTATGGGATACTACATATTGAAATATATAGTGAATAAAATAGTGTTTTATAGACATACATTAAATTTTAAGACCACTTATTAATATAAATATAATATTACTTCTTGTAAATATTGTTCCAAAAATAGTTATTCTATAAAGTAAATGATAATTAAATAGTGAGGAATTAATTTATTTAAGGGGTATAATATAATGACCTAAAATTCTTGAAACTTTAAAATAAACACTATTTCATATAACTTGTGTCACATGATACACCCAACATAATCAAAAAAAACATATTGATATAAAAAAGTAGTATATATACAATAATTTATAAGATGATAAAAAATTAACAGATATTACCTTTATAAAGAAGTTATTTGTTATAGGTTATTTATTAAAGGACATTATTAAATTATATCCTTTTTCATGTTATAAATTTTATTTTGAAAAACTAAAAAAATATATTTCAAATTTGATATATTTGAATTCATTTTTCATATCACAACTTCATAAATTTGCATATAGTGTATTTTTTAGATTTATTTTATCAAAATTATAGGTTTGTAGTAAATGTAATGAATTTTAATATACTGTATCTTTTGTATGAAAAATTATTTTCTAAATATTTTCTCAAAAAATAATATATTTTTGTATTTAATAATTAAATATAAAATAATTTGATTAATTTATAAACCCTTTCGAAACATTTTTAGCATGAATTTATATTTTTCATGAAAACTATTTTTTTGACTTTTTTTTCAATTAATTATAACTCAATTAAATGATTTTTTTTATTAAATATAATTATAAATAAATAAAATTATATATATATATAATTTATTTTAGTTTAATTATATATTACATATTCTATAATTCTATTGTAATAATATATATTTCTAAATAAAAATTAACTTATACAAAGAATCGGTTCTTACACGAGATATGCGCTAGTAGTATGATTAGTTTTTTTTACACATAGATATATAATATGATAAAATTATCCTTATATTGGAAATAATAAATTTTATATTATTTAATATATAAAATTTTTTTTAGTGGTAAAAATTTATATTGATATGATTTTTGATAATTACAATGATAATAGTTAGATGATTTATTTTAACATTATTATTTTATTAATATTAATGATTTTTTAATGAATAAATTAAATGGAAATAATTATTGTTGTTAATATATATTAATTTACACAGATTTAAATTAATATTTTAAAACTAATTCAATTGAAAATTAATACTAAATATGATTTACATTCCATATTGGAAAAAATCACAATTTTCTTATGGTGATAATTTTTACACGAAATATCATTTTAAATTTTAAATTTAATTTTTTAATTATTATATTTTAGATTGTATTAAATATATGTCAAATATATATCCACCTCACCAAAAAATATATAATTATTTTGGTTACAAGTTTTGGAAATTATAAAACTACATAGTCAAAAAATATTTAGATTGATTTAAATTAAAATTTTATAATTTAAATAAATAATGTGAAAATCGAAATTATGTGTTTATGAAATGTGTTTATGCATATTTATTTGCCTTTATCAACTTAAATACCCAAATAAATCTATAATTTGGAATACTTTTATTCATTTCCCTTAGAATAGTTTTAAGCTAATATTATACAATAATGACAGTATGAAAATGGGACCCATTTCAACTATTACAATAGGATAAAACTACCCCCTTCAGAGATACACTTATGATTCAAATTATTCATTTAATCGTTTAATATTTACAAACAATATTTAAATCTACAAGAAAACTAATACCGTAATCAATTTTAATTATCATAATATTTTAAATTCCCAAATAACTTTCTTGGAAAAATTAAAGTCTCCAACGTATGTATTTTCACCTTATTATGTTTTTATTTATAATTATACATTTCCAAATATCATATCACCCTAATTTTTTTTGATGATTATCATTAATATACTATGTTTTTTATAAATTTTACATCCATTATTTATTAATTATCATCCACCTATAAGAACAAAAGAACATAGTTGGTGTTGTGCGCGTACTACAACCTCCAAGAAGTGACATTGTATATTTTCATTAAAACTATTCATGGAAGGTATTAATTGTGGTAATGATGAAAAACAATTATTATAAAACAAATAAATATTATTATTAATGTAAAATTTAATATCCACCTTACCCCTCCCCCCCATACACACACACCCATTAAGAAACATGAATGTTAATCGTGTATAAGTGGGGATGACCTCCTCTACGATGAATCGTTTAAATATTTTCATATATATATATATTCATATATTTTCTAAAAAATTTATTTTCATTATCAACATAAAAAATAAATAAAAACTGTATCATTAATCTTATATTGTTATGATATTATTTATAATGAAACACCTCATTTTCCATACTCTAAAATATTTATAAAGTGTGTTCATGTTTAGGTCTGTTTATCAGCATACAAGAAAAATAATTTTACATTTTATTATGGATGAATTTGGGAAGGTGAATAATAATGTTATTATAATAGATTATTTAAATAATTATTAATATATGGTTTTATAAATACAATAATATACATTTACCTTTTTAATTAATTAATATCTCTTTATCTAAAATTAGGAAAATATGTCCACACCATTTTATTTTAACATAATGTATGAAAAACACATAGGAAGATAAATAATAACATATTAAATAAATATCATATAAATATTACTGATTATGAAGTGATATATTAATAGTGGTCACAAATTCAAATACTTGATTATGAAATAAACATTATAAAAAATGCACAACTTTTTTTTGGTTGTATACTACCGCTAATCATAAAATGATTTAAATAATTAATTTATAAATGAAAAAAATAAATTAATATTTTTATAATAGGATGATATTTGTAATTATTCTTAATAAATAGGTTATTTTTCTAACTATATTTGATTTACATTTGGTTATAGTGTCATCAAATAATCAATGATTGAAGGTAAGGGATTATTGACTCAATTCCACTTTATTTATGCATGATTACATGCTTAGAAACAATTTCTTTAGGATGTGATACAGATACATCCCAAATAAATTATTTCAACATGAATAACCATTTTTAGGAGATATAAATCATCATATCACAATACCCCCATCATTTTCTTCCATTCCCAAGGGTTTTATCTACAAAAATTTCTTATTTGAGACACACATTCTATTATTGTCATATTTTTGTCAAAATAAAATTTATATTACCTAATGGATATATAATATCATTAATGATCATTATGTTTTTTAGATTGAATCTATGTATCATTCATGGGGTATTTATTATAATTTCTCATATGTTTTAACAGTTTTCATCTCAACATTCATTCAATGAGACTTGTTTTATAGTTGAACACTAGTTAATTACTTATATTTTCTATATTCTACATAGGAATTCAATTTTACAATTATCTAGGATTCAAATAATGGTATTTATAGAATTATATTAATTTTATTCTACTAGTTACATTTAATTCAGAAATAGTAAATGTTGTTTGGGGATTTTATGAATCAAATATTCGACATGTTTCATAAAAATATTTTTTCTATTTTTATAAATCTTTATTTTTCTACTAAATTATATTATTATGTTCTATTTTTACACATTATTTTCTATGTAAAATAATGTTTCCAAAAAAAATCTTCATTAATGATGATTATATTATTTTACAAAAATTAAATTTTGTTAATAATAATTCCAAATAGTTAAAAAGGTTTTTCATCTCATATATAATTTTTAATTACAATAGATTTTAACCTTCATTGGATAAAAAAATAAAACATTATCTATAATAATCATTTTTCATCAATTAATACATTATAGAATTACTTTTTATCATTATTATATTGAAGTTGATCTTTAAGTGGGATATTTTAAAATGATAAAAAGAATATTGTATCACTATAACTAAATGTTTTATCATCCACTCCACACATTCATTAGAAAAAAATTATTTTTTATGCCTACATTATTCATGATTCTATTTAATCAAAAAAATTATGAAAATATTTTTACATTTTTATTGATAACATTTTGTTATTTTGAAATTTACATTATACAAGATTCACTAAAAAGTAAAAAATTTCCATTTTTTTAGTTTCATTTTTAATACCTTTATATATATATTCTAAGATCCTTTATTAAAAAACATTATAATAATTCTGTTAAAAGTATATTTTGTCCCATAAAAATTATTGTTTGAATTAATTTTTTACATCAATTATTCAATAAGGTTTTGTGAAAATTATAATATTTTCATATATATTTTACATTTGAGGATTATATTACATTATTATTTGATTATATAACCCATTATATATTAATATGACAAGATTAATTATTTTAAAATGAGAGGTATGTTATTTTATAAATTTTTTAATTCACCTTATTTCATGTTTTTGAATGTTTTGAGAAACCCATTACTTTCCAATGTTTTTATTTATGAGATAATGATTTTTTTATTTCTAGGTTCCACACAAATATATGTATTATTAGAAAAGTGTGGAAAATATCTCTCTCCAACAAGTTAGATGAAGGATTATATCTCATGAGATGAAAAATTATTTGGAATTGGTATGAAATTCACAATGATCACAAAGGGTTGGTAGGGTTGAATTATGATCTAATCACAATTTTACATAAGAATAGCTTATAATGGAACTAGGATTACTAATGGTGAGTCATATGGTGGCAATATCTTCTCCCAATTTTATTTTTTAACATGTTATCATGTAACTTTGTTCAAAAAGGTGAGTGTTGTCACGAACCAACCCGGGTCAACCCTGAACTGGTCACCTAAGTTGGCCCGCGACATGGCCCGAGAGGCGTTCCCGATCCTCCCGGGCTGGCGACAAGCGCTAGGGCATCAAAGAGAGAAAGAGGGAACGATTTCGCCCAATGAAAATAAATAGAGCAGAGGAAAAAAATAGAACAACACAAAGAAAATAAACAACATGAAAAGATAGAACGACCAACAACAACAACTAACCTGACCGCGACCAAAAATCCTCGTGACTTTGAGAGTCGCTCACCAGTCCACAACCAAATCTATCCCACAACGAGAGAGCTCATGTCAACCTCCAATAGAAACTAAAAACAGGAAAACACTATAGGTGTGACTATTAAAACTGAGTAGGTAGGCCCGACTAATTCTATTCCCAATGCACATACCCTTAAATATAGAATTTATCAATTATAGGTTTGAACTAAATTATAAAATATTGGTTTTCACACACACTTTCATTTTTAAAACAAGTAATAGTCCATTTCCCTTTTTAATTTAGAAAATGTTTAATGTTTAATGAAATAGGTGAATTTCATTTTGAAACATTGTGTGAAAAATTTATAAATACAAACTTTAGTTGTTAGTCAAAAGGAAAATCACACACAACAAACACTAAGGGAAATGGGAAAAGGTGGCACACAAGGGTCGGCATCCAACGTTTACCTCTCAATCGTCTGCCACATACAAATAAACACTGAAAAAGACATGGGTCGAACCTAGGAGATCGTGAACAATCCAGAACATACTATACGTCTGACTCATCCTGAAGGCATACCCTAACTCGATGACGTCAAAACACCCATACTACTACCCGGTATAGCCCTACATGGCCTAACCTAGGGGCCCAATACCTATATCAGCAATAACTCAGTATTCCCCTGCTATGGGGCCACTAGCTAGTGCGTGGTCTAAACTAGTGCAGCAATCGTTCTTAGAAGATTCACTCACTATGCCATGTTCCCATGTCAACACATATAATAAAAGAGGGGTGCCTCCATAATGTAAATCAAGCAGTCATAGAGCACTAACATCACATATAGCTCACGCAATCAACAGACACCAAAGATCACCCCTGAGTGGGTTTTCCAAAATAATCTATTTTATTAATGTGCCAAACGGGCCTTCACCAATTCTAAAGCAAAACATCATTTCTCGAGAAAACCCAAAACACTTGTTCAGAAGAAATCATTTATCTTTAAAACTAGAAGTACGTTTGAAATTCTGTGAATTATTTTTAAAGGAAAAATGGGCATTCGTTCAATACTGGGTGTCCTCTCATCAAGAAAATATTTCAATTGTTTGGTATAAAATAAATGGCTCTTTTCACACGAAATAATCATTTAAAGTTATATTATCTAATATTATTTCCCATTCATTAAAATTAATAAAAAGTCAAGAAATTAATAAATTACAAATTTAAAGTTAATTGCAATGGGGACCTACCTCGACTCGCATACCAGTCACGACGACGCGACATGCCTCATACGGGCGTGCAAGAACACACAAGCTGATGATCAAAGGACCGTGGAAAAAACGTGTCAACGCGCTGCAACCATAGTGATAAATAAAAATACATGAACATGGACCTAAAAAAACCCAAATGAACAACCAGAACAAAAGAACCACCTCTTCATGTTTTCAAAACACAGTTCACACCATCTATACTATTTGCAAAACCACTTTAAAATTTATGAAATAATTTTAAAAAGTAACTCACAGCTTTTCACACCCAAAAACCCCATTCAAAAACATATTTTATGATCAAATGCACATCCCCAACATACCAAAATAGAAAACCCATGACATGCATTGTCGGAAAAACTAAATACACAGTTTTATAAAAAGATACTAAACATCACAAAACTGGTTTCCAGCAAAACACAGTTTATTTCACATAAACATGACACAAAGTATCAAACAAAACTCAATTATTTAAAAAAATCACGTCGCACCAATCTAATTAAACAAACTCAATTATTTTAAATAAAAACTAAATGTGCACCAATTTAATTAAATAAAACACACATTAAAGTAAAAATACAATACTCAAGCAACGACAGCACGAACCTCACCTCGATGCGGAGATGCGCTTGAACAGCGGGGTCACGGGGCACCGCGCAACGACCGAGGAATGAAGAAGGGGTCACGTAGGGACTGTGCGGCTAGAAATCAGGTCTGCTGGGCAACGCACTGCCAAGAAGGAGGCGCACCAGGATGGAGATGCATTCGGCGGACAGAAAAGAGTCCGGAAAGAGGTTAGTGCGGGTGATATGACATGCGGACAGTGGGATGGAGAGGCCGAGACAGGAGGGTGTTGCGGGTTCAAGTAGGAGGAGTTCGGGGGTTTTGGGTTGTGTCGGGGGTAGCCGGAGAGGGGAAAAACAACTGGACATGGGGTCACCTTACTAGTCACTGGGGAAGGGAGTGATGCACCCTGGAGTGGTGCCGGCTGCGAGTTGGGGTGGCGTACCCAAGGCAGATGGCCGGAATGGGGGGGTTGCACCGGAGGAAGCTTGAGAGGAGGTTCGCGGGGTGCCTACGGGAACAAGGGGAGGGGGTCGGCCGGAGGCATGGTTGGATTGGGATAGAAAGGAGCGGCTGTAGGAACCTGGAGGTGCGGTGTTTGAGGTCGGAGGGGAGGGTGTTGTTGTGGTCTGGTCATCCGTAGGGGACCTCGCCAGCAGGAGGGGTAGGATGGGCTGGGAGGTGCGGTGTTGTGCTGGTGAAGTAGGGGGAGTGCGCTGACAGAGGGGGCTTGCGGAAGGCCGAAGCAGGGAAGGTCGGGGCTGTGGGTGGTGCAGGAAGGTTGGGCGCCGGTGGGGCGGTGCAAGGTAGAGGCATTGGAGGTGTATGAGGAGGAGGCGAGTGGCAGCGATGCGGTGCAGGAGGTAGTCAGAGCTGTGGACAAGGGAGGTGAGGCAGCAAAGGGGTCCTGGTGCACTAAGTAAGGAAATGAGGGTGGGGGAAGATGTTGTGCACGACAAGCAGCGAGGCAAGGTGCAGCTACGGGAAGAAGAAAGAAAAAAATAAAGAAAAAGGGAGGGTGGTGGCGCTACCTAGGCCAAGAGAAGGAGGAGAAAAAAATGGGGAAGGGGCCTGCTGCGCCAAAACCTAATCCCTTCACCATTTAAAAAAATGAAAAACAAGAAAAACAAGTTATGTCAAATTATTTTCATAATATTAATTAAATTAAAAGTTATAATAATTATTATAATAACACACATGATAATAATAATAGTAATAATAAGAATAACTCTAAGAAAATATAATAATGATAAAATAATTCTTTTAATAAGAAAAATTCCTTAATAAAAGTAATAATAATAGGGATAATAATAATGATAATAATAAAAAAAATAAAAATAAAATAATAATAATTATAATTATAAAATTATTAACCATAAGAATTTTAATCAAAATAAATCACAAACTTTGATCATTTAATTTTATTTTTCTAAAGGAAAGCGAATCATGTCGATGCCTAAGCGGAGTCACGTAGGGTTTCCAAAACGCACTCCTCCCATGCGCCCAGCGACGTCAACTGAAAAATGGGCATTTTTTTAACATAACTCAAAAGTTTTTCGTCTGGAACTCAACCCGAACCCCAAAATAAATTTAAAAAGTCAAAGAAAAATATAAAATATAAGAAAAGATAGATAAGGGTGTGACAATTCTCCCCACCATAACATTTTACGCCCTCGGAAAGCCAAAACAAGAACAAGACCCAAATATGAAACCCCTTAAGTGTCACTCACCCCCAAAAGTTTATGCGCCTCAAATTGATCGATCCAAATAGACACGGAAAACCCATGACACAGAACTCATCGTTAAAACAAGATCACCTTAATCGTCACCAAGCAGGACCCAAACCATCTTTTTCAACCAAGGAACAAACGAACATAAATCACCTCTAAAACATATCCCTATAATCTTAGTCCAACAAAACCATTGGTTGTACTCCAATATCAATGTTCACTCGAGAGTACAAACTCAAGATTAGGTGGTTCCACACATGACTACCCACCATCAAACAAAAACGGGAAATGGAACTAGGATATTGACACGGGGAGGCCCGAACGGACTCCCCACCATAGGAATCAAGCCAAACTAAATTCAATGAGACCCGCGATGGGTCTCCCCACCATAAGAGCCGACAAGATTAACTAAACTTGAAAACTTTCCACACGAACCGGAAAACCCCACCAAAAGGGGGGGAGTGAAAGGCCGAACTGGTAATGTCTCCAAACTATTTTCGTCTCCCCATCAACAATGTCACAGACTCGGAAACACACATACCATGTCACACTAAGGATGAAGATTAACTCAAGGCCCTTCTTCACCACTGGGGTCCTCCTGACTACGCGCTAGCTTCACTCCGAGGCCTATGGCTTGAGCACCAATGATTGAAGGATCTCCTGTCTCCCAGTCAGGCTTCAGAATCTCCCAAACATAACCCACAAACCAGAATTTCACCAAACACACATCCAGTAAAAAAAAGTTTCAAAGTGGTTCAACCACAACCATTCATACTACTGAAATAAAAGGAACACCGCAATACTCTACAAGAGACGATTACTCCACCCAAGAAACACTACATAGATAAATCTAATATTGTTCTCCAAACATCCCCATACTCCTGGTAACGAGTTGAGGTGACCTTCGACGAGCCATGTCTGGATTTAGCGCACTTCTTGGAAACACCGTGGCCGAATCGCTGCAAGTGACCCCAACGTCCACAGGTGTGGTAGGGTCTCGGAGCATTCGGACACGTCGGCCTCTTGTGACCCTGCTTACCACACTGGTGACATATCACGCCATTGCTCGGTGAAGAATATGGCTAACGGTCTAAAGGCCTCTTGATTCCTCTACTAGAACCACCAGTATCAGGACGCTTCTCATTCTTCTTATCACCATACTCTACACTGCTTCCCAAAGTTGGAGGGTTCTCCACCTCAAGTCATCCTGCTAACCCAGCTTCAGCCAAAAGGGATTTCCCCACAACATCCGAGAAGGTGGTTAGGTTGAGCTCTTCAACATTCGATCGTAGCTCAGGTTAGAGTCCAGACTCAAATTGTCGAGCCTTCCTGGGATCATTTGCAACAAACCACTGTTCATACGGAACTAGGTCTATGAAACATTGATAGAATTCCAGCACCGATTCAACACCCTGCTGAATAAAACACAACTCCATCCTCTTCCTTAGCTTCATCAACTCAGAGAAGTGTTTTTGGATGAATTATGACTTGAAAAACTCCCATGTCAGATCTTCCTGAGGCTTGTTCCAAGACATGGACTTCCACTATCTCCAGGTTGGGCCTTCAAGCATGAAGGTAGCCAACTTCACATTTAATGACTCAAGCAGCCCAATGAAACTGAACTTCCTATCAATATTCTGCAACCACTCCTCTTCCCCAAGAGGCTCTTCTTGTCAATAAAAGAGAGGAGGGTTCAACTTTCGGAACTCCGGAACATAGTCGATGGGCTGATCAACTGGAGGATTCGCTAGGGGCGCACCTCCCGAAGCTACACCTTGGGCATTCATCAAACTGTCGTGGGGGTGAACACTAAGGAACAAAGGAACAAAGAACGTAGTCAAAACATGATCATTTACATTTCAATTTCATGTTTTCACAATTTCCAAAATAAAACTTTGCAAAACGATTTTCAGAATGAAGGAAAACTCAAATGATTCATTAGGGGGAAACTAGTGATGATGCGTGACTCAGACATATGGTTGGCGGCCATACGCCCGTCACGCCACCATCACAAGGAACACTCTTGGGTAATGTATCTAGCTCCACGTGGCTTGACAGGCCCTGCGATCTCATGGAGAGCACTTGCCCAGTTCCCATTTCATTTCCCAATACAAAACAAACCGTATGAAAAACCAAAAGACACCAATAACCCGAACATCCCATGGTAACCTGAAGTTCGGAACGAGCAAGGGTTCATGCTGTCCTTCTCGTCCGTATACCCCGAGTCCCATCAATTCTACTCCTTATACCATGACAACCCCAAATAACAATGACTGCCTTAAAAACAAGGTCCGCTCAGGAGCCGACCGGCTTTGATACCATTTTGTCACGAACCAACCCGGTTCGACCCTAAAATGGTCACCTGAGCCGTCCAGCGACATGGCCCGAGAGGCATTCTCGATCCTCCTGGGCTGGCGACAAGCGCCAGGGCATCAAAGAGAGAAAGAGGGAATGATTTCTCCTAATCAAAATAAATAGAGAAGTAGAAGGAAAACAGAACAATACAAAGAAAATAAACAACACGAAAAGAAAGAACAACCAACAACAACAACTAACCTTACCACGACCAAAAATCCTCGCGACATAGAGAGTCACTCCCCAGTCCACAACCAAATCTAGCCAACAACGAGAGAGCTCAAGTCAACCTGGAACAGAAACTAAAAACAAGAAAACACTATTGGCATGTGTATTAAAACTCAGTAGGCAGGCCCGACTAATTCTATTCCCAATACACATACCCTTAAATAAAGAATTTATCAATTCCAGTTTTGAACTAAATTATAAAATATTAGTTTTCACACACACTTTTATTTTTAAAACATGTAACAGTCCATTGCCCTTTTTAATTTAGAACAAGTTTAATGTTTTAAAAAATAGTTGAATTGCATTTTAAAGCAATTTGCGAAAAATTTAGAAATCCAAACATTAGTTGTCAGTCAAAAGGAAAATCACACACAACACACACTAAGGGAAATGGGAATAAGTGGAACACAAGGTTTGGCATCCAAACTCGACCTATCAATCGTCTACCACATACAAATAAACACTAAAAGAGACATGGGTCGAACCTAGGAGATCGTGAACAGTCCAGAACATACTATACATCTGACTCATCCTAAAGGCATGCCCTAACTCAATGACGTCATAACACCCATACTACTACCCGGTATAGCCCTGCATGGCCTAACCGAGGGTCCCAATCCCCGTAGCAGCAATAAATCAGTATTCCCCTACTATGGGGCCACTATCCATTGCGTGGTCTAAACTAGTGTAGCAATCATTCTTAGATGATTCACTCACTATTCCAGGTTCCCATGTCAACACATATAATAAAAGAGGGGTGCGTCCACAATGTTAATCAAGCAGTCACAACGCACTAACATCACATATAGCTCACGCAATCAATGCACACCAAAGATCACCCCCGAGTGGGTTTTCCAAAATAATCTATTTTATTAAAGTTCCAAACAGGCCTTCATCAATTCTAAAGAAAAACTTCATTTCTCGAGAAATCCCAATACACTTGTTCAGAAGAATTCATTTATCTTTAAAACTAGAAGTAAGTTTGAAATTTCATGAATTATGTTTAAAGGAAAAATGGGAATTCCTTCAATAATGGGTGTCCGCTCATCAAGAAAATGTTTCAATTGTTCGGTATAAAATAAACGGCTCTATTCATAGAAAATAATCATTTAATGTTTTATTATCTAATATTATTTCTCATTCATTAAAATTAATAAACACTCAAGAAATTAATAAATTCTAAATTTAAAGGTTAGTTAAGTGGGGACCAACCTTGACTCACAGACCAGTCACGAGGATGTGACACGCCTCGTACGGGTATGCAAGAACACACAAGATGATTGTCGCATGACCGTGGAAAAACCTTGTCAATGCGCTACAACCACAATGATAAATAAAAATACATGAACATGGACCTAAAACAACTCAAATGAACAACCAGAACAAAAGAACCACCTATTCATGTTTTCAAAACACAGTGCACACCATCTACACTATTTACAAAACCACTTTAAAATTTATGAAATAATTTTCAAAAAGTAACTCACAGTTTTTCACACCCAAAACCCCCATTCAAAAACCTCTTTTATGATCAATTGCACATCTCCAACATAAAAAAATAGAAAACACATGACATGCATAGTCGGAAAAACTAAATACACAATTTCATAAAAAGATACTAAACATCACAAAACTGGTTTTCAGCAAAACACACTTTATTTCACATAAACATGACACAAAGTATCAAACACACCTCAATTATTTTAAAAAAACTCACCTCGCACCATTCTAATTAAACAAACTCAATTATTTTAAATAAAAACTAAATGTGCACCAATTTAATTAAACACAACACACATTAATGTAAAAATATGATACTCAAGAAACGACAGCGCGAACCTCGCCCTGACGCGGAAATGCGCTCGAACAGCAGGGTCCCGGGGCACAGCGCAACGACCGAGGAATAACGAAGGGGTCCTGTAGGGACTGCGTGGATAGAAATCAGGTCCACAGGGCAACGCACTACCGAGCAGGAGGTGCGCCGGGCTGGAGATGCGTTCGGAGGCCAGAAAAGAGTCCGGACGGAGGTGCGCGCGGCCGATATGACGTGCGGACAGCGAGATGGAAAGGGCGAGACAGGAGGTCGCTGCGGGTTCACGCAGGAGGAGGTCAGGGGTTTTGGGTTGTGTCGTGGGTAGATGGAGAGGGGAAAAAACAACCGGACAGGGGGCCACCCTACTGTTCACCGGGGAAGGGAGTGCTGCACCCTGGAGTGGTGCCGGCTGTGAGTCGGGGTGGAGCACCCAAGGTAGATGGCCAGAATGGGGGGGTTGCGCCAAAGGACGCTTGAGAGGAGGTTTATGGCTTGCCTGCGGGAACAAGGGGAGGGGGTCGGCCAGAGGCATGGTTAGATTGGGAGAGAAAGGAGAGGCTGTAGGAATCTAGAGGTACGGCGTTTGAGGTCGGAGGGGAGGGTGTCATTGCGGTCTGGTCATCCGGATGGGACCTCGCCGGCTAGAGGGGCATGCCGAGATTGGAGGTGCGGCATTGTACTGGTGAAGTAGGGGGTGCGCTGACAGAGGAGGCTTGCGGAGGGCCGAAGAAGGGAAGGTTGGGGCTGTGGTTGGTGCAGGAAGGTCGGGCGCCAGTGGGGAGGTGTAAGGCGGAGGCGCAGGAGGTGTATGAGGAGGTGGCGAGTGGCTGTGATGCGGTGCAGGAGGAATTTGGAGCTGCAGACAGGGGAGGTGAGGCAGCATAGGGGTCCCGGTGCACTGAGCAAGGAGATGAGGGTGGGGGAAGATGCTGTGCAGGGAAAGCAGTGAGGCAGGGCGCTGCTACGGGAAGAAGAAGGAAAAAAATAAAGAAAAAGGGAGGGTGGCGGCGCTGCCTAGGCCAAGAGAAGGAGGAGAGAAAGAAACAGGGAAGGGGCCTGCTGCGCCGAACCCAAATCCCTTCACCATTTAAAAAAAGAAAAAAAAGATAAAAAGTAATGTCAAATTATTTTCATAATAATAATTATAGTAAAAGTTAAAATAATTATTTTAATAATACACATGATAATATTAATAGTAATAATAAGAATAACTCTAATAAAATATAATAATAATAAAAGATTTATTTTAATAATAAAACTTCATTAATAAAAGTAATAATAATAGGGATAATAATAATGATAATGATAATAAAAATAAAAACAATAATAATAATTATATTTATAAAATTATTAACCATAAGAATTTCAAAAAAAAAAATTCACAAACTTCGCTCATTTACTTTTTTTTCTGAAGGCAGGTGAATCATGTCGAGGCCTATGCAGAGTCACGTAGTGTTTCCAAAATGCACTCTGCCCATGCGCCAAGCGACATCAGCTGAAAAACATACATTTTTTTAACATAACTCAAAAGTTTTTCGTCCGGGACTCAACCTGAACCCCAAAAAAAATTTAAAAAGTCAATGAAAAATATAAAATAAAAGAAAAGATAGAGCCGGGTGTGACAAGTGTGGTGGAATTTTGTTATACTAAAAAATCATATGAAGAGGGTAGAATGTTTATAGGATCCTAATGGGATAGTGAGAATGAATAATGATCATTAAAATTTTTATGTCTGAACTATATACCGATTCACAAGGTTTATAAAGATATAAAATCATATGTTTATGATTTTGTGACCATCATAATTCTTTTATCATGTTAGTCTATATTAAAATTTTTATGACTTATTTTTAAATTATTCTAATCCTTTTTTTTCATTATCCCATGTTTTATTATTTATGATATTTTTTATACTAGACATTTTATTTCGGGTTCCTTCACAATATTATTATGATATTATATTGATCCATCAGGTTTTATGATTACTATATCTAATGTTGTCATATATTATTTCATCTTTATGATATAATACTTTATGATATTTGTTTTCTTAATATGATCTTTTGAGTTCAACCCTTTCCTATGATTCTATTATAAATATTATTTTTTTATTGTATTATATGATTTATATAAAGGGTTTAGAGGAGAATTATTATGAGTACATATTCGTATATTTATTAAATTATTCTCTTTATATAGATAGTTTACAAGATACTAAGTCATTCGGCCTTCTGTTTATGAAACTCATTTTGAGTTATAATATTAAAAATTATGATATTAATGTATTTTACAATTAATGTTCTTATGAGTATCTTAAGAGACCCAAAAAATATTGTGGGCTACTAATAATAATAACAAAGTCTAAATACAATTTATTAAAATTTATTGATTCATTTTGAAAAAATAGAATAATATAAAATATAGGTAAGAAAGTATCATAAAACTTATCTATCGGTTTATATAACTACTAGAATATTTCATTGAATATAATTTTTTATAATTGATTAATTACCATTAAAAATAAAAATAATTAATACAAAAGATAAATATACATTTTCTAAATTAAAAAAGAGTGATGAAAACAATTTATTTTATATAATTGCAAATTAATTTATAAAATTAAAATAAAAAACCAAAAAATGAATTAATATATAATTAAATATATATACTAGTATTATGTAATGCATCATGTGTAAAAAAAAATAATAGTATGCTCTATCCAAATTATTTCACCCCTGAAAAACTAACGAAAATAAATAAGTTATAGTTTAATGTGTGCCACAGAAATCAGGGAAGTCCCAATAATTACATGAACCACTACAAATATAATGATTAAAAACAATTTTTCATTATGTTATTAATTATGATAATGAAATATATAAAACATAAAACAATTATAAGAACAATTAAAGAAATTTAATGTATTTTATAATACCCTGACATGACATAAAAACACAAACATAGCACTAATGTCAAGACAGAACATTATATATACCTTTACTTATACCCGACACACCAGGGCCCATAAATGTCTCCATTATCCACTACTAGATATATTCAAAAGAAAATTTTTCCTCAAGCATATATAAAAATACAATTTGATATTATATATTATTGATATTTTAATGTAAATACAAATATAGGTATGAAAGAATAAAAATATGTATCATCATATAAATAAAAAAATTAATTATAATAAAAGACTATAAATGAAAACAAATCCTCCATTATCCTCTAAAAACAATTTATTAATCCTTTTTAAGCCACCCTTCCATTAATAGTAGTATATTTAACTCCAAAATAATACTTTATACATTTTTAATAAATTGAACTTGTGTGGGGTGGCATAAAAAATTGAATTTATGAAATGAATACACATGGATACCATGTAATGTAAATATATTATGAATTTTTAAGTAGTGTAAAATAAATTAAATCACACCAAAAGATTTATAAAACACTATTAAATATAGAATTTAAAACTCACAAATTTATTTCATGGAAGAAATTCCCATTAAAATTAATTTCACCAATGCTACCATTTCAAAATCAATCACATAAAAAAAATAAAAATTTGTAAAATATTTAGCAGTGAATATAAATAAAAAACATTAAACTATAATCAGTATTATAAATCTAAAAGCGATCACCATTACCCAAAAATTTTCAAAATAACCTAAGGTTGAACCTATGTAACCATCCTTTGATAACTAATGGAATGGTCTTTTGGTCATCCATTATTTTGAGAATAATATTAATATATTTGAACATTTTTTTATTCTATTTTATAAAATGGTAATCAATCACTATCTAGAAAATATATAACAACTAAATCATTATTTTGATTCACCCCATACCCATAAATGCGGCCTCTACGTTTAAGATGGATTTTATTTTACATGTACTACTAGTCAAACCATAAAAACATCTACTTGGGAATACAAATACAGTCTCATATTATGTATTTATTTTTTAAAAAAAATATTCTAGTTTGGTTATAATTAGCATTATATGATACAAATATAGGGGAAATCCAAAATATTCATAAATTTCAATTTAAGTATAATCCAAAAAAATAAAAATAATAAAAAAATAATTTACAGCTAAGCATAAGAAATATATAGAATAAATAACATTAAATTCACATTCATAGTTTTAAAAAGATTAAAAAAAAACATTTGTCAATTGGTAGAGTTACACCATTTATTTGAATGCGCCAAAAATTGAATCCCTAAAAATGTACACCATAGTTATTTTTATTTTACATTAATATGATGATTTATTTCTCAGAATGACCTATTAATTTAAATAGACAAAAAAATACTCCTTCTAGATATATTATTATATTGAATAGTCTATAAATTGAAAAACAATCAGTCAACACAAACATATATGGAAATGGACTATTTGGTTGGAAATTAACCACGTATACTCAAACAATATATTATCCATAAATTTGAATTTTTATACAAATTCTGATAAAATACCATCGATTATTTTTTAACCCTTCTAAAAATACATTTAAATGGTAATTAATTTCTTAAACCCCAATACAAACATTCTAAAATTGAATTTACACTATAAAACATGAATATTCCACCTTTATCACACACACACACACACACATATATATATATAGAACATATGATTCATTTAAAGAAATAATGTGTACCTAGAAAAATTATCATGCCAATATTTCAAACTATGTATTATAGACCCCCAAATATAGATCATGTGTCATGTATGTTCACTCATGTAAATTAATATTCAAGTAAATATATACTACTATCAGCATGCATTAGTAATCCCCCCCCCAATATAATTCTTTTTTACATCCCAATAAATGACATAACTTCTAACTCTCAAATGTAATATCATGATAAATGTAAATGTTACTGTATTCTTTAAATTCTTAAAATCCTTCTCATATCATTCATCCCACTTCAACATCACAACACACATGGTCATGGTTATCATTTATTATTTAAATTGAAATAAACCATTAATGAATCAATAATATAAAGAAAATATATAAAAACAACATGAGAAGAATGTATTCTTTGTTTCAAATAAAATAATCACATTTTCATCCCTATAAGGTTATATTTTTCAATCTAAATTATCTTATTATATCACATCCTTAATCCTCAAATTTTATATAAACATAAAACAGTAATGTTGTTTCCCTCACAGTGTTCCCGATAAAATTTCATAATACATCCCATATATCACATTTGTATGAGTGTATAAACATTTTTTTAATAAAACCATTTTAGAAAAATAATTATATCGGTGAAAAAAAAAATATTATAGAAATAAAAAAAAATTGTTGGCTTTATGAAGATATATAACATCACAGACATATCATACAATTCATATAGTCACATGATCACTATACATGGAATATCATGAGTTTATATTATAAGATGATGATTTCCAAATAAATGATAAATCATAATTTACTATTAATCACTCCATTACATATAAAATTTATCATTTGTCCCATAAGAGAGTTCATTCTTGTAATATATAAATAATTCTACCTAAACAATTAAATATGTATCTTTTTTTTATTTATATCATATTCAACATAGTAAATGTGTTTTTATCCTGGTAATAAAAATATCATTAACCTTTTCAAGGCCCTCTAATAATAATCTATCTAATAAATTTTCACCACCTTATTTATCAGGGTCATTGGTGTGAAAATCATGAGATGTGTTAAATGAATTTAACGTATTAGCCTCTAAATTCAAGGTATATATCTATCTTCAAGGAATTATGGGTCTCTTCCAATAATAAATGACGTCAAATTTCTCATGGAATATTTATATACATATACATTATGTTACATTCCCTCTTAAATGTGACTCTTTGATCTTAAAATTTTACTTTTCTACCTAAACATATAGTTATTTATCTCTCATATTCCTAAATGAAATCTTCAGATATCAAGAATGGTTATCCAATAAAAATAAGTAGATATAAATATCAACACAAATTGAAACCATTATTGAATATAAATATTGATACATTCACATATTTCTTATGACCGTGAAATTTTATGTCACATTCATCAATCTATACTAAATCATGTAGTACTCATATAAGTTAAATCTTCAATTAAAAGACTTATAGGGAACATCCATTAGAATTACCTTCTACTAGTGATATCCATATATTTGATATATCTTGGAGAAAATCATAGATCCCCCTAGATTGTAAAATAGTCCATCTATAGTAGCATATATATCTGAATTCATTTACCCTAAAAGGATAAACGATTAATAATCCGCATATGATCACAATATAAAATCTCCTTTCTAGGAAATTGAAATTTGTTTAATGGAAGGGGATGTCCACAGCTAAAGAAAACTATTCACCTAAATATTGCGCAACATGAATTTCAACGACATAATATATATTAAATACATTTAGTATTGTATAATGGATATGTTCATTTCTGATGGAATTATCAGGATTGTAAACATGACCAATCTCTTAGGAAAAACCCTAATATGTTCTTAAAAAATAACTAGATATAGGACCATAATTGGAAGAAATAAAAAAATTCTCATCACATTCTTGTATATTAGTGAAAATACATAAATTATTTTTATAATTTCATATAGATTCACATAGTTATGTATCAAAATAAATACATCTCCATCCTATTATATAAAAAGTGTGTAATAGTATATTTTAATGTTCATTAATTATAAAAGTTGATGTAAGTTTATTATATATGATCAATAGTGAGTGAAATGTTCGTTATATGGATCAAAATGAAGATATTAATCTCTAATAAAAAGAAATTCAAAATATGATCATAACTGTTAATAATGATTACATGCCCATGAAATATCCAAATGTCCTCATAGAATAACCTTTATGGTGTATCAACAGTCATCACCCAAGATTATCACTCCACAACCAGTCCCTACAGAAAAATTAATTAAAGTTATTATTAATGAGTGAATCATACCAATAAGAAAAAAAACTATTAATACGATGTATATGAATGACATCATACCTAAAACTATCGATGGACCCTAATAATGATTATTATGAGTATGCTCGATAACATTAAGAATCCCTAGGACCATGACTCCCCTTCGACACATGTTAACCAACTATCCAAATGAAATCCCACCATCTAACTCAGATGTCATTGGTACATGGAAAAATATTTTCTCTCATACCCTCATATACTAGATAAACTCCAATTGTTACAATGATGTGGGGGATATAAAAAACTCTGGATCCTTGAATGTAACATGCCCAATTCTAGAATGTGAATAATGATACCAAAACGTTACATATGTCACATATTCTAGGAGAAATGACACTCATTATTTTTTCAATTTTTCTATGATCAAACATTCCCAAATCTACTATATTGAATATTTATTATAGGATTCCCCCATTATGGGTTAAGAAATTTCATATAATTTGGACTATCCATTATCATTCCTTCATACAGAGAGTCACCAAATCATATATTCATATTACATGATAAAAAACTTGTAAATAAAAAATATGAACTAGAATACCCTAGTATAAATATCTACATAATGTTTAATTCATTATTGATGTTCAGGTTTACTACGTTGTCCAAACTATTCAACCGATAATATTACCGAGAACATTTATTAGATGATTAAATTCACCATCAAGATAATGATACATAGAAATATCATCACCAAAAATAGACATTATAATAAACAAGTTTTTGTGATATTTTTAAATTATTCAAATAAAATTGATCTATATAATATGATTCATAAACTTCTTATATCAAACACCCCAATCATCTATAGAAATAATCGGTTAGAGAAACCATCATTAAAATCCACTAATTTTGGGACTTCATACTACTTTTACAGGACAAAAAAGGGCCTTAAGTGCATTGTTTTCTATAAAATTATTTGTGAAAATCATATAAACCTCTTCTTAATGGATAAATCAGCCTAAATGAATATTTAATACACAAACTTGATCAAAAACTTGGTATCATACAAACTACCCTCGCACAAAAAGAGATATGGATATTGCATCTAAATCTCACTAGTGAAATATACCATGGAAAGAATTGTTTGAGAATATAAATATTCAATAAAACATAACACATAAAAAGTGTCTTATATATTATAATAAATTAGACATCCTGTAATAATAGGAGGATCTTATTATACTTCCAATGGACCATGCCCATCTTTTCCCTCCTCATTGTCCACTAGATGTCTCTATAGTGACATAAATTTAAATAAAAAACACACCAAAAAATATATCATAGTTCATTTGATTTCATTTTTTTATTAAAATTAACAATAAAAAGGTTTTAAGGTGAAATATATGTGGTTGGTAACGTTTCTAATAATTTTTTTCTCAATTTATGTGAGTAAATATTTATAACTTGGTGAAGGAACCATAAAAAAATTAAATATATTATCATTTCACATAAAATTTACAATTTTTGTAAAATAAAAATATACATCTAATTTTAAAATAATTATTTTTTAATAAATATAAATTTATTTTATTTTTTACCTTCATGGTAGTGGAGAATATGTTGTTAAATTCACCTAGAGAAATCCACACACACTATGAATCTTAGAACACTATCGACGACACACTGATTCCTAGCATGGTTGTTCTGATTATTCATGTTCTCTTATTCTGGTTATGTAGGAGAAATATGAAACAATTCTTTTATGATAAAATTATTTTGTGGTTATCTGATGATAAATGTAATAACATTGAGAGAATTTAAAAGTTTACAAAAAATATTTTCTTCTTCATGAAATGATATATTTGTTGTTATATAAATAATTTTTCACAATTTGTAAATTGGAAAATCCTTTATCAAATATAATTCTCTTATATTCTCCTCCTGTATAATAATAATAATTTTATAACCATTATTATATTTAATTATCTACTCTCTATGATGAATATAAAATGTCCCTATCAAAAATTAACAAAACGAATATCTATTTAGAAGATATTAAATAAAATTTATCATTTCAATTGATCAGTTTCACTTGACCATTAAAATATCCTCAATAATTATCATAACATGAATAATAAATACTTACAAATTTAAATAAATATAAATATATTGTTATTTTAATAAATTTAAAAAATTTCTATATTAATTAACTGGGGGAGAAATATTTATTTAATATTCAGGTTTCTAAATAAATTTTGGTCTAAAAAATAAGAACTTATTTTTTTATGTATTGATAATATATAAGATAAAAAAATATTCTTTTTCCTGACTAGAAAATAATAGTAATTTAGTATTAAACCCTCATATATTCAAAACTAGAATAACTATAAGTCTATTTAATAAAATCCATACAACCTAAAAAATTATAAAACCTTGAGTGAGGAATAATGTTTATTAAAACTATTAAATTGAAACAAAATGTATCATAATGTCCAGAAATATGTAGTGTGTTAACCTTTCGGTCCATTTCTAAATGAAATTTGGCTATCATTCCCAATTACCTTGAGTAATATCAATTGAGTACCTCAAGATCTCATAAATTGTGATGATATTATTGTAAGATCAAAAAATCCTAAGAACGATTATTATTTTAATATAATCCATTTGTCTTAATATCTTAATATGCATGATGCATAAATCTTTTATGAAACCAGGTTATTTGTTATCATATTTTGACTCTATGAAACGAACAAATCACTGAACCTCAATTTCCAAGGAAATAATTAGATAATTCTTTTCCAACTAGAGGGAATGAGATATATACTTCCGTTAATGTATACGAGGAGAATCATTTCATTCAAAACACTAAATTATCATACATAGATATTACAAATTTTTATGAATATTAAATAATTTTCACAAACCCACTACTGATGAATTTAATGGAATAATGCCTTTGTCAATAAGGATACACTAATAATTGATTTCAATGTAAACATCATCATATCCCACATTGTGCTTCATAACTATCTCCCTTCATGGAAATATATGATATAATATGTTTCTTAATAACATGGAGAAAAAAGGAAAAATAACAATAGTGGATCTCATATACTATGTAATGGTAAAAAGATAGAAAGAAAACCATATCATTAACATAAGGTTATGATACCATTAGAAGATAATTTGAAAACCAAACACAACATATTAAATATCATAATCATGGGTCATGGTATAATGATTTTATTTTAATAATAAATTAATAATAATGGAGTCAAATAATATGATCCTGAATATCATAACATTGGATCATGACATGAATTTGTGGCATACATACAGGAATAGAAATTCTACTGTCAAGTCTTTCCCAATTAAATTCATAATATACTTATAAGTATTATACAATATATTATTATCTTATGACATTATATTACCCATTAATTATCAATTCTTTGTTAAAATCACAATTTTTATAATAATTGTAATTTACATATATGTTTTTATTTTTAATATTTGATCCTATTACATTTATTAAGGCTCAATATACTCTATAATGATAAATAACATATAAAAATAATATATATTCATAAATATAGTGATCCGTAAAAATTATATATTTAAAATGAAATACATCATTAATGGAGATAGTAGGTCATGTATACGGTTGAATATTGTTTTTATTTTCATGGTGAAAAGAATGAAAGAAAGATAATAAATATATGATATTAAATAATCATTTTTATGTCATATATATCACTTATTTTAATTAAACAAATTTTTATTACCTTTCGTATAAAACATTAACTAATCACATACCTTTGTGAGGTGGTGGTCTTCCATATATACCAAAGATGTTATTGTGTTTACATAGAATGGAATATAAGAAGGCATGTGTGGTATAATAATTTCATATTATAATAATATCATTACAAACTTTTATAAACATTTAATGCATTATTATTACATATTTTGAAATGTGGTCGTTTAAAAATAATTAACACTAGGTTGTGATACGGTAGTACACCGTACATACTAATGTTGATTTTGTAACCCATTTTTTTAGAAGTGAAATTCTTTATCAGTTATCCCCATAAAAAATATATTAATATTCAATATACTACATTTAATTTATCACCATTTTGTAATAATAATTGAAATAGGTGGAGGAATAAATAATTTAAAAATTACCATTGAATAATGTTACGTATTCTTCAGGTAAACTTTTTAGTATTGCACAAAAAATCATTCTATGTGTGGATTTATGCACAACAAAATGCATTTAAGATTATAGTTCAGATATTGGGAAGTGATTCGGGATGATATTTTCTGATCCAAATGGGTTTGATGTGTGAGGAATAGAGGAGGTTTGGTGGCTGTTTATATGTGTATTGAGCGGCACACTTGTAATGTTTTTAAATGAAAAATTTTTACCATTGATTTCCTGAAGAAAAAAGGATCCAAAATAGAATATTTATTAATCTTAATTATTATATGTTATAAATATGGAAATAAAAAATATTTTAGAATTTTTTATAACATATTAACCCTTATATTTTTAATTTAACCCCTGGTAAACCCATTTTTACCGTAACCATAGAAATTCATTTTTTCAATTTTCACAATTCAATTAGGTAGAAAATTATTTTCACCTTACTAGATAATATAATTTATTAATATTGAGAAGATTTAATTAGGTTTTTCAAATTATATTCAATTATGTTGGGAAATGTTACTTTAAAATATTTCAACAAAGGTAATGAGATAGGGGGTTTTAAAGAGAACATGTTCAAATGTTTATAATGGTTTTATAAACAATATAAATATGAAAATCATTTAAATGAAAAAAAATTTATTTACACATATATATAGTTATAATACATTTATTTAAAAATATAATTTATTGTTAAAAATTATTTAAACTAATAGGATATTTTCAATCAAATATTATTACCTCTCATTATTCATTAAAAAAATTCTTCTCATAAAATTCCCAGAAAATTACAATAAAATTGTTTTGAAATGATAATTTTAAAAATAATGATTATTTCCCAAATTTAACATTTTAATAGTTTCAAAAAATAATTTTATTATGGTTAAAAAATATAAAACAATTTTTGAGAAAATGTGATTTTAAAAACTATAAACACATTATCAAAAAATTAATTAAATTATTAATAAGTATGATTTAATTTTTAAAAAAAATTATAAATAATATTTAAAAATTAGTTATTAATTTTAAAATCCCTATGTTTAAGTTATAGGTTATAATGGTGTCATTTGATTGATAGTAATTATATATCAGTATTTTATTATAATTTGGTGTCGTTTGAAATACATGTTAACCCAGTGTTGCATGTAACACAAGCATAACATGTTGTTGGGTGTAACATAAGTTATCAAGTGAAATTTCTTGAGTTGAAAAAGACCATACAAAAAAACTAGTTGAGTTATATTATACCCCCATAAAATTAATTTCATTTTTGATATTCATCACTCTGACATAAATAAATGATGAATCTTATTCCTTATCATTTTCATTGGTTCTCATATAGATTTCTAAAACTAGAGGATTTTCATAATATAATTGACATAGTGAGTATCATTTTTTATATAACCTTCATAGTACCATCCATAGTTTCTTCCAGTTTTTCCTCTAAATAAATATCTTCATCTAACAGTATGACCCCAGGTTTTATTGCATGTGAAGGGTCAGTTTCAAAGGAGAGATACATGGAACACATCATGGACTTGAGAGATGTTTGGTGAAAGTTAAAACTAATGTCTTAAAGTCCTGATAAAGTTAATAATTTCAATGGTAATGATATACCAATGTATTAGCATTCTCATTATTTCTGAATCTCATAGCATTTTTCCATGTACAAATTCTTAGAAACACCTTATCAGTAACATCAAATTCTATATAACACAGGGGATTGTCATAATGAAAATTTTTAGAATCTTTATAGCCTTTATGTGTTTCTTAATGGTTCTAGCCTTATTTACTATTTTGTTATGAAATCTAAAGTCCCAATATATTTAATTCTCCAACTTCATTCCAACACATTAGTGATTTACATTTATTTTCATAGACAGATTTATAATGATCCATATGAATGATTGAATGAGAGACAATTGTTTAAGAAAACTCATATAGAGGAAGGAGTGCATCCCAACCACCATTAGATTACATAAAACATGATCTCAGCATATCCTCTAGGGTTTTAATTCTTCTTTCATATTTACTATCCATCTAAGGATGATAAATAGTGATTAAATTCAACTCTATATCAATTTATAGATGTATAATTCTCTCTAACATTGAGGTAAAACATGGATCTCGGTCTAATAAAAAGGAATGTGGTACTCCATGAAACCTGGCTATATCTTTAATGTATATCGATGAATATTGATCCAAATAGAATTATTATCGAATAGAGATGAACTATACTGACTTATTAAGGAGGTCAGCTTCATCCCATATTGAATTATTCCCTTTATATGTATTGGGGAGTCCAATAAAAAAAAGAAATGGTGACTTTTTCCCATTTCCATTCTTCTATGATTATTGGATATTATATAACCATATATTATTATCTCCTAACCTTGACATTCAAACATATAAAGAACCTAGATACAAATATTGTTATGTATTAATTAATTAAATCCCACCAAAAAAACTCTTTCAAATTTATATACATCATCATATTCCTAGGATTAATATTGGATGATGAACTGTGATTTTATTTTAAAAACTCCTTAAAATATTGTATTGATGGAACATACACCCATTCCCTGAACCTTGTCATTGCATCATGATTAATTATAATTACATGAATATTTATAAACTCTTATTGAAGAACTACATATTTCTTCTTCCCCTATTTAATCATCACATTTGAAGTATTTGAATAATCAAATGAGAAAGATAGTATTTTTTCCATTCTTTCCAGATTTCAAGATATTGCATTTGTAAATCCATAAATACTATATATTTTTTGAACCTCTTTATTGATAAAATAGCATGATCCTTTCGAATCAGGGTATTATCCCTCATATTCTCATTCTCCTGGTGGGAATGTATTGAGAATTTATAATCTTTAATATTATTCAATCATATTATTTGGTGCTTATTCATCTCATTTTGATTCAATATATACTTAAAACTTTTATAATGTCCATATAAATAACACTTTTATACATAATGATAATGCAATAATATTTTCTTCAAAAAGTATAAAAATTATCAAAAATTCTCTAGTTAGATAATTTTACTCCTGAATATTTTTTTTATCATGATTCATAAGCTATAACCATGACATTATGCATCTGAAAAAATCCAAAACCCTTTATAGATGAATCAATATATATTAAAACCCTTTATCCAATATATGGTATGTAATCAAATGTTCAAAAATAATAATCACTTAAGTTCTATGAAATTTCTCCCATTTTGATCTATCCAGATGAAAATTTATCTCTTACTAGTTAATATGGTGAGTGGATTACAGATTCATGAGAAATTATCCCTTAAAAATCAATAATATCCAAATAAATAAAGAAAACTCTTGATAAAATTCATTATGGTTATTCTGGGACAGTATTCAATCTTCTCTTTCGAAGATGTGTCTACTAATAAAATCTCTCTTGAGAAAAAATGACCCTAAAATGAATCCCATTTCCATAAAAATCAATATTTTTATTTTTTTCATATAGTATTCCATCCTTAGGTAATTTAGTACAATTATCAATTGATATTCATGATCCTTATTTCAATTTTAATAGATAAGAATATATTCTATAATTACTGCCTTGAACTGATCCAGGTAATCTATAAATAGTCTATTCATTAAATACATAAATATAGTAGTGCAATTAGTTAGAATAGACAGAATCACTAAATATTAATGGTTTCCATACATTTAATGGAATGATATCTTCTTTATATCCTCCATATTGGCCCTCAATTGATAACATTAAGAATGATGTTAAATCACGGAAAAAAAATACTCATTGAAGCTGATCAAAAAAGTCATAAATTTGAGGAATAAGATACATTTTCATAATTATAATCATGTTCAACTTCCAATGATCAATGTAGAGTCTCATTGATAGATTTTTTATTTAAAAATAATAACAGTTTCACCCCAAGGTAGAACACTTGGGCTAATGAATCCCTTATAATGTTTTTCATGTACTCGATTTTCTAATAATTATAAATGAATTGGGACATTCTATAGTGAGTCAATGAAATTTATGTGGCATCAAGTATGAGTTATATTGATAACTCAAGATCTCATTTTAGAGGAAGGATAGAAAAACCTTTTTGAAATACATCAACAAATGCTCAGGCAATAGTCATATAATCATGGTCAATTTTCTTCTAGATTATCTGAGATGAACTCCCCTCCAGAATATGAGTCAAAACTCATATATTGGATGTTATTTCCATAAGATGATAATATTTATCATCTCAAAAACAAATGATCATATTTTTTTAATATAAAATGTGACTTCCCTTCCTCTTAAATTTTTGTGGTATTTATGTCTAGAAATATAATCCATGACTAAGATAAAATAAATGTCAATATATGAATAATGAAAAGGTATTCATGAATAACATTCTCACAAACTCCAAATGATTAAGAATAATAGATATATGATGTGATCGTCAAAACATTAATGGATTTCACTATTAATTCTATATATACTCATTCGGGTGAAAGTTGACTGAAATATCACATAATACATTTTATGAAAAAAATATATATTTTCTTTGAAAATGAGTTTTTATGAAAAAAAATTATTAAAACATTGATATATTGGAAAAGTCAAAAAAATAATATTTATGATGGAAATAAATTCAATTAATGATGTAAACGTAAAAAAAATTTCCTTTCACATCATATATTAATGTCAAATGGGAATTGTTTGGAATATAACATAAATATTCTTGTAAAAGATTCCTAAAATGTAACATATGTATGATAATGTCTTTAATAAATTAATTTAAAAATTTTATAAACATTTTTATAAATCATGGTTGTTGAAGAAAAAAGGTTTATGAATGGAGATATAGACAAAGATTATATTTGTTAAAAATATTTCCTCTATTATATTATGTAAAAAAGGATTTGAAAATTGTATTATTACATAAAAATATCTGGAATAACCTTATTAAAGTAAAAATAATGAGAATTTATATGTGTTAGATCATACGATGTCACCATTTTATATATAATCATTTAAAATCCTGATAAATGATTAAATTGTAACTTAAATAAATTAAAACATTTGTTACATTTGAAATAGAATCCCCGTGATTGATAAATAATCAAATGCCTATTTATTCCCCATAATATTCATTATAACAATCAAAAAATAAATTAAAGAAATTTTTGTACACCACATAAATGAAAAGGATTTGAATATCTCTTGTGTCTTATAGAAGTAAAAAAGAGAGACATAAATCCCTTAACATAAGGCCCAAATTAATTGATACATGATAGAAAATTACTTGAAATAAATATATTTTTATTTTTAAATATATTTCATACCCATAGTTATATATATCATACCATATATTATTTTCTTATGAGCAGAAAATTTTAGGAATATTCGTTTTTATTAAGAAAAAAATAAAGGAAAAGAGTGAATGAATGGGATCATAAAAGTATATATGCCATCATTCCAAGAAAAAGAGAAGACATTAAAAATCAAATCCATAATAGACAACATCATAATCACCATCCCAATAAGACTAACAATTAAAAGGACCATGAAACTGGGTAACCATAGTTGGATTCAGATATGAGAAATATTTCCTCTATCTTGCTTTCCTAGGAGGAATAGGTTTAAAACCTACATCATCCCCAACCACTATTCCTTTGGATAATGTCTGCTTATAGGTTAACTTTCTTAAAGAATCGTCCTCAGCATACTCCCACCATCCGCGGATGCCCTGTGTTTACCTTAATTTTTTAATTTCCCTATGGAACTTTGAAAGATTTGTAACGTCACTTGTATTTTATTTCCCCTCGAGTTTACGATGAAAGTCATGTTGCACTAGTCCTAAGATCAGGTCACCCTCGATACCCTGACCAGGAACCAATGTAAGGGCAAAGCCCAGATCATATCCATTCATGACATTCATGCATCCCCCTTCTTGCATAAGCATGCTTGGTTCAGTCTCCTGAGCTACATGAGTCTCTTGTTCCAATTCAAAAGAAATATCTTCCACAAATTGTGTAACACAAGTATCAGTAACACTTTTATCATTATCATTGCCATTATTCTTCATTGTCTGCTTCTTCAACTTCTTCTTACAAGTGGCCTAATGATGCCCTTTTAGTGATAAAAAAGAGCATATAATGTTTTCGAATCACTTATATTTGACATGAACAATTACTTTACAGTCTAAGGAGAAATGTTTTAATCTCTCACAATCTATTTTTAGATAGATATCATCATCCAATGCAGACAAAACAATGTTATGAATCAGACATGAACATAGATCAGCATCAACTAGGAACCTAGAATAATGAACAAACATCGCATCTTCAGTGGTCCTATCCATTTTGATTCAAATTCCCACAGAAAAGGTGATGTCAAAAAGAGTAATTGGATGCCACAAAATCTACTGAAAACCAAAAAAAAATAATCCAAACATGAACCCTAGTGTATTTTACTAAGAACAGATTGATACAAGAATCTTATTCTTGAAAAAAAACCATACCTAGATTTAGCACAATGGAACCAATCCACCAAGCATGTCATTTATTACCCTCAAGAGGGTAATATAACGTAGAATAATCCTTGACCCATGGATATACATTTCCAATCAGAAAAACCCCAAATAGAAGTCATCATCCTAGCCAAATATTCAATCATACAATGCTTTCCTCCACCAAGGAGAAAAAGTCTGGAAATGATTGAATGCTCAAAAAACATAAATCTATCAAGTATAACTTCCCTATTGCTGACCACACAAGCATTATCACCCTTCATCTTAATTCCTTCAGAACCATAATCACGAACAGATTTGAAATATTGTCGATTCAAATTCCCTTCAAACTATTCATGGTACCTTCTTGGGTTCCCTGTATCTGTCTAACAAGCCACTATAGCATAAGTCATTTCTGCATATGTCATGGTTTTAGATAGTATCTCTAATGCATCCAATGAAAAAGACCCATTAGCTTTCCCTCACTGCAACACAACCTCATCCCCCAATGAGCAGTTCTTTGCATTTGAAGGACTATGGTTCAGATCAGACACCCCCACTGCATCATTCACTGCCACAGACATCACCAAAGCTATGCAGTCCTCAAATTTTCTAGATCTCTCCACAACTAGGATAGATCCCTCAGATAAGTCACATATGGATACTGTGGATTACTCAAAACTCACCACCAGTTCCCGATGAACATCACCTATGACTGGTGCATTATTCATCACCAAAAGAGCACTGCGGTCTTCAAATTTATCAAATATCACTGAAATTAGGACAGATCCCTCAGATCATCAAGATAATCCATGCTTGTCTACCATCTCCATTTTTCAGCGCTCAACCTCAGTACCCACCACCATCTCACGATGATCTGCATCACCTGCAACAGGCACCTTCAAATCAACATATTTGCATACCTCTTTCACAATGACTATAGCTGTCACCATAGCATTCCTTTTCAACCCAATCAATTCAATATTAATATCATGGTTCAAGTTATAACCACATTTTTCAAAGAAGTTTTGATTTTTAAAATGTAGTTTTCTTAATTTTATCATGTTTTCATAGTCTCAATATTTATAACCATGATATAAATAAAATATATATTCATTATATATTTATATTGTTCTATCAATAGACATTAGATATACAAAAAATAATACACCATTCAATGAGACGGTGGGTCGTATATACGAATGAACACTGTTTCCATTTCTTCTATGTAACGAAAAAAATTATATTATAATTAAATAATTGTTTTTATGTTATATGAATAAAATATTTTCATTAACCCCATCCTTATCACCTTTCATTTTAGGACTTAATGAATCACATCTCTTCATGAGCCGGTAGTCCCCCAAACACATGATAGATATTATCATATTCATACAAAATGAAAATTATGAGGGTATGTTTGATAAGTAATTTTAAAATTATAATAATATCATTAATAATATATTTCAAATTGTAATAACACATTATAACCATATACTATAGTGTTTAATTGAGAAATTAAAAATAGTGGTTCGTGAGACGGTAGTCCTCCATACACATGAATGATGATTTTGTGACCCATTTGAATGAAGATGAGATGGTTGTATGTTATTCCATAAACATAAAAGAAATCAAAGTGTATTTAAGAAACTATGTTTATTATATCAAAATGTTTTAATAAAAATTTAAGGAGTATGAGAATTAAATAAAATAAAAATTCTCCTTGAGGGTTGTTACCTCTTTTTCATGAAATTTCATCTGGTTTTTACAAAAACTCTACCAAGGTTGGGTTTCCCCAAAAAAAATTATTATGGGACTATAGTAGGAAAATTTTGAAGTTATTATAGTATATATTGTCCAAAAAGGTATTATCATTTAAATATGTGGGGATAGGGTTTGTCCTTTTACAAGTGAGGTGAGTGGAACACTTTTAATTGCTTTAATACAAAATGGACACATATTTTCACATTTCCAAAGGATGAAAATTATATTGTTCCAAATATTTATAAAATATATAGTCTAAATATCACCAAAAAATATATTTGAGGCAAGTTATTATGTCATTTTAGTAATTATGTTTTTTTGTATAACCCCTTGATAAACCAATTTTTACCTTAAACAAGTAAAACAATTCATATTATTTTCACGAATAATTTTGGTAAGAACATAATTTGATTTTATTATATAATATAAATTACTCTAATTTCGAATATTTATTCCATTTCTAAAAATTAAATTTATAAAATTGTATATATTTTATTTAAAATTAATCCCACATTCGCGATGAGAAAGTGTGTTTTCAATGATAAAATGTTCAAAAATTTAGAATGTTTTTACATCCAATTTCATTATGAAAATAATTAAAATGAACTAAATTTTATTATGATATATATAAATGATCTAATTTTAAATTAATATTATTTTTAAATTTAATTTATATTTGTAAATACTTTAAAATACAAGGTAGTATTCAATTAAAATTCATTATTGTTTCTTTTTCATCATTGCATTAATATTTTCATAAAATCCAAAAAAATAAAAATAAGATAATTTTGAAATTACGATTTAAGAAATTTATTTTTTTTATAAGATTGTTTTTCTAAAAGTTTCAAAAAAAATTCATTATTATTAAAAAAATAAATAAATAACCTTTTTGAAAAAATATTATATTTGATACATTTTATGACATTATCAAAAAAAAATATACTATATTTTTCAATATGTTTCCTATATATAAAAACATTATAAATTATACCTAAAAATTAGTTATTATTATTTATATATCTAATTTTAATGTCAATTTTATGAGGGTCTTGTTTGAATTATATAACAACATATCACTATTTTGTTTCGACTCACTGTTGTGTGTAATGCAGGCTAACCAAGAGATGCGTATAAAACACACATAACATGGTGTTATGTGTAATTCAAGATATAAAGAAAATTAATTTATTTGAAAATTAGTTATTGAAACTGAATTTTGTATACTTTCTAAAAATATTCATTATTACAACACCTATTATGAAACAAACATCAAATCTAACATTATAATAATTTTTTGTCTTTATGGTTTTCATCAATACCTAAATGTACATGATTCATAATATACATTAATAATAATCTCATGTATAAGTACATATTTTAAAGTCCACATATTGGAATATAAAATTACATATAACAAGTGTATTTCTCTTGGTGGGTATATTTTCATTACATCCTCTCATTGTGATTACCATGTGAAAACTGCATGAGAAGATGTGTAAATGTTTTATGAGACTCTAGAAGCTTAAAATAGAACAAATTATATACCCTATAAAATATATTTAATCTCACCCTAGTAATAACATTTAATAATATTTTTATAACACTCCAAGGTTATAGTTATAATGGGGATCTAATATAACCTTTTGATGTTGCAAGTAATATGTTGAAATTATAAACTAAATATTATATTGAAGAAAAATCATAGTTTAGAAAGATAATAAATAATATTAATATTTAGGAATATAAAGGAAAATAATTTTACAAAGTAAATTGGTACTATGGAACCTACTCCGATAGAATCTCATATGTACATGAGCTAATTAAAGACGAACATGTTAACCATACATGATAAAAAAGATTCTTTTGTGGTATAATTATTGTCATATGGCCTCTAATGTTTCTACAAACTAAGACTGCACCATTGTGAGAAAATCCCTCAAGAAATATTAATAATTAATGTCAAGATTTTTCCTTTAATTATATCAATGAAATCTTTTCCATGTCCATATTCTAGAAGAAAAACATCTTTTGAACATACACTTAAGCTACATTGTAAATAGTCTATATATATATAAACCACCAGTAATATTTTTTAATTTATTATATTATCATTACTATGATACTAGATCATATTGATATAAATTAAGACTAGTTTTATATACACAATAAAACTAATATTCCCACTTCTACAGTTAGAAGAATCATGACCATTTCATCTTTAACAACTAGAGTTGGATAGTTCTAACTCCAACAATTTGCAGTTTTCCATGGTTTTGTGTAATATTATCAAAGTATAAAGTATTTATCATAAATATAAAACCCTAGTACCTATCATATACTAGGGGATATTTTAAAGTATACAATTAGGTATATTTAGTTTATTCCTCATAATAATATCTACCCATATTTTCAATCATCGTATTGGAGAGATCCTGTATCATTATACATGTGTAATAATTTGGAATTTAATAGATTCAAATTTTTTTTCTAATACCATGTCTACATATGTACTATTAATTTATCTATGTATCACTATAGTACTATGTAAAAATTCATCTTTTGATAACTATCATCTGTAATTATTGACATTCTGGGAGAAATTATCATTATTTGTAATTAAATGTTTGATTCATCATTTATTTCTATATGATATAAAAATATACCACTAGGTAATACATAAGACTCATAATAACATATGAGAGAAACATTTCTCACTTTCTCACAAATGAATATTCTATGATAATTTCTTCATCAATCTATAAATTAATAATAGATAAATCTATACCTTTTCTCAATTTCATTGATTTTACCAACCCCTTTAGAATAATAAAAATATATTCCATATGGTTTCATCTATGTGAGGTGGTATTTAAATACAATCATTTAATAAAATGACATAAAAAACTTATATGGAAAACAAAATATGAATAAATTTTACATAAATATTAGAGTACCGAAATTTCAAAAAAAAAATCAAGATATTTTTTTCACCATTAATAATTATTCATGATTTGATGGTACAATATTGTAAAACTACATCTACATTATCTTTAATACCCACCAATGAGTTTAGATCAACTAGTATGAATAAAAAATTGTGAATTAAAATTTGGTACATTGAATCCATATTTTATTTCATATGAACATTCTAATCTAACTTTTTTATATTTATTGGTTTCTATAGTATTAATTATTCTTATTTATTTATATAGATTCTACCAATAGGAATATAAAACCTTATTTTTCATTTTAAAATTACAATGGGGAATGTTTCCCCTAGAAAACACTTCCCAATAACCCTCATAATGACTTGTGTTCTTATTCCAAATCATTTTCATACAAATCCATTATGACAATGAAATATTTACTAAAAACATTATGCATAATATCAATTTGGTTGTAATATCTTCCAAATAAAAATATCATTATGAAGTGGTCATTAAATCTCATCATATATAAAATAAATAATATTTAAATAGTAATAATTCCATAAGATAAATCAAATCCAAAAAAAATATTACATCCAATATGAACCGAATATATGTTAAGTGTGAATAATAACCCATATTATATTAATATCAGGTAATTTTGGTATAAATTTTTGTTTTATATTTGATATATGATGATATTTTTTATTTAATTTTTATTTGTATACATTGAATATTAAAACTAGATCCATTTCTAATCAAACACCTCACATTTTATGAAAATATATCAAACGTATAAATAGGATAATAGTTATTTCTCCTATAAATGTTAAATTAAAATTTATCTATTCATTTACTAATTGTTGTATATAATGTTTTTCTAATGGATTTTCTAGTCTATATGTTTTTTTGTAATATTTTCATTTCATGATTTTATAATATGTATAAATTCATTTGAATTGAGTTTCTCTTTGTTATGTGTAATTAAACGAAGATTTATTAAATATAGATTAATTTTCACACATTCTTGATTGATGAATATAGGCATATAGAATCATGTTTAAATATAATATAACTTGTGTTTAAAAATATGTAAAAAATTAATTTAATAGTGTATTAACAATGTTAAATATCGCTAATGTGAAAAATTATTCTTATAGGAAAAATACTCTAACATCATTCATGTTTATATACAATTCACACATATAAAAATGCTATTTTTTATAAATTTAAATGATTCTTATGTAAGATTTATATTATAATTTATAGAGAATTTTAATTATCACTTATTCTATCATTTTTATATTACTATTAAATGAAAATTTATATGATATATCTATTTCATTAATTTATAAAATAAAGATACATGTTAAAAAAATAAAAAATGAATTTTAAAAATATTTAATGAAAAAAATAATGATATATTTCCATATATTGGTAAATAATATTATTTTATATTATATTTATTTCTATACCTTGCTACCTATTATTGGTTTTCATGATTCATCCACATGACATGATGATCATAAGGTTTATGAAAATAGAATTTATAATTATATTTTGACATGGGGAACTAAAGATAAACCCAACTAATATTGGATTTTCATGAGACAATGAATCCAATACACACATATTATTCAATATAGGAATAGTAAATGGAAAATATATGAAATTTGTAATGTGTTAAAATTTCTTCATTCCCTTTTAGTCATATTTTGATGAAAATATCTCATCAACATATGATCCACTAGTACTGAAGTGAACGATGAATCATATAGATTCATCATAATCGATGTTATGATATACATTTTCTTTATAGTTTTTAAAATTTTATCTGTTTTAATATTTTATATATATGTCTTAATAATAATTTTATTCTTTCACAAAAATTATTTACATCTATTTGTTGGTTATAAATTCTAAAAAATGTACTTCTATGTGTTTTGACTCTCAAACAAATGTATTTATTCCCTATATGTGCATTGGTTCATAGAATGGTATGTATAATATAGTTTAGTCATCATGTTAATGAATAGGTATATTCATTTAAATGGATGTCACATTATTTCAAAATATAGATATCTAGAGAGAAAAATTCATGTCATTGAGTATAGAATAATAAAAAGTATATTTATTATTAAGTCTAATATATATTAAAAAACACGTTATCAGTGTTTTTGATTTATATTTCAAATCTACTATAATGATTTTACATGGTTTAATACTATAATATCAAATATGTATGTGCTTATAAAAAATTATATTAATAACTATTGTATAAATATATGTCACACCGAAATCATCAATTCCATACACTGTTTCAAATATTCTTTTGGTTATTAGTTTTCTCTTGGATTCCGGGTGTCCTGGGATTAGATATGGTTTTAGGGGTTTCTTGATATATCTAATTAGTATTGGATGTCTTGAATTGTATTTGGACTTGTATTTTATTAAAGGGAAGGTGTAAGAATGAGGTGTCTTTGAATGGAATTTGTGACACTCCTAGTGGAACCTTTTGTGGGGTATGTTGTTGGAATGGTTTATACCCTTGTTTGAGAATAATTTTGGGGTGAAAGGGATTTTCCTTTAGGAATTAATTCCACATATATATTCACTATACCCCCCCCCCTTGAATCCTCCCTTGACCCCCCAATAATTGGGTAAAAATGAGTAGTTTTTTGTTGGAAAGAATATACCGCACGGTTTGGCGGCACGGTTTACAAAACAATGCAGGAAAACCTTTCATAGGTGTCCATGTTATAAAAATATTTTTGTAATTTCCATTTTTCATTCCTAAATAAACCCTAATGTGCCCTTTTATTCCCCATTTTGTCAATCATAGCCATGTAAGGCTCCCATTATCACCCAAGCTCCTTGGGAACCCATTTTTGATGGGGACTTTTTGAATTGAAACTTCAAAATTATCCAAGTAAGTGATTATATCTTTGTTTTCTTCCTTCCAATTAGAGTTTCTCACATCCTTATTGATGTTATAAAATTTTTAGTAGATATTGTTCATAACTATGGTATTATATTGTGTCTTTTTGGTGGAATATTATGGATTAGGGTTTATTTTCATTCCCTTGTGGTGCGGCGGAGGTGTGGTTGATGTTTAGCACAATGATTTGGGGTTTTAATGAAAACGTTAAGTGATTCATTATATAAGAATATGTTAATGGGTTATATTTTCTTGATTAAAATTTTTAGAATGATTCTTACATATTATGTGTGGTGAAGATATCATTTTTTTTATTTAGTTAAGCATTTAGTTTTAAAATTTCATGTTTATGTGAAATTGAGTGTTTTTCATGTGAAACACTTGTTAGATCTTTTGTGTTCATTTTGTAATGAATTAAAGTGGGTGTTAAGATGTTTCAAGGGGTGAAAACGATATTTTGGTTTGGTATTGTTGTGATTTTGGCTTTAAAATGTGGGTTTTTAATAGGTTTTATGTGGAAAACATTTTTATACTTCATGAAAGTTTCTATGAAAATCAAAAATGTTTTATTGAGTAATAAAAAGTGTGAAAAGGATGTTTATATACTATTTTGGTGGGATTAAGCTATTAATTTGTTTTTTATAGATATAATGATGATTTTTGATTCAAACATTCTAAGAACACTTTATGTGTTGTAGAAATGATTTATTAAATTGTAACAGGGGATTGAAACATGTTTGTGGGTTGTTTTGTTTGAGTATGATGTAAAATTGAATTTCAATGTGAAAAGAGTATTATGTGACATGCATGTGGGATTTTTGGTGTGTTTGATTTGGAAGTGGAATTAATATGTGCAATAGGTACATTATAAGATGTAGAACTTGTTTGAGAACAAGATTGAAAACCCGGGTATCTAGGTGGAAAGACGTGTAGTAGTATGCTAGTGATCCCAAGTGGTTTTGTCCCTATTTCACATAGAAAGTTTGATGATGACAACACTAACTAATCTATTATTATTATGTTGGGGACCACTAAGTTATGTGTATGTTTCCTACTAGGGGATCATCCCTAAGAACAGATACTTGTTATGGTTACTTTTCACCGAGATATGAGGTACCTAAGCACCACAACTAGCTACTTCCTACTGGTATTACCTATAACTAGTTCTCAATGGATTTATGGTACATACTATCAAAATTCTGTGTGTTTGGATGGAAAAATATGGAGCATTCTTATTTATTTAAAAGAGTCCATTATTTTAATTAACCATATTGAAAACAATTTTTATTTAAACTTTCATCCCTATGAATTTTTTACTAGCATTTTTTATAAAACATGAAATAGTTTTTCATACACATTATTATCACATTGAATCTATTTGGGTGAAATCATAATGCGCTTAGTCTCACACCATACCTACACCATTAGGTGTAAGTAGACTTGATAATGTTTGTTATTGGTTTGGGTAAATTTCTTAGAATTAGTGGTCTGGGTTTCTAGCGGTCCTTTATGATGCGATATCGTGGAGATGGCTTGAGGGTATTTCCCCTGTCCATGAGGTGATTCCTAGGATATTCTTTGTAGTCTTGATCCATTATAGTAGTCTGTGGGCCTTGTACAAACCTATGATTTTCAATTCTGAATTTTTTTAGACTTGTTGCTGTAAATTTTCAAATTTTGTTTATTCATCCTTGTTATTTTTTTCATGTTTCTAAACTCAGGTAAAAAAATCTAATACAATATTTATGGTTCCTGTGAACTTTTTCCAACTCCTGGGGATCGATAATGTTCTTTGGGAGTTTCCACAGACCAGGTTAGCTGTCGGTTTTGAAGGATACCAGATCCATATTGTGAAAAAATGGTATAAAAGTTAGGTTCTCTCTTCTGGGTCATGTTTTTTTGAGAAAGAATTTGGGTAGATCGGATCCAGGATTTTCTGAACCCAATGTTCGAGTTATTAGTAATGAGTTTGTTCATAACTATGAGATGGTATTTGAGTATGATATACTCTATAATAACAAATGTAGGATCTAATATAATAATTAGATTCTCAAATACAAGATGGGGGTGAATTGTACATTTAAAAATTCATATGGAACTTTTAGATATAGTTATGTTCGACAAGGTTTAACAAGATAATTCACAAGACCTATATGTTCTAATAACATTCTTGAATTCGGAAAGGTGATTCCAGAAATGGAACTAAACATAAGTTTACAACAACTAAGATTCTACCTTAAATTGTATAGAATCCAACTAAATCAGAGTACATGTATGAGGAAGTATAAGAAAGTTATACTTTCCACAACAATACAATTGCATCAGAAAACTTGAAACAACAACAAGTAACAAGTAAGAAATCTTTTAACCCAAAGAGAAGGTTATCCAACAACCTTGAATTAAGGTCCCTTGATTTGTACATTCAAGAATGTATGTCTTACCCACACTCGGGGAAGCCCTCGATACGAAGATCAGAGTCTGTATTTCTATCCCCGCAAGACCTCAACTATCAAGTAGTCATCACCTCTGTATTCCTATCCCCGTAATCCCTGGATTGTACACAGCAACAATCAGAGTCACACGAAGAAGATCTGATCGAAGCAAAGTTTGAACAAGTCATTGAAACATTCTGCATGAAGCCTGAGAGATTGTAAGAGCCTATCTATCTAGAAATAACTTCAACAGCATGTAAGCACAGATTTCAAAGGTCATGTTCAAGTATGTTGAGCTCTTTTCAAATGAGCTCATATTTATAGGCACAGCTCCAACGGTCGGCTCCCTCCTCCAACTATCATATTTTCCCTTCAATTTCAGAGGGACCTATACATGTGTCACTCAAACAACAGTTAGTTGATAACAAAAGGCCCGAGATCATTTTATAATAGAAAAAGTGAAAGCATAACCAAAAACTGATATTTTGAATGTGATAAAATATGAATGTTCGGAGTCAACCAAAAAAATCAATTCAGAGTCTATAATACAAGGATATTCAGAATCTATTTTGAATGATTTTGGTACCTGAATTATATAGAATTCCGGATTCTGAATTTCAGGGAAATTTGGATTCTGGATTCACCAGAATTCGGAACCTGAACTTACAATGTTCGGAGTTGGAGTTCATGAGAATTCAGAGCCAGAACTCATAAGAGTTCGGAGTCTATATTCAGAGAACTCGGAGTCAGTACTCAGAGAAGTTTGTATCTTGAATTAATAATCAAAATTCAGAGTCAATCTTCATGAATGTTGGTATCCCAAATTCGAAGTTGAACTTCATGAGAGTTCGTATACAGAATTCGAAGTTGAACTTCATGAGAGATCGTTACCAGAATTCGGAGTTGAACTTCATGAGAGTTTTTAACCAAAATTTAGAGTTGAACTTCATGATAGATCATATATAGAATTTGGAGTAGAACATCATGAGAGTTTGTAACCAGAATTATGAGAAATCGGATCCTAAAACAGAATGCTTCATATCTAGGTAATTATATGATTCTGAGGTTTTGGTTTCAATCCGAGTTTTACACATAGAGAATTTATGAAAAGAACAATGAAATCTAGGTAAGAGAAAATTTCCTTGGGTAAGAAAATCTTCCTTATAGAAGTAAAACAAGGGGTAAAATAAGATTTTTCTTAAGATAAAGTGTTTTTTATTTTCAAAACAAGAAGAAATGGTAAATTCTTAAGGATACCATAATAATTCAACAATCTCCCCTTTGAAAGAAGGAATGGAAAAGTCATAAAGATACCTTAATGACTCAACAATCTCCCCCTTGAAAGAACGAATGGAAAATTAATAAGGAAAACCTTATTGAATCAATAATATCCCCCATTTTGGAAAGCACAAACATCATTACAAAAAAAAATATAATGACTTATAAAAAGTTTTCTTGACATAGAAAATATGACTTATCTCCCTTTTCATATTGACTAGGATGAATATGACTAACTCCCCCTTAGGCCTTGGAACTCTAAGGATCGTATTCTAGATTTCCTGAATGGGGTTTTCATTATCTTATGTATGGAAATATTCATAATGGGAAACTCCCCCTTAGATAAACTCCCCCTTACTTAGGGATAAATATTCTTATTTATAAATCATTTTCCTTCCCCCCCTTTAGAATTATTTTTCCTTCTCCCCATTTGTGATTTTGAAAAATTGTTTGAGGGAATGGAAAAAACAATATAGTGCCTGAACTATTAGTATAGACATCCAAAAAACACAAGCATTCCCAATTACATTACTATTTAAACAATTAGTAAAAGGAAAAATAAAATACAACAAATGTTCAGAGTGAGATTTAATTTGGTTATTTTTCCTTGGGAATTAGCATCTTCACAATGGTCTTTAGATTTATCAGCTCTTTGTGATCATCCTATGCTTGCTTTTATAATACTTTGATCATGTATTCTTGAGCTTTCATGGACCCTTTCTGAACCTTCAGCAATTCATCTTGTTTCATAGGCTTTTCGTGCATTTTTCTTCGGAGATCCTTCTCTGTTTTCAAGATTTGAACAATATAACTCATCTTCCCATTCAGATATTTCACCTCTTGAATCCGATAATTTTTTTTCAAGAGTATGCTTTTCTTAAAAGCTATTTGTAAGATCAATGATCTTGGAATCTTCGGTATCAAAAGCTTCTTTGACATCTTCTTGAAACTGATCAAGCTCACCCAAATCTTCATTTATTTTCTTCGACCAGAGAGTCATTTTCCTACAAGATTTTCTATGGGCCTCATAATTGAAAATGAATTTTTTGTTTTCTGCCTCAATCTTCACACATCTACCCATCACCATAGATATAGAGTCTGATTTCTGGTTCATACTGTGCTGAAGCATCTGGCATCTAGAATCAATTGCTGGAAAGATCGGAATGGTGTCTACCACCTTCTTTAGAGACTGAACAATAAAATCATGCCCTAAAGATAATTACTCTGAATCAGAGATTTTTTATGGAGAGGGTTATTCCTCTAACTCTATCAGCTTCCTCTTAGAGGATCCCCCATCTTCTTTCTTCATCAACATATCTTTGGTCGGAGTATTGACAACCACTTGTTTACCATTTTCAATTTTCTGAATAGCCTCTTCATCAAGAGACTCATGATCTCTTCCTGATAACAGTACACTCTTATCTTTGTCAACTTTTCCTTTCTCAAATCCATCCTCAATGTCTTCTAGATGAATGAAGTGATGATTAAAACTCTCTTCTTCAGAAAACTTGTTAACTCCCTATTTTTAACCCTTCTCATCAGCTCCAAGAGTACCAAGTTTTGAAGATCCGTCTTGAGAAGTCCGGATAGATAATTTCTTAGAATCACTTTCCTTTTCATAATACTCTTCAACTTGATTTAAGAAATCGGTTGTCTTTTCAGATCTTTGAGCTTCCGGAAATTCTTCCACAGCTTCCTTCCGAACTTCCTTCACATTGACATCACTACTAGAATAACAGCTTTTAGAGACCACCAAAAGCGGTCGCTAAAGGCCTTTAGTGGCCGCTCAGCGACCGCTTTTGGCGGTCGCGGTTGCTTTGTCGGTGAAGCTCAATAGCGACCGCCAATGGCGGCCCCCAAAACTCCTCCATGAAAACAGCTGGTTTGAGTGTGGATTAATGTCAATTCTATAAGGAGTCATGGGGGGGTGACGGGGAGGGACCCCAAAAGCTTCGGTCACCGTCCATGGCAGATGCACGGTGGTCGGAAGGAAGAAGCTACATAGGAGGATGTCTTGGGGAGGTGCCACAGCGATGAAAGGACCTATTCGGTACAACAATGGACTTCGATGGTTTTTTGGAGGTCACCCGTGGTGACGTGGGTGACGACGGAGGCGGTTGGGGGCGGAGACGGCGTGTTGTAACATGCAACCCGTGAAGAAGACGACTGGAAGCGGGAAAAATCCCTCCATATTTTTGACGGAATTAGAGACCACCATTGGCGGTCGCTAATACCCCCTTTTCCGACCGCCAAAAGCGGTCGCTAATGCTTTCTAGCGCAGAAGCCATGATTTCTAGTTGTGCATTTTCCAGAGACAAGAATTTCTTTCCCAGAGTCTCAAGAAATTGTTCTACAAGAATTGATTTCGGTATGTGGATTTTTTCAGATTCTACCACATTAGACTTCAAAATAGATTGGACAATCTCGGCCTCTGAAATCTTCTTCGAAAGCATCTTCTCTTTTTCTGGCTTTTCAAGATCTTCAGTAGCCTTTTATTTCAAGGCCTTAGCCTCAGTAGGATCCAAACCGAGCTTCGGCTCCCCTTATTTTCTATTCTTCTTATCCTCCCTCCATTTTTCTATGACTTCATCAGGGTAGGCCTTGTTTTTCTTTGGTTTAGGAGGTGTGGATAGAGGTTCTTTGGCTTTAGGGGTTTCAGCTTCAACTACTACTTCCCTGAGCTTTCCTTTCTTCTTGGGATTCTTTGATGGTTCAACTTTTTCAACATTTTCCAGAATGACTTCTGCCTCATCCTCACGCAGATCATAAAATTCCCTTGTCTCCTTGGAGAAACCAACCATCATTATTTTGAGGGTGTCATCACTAATAATCATCACCTTGCAATTCCTCGGTTTGGAACTGCAGGGGATCTTGAAAGATTATAGGCACTGAACTATCTATTTGGAAAGTAGGTCAGTATACATAATAATCTGAGCTCTCAGATTTCCATTCTTGATGTTCGGAATCGTAATGATAATATTCTTCAGGAGGTTCACGTTCCTTAGGTTTACCAAAAAAAATCCAAAATTTACATGTCACTTTTATTAAGGTTTTCCTTATCACCCTTCATAGGTACAATGAGGCCTTGAACCCATAACATTAGAATCTGGTTGATGGTAGATAGAAGGGAAATCTTGGTTGTCTTGACATCTTTGAGCCCATGGAATCGAATAACCTTTTTCTTTACGAAGCTTCCTTGAACCTCTGCCAATTTGTGGGAGTAAGATTCTGCTTCTCCTTTATATGAGAGCCCCACCAGTCTTGCATCCTTAGTGTAAGAGAGTTTATATATCCTTCCATAACTCTTGAAGGGGAATTTTTCTCTACCTTCTTCTTTAAAGAAGCAAGCTGATTTATTGATTTTATCAGCAAATCCGGATAGACAACATCATGAGTTGTTGTCTTAGAAATAGATACACTTTCCTACCCATTGAGATTTATGATCTTAGAAATAATTAAGTAATACTTGTTGAATAATTGTGGGTGTACCAACCATTCCATGTATATCTGCCATTCCAAAATCTTCTTGACAGTAGACATATCTTGAGAGGGAACTTCTACAGACATTCGGACTGGAGAACTTCTAAAGAATTTGGAACGGTCTTTTGTAGAGAGGCAAAACTTCATCACGCAAGAGCTTAAGAACTGATGTGGAACATCTACCAGTGGTCCTTTATATAGGCGATAGAGGTGACCTTTTACCTTTCAAAACCAATCTAATGTTTGAGAAACCTTCTAATCTGATATGTCAGTTGAAAAGATAGCTTGAAGGAAAAAAGTTTGGTTGAATCCGATCTTTTGAGGTTTTAAAAGGTAAACATTCGGATTTAAAAGACTAGAATCCGAAAAAAAAAATTAAATGAAAAGAAACTAATAACAATTAAAATGTAATTACGAAAAACTCAAGTATGAATCATACCTTTCGGATTGGTAGTATGATTATTCGTAATAGGTTATATTCTTCTTGAAGAATGTTGGATTCCAAAAAAAAACGTCAATACAAAAAACAAATTCACTATGAAAATTCCCAATCTTAGAATTTCCATTATAAAAATTTCAGGTCCGATGATTTTCATTGCGAAAATTTCAGATCCGAAGATTTTCATTACAAAAATTTCAAGTCTGAAGATTTCCATTAAGAAAATAATGTGAAAAACTATAATACAAATATTTTATTACGAAAATTTTAGAAAAAACAAACTATGAAAGTTTTCATTACGAAAATTTTTTAAAATCCAACAACAAAAATTTTCATTACAAAAAATTTTGAAAAAAATTCAATAACAAATGTACTCCTTCTATGAAAAAGGAGTTTATTTAAGTAAGAAGATTGGTTCAACAGGATGTTAATCAAGGAATATTACCTCACGATTATTATTCCTAACTTCTTTTTAATGTATTCAAATATATCGGAGGGTAAAGATTTTGTGAAAATATCATCAAGTTGATCTTGCATTCTGATAAATAGAAGAATGATATCTTCTTCTTTTTTTGTGATCCCTAAGAAAGTGATTCCTAATATCTATGTGTTTTGCACGATAGTGATGTGTAGGGTTTTTACTAAGGGCAATGGCACTTGTGATATCACACAAAATTTGAGTATTAGTAAAACTCAAGTCGTAGTCTGTGAGTGTGTGTTGCATCCACAATACTTGAGAACAACAACATCCAGTTGCTACATATTTAGCTTTAGAAGTGGAAGGTGCTGCAGAATGTCGCTTCTTGCAAGACCAAGAAACTAATGAATCTCTTATGAAATGACATGTTCTGGATGTACTATTTCTATCCATTCTACACCCACCAAAGTCAGCATCTGAAAAACATTTTAGAATAAAATAATTTCCTGAAGTATAAAATATTCCTAAATCCATGGTTCCCTTTAGGTAGCGAAAAATTCTCTCCACTGCCTTTAAATAAGATTCCTTAGGATTGGATTGATATCATGCACATAAGCATACATAAAACATAAAGTCTGGATGACTAGATCTCAAGTAAAGTATACTTCCTATCATACCTCTGATGTTTGTTTGATCTACTTGTTTCCCAGGTTCATCAAGATCAAGTGTGTTTGAGGTACCAATTGGAGTACTTATACTTTTAGTGTTGTCATATCCATACATTTTAATAATATATTTAATATACTTATGTTGGGATATATAGATTCATTCTGGTTTTGGAAAAATTTGAAAATCAAGGAAAAATATTAACTCACCAATCTTACTCATTTCAAACGTTGATTTCATTAGTTCTGCAAAGAAATTGGTTAAGGATTGTTGAGTTAAAACAAATATAATATCTTCAACATAAATTTTAACAATGAAAACATTTTTATTATCTTTATTTATAAAAATGGTTGGATTTTCATTTCCCTTAACATAGTTATTTTGAATCAAAAATCCTGTAAGTCTATCATAACAAGCACTGGGTGCTTGTTTAAGGCCATATAATGCTTTGGTATGTCTAAAAACATGATCATGATGTTTTGTGTCTTCAAAGAATAGAGTTTTCTCAAAAAAAACATCCTCCTAAACCTAACCACTAAGGAAAGCACATTTCACATCCTTTTGAAAAAAATTTAAATTAAAGAATGCTGCAAAGGAAAGTAAAATAAAGATATATTCAAGTCTAGATACTGGTGCATAGGATTCTCCCTAGTCTATTCCTTCTTGTTGATTATATCCTTTAGAAACTAATCTAGATTTATTTCTAACAATGATTCCATTTTCATCACAGTTATTTCTGAACACCCATTTTACTCCAATAACTGAATTTTCCTTAGGTCTTGAAAACCAAGGTCCATACTTTATTCCTTTCGAATTAATTTATTTCATATTGCATGGATTTAATCCAATCATTATCATCTAAAGCTTCATCAGTGCTTTTTGGTTCTAATTGGGAAAGGAATGCTGGGTGTTCTAATTCATTTCTTAAGGAACTTCTAGTCCTTATAGTTTGATTAACATCACCAATGTTACTATCACTGGGATGATTCTTTAGAAACAACTAGTTTGGGTTTTGTAAAACATGTTCATCAACATAGGGTAGAAAATATTCTGAGGTAAATGTTTTAGTAGTTTCTTCTTGTACATTTTCCATATAAGAATTATTTTCTATTAGAGGTTTATAATCAGTTTTTTAAAACACATCCGAGACTGTAGGATGGGGTTGTTTAAAAACAAAAGGACCGGTTTCATCAAATTTAAAATGTACTGTTTCTTCAACAGCACAAGTGTTTTTATTATAAACTCTGTATTCCTTAGAAGTTGTGGAGTAGCCTAAGAAAATCCCTTCATCAGATTTTGGTGCGAATTTATGTAGATTATCTTTTGTATTCAGAATGAATACTTTGCAACCAAAAACATTAAAGTAGCAAATTCTAGGTTTTCTACCACTCCATAACTCATAAGGATTTTTATTAAGAAAAGGTCTAATCAAAACACCATTTATAGTATAACAAGATGTACATACAGCTTCATCCCAAAAATGTTTGGCTACAGAATACTCACTCAACATGATTCTAGTTATCTCTTGAAAATTATAATTCTTCTTTCAACAACACCATTATATTGAGGTGTTATGGGTGCTGAGAAGTTGTGAGTAATTCCTTTTCTACTACAAAACTTTCAAAATCAGAATTTTGAAATTATCCTCCATGATCACTATTTATAGTTTTTAATGGAAGGATTTTCTAACTTTTAACATGGGCTCTAAAACTTTTGAAATAAGACAAGGCTTCAAGTTTAATTGTTAGAAAATAGACCCATGTAAATCTAGTGTAATCATCAACCCAGAAAAATACATAATACTTTCCCCCAATGCTTCCAGTTTGGGTTGGAACAAAAAGATCCATATGCACTAGTTGTAATGAATCAGTAGTTGAGACTTCACAGACTGATTTAAAAGTTGATTGATGTTTCTTTCCATATAGATAAGGGTCATACACTTTTGAAGAAAAAATTCTATGCTCAGGTAGATCCCTAACTAATCTTTTCTTAAAAAGTTTTCATTAGTTCATAAGGTTAGAATGACCTAAACTTCTATGCCATAACCAATAATGATCTTCCATTTCACTAAGTCAAGGTAAGTCTTGGATCCTAAGGTCCTCTATGTTTAGTGTGTAAAAATTCTCTTTCTTGTTGGCAGAAAGAATAAATTATTCCTTGGAATTGTGAACTAGGAATTTATCATTCCTAAAATTCACAAGTAGCCTTCATCATATAATTGACTTATGCTAATGAGGTTGTGCTTAAGACCGTTAACAAATAAGACATTTGAAATCAATGTTTTTCCAAGAAGAACGATGTTACCTATACCAATAATTTATCCCTGATAATTATCTCTGAAAGTTACTTTTCCTCCTTTCTTCTTGATAATCTTTTCAAAATATATTTTTTTACCAGTAATATGACAGGAACATAAACTATCCATGTACTACGTAATGCTGTTGGTAATTTCCCTATTTTCCTGAACATAAGAAAAAGTTAGACTTTCGGAATCCAAAATTTCTTGGATGTATAATTATTAGACAAAAAAATTTTGGGTATCCACATTTTTTTAGAAAAATAATCTATATTAAACCCATGAGATTGAACTCTATTCAAGGTGCAAATTTTCTTCCAATGCACACCACATTGAAATTTAGTGAAAAATTGGTCTTTAGAAGGAACAAAATAGTTGTTTTTGAAAACCAGTTTTTAGTGAGAATAACCAAATCTTGTAGTGTTTCCTTGAGGTAAAATTATAGAATACATCTTCTCAAAATTTTCCTTCCCAGAGGTAAATTTTGTGAGAGGCTTCTTAAAATAAAATATTTCAGATTCCAGTCTGATAACCAAATTTCTATCCTCAAGAATCATTTCCTTAGAGTTAGATTTTTCCTCAAAAACTTTTATCTTTAAAATATCATTCTTACGGTATTTAGAAAGTTCTTATTTATCTGAATTTCCTATCTCAAGATCTATAGAATGTTTTTCTAAAATCTCTTCTTTAACTCTAAAATCTCTAGAAACATCTGAAATCACTTTTATAAGAATTTATTCCCTAGCATTTTCCTTTTCTAATTTCAGAGAAATTTTACAATTTATTGCTTTATGAAACATGGAAAATCTAGAAACTTCTTCATATGAAGGTAATTATTCAATTTATGAGGATTAATTATCTTCATTAGAAGTAATATTTTCATAATAGTAATTATTATCAAGAGATAAATTTTTTAATGCCTCGGCAGAGCGTACCTTGGCTATAAGACATGTATTTGGGAAAGAATTAGTAGCAATGAATCCCATATTCTTCTGTGATGATGAATCATATTTAGAAGACTCACTTTATAAAGAGTCTACATAGCTAGCACTCCAAGTATAATTAGCTTTAAGGATTTTCCTGTGCTTTGATCAATAGAATTTCTTCATATTCCTTTCTGAATTTCTTTCCTTCTTTTCCTTATTTTTCAACAAGGGAAAATCTGGTAAGATATGACCTATTCTTTTACATTCATAACACATAACATCTCCATCATTCTTATCTCTGTAATCTTTTTCCTTTTACGTACATTGATTATTCTTTTGAGCCACAATCTTATTCATTCTTTGAGCGAGATTAGGAAATTCATTCTCAGACATTTCTATGTCACTAGATTCTGACTGAATAATGAATTTCTATGTCTTTAATATGGTTACTCTTTCTGGGGTCTTGGCTCTCGTATGTTTAGAAGTTGTTGTAAAATAAACTCCTCCATTTCTATTTCCATTATTCTTCTTAACATTTCCAATATCTCTCTTCATTCTGGTTTCATGCTGAAGAATAGTTCCAAACAACTCTTCTAGGGAAATCTAAGTGACTTTCATGTTCTCATCAACAGTTGTCCTCTTGGACTCCCATTCATTTGGAATGATATCTATTATCATATCTACAAGGGCCTCATCATCCAAACCAATTTCAACCATATATTGTAAGCTATTTATGATAGTCATAAACCTTTATAGCACTTTGCATATTGGTTCTCCATAAGGAAAGTTAAAGCTATGGTATTCAACTCTCAGCATAGCTCTTCTTGTCTCTATGACTTTAGATGTACCAAAATGTGTAACTTCAAGTTTCTTCCAGATACTTTTTTTAGCTTCCCATGATGATATTGGACTATAGATGTTCCTAGTCATGGAACATAACAAAGTATTTCTGGATCTGAAGTTTTATTGATATTCTAATTTATCCTAACTCGTAAAGGTTCTCAATTCCTTATCTGGAATCTTATAATCCGCAGTCATTATTAGATAGTTATAAACTCCAGTATTGATAACAAAAGTCTTCATCCTATCTCTTCAGTACTCATAATCATTTCCATCCAAAATTGGAGGTCTTGTAGGATTTAGTTTATCAATAGAACCAACATTTAAACCTTCCATCCTTAAGATAATATTTGTCACAAAAACATGTTAGTAGTATAAGTCTGTAAACAAGAGAAAATATCCTAAGAAAAAAAATATTGTATCTCTATGAAAAAATAAATCCGAACAATGTGATTTAGAAAAACAGATTCCAAAAAAAATATGAATCTGAAAGTATAAATCTGAAAATTCTATTCTGAAAACATTGATGTGGGAAAAACATATATGTGAATACAAGTATTTCAGATACCCTCCTCTGATACGAATTGTGAGATGGTATGTGTGTATGATATACTCTATAATACCAAATGTAGGATCTAATGTAATAATGAGATGCTCAAATACAAGAGGGGGTGAATTGTAATTTTTAAATTTCCTATGGAACTTTAAAAGATAGTTATGTTTGACAAGGTTTAACAAGATAATTCACAAGAGCTCTAAGTTCTAATAACTTGATTGATTCCGTAATAGTGATTCCATAAATGAAACTTAACAAAAGTTTACAACAACTAAGATTCTACTTTAAAGAGTATAGTATACAAATAAATCAGAGTACATGTATGGGGTAGTATAAGATATTTATAGTTTCTTCAATAATACAAATTCAGCGGAAAACATGAAACAAAAACAGGTAACAAGTAAGAAATTTTTTACCCCAAGAGAAGGGTATCCAACAACCTTGGATAAAGGTCCCTTGATTTATACTTTCAAGAAAGTATGACTTACCCACACTAGGGTAATCCCTCAATATGATGATCAGAGTCTGTCTTGTTATCCCCGAAAACCCTCAACTATCAGGTAGTCATCACCTCTATCTTCCTATCCCTGGAAGCCCTCGATTGTACACAGCAACAATCGGAGTCGCACGAAGAAAATATACACAAAGAAAAGTTTGAACAAGTCGTTCAAACTTTCTGCATGAATCCTAAGAGTTTATAAGAGCCTCTCTCTCTAGAAATCACTTCAATAGCATGTAATCACAGATGTCCAAAGTCAGGTTCAAGTATGTTGATCTCTTTTCAAATGAGGTCCTATTTATAGGAACATCTCCAATGGTCAACTTCCTCCTCCAACGGTAATATTTTTCCTTGAATTTTGAAGGGAACTATACATGTGTTACTCAAACAACAGTTAGTTGATAACTGAAGGCATGACATCATTTTATAATAGAACAAGTGAAAGCATAACCAAAAACTAATAATTGGAACGGGAGAAAATATGAATGTTCAGCTTTAACCAAAAAAATGAATTCAGAGTCTTTAATACAAGGATATTCAGATTCTATTTTGTAGGAATTTAGAACCTGAATTCTATAGAATTCATGATTCTGAATTTCAGGGAAATTAAGATTCTGGATTCACCAGAATTCAGAACCTGAACTTGCAATGTTCAGAGTCGGAGTTCATGATAATTCAGAGCCAGAACTCATAAGACTTTGGAGTCTGTATTCAGAGAACTCAGAGTCAGAACTCAGAGAAGTTTGTATCCCGAATTCATAATCTGAATTCGGAGTCGATCTTCATGAATGTTCATATCCAGAATTTGGAGTTGAACATCATGAGAGTTCGTATCCAGAATATGGAGTTGAACTTCATGAGAGTACATAACTAGAATTCGGAGTTGAACTTTATGAGAGTTCGTAACCAGAATTTGGAGTTGAACTTCATGAGAGTTTGTATCCAGAATTCAGAGTTAAACATCATGAGAGTTCGTAACTAGAATTCTGAGAATTCGGATCCTAAAATATAATTCTTCATATCTAGGTAATTATATGATTCCGAGGTTTTGGTTTCAATCCTAGTTTTACACTTAGCGAATTTATGATAAGAATAATGAAATAAAGGTAAGGGTAAATTTCATTGGGTAAGGAAATTTTAATTATAGAATTAAAACAAGGGGTAAAAAAATATTTTCCTTAAGATAAGGTGTTTGTGATTTTCAAAACAAGAAGCAATGGTAAAGTCATAGGGATACCTTAATGACTCAACAATATCCCCCCTTGAAAGAAGGAATGGAAAATTATTAAAGATACCTTAATAACTCAACAATCTCCCCCTTGAAAGAAATAAAGGAAAAGTCATAAGGAAAACCTTATTGACTCAACAAGAAGACCTGATGTCAGGACGTGAGTTACCAGGGGAACTAAGAATTCATCTGAGTATTTTGGTTTTTGTTGTTGGTTTTTATTTTGGAAATGAAATGGGAGTTAGGCCAATGATCTCAGTGATCTTGTAGGTCCTGACCATGTGGCATTGAGGATATTTTCCTAGAACACTCTTTGTGACAGTGGTGTGACTGGCATATGGACTCCAACCATATGTCTGAGACACCCATTGGCACGCGTTTCCCCTTGATTTATTCGGTATCTGTATGGGATTTGGAAAATTATTCTAGAAATATCTTTTTTGGAAATTGTGGAAACTATATTTAAAAATGAAAAAGGTTTTGAGTAAATGGTGTTGAGTTTATTGAAACTATATTTTCCAAATTTAAACATGTTTTTTAATGAAATGAATCATTATGAGAGTTTAAATTATATTAAAGAGGGTTTTGGAAATCTATTTTAAATGAAATTTTAATGTGGGAGTGTTGTGATTTTCAAAGGGATTGAAAATGGGGTTTAGAAATAGTTTTGAATGAGGTTTTTAAAGGATTATTTTCATGAAATGGTATTTCTGTAAGATGATATTCGATTTTTATAATTAAAAATTGTGGATTCACAAACTCAATGGTTTAGAAGATAGGGATGAGTTTAAAGTGAGTTTTGAAATTCTATTTTGAGTTGAAGGAAATGTTTTGGTTTGAAAAGTGTAAAGAACATTGTTCTGATCCTTGGTGTTCTCATGGGTGTAAAAATACGTGGGTTATGTGTATGTAATATTGGATGAGTTCCCAAGTCATCACGAGGTGGGTGACCATGGTGGAACGAAAACAGGCATGTGTGAGGCCCATGAGATACCATTGACTGTTTAATTTCAAATATATGATTTTTAAAGGAAAAATTGATGTCTTGATAACTGATCTGGGTGGTGTGTCTTATGATTTTTTGGGAATGTTTTAGTGGGTTGTATTGAGTTCGAGAACCCCTCTTGTTTGAACAATGTTTAGGGTTTTTTTCATTGGTGAGTTGGGTTAATGGGTTGGCTAGTGGCCTCCTTTGAGAAATGTTTTGGGAAGCATTGGGGTTGTTCCCCTCATGTGTATGGTTCTGGTATGTGGTATGTTTTGAGAAAAGGACCAACTTGGATGGGTACTAGGGTTTCATTGTGGATAAGGTACTCCCCTGTAAATATTTAATTCATGATTTAAGTGTGTCCACGGATGATTGACAGTTGGCAGGTCCTCCAGTTGATCAAAGCACGAACTCTCTTCTCAGGTCTCAGGGTTGATTCTACCCCACTTAGTTTTCAGTTAAGTAGATCCTTCCATTGAAGTAGAGCAGTTGTGGTAGGTTGTAATACCCCTTGGTTTCTTATGTTTCAAGAGATTCTTAAATCATAAAAGGTGATGTTTGACACCATTGTGTATATAAGTTTAATTTGGATGTGGTGAAGGTGGATTCTAGTGAGTAAGGTGAAAGTGGCATGTGGATTTCAGTGCATGATGCAATCTAGGAGGGCCTCTAGGTCTTTCATCAGCCTCTTAAAATGTGAAGGTAGATGTTGCAGGACATTTGCAAACTATGGTTTTGGTAGGTTAATTTTTTCAGGAATTCTGGTGGTTCGCTATCCTAGAAGAAGGTGTCTTCCTTTTTTTCTTTCTTCTACTGTTACTTCTTATGGTTGGGTGTGGAAAGGCATATGCATATTAAAGGCCCCTATCATGGTGAAGGTTCTAAGACTAGATCAGTGGTTTATAGGATGTTTCATATATTGTTGATGTTGTTGGATTAGGGTGTTGTTGCTTATGGAATCGGAGGAAGAAGTTATGTTTAAGGGTTTTTAGTGCTTGAATGCTACGTATGAGATTTTTCAATCGTCTGAGCTCCATCAGTAGGTCATGGAGTGAAGTTGGCGCATAGTCCAGGACACTAAGGGGTAAGGGATCATGGTTCAACCTCTATATCTTTTGTGGGATATGAATATGGTTCAGGTTTGGATGTTGTGTTTTCATTCCATGTGGTCCGTTGTGGTGGAAAGGGATGTGTGGGGTGTTTTTTCTCCACCCCAGTGCTTACACCATTGTGGGAGAAACTATTTGTATGGTTTTTAATGCATTAATAACCTTGTAGGCTCATTTTGATCTCGGTTTTGGTTGGACTCGTCCGGGGAAGGTAACATTCATGGGAGTGATGTACCGCTTAGTTCCTCTATTAGTCTGGAGCATGGTTGATCGAATCCCCCCCCCCCCTTGGGGTGAGGATTTAGTCTTATGGGGTATTTTTTATATCGGCCCATGTTAGTTGGTTAATAATATTTGTTCTTATGGATGGGAGACCCATAATTGGTATCCTATAGGTTATTTTGGAATATTTATAATGTTAGTCTACCTGTTATGTAGGGGAGTCTATTTGGGACTCCACCTATTGGTGTCTTGGTTTTGTCTTTGGAAATAAAGTTGTTTCTTATGGTGGAGAGTACATACGGACCTTCTCATGTTGGTGTTTGGGATCAGTCTTCGGTGTTATTTCATTTCTATGGTGGGATCCCACTAGGGTCTCCCTATATCAATGCCTCAATTTTGTCGATTGTTATGACTTAGCGAGGAAGTATCGTTCAGAGCTATCTTACCACAAATTTCTTCCTTGGGTAAATGTGTGATTGATGCATGTCCAATGGTTTTGTTGTAAAAATGATTTGGTGACGTTTATTGATTCTGATCTTCATTTGAAGTGGATTTATTGAGATTAATATAGTAGTGTTATAGGTGTTTTTTCAGATGTTGTTTGAATATGTTTGATCATTTCAGGTAAGTGGGGTAAATCTTGGTCGGTGAGAGTTTTCCTCCTTTTGCTGGATCAACTGGAAGTGTTTTGGCCTTTTGGGGAGAGAAAAACATTTCAAGGGAGTCCATCTTGGTCTATCGTTTGGGATTTATTTTTGAATATAATTATTTTTGGCATTCTAGGGGTGTAAAGAATTATGGTTGGGAGAATTTTCATAGAAGGATCATCATTTCCAAGCATTGTTTCTAATCTTATTTTGATTCTAAGATTTCACATGGTTCCTGGGTGTTCTGGGAGTAGATTTGGGGTCTCAATTGTTATTGATCTAAGTCACTATTCTTGGATGATTTGGATGGTATTTTACATTTTTCTTATTAAAGGTATGGCATGAGGATGGGTTGGCTTTTAATTGAATTTGTGATAGACCTAGTGGCATCTTTTGTGTGGTATGTTTTTTTGGGTGGATTATTCCCATGAGATAGATAAGTTTTAGAGTGACAAGGGGTTTTTATTTTGGGAATTATTTCCCCCTATCCATTCCATGTTTCTCCCCTTGAATCCCCCCTAAATACCCTAGAAATTGGAGTACAATGGAGAGTTTTTTGTTGGATAGAACATGCCGCAAGGTTTGGCCACACAGTTTACTAATCTGTGCATAAGCGTCCATGTCATAAAAGTCTTTTTTTAATTCCAAATTATTTCTTACAAAATTAACACTAATGTGCCCATTTATTCCCCATTTCATGACTCATAGACATGTAATGTAAGAACCCAGATCTTATTTTCATTTATGTTTTCCTTTTTTTGGTTTTTTTAGAAAAATATGAGTTTCTATAAATTTAAGTACTACACATCGTGTACATTAAGTACATGTCATGTACCTAGTTTGCATGGGTGACCATGTACTTCCTGTGTAACATCCAAGTACATGACCATGTGTTGTGACCTGGAGACCGCCTAAAGTGGATATCAGAAAAGGCAAGTACACACCATGTACTTTTAAAGAACACGTCATGTACTTTTTTTATTTCGTTAAATGGACTGGGGTCACGTCTGATAGACAAAACCATCTTCTTCCTATCCAATCTTTTCCAAGATCAAACGAGACTGCCATATCTTTTTGATCCCCTAACTCATCATTTGTTCTCTAATCTGAACTCTGTTGGTTATGTTGGAATCACATCGGTGAGTTCTTCCTTCTTCTAGAACCTTGTTTCCTGATTTCTTCCTGTTCACGACAAATCCTCAGTTGAACTTTTTTAACATTTTTGGTTTATCTACAGTTTTATATGGAGATTCAAGGCCTGAGGTTCACGTATATTGATCTCACGATGCCAAGGTAGGTGGTTTGTGCCTTTCCATAGATAGTCTTTGAATTTTATGTGAAAAAGTTCCCAATACCCAAGAATAGGTTATTGTGTGTTTATGGTTTTTAGAACTATTATTGACTGACATGACTTGTTTATAGGAAAATAGGATAATTGTTTTGTGAATAGGGTTAACTTTTCCATGATATGGATGTTTTTCCCCAGATTTCTTTTTTTGACCGTTTGGTCTAGATTTCCGGTATGGCTTCTTGCTTTCCATGCCTAGAATTGTTATGATAGAGTGATTATTATCTAAAATTCTATGATATGTTTTATATAATTTTCTAATTAGTTCATGAGGCTTACTTTGGCTTCCATTTATCATTTGTGAATGTTTGACTTACACAGGGTTGTGGGAACCTGGTGTATTAGACCATATGGGGAATAGACACTGAGGGCTTCCACAGAGTGTCTGTTTTACTATTACGTAGTGAGGCCCTAGAGGGGTTGGACTTTTTGATCCCTCAGAGTGTCTGTAGTTTTCTCAATACAGGACACAAGGGGAATTGGACGTTGATTGCATCCTCACATAGCCTATTAGTTACCAATATGAGACCATAGGGAGAATTGATAGTTAGTGCTTCCTCGGAGAGTATTTGTTAAAGCAGTACCAGAGGGGTTATTCTATGAGTACTACCCATAGGTTTTCTTGTGTATTTTTGGATGAACTAGAGGGGTTAGGCTGTGAGTACTTCCCATAGAGTTACCTTCTTTTGATTAGCTTCTTACTTGATATATGAAAATGAATTAAATTGAATTTGTAGGATTTTTACTAAGTCTACTTCATTGTTTACCGCTTTATTTTGCTTGTTGCCTGCCATATATATTTACTGACTATTAGGCACAAATATTTGGGTGGTTTCCTACTAGGATTCGTCTCACACCCGATTTGGGTCATGATTTTGGGCACAAAAAGATTATATGGTTGTAGGTCTAGATACGGGCAAGTGCCCTTATAATTCAGGTACTTTATTGCTATAGAGCTGGGGAGCATGGGACCAAGCTAAGTCTTGTAATACTGTGGATATGTTTCCTTGATTTTATTTTGTACTTATATTTAGTATTGTATTCCATCATTATGACTTGTTTGGATTCTTTCCTAGACATATGTAACATGCATCATTTATATATATGTGCTCCATTTGTTTATTACCTCCATTTTTTATTTAGGTAATGTTCTACTACTTTTTCTATTATTATCTATTTATTTCTGTTGCGTTACTCTGACAATGAGAGAATCGATTCCCCATAATCACACACAAGGCCCTTTCTAATAGTTGGTAGCCTCTAGCTTTTCGGGAAATGTGCTTGATGCCATGTCACAAACCTGGTATGAGGAACCTCTAGGCGGCTTCCAGGTACGGAATGTTACAATGTGGTATCAGATGAATTCTATTCTTCTTGAATTAATGTTTGGAACCTATAGACATGTATAGTAAGGAAATTGGTACTTGCTAGTAATTTATTCTTGTGAGTAGCTAACCCATGTATAAGGAAAAGCCAATTTAACTCGGTTATTTCCATTTTCGGGTTTTTTAATTTTACAGTTGATTTTATTTCACTGTTGGATGATTCACATGAATTGTGATATTATCGCTGATAAAATTGAAGTTATATTTCTATTACAACCCAATGAGATGAATGTATTCCATCACATTCATAATATAGTAAATTGTTATAAATCACATGTAATGAATTCTTTCCATGCCATTTAGGGTGCATTGGTGATTTAATGTTGTTATGATAGATGTTGTGTTATATATTCATGCTATTGTGATAGATTCATTGATATATTACATGATTTTTGATAGTTTATTGATTTTGGTAAGTTCTAGTTTAAATGAATGGAAAACTTTGGTTCTTGAGGTGTTATGGGCCCTCATGGACCAGAATTTGGTGGATCATTGCACTGTTATTTTTATATATAACAGTTATAAGATTAAAAGCTTTGATTCTTGGGGATTGTGGCCCCCCCACAGATCGGAATTGGGAACTTTAATGTCCATTTCAATGTTTTTTGGGTTCTGAAGTTGTTTTTGAGGCTTACTGTCTGGAAAAACCAAGAATACACTATGTGTAATGATAAATACAAGACATGTGTTCTTCTGTTTGAGAAGGAACTATTTTTCTTAAGTATACGCCATGAATTGTATGTATACATCGTATAGTCTCTAACCGTTTCACTAGCTATGTGGGAAGAGACACAGGGATGGTAAGTCTTGTTGGGACATGTCGTGTGTAATATCCCCAAATGATAAAGGGTTAAGTGACTAAATGATATGACTCATGTCAACAAGGTGCACTTTCCTATTTGGGAGCCTACATGATTAGCACTCTATAGTTAAGGGTGCTTGGCCTGGAGTAGGGATCAGGATGGGTGACCTCCTGGGAAGTTTCTCATAATGTGTGTGAGTGGGGAAAAACACATTAGAAAGGATATGTGTTTGCCTGTGGGGAAATTCATTAGTCAAATAACCCGTTCAGGCACGTGGGTGGACCCTGGGGTGGGAACAATGTTTCTACGGGGCAACTGGTGGTACCTGGTGGGTCAGGACTCGTCGGACATGTTAAGGTCAGGGTGGGTGTGCTGTCACTGGGACCCAATTGTCACATTTGGTATCAGAGGAGGAACACATCCTTAAGTGGTTGAGATGTAGGCCCACAATGAAGGCGTTGTTCTCTAAGGGGGGGGGGGGTGATTGTAACATCCCCAAATGATAAAGGGTTAAATGACTAAATGATATGACTCATGTCAACAAGGTGCACCTTCCTTTTTGGGAGCCTACCTCATTAGAACTCCATAGTTAAGCGTGCTTGGCCTGGAGTACTGATCAGGATGGGTGACCTTCGGGGAAGTTTCTCAGGATGTATGTGAGTGAGGACAAAAACACACTTGAAAGGACATGTGTTGGCCTGTGGGGACATTCATTAGTCAGATAACACGTTCAGACCCGTGGGTGGACCCTGGGGTGGGCCCCATGCGTCTGTGGGGCAACTAGTGGTACATGGTGGGCCAGGACCTGACGGCCATGTTAAGGGCAGGGTGGTTGTGCTGTCACTGGGACCCAGTTTTCACACCGTGTATTGGATGTACACGTCGTTTGTTTAGACCATGTGTCCGCACATGTGAATAAAGACACAGATAGATAAAAATTAAGTTATACATTTTGTGTCAAGATTGAACACGCCGTGTAGTTTAACCCTTATATTTGGTAGTGTATCAAAAAACACGGGTTGGTGAAAACCATCATGTACACTCCATGTCTATCTGTAACATGCCCTGTAGAGTCATGTTATCGAGACATGCTCTAGTTGTATACCAGCAGCAAGGCAGTGATCAAACACCATACAAGGTAGACCAGGAACTACCAGCAGATCCTCCAGTCATGCCCATCTTGGCACCAGCCATTATCCCGGATAGAGGTTCTGATGCACAGTTTCAGGAGGGCTCCATGAGGTTAATGCAAACCTTCTGGGGAGTACCGCATCCTGCCCCTTCTCTGGCAGAGTTGAGGTGGGTTTTCCAAAAGTAGTATCCTCCCACCTTCACAGTGGAAGGGGGACTCTAGGCTATCGAGTCATTGTTAGAATTCATGCTTTATATCTTCAAGAATCTAGATAAGCCTCCAAAGATGAGTTTGAAGCTTGCTACATACATGCTATGGGACTCCCCCAAGAGATGGTGGGATGTGATCTTATATGTGGGATTCTAGGAGGTTATGGCTTGGGATGAGTTCTAGTGTGCCTTATATGATTACTTTTATTAGGAGACTTTGAGGGCCTATCTAGCCCGAGAGTTCATTAGTCTTGAGTAGGTTACTCATTCAGTTATGGAGTATTCTTCTCCCATCAAAAATATATAGTGCTTCATACCCATTCCCAGAGGTGATGAGTTTTTCCCGGAAAGGAAGTTTGAGGATGGTCTCAAGAGGACATCTCATCTTAGGTGACCATCATCAGGTTGACTTCCATAACTTTTATAGTTAACTTGGTTTTAATCAAGAAGTGAAATATGAGGGATTCTGGGCTTGTGAGACAGGGCGGCTCGACATCCAGAGTTGGTATCCCTCCTAATGACAATAGGAAGCACCATAGGGAGTCTACATGCAGAGACCCGAGGAATCTTAATACTTATTATGGTAGCCATGTGGTGTGCTACTATTGTAGGAAGAGTAGGAATACGAGGCCACATTACCCAAGAGGCCTATTGGGGTGCCGATATTTTGGAAAGATGGGTCACCTTTACTGTTTCTATCAGTTTTTGTCACCGGTAGCTGGTGATATAGGTTCATATATGACTCCTTATTCAGGACCAGCACAACCAATTTCTCATCAGTCATGGAATTGGAGTTCTTCTGGCTGTTCGGGCCAAGGTGGAGGTCATGGCCATGGTAGCCAGTGTCCTGGCTTTCAACGATAATAGGGCGGATTAACTCAGGTGGTGCGGAAGGGTCACAGGGCCAAGGTGTAGGTCAGAATTTTGTGGTGGAGTAGACTCAGTAGGAGTAGGATCACGGACCGTCTACAGTTTGAGTTACGATCCATGTTGCCTTAGTTTTATCTTCTACTCATTTCGATACAGGGGCTTCACATATCTTTATATCTGTTGCTGTTGTGGATATCCATGGGCTCTGTATCATTTCATCTGATGATATCTTGATGCTAGACACTCTGTTTGGGACTAGAATGACTATTGTACGTCAGTGCATGGAGTTCCCTCATGAGGTTAGTGGGTGTCACTTTTTATGAGACCTCCACATCTTAGAGAAGACAGGTTATGATGTCATTCTCATAATTTATTGTTTAGTTTCCTTCCTAGTTGTTGTCAACTTCTAGTATATACATGGATGACTAGGGGACTCCACAGATGGACTTTTATCCAATGTTGGATCATTTTAGGGATGTCTTTCTAGATAAATTTTCAGGGTTGCCTCTGGAGAGAGAGGTGGAATTTTCTAATGTGCTTGTGCTTGGAATGGCACTAATGTCCATTCCTCATTATAGTATGGCTACACCAGAGATACAGGAGCTCAAGAAGCAGCTTGAGGAGTTGTAGAAAAAGGAGTTATTCTGTCCCAGTACTTCTCCTTGGGGTTCGTCAATCCTATTTATGATTATGGCGGATGGTACCCTTATAAATTTTGAGGATTATCAAAAGTTGAATCAGTTAATGGTAAAAAATTGATATCCCTTACTGAGTATTTATGATCTCTTTGGTCAGCATCATGGAGCCCTGGTGTTTTTAATGATTGACATGAGATCTGGACACCATCAGTTGCGCATTAGACCATTTGACGTACCTCTTGTAGCCTTCCGGAGTAGGTATAGTCTATACGAGTATGTTGTTATGCAGTTCGGTCTCACAAAAATGACTGCAATCTTCACGGCACTAATGAAACAAGTTTTCCATCCATACTTGTATACTTTTATGGTAGTTTCATGGATGATATCTTGGTGTACTATCACACTCAACACGACCATGCCAAACAGCTTGAGATCATTTTGAGTACACTGAGAGAGATTCGGTTATATGCTATGCTCTTGAAATTCGACTTTGGGATGGACCAAATTCACTTCTTGGGTCATGTTTTCTCATTGAATGGAGTATCAGTGGACCCAGAGAAAGTGAGAGCAGTAGTTTATTGGGAGCAGTTGAAGAACATCTTTGAGGTACGTAGTTTTCTAGTTCTGGCCTGTTACTACATCTGTTTTATACCAGACATTTCATGCTTAGCAGTGCCACTGATGAAACTGACTAAGAAGGGTGTGAAGTACTTGTGTTCAGATTCTGGCGAGTCAGCCTTTCAGGAGATGAAAGGGAGGTTGACTCCATTACCGATAATAGATTTTTAAAGCCTAGAATGAATTATATTGTATACTGTGATGCAGTGGGTATCAGGATGGGAGCAGTTCTTATTCATGGGGAAGGATTTGTTGCATATGGGTCTCGGTAGTTGAGGCCACATGAGAGGAACTACCTGACACATGATCTCGAGTTGGCTGCAGTTTTTCATGATTTATGTTGTTGGAGAAATTATCTTCTGGGAGAGCATTTCTGGTTTTTATAGACCAAAAAATTCTCAAGTATAACTTCACTTAGTGTGACCTAAATTTGAGACATTGATGGTGGTTTGAGTACCTTCAGTCCTCTAACAATGAACTTTACTACATTCCTAGGAAGGTCAATGTGGTGGCTGATGCGTTGAGTAGGAGGACTCGGATAAAGGCAGATCAGGAGGCTAACTGTGAGTGAAAACTTATGGCTCTATTCTCTGAGATGCATTTGGAGGTGCATGACTGAAAGAGGAAAAGTTTTCTTTATTTTATAGTTGTTACCTATACTATAATTGACATAGTGTGAATGAGGTAGCTATCTGATTTTGAAGGCCTAGTCCTATGGGAGAGTCTGACAGGAGAGGACACTATTCATAGATGGACCATAGGTGAGAATGAGATCGTGCATTTTCCTGGACACGTATGGGTGTCGACAGATATATGTGAGGAGATGATGTAATACATTCATTCCTCAGTTTGGGAAGTTAATCCTAGTGTCACCATGATATATCTTGATCTACACCATCAGTATTAGTGTCCAGGTATGAAAAGATATGTTGTTGTTTGCCTCATGAGGTGTCCCAGCTATCAGTAGGTGAAGGCGGGGCATCAGAGGCCAACAGGGCTATTGTAGTAGTTACCCATTCCGGAGTGGAAGGGGAATGATGTCACGATGGATTTCATCACAATTCTGTCGAGGTGTCCTCAAGGGAATGATGCAATATGGTTTGTCATTGACAGACTCACGAATAATTCTCAATTCCTTCCAAGAATGGAGACCTTCAGTGTTGATGATCTTACGAGGTTGTACATCCAAGAGATTGTATGTCTACATGGGGTTACACACTCCATTTTTGCAGATAGGGCCGCTCATTTTACTTCTTGGGTATAGCACATACTTTAGAGGGATTTGGGTATATAGGTAATTTTGAGTACAACTTACCATCTTCAGATAGATTGAAAGTCCGAGTTTATGATTCAGGTGCTTGATGACATGAATCGAGCATGCATCATTGATTTTAGAGGTTCATGGGTGAAGCACATGCCTTTAGTGGAGTTTTCCTGAAATAATAGTTTTCAAGAAACTCTTCAGATAGAACCTAATGAAGCTTTGTATCGTAGGCCATGTCAATCACCCTTATGCTAGATAGAGGGAGGAGAGGAAACTATGATGGGACCTCATCTTTCCTAGGAGACAATAGAATAGATATACTTAATTCATAAGAGGATGGATACTGCACAATCAGGACATAAGTCTTATGCTGATCGACGAAGATTCCCTCTAGAGTTCGAGGTTGGAGATCAGGTTTTCCTGTATGTCACACCAAGGTTGGGACACGGGAGGATTCGGATATAGGGTAATCTTTCACTGTGGTTTATCGGGACATTTGAGGTTTTGTAGAGAGTCAGGCCAGTTGTCTATCAGTTTCAGTTTACCTCAGAGGTACCAGGCTATGCATGATGTCTTCCATGATTCTCATCTTCGACGTTACTTTTCATACTCATCTCGTATTTTCTAACCCGAGGAGGTTGATTTAGTGGTGGATACATATTTCAAAGTGAATCCTATCCGGATTATTGATTCAATAGAGAAGCTTTTCTGTGTTCATTCGGTTTCTCTAGTACATGTTCTATGGCAGCACAGGCGAGTACAGGACGAGACTTGGGAGAGGGAGGCTGATGTACAATCATAGTGGCCGGAGCTATTCGAGGTTTCTTCTTCTACACTGCCTTGCTAAGAAAATTCGAGGATAAATTTCTTTAACGTGGAAAGTTTGTAAGAACTAGAATCTTATTTTTAGGTACATTTTTCTTTTCTGGTTGTTTTTTAGAAAAGTATGAGTTTCGGGAAATTTCAGGACTACACATCATGTACTTTACGTATATTCCTTGAACCTGGTTGCAGCGGGTGACTGTGTAATGGCCGTGTAATGGCCAAGTACATGGCCTTGTGTGGTGACATGGAGACCGCCGAAAGCAGAGGTCAGAAAAGGCAAGTACACACCATGTAGTTTTATTGAACATACCATTTACTTTCTTTTTATTTCATTAAATTGATTGGGGTCGCGTCTGATGGACAAAACCATCTTCCTCTCGACCTATCTCATCTGAGAGGGAATGTGATAACCATATCATTTCCGAGCCCCCGACTTGTCATCCATTCTTTGATCCAAACTCCCTTAGTTGAGTTGGAATTGTATCGGTGAGTTCTTCCATCTTCTAGAACCACGTTTCATGAATTCTCCTCCTTCGCGAGATATCGACGGTTGAACATTTTTATCATTTTTGTTGATTTACGGAATTTTATGGTGATTCAAGGCTTGAGTTTCACGTATATCGATCTCACAACACCGGGGCATGTGGTTTGTGCCTTTCTGTAGATATTCTTTGAGTTTATGGGCAAAATTTACCAATACCTAAGAATGGGGTATTGCATGTTTGTGGTTTTTAGCCCTGTTATTGCCTGTTATACCTTGTTTGTACGGATTGATGTTAATTGTTTGTGAATAGGGTTGACTTTTCCATGCTATGGATGTTTTCCCCTTGATTTCTTGTTTTTACCGTTTGGTCTAGCTTGCCTATTAGGCTGCTTGCTATCCATGCCTAGTATTGTTAGGATGGAGTGATTATTATCTAACATGTAATGATATGTTGTCGATTGTTTATCTATGTAGTTCTTGATGAATACTTTTTCCTCCATGTATCATTTGTGCACGTTTGACTTACACAGGGTTGTGGGAACCTGGTGTAGTATACCATAGAGGGAAGGGACACTGAGGGATTCCCCAGAGTGGTCATTTTATTGTTATATTGTGAGACCGTAGAGGGTATGGACATTGTGCTCCCTTAGTGTGTCTTGGGATTCCTCGATATGGGCCACATGTGGAATTAGATGTTGGGTTCTTCTTCAGAGTGCCTATTAGTTACTGATACGAGACCCGAAGGGTAATAGACTATGAGAACATCCTCAAAGAGACTCTGTTAAATCATAACTAGAGGGGTTAGACTATGTGTACTGCCTAGAGGGTTTCTTGTGTTTGTTTGGTTGAACCAGAGGGGTTAGGATGTGAGTACATCATAGAGGGTTACCTGATTTTCATTATCTGCATACATGATATATGAAAATGAATTCAATTGAATTTTTAGGATTGTTACTAAGTGTACATACTTATTTACTGCTTTATTTTGATTATTTTATGCCATATATAATCACTGACTATTAGGCACAGATCATAGGGTAGTTTCCTGCAGGAATTCATCTCACACCCTATTTGAGTCATGCTTTTGAGCCAAAACCAATTATATGGTTGCAGTTATAGATAAGGGGAAGCACCCTTATACTTCAAGTACTTGATTACTGTAGAGCTGGGGAGCATGGGAACAAGTTGAGGCTTGAAATGCTGTGGGGCTATTTACTTTCTTGTTTTTTGTACTTTGGTTTACTACTATATTCCATCACTGTGACTTGTTTGGATGCTTTCCAAGACATATGTAACATCCATCATATATATATATATGTGTGTGCTCCATTTTTCAATTACTTATGTTGTTTATTTATGGCATATTCTACTGATTCTCATATTGTTATTTGTTTATTTCTATTGCATTTCTCTTCCAATGAGGGCATAGTTTCCCCAATATCACACCCAAGGCCCTAACTGCTAGTCTGCAGCCTCTGGCGTTTGGGGAAATGCACTTGAGGCCATGTGACCAACTCGGTACGGGGAACCTCTGGGCGGCTTCCGGGAATGGGATGTTACATGTAAGGCCGCCAACATCCCCTAATATCCTTAGGAACACATTTTTTATGTGGTTTTTGGAAGGGGAACTTCAAAATCCTGAAATTATGTGATTATCTCTTTGTTTCCTTCTTTCTACTTGGGGTTTCATCCTTCCTTATTGAAGTGATAAAATGTAATGTAGCTAGGGTTCGTACCAATGGTCTTATGTTTTTGTATTTTTGGTGAAATCTTGTGGATAAGGATTCATTTTCATTCCCATGTAGTGTGGCAATGGTACAATGGATGTTTCGCACAACGATTTTGGGTTTTGATGGAAAAGGAATGAGATTCCATGTTTAAGAATCTTTTGATGAGTTAAATTTTCTTACTTGACAATATTATCATGATTAATAACTATTATATGTGACGTGGAAATCATTTTTGGTAGAGATAGTTAAGATTTTGGTTTTAAAATTACATGTCTTTTTGAAATTTTGTGTTTTTCCTGTGTAGCTCTTCTAAGATATTTTGGGGACATTTTGTAATGAATGAAAGTAGTTTATAGAATATATATAGGTATGAAAATTATGTTTTGGTTGGGTATTGGTGTTCTTTTAGACTTAAAATTGGGTTTTTGAATGGTGTTTATGTGCAAAATATTTTTTTACATCTTGAAAGTTATTTATGAAAATTTTAAATAGCTTATTGAGTTACAAAATGTGTGAAAAAGATGTTTATGTACTATTTTGGTGGGAATTTTCTATTAAAATGGTTTTTTGAAAGATAAAATGATTATTTGTGATTCGAAATGTTTTTATAACATTTTATGAATTGTTGTAATTATTTATTAAATTGTAAGAATTGTGTGAAACATGTTTGTTGGCTGTTTTGTGTGAGTATGATGTTAAATTGAATTAGAATATGAAAGGATTATTATGCGATTTTATTGTGGGATTTTCAGAATGTGTGTGATTTGGAAATAGGAATGTTTTTTCATGAAAACACTAAATAAACTATTATGATGATGTTGGGAACTACTAGGTTATGGGTATGTTCTTTACTAGTGGCTCATTCTAGATAATGGATACTTTTATGGTTACTTTTCACCGAGATATGAGGTACCTGGGGCCCATAGCTAGCTAGTACCTAGAGGTATTTCCCGTAATTAGTTCTCAATGGATTTATTGTACATAAAGTCATCCTATAGTGTGATTTGATGGAAAATTTAGTAGCATGTGTGTTTTATTTAAATGTGTCTTTTCTTTAAAGTAACCTTCTTGAATAATGTTTTCATTCAAATTTGCATCCCTTCAAATTTGTTAGTATCCTTTTTGATTATAAAACATTCAAAAAGATATAAAAATGTTTATCACATGGAATTAATTTGGGTGGACTCCAACTAGGTTCAGAATCACACCCTTATCACACATTTGTGTGTCAGTAGACTTGGTAATGTTTTTTATAGGTTTTGGTAAATCTATTAGAACTGGTGGTCTGAGTTTATAGTGGTCATTCATGATGCGGTGTCATGGAGATGACTTGATGGAATTTCCCCTTTACATGAGGTGGTTCTTGGGATGTTTTTTTATTTCATCCCTCAAAGTATCCTTTGGTCCCTATATAAATTTATGTGTTTCAATTCTGAATTTTGGTTAAGACTAGTTTGGTGTAAATTTTAAGATTCAGTTTATTCATCCTTGTTGGTTGTTTTATGTTTCTAAACTTTGGTAAATCATTCTCAAACACTTGTTTATGATACTCAGACACTTGTGTCAGCCCATGGGGATCGGTAATGACCTTAGAGTCTTTCCACAGTCATAGTCAAGTGTTTTTTAAGGTGACCGGATCTAGTTCGTTATAATATATTTACCTTATAATGAATTATTATTCAACCTATAGAAAATATTTGTAATATATAATAGGAAAAAGAACTTAAATATGGTCTTATTTCTTTTGGGAATAGATTCTCTTGAATAGATTGTTATTCTGCTAACCTTGTCTGAGTATTTAAAATATGAGGAGTTTAATTTTTCAATTAATTAAGTAAAATAATATTATTTTATTATTATTTATAGAACACTATATTTTTATTGAAATTTCCATTTCTATTAACATGTATGAATATATGAATATATTAACCATTATAGTTTTGATCACAAAATGGTAACTATGAAACCATATAAGTTACTTAACGCTAATATACACAAACATATATTTAATTATGTTGTACATTATGATTTTAATAATAATGAAGGAATATATTAATTTTGGTTATTATTTGAAGGTTTTTTAGAAGTGGCTAAACATATATGATAGCTCAAGTCTTATAGAATTTTTTTCATGTAAATCATTGAAGCATAGAAAAACATAAATCAATGAATATAGAAATCAGTAATGTCGAGTACAAGGAATTTAGACTGGATAAAGAAGAAATAATGAATTAGATGTTCCATAGACTAATAAGTTTCACTGATGGTATAAAACACAAGGATGGGAACTATATTACATATCATAGTTTCAAAGGGTGTTGTGGTCAATAGATAAAATGTTTCATGTAATTAAATTTTGAATCTATTGGAGTATGAAATCTAAAGTTAAATAATAGACGAACATACTCATTTATTAATTCATTATGATTTAGCATTAGGGAATAGTTTCATTGAATGACCATTAATAAATTTATTTGGATTAAATATATTAAATATTTTTCTAATAAGTATTTTGATTGAAAGATACATAATAGTGAAATAAATACATTCTTAAAGATGGAGATTACAAATATACTAAATCAAAATGATAAATTATATAGTGAACTAGAAAATACCATTTGAAAATAAATTTAGTACTAATTTTTAGTTATCATATAATTTTTTTAACAAAATGGAAGACTTATAGATGAAAATAAATGTAGTACTATTTTTATTTACAATAATAATGTATAAGATGAAATAGAATGTAATAAGAAAATTGAGGATATTCCATAATATTATAAATACATAATTATTTCCAAATATCAATATAGAAAACTATGATATAAAGATTTATGTTCAATTGAGAACATTTCTGATGACTTGAAATCTACACATAAAAATTATAAGAATATTAATATAGAAATTACTTGTTAGAAAATATATATATATATTTTTCATAGAAGATAAAAAATTAGTAAGATTATGGATAAAAATAATCCTAAAAATTATATAATAAGTTTTTATATAATTTTATAATACTTAAGATGTAAATGAACTAATATTTAGAAAGAAATAAAATAGGAATGTTTGTTCATGAAAACACTAAATAAACTATTATGATGATGTTGGGAACTACTAGGTTATGGGTATGTTCCTTACTAGTGGCTCATTCATGATAATGGATACTTTTTATGGTTACTTTTCACCGAGATATGAGGTACCTGGGGCCCATAGCTAGCTAGTACCTAGAGGTATTTCCCGTAATTAGTTCTCAATGGATTTATTGTACATAAAGTCAGCCTATAGTGTGATTGGATGGAAAATTTAGTAGCATGTGTGTTTTATTTAAATGTGTCTTTTCTTTAAAGTAACCTTCTTGAATATTGTTTTCATTCAAATTTGCATCCCTTAAAATTTGTTAGTATCCTTTTTGATTATAAAACATTGAAAAAGATATAAAAATGTTTATCACATGGAATTAATTTGGGTGGAATCCAACTAGGTTCAGAATCACACCCTTATCACACATTTGTGTGTCAGTAGACTTGGTAATGTTTTTTATAGGTTTTTGTAAATCTATTGGAACAGGTGGTCTGAGTTTATAGTGGTCATTCATGATGCGGTGTCATGGAGATGACTTGATGGAATTTCCCCTTTCCATGAGGTGGTTCTTGGGATTTTTTTTAATCCCTCATAGTAGCCTTTGGTCCCTATATAAACCTATGTGTTTCAATTCTGAATTTTGGATAAGACTAGTTTGATGTAAATTTTATGATTTAGCTTATTCGTCCTTGTTGGTTGTTTTATGTTTCTAAACATTGGTAAATCATTCTCAAACACTTGTTTATGATACTCAGACACTTGTGTCAGCCCATGGGGATCGGTAATGACCTTCGAGTCTTTCCACAGACATAGTCAAGTGTTTTTTAAAGTGACCGGATCTAGTTCGTTATAATATATTTACCTTATAATGAATTATTATTCAACCTATAGAAAATATTTGTTATCTATAATAGGAAAAAAAATTAAATATGGTCTTATTCCTTTTGGGAATAGATTCTCTTGAATAGATTGTTATTCTGCTAACCTTGTTTGAGTATTTAAACTATGAGGAGTTTAATTTTTCAATTAATTAAGTAAAATAATATTATTTTATTATTATTTATAGAACACTATATTTTTATTGAAATTTCCATTTCTATTGACATGTAAGAATATATGAATATATTAACCATTATAGTTTTGATCACATAATGGTAACTATGAAACCATATAAGTTACTTAACACTAATATACACAAACATATATTTAATTGTGTTGTACATTATGATTTTGAAAATAATGAAGGAATATATTAATTTTGGTTATTATTTGAAGGTTTTTTAGAAGTGGCTAAGCATATATGATAGCTCAAGTCTTATATAATTTTTTTCATGTAAATCATTGAAGCATAGAAAAACATAAATCAATGAATATAGAAATCAGTAATGTCGAGTACAAGGAATTTAGACTGGATAAAGAAGAAATAATGAATTAGATGTTCCATAGACTAATAAGTTTCACTGATGGTATAAAACACAAGGATGGGAACTATATTACATATCATAGTTTCAAAGGGTGTTGTGGTCAATAGATAAAATGCTTCATGTAATTAAATTTTGAATCTATTGGAGTATGAAATCTAAAGTTAAATAATAGATGAACATACTCATTTATTAATTCATGATGATTTAGCATTAGGGAATAGTTTCATTGAATGACCATTAATAAATTTATTTGGATTAAATATATTAAATATTTTTCTAATAAGTATTTTGATTGAATGATACATAAAAGTGAAATAAATGTATTCTTAAAGATGGAGATTACAAATATACTAAATCAAAATGATACTTTATATAGTGAACTAGAAAATACCATTTGAAAATAAATTTAGTACTAATTTTTAGTTATCATATAATTTTTTTAACAAATTGGAAGACTTATAGATGAAAATAAATGTAGTACTATTTTTATTTACAATAATAATGTATAAGATGAAATAGAATGTAATAAAAAAATTGAGGATATTCCATAATATTATAAATACATAATTATTTCCAAATATCAATATAGAAAACTATGAAATAAAGATTTATGTTCAATTGAGAAAATTTCTGATGACTTGAAATCTACACATAAAAAGTATAAGAATATAAATATAGAAATTACTTGTTAGAAAATATATATATATATTTTTCATAGAAGATAAAAAATTATTAAGATTAGGGATAAAAATAAACCTAAAAATTATATATTAAGTTTTTATATAATTTTATAATACTTAATATGTAAATGAACTAATATTTAGTAAGAAATAAAATATATATTTCCATTATTTTATGATTTAGAAATATTTTAAAATGTCACAATGTAAATGTGTTTTAATTTTTTTTACAAAATTGTTTTTTTATAAATTTTTTTTTGAATTTATCTTTTATATTATCCTAAAATAGATTTGATTAATATCTATAGGTACTAATGCAAACATATAAAAACCAGATTAGACCAAATAAAGATCTAGTTCTAAAAATTTGTGAACATGATTTATTTAAGGCAATAAACCATATGAGTGTCGACGATATATGGTAAATTAATAGTGTATTGTGCATAAAAATTACCTTAGATATATCCAAAATAATACAAATTAATCAATGTAATAGAGACACTATCATTTTTAGTGACAGCATTAACGGAATGGGATGAGGATTTGTATAAATAGGTATACATTATTATTTTATAATATAAATGAAAATATATATATAATTAAAAGAATCTTAATTAATATATCCCATTATTGAGATGATGGAATATGTTTTATGTTTTATGATAATGGTGGTTTTGTTATTAAATTTTATTCAGACCAATTTTATGTAAATATTAAAAATAATATTTAATTTTATGAATTTTCTAAACTTACTAAGAAGAATATAAAATATCATAACGATACAAAAAAATGATGATGTGTAGAATATATTTTTGGGGCATGTAAATTTTTGATAACTATACAAACTTAAAAAATTAATGGTTCTTGATTTATCCAAATTAATTTTATGTATTTTTTATAAATCATATATATATGGTATGAAAAATAAATAAACATTATGATCTATTAGTAATGTTAATATAGTTACTGGTTTAGAACTTTTACAAATTAATTTATTTAGATTAATTAAATCATATCTTTTAGAGGTAAAAGTTATGTTTTTTTAAAATATTTTTGATTTTAGTAGGTTCGCTTGGACATATTTTATAACACAAAATATAAATCATTTGTGATATTTTTTTGTTTTTGTAAATTGGTATAAAATTAAATGGAAAATATAGTAATTTATATTATTAGTGATAAGGAGGTGATTATTAGGGTGTAATATTTAAAATAATCAAGGTGAATAATTGATTTTTTTATAATTATTAATCTTATGGAACACCAAAGAAATATGGTATAGTATACTAAGAAAATTAAAAAATTCATGAATGTGTATAGACCGTATTTAATGAATTTATTAATAAAAAACACCATTGATCTAAGTTAGTATATCATTCTTATTAAAATTTTAAAAATATCATGATCATATATCTTTTAATGAATTTTTTTTGAATTATTTCATGAAAAGACATCAATGGATGTATTTTTTTAATATATTGGTTGTAATGTTATTATTCAGTGTACAATAAATAAATTGTATTCATTTGGTTATAAAATTGATAATTTTTTTATCTCGTATGCCCTAAAATTAATAAATCTTATATATTATAAAATAAGTGATCATAGATTGTTGTATAATCTATGCTTGTAAAAATTAATTGAAAATAATGATAACCCATATTTAGAATTATATAATCATGATAATTATTTAATGATTATTGATTTTACTGAAGACTAATACAAAAATGTAAATTTAAAAATTATATGGTAGTATATATCTTCTCATATTAATACAATAAATAAAACACTCTTAAAAAATTCCCTATAAATAATTAGAAATATTTAATCTGTAATTTAATGAAGATATTATATTTGTATATATTATTCAAATTCTTCTTCAATTGATTATTTTATTCTTAATATTATTGATACTTATTTAAATTATTCAAACCAGATGTTTTCAATTAATGATTTTCATAATTAATTTTCAATAATTAATTTGAAATTATTTGATTTTTTAAAATAATAACATGTTATATGAACTAAACTTATTTGAAAGAATAAATTTATTGAAAAAAATATATTTTTAAAACAAATGCTATACATTTTGATCAATTATTATAATAGGAAAATGAAATATATTTTTGTGACCCGTTTTTAAATGTTTCTATAATAGATGAAACTACTTTATTATAGTATTTTTTTATTTTTAAAATGTTTTATATTGTTTCGAATTGATTATGAATATTTTTAAAATGGTTTAAAATGTGAATGATTTTATTCAAATCATACAACTATTTTAAATGAAGAACAATTTTCAAATAATTTGTGTAAAATTTAACATGTAACTAATCATGTTAATAAATCCCCTAGAACTTGGTATGATAGACTGTCTGAGTTTCTTTGAACAGTTATATAAGTGGAGTAATGTTAAATCCAAACAAATTATTAATAAGGTATGTACTAATATTTTTATTATGAAAATATATTTGTATGATATAATTGTTGATTCATCATGTAAAATTTAAGTAAATATTTTATTAATTTTATTAATAATTACTTTTAAATGAGAATAATTGTTGGGATAATATTTTTTCATGGATTGAAAATTTCAAAAATGTTATGGAATATATATAATTTAAATTAAATATACTATATAATTTTTCAATGGATTAATATATATTCTATTAATACTATAATAACTATAAGAACCTAAGAATTTATAAAAAATTTTATCTTAAATAAATTTAATTTCATTTATATCATTGATTACATTCACCCCGAGGTTAAATAAAATATGTTTGACAATTAAATTATTGTTATTTGATTTGAGAGTTATTGTGGAGATTAGGAATTAGTGGGGATGAGCGGAAATAAATAAATTATGAAAAATTATTTTCTACATATGTAGGAAATTATACATTAGTTTTTAATTTGTTTGAAATTAAAATAAAATATATATAATGTAAAAAGGGAGTTTTTTCTAATAACCTATTTTATCTGGACAATGTGTTATTATAATAATAAATTAATTTATAATTTTTTTAGAAAAATATTTTTATTAAATTTATATATTATATATTAAATTAAACATTTTAATAATTATTTAATATCTTTTACATTTCAAGGAATTACGGTAAGCTTAATTGTTTGCCTAAAATTAAATTTTCCAAAAAAACGGATTTGTTGCATTTTGTACACATTGTAAAATGAATTTCTGATACTAATTGAAATTGAATCATATAAATTGTATAAAATAGTTCAATTCAACATATTTAATATTATAAAATAATTTCTACATAATATGAGTTCATAATGAATTGTAAATAAATTAAAAAAATTGTTTCCAAGATAAAGGTTAAAACATTTTTACCATGGTATAACCTATCAAATATGTGTAAAAATATCACAAGAAAATATGATTTAATATTTTTTGTGGATTTTATTTATACTTTATACTTCTTATATTTGAATATTTCTAATTATCAATCAATATTACTTAATTAATATATTAATATATTGTAATCTTTTAAAAAGTTTCAAGTGTGTCATCTACATCCCTTAAAAGGATATGGCCTAACATCCCTGGTTCACACTTCAATATCCTTCTATATTATCCAATACATAACCTAATAAAATACTAAAATATAAATAATTTTTATATATTTCATTTATTAATATTAATTGCATCATTTCATCTATTATTGTTTGAGAAAAAATGTTGTTTATCAACAAATTGGTAAACTCTTAATTTTGTACATTTAATTTTGGTTCATCTTATACATCCTATATATCATGGGTATATATTGTAAAAAAATTATAAAAAAAAATTAAATATAATATAATATTAATATTATGATGGATAAACCATTTTTCTACAACATTCCACCTAATGTGAAATCATTGTATCACTCATGTGTTTGTATAAACTATGGCCTCCACATAGATATTTGATTCAATTTTTATTAAAAGAATTCGTGATGGATTGTTATGATGTATTTAATGTCATTATATGATATTTATTATATTTTTATTCCTTTTAAATTATAATATATTCTTAATCTTGTTACCTTTCAATATATTGTAAAATGATAATTTTACTCGTGAGTATGTGTGGACTACAATCTCTACGGAGCGATGTGATTAATTTTACCTTTAATATTTACATGTATATTAATGGGGAAATATGTATATAGTATATTTTATTTTAATGAAATAATAATTATTTTATAAACTGGGATTTTGAAATACTATTCCTTAATTTCAACCATCAATATGCAATAACATCAACCATGTCTTTGTACGGAAAATTGTTTCCATTATGTGATGTAATTAATTTTCAACACATATTTATAAAAATGAATAAAACTATAATTAAATGAATAAATATTATATAAATTTTAAAATTAAAATGTTTTAGTTGATGAAACCATGGAAATTATTTATATACAATAACCTTCAAAATAAGACATGCATGGTAAATAGATCAATTTTCAACTAAGTGGTCATTTTAACCAATAAATATTTAATAAAAGGATAAAAGGAAATTAAAAAGAACATAATAGTTTTATTTTATGTGTTAATATTGTTCTAAATTTTTTTAATAAGCCCTTTTTTATTATATATGTTATTTTTACACATACAACTTCATATGAGGCCTTAGGTAGGGGGTTAATGTTAAAATCACAGTCTTTCATGATTTTATATAATAAATTTCAATTATTATAAATTATAATGATAAAATTAATTAAAAAACATCTATTTTATAATTCTATTTATATTTATAGAGGTTTTATATTTTCCTACAATTTATTATATTTTTTAGATTAAATGATAAATATATAATTTTTGAAGAGAATACAACCTTATTTCTTCTTTAGTCGATGAAAATTTTCATACATATGCATAAAAATTAAAATTATTTTACATTTTTCATAATTCTACTTTAAATTTTTTAAAATAGACATTTTCACTACCATTTAAAATATTTTAAAGTACCAAAAAAATATTTTTATTGTAGTTTTTTTATAAATAATTTGTTTCCATTTTTTAGAAGGTTTGATAGGTCGTATTTCATTTAATATGATCACCAAGTTCATATTCTACAAATACAATAATGTTTTTATTACATTTTCATTTCATGTATATTTATTTTAAAAATAATAAATTAATTTTTCATTAAAATTTTATCCAAATTAAATAATATTTTATCATGTTTTCAATAAATTGTTTGTATGATATTTTTCAGAAATTTTTATTTATGTAAAAATTATTTAAGGATTTTTTTCGTTTATATGTGAAAAGATCATATTATAAAATCAATATTGTGTCAATATATGTATTATAATAATTAATATTTAAGGTTCATTCTATAAAACTCTTTTCTTTTCCACCGATAACAGTATAATGGAATGATGGATTTTTTTTGAAACTAATTTCACTTCTTTGGTTTATAGTATGATGATAAGCTGAATATATTATGATCCTATGTAACATACTTATTTTCATTATTATATTAGTGTTATTAGAATTATGTATCCCTCAAATGTATTTCATAAATATGATAATGTTCAGAATGGACTAAGGGACAACTGAGTTAAAAAACTCTTAAAATATCCTTCAGTTATGTAGACATAGGTTAATCTTAATAGAATAATTGAAAAAAATAGTTGGAATTTATGTTTTGGTAATTTTTCAAAATGATAGTTCTTATAGGAACCTTTTTGGTAAAAGTTATCTTCTTTTATTATTTTTAATACGTAGCATTATATCTTATTATTAGGATATGATATTATGAATAATTATTTCTTATTTATTATTGCCCTCAAATCAGTCATATTTTTTAAAATAAATTACTCTATGATTAATGATTAATGATCATTGATTTAATTTTCATGATTTTAAAAATATTTATTATATTCACATAACCTTATTTTAATATTATTCTTACTTATTGTAATTAATAGATACCACCTGTGGTTACCCTTACTAAGAATATGATAACAACATGACGTATAATTTAACTCCCCATGTTATCAAATAAAATTATATAGGGTATGTCCATCTTGTGTACTATGTGAGAGTATATGTGAGTGATATATTTATGATCATTCATTAACAATTATTATTATGTATCTAGAATCTAGAGAAACTAAACTATTATATTTCTAGGGTATGTAATGTAATAAGACCTAATGAATATTAATATAGAATGATTTAATATATTATTATTTTATTCTTATTTCAACATATATGTTATCAATTAAGGGTTTGTGTTTTATTTAAATTTTTATTTGAGAAAAATGTCAAAAATATTCTTAATATGTATATATATATGATAATAACATAAAGAATTGGAAATTTTGAGAATGATTGATTTTCAAAGAATATACATTCATGTATAGATATTTTAATAGTGATGAATCTATGGAATAAACACAACTATGTGTAAAATCACTAAATGTGGAAAAATATGTATTAATTTAATTATCAATGGTTCACAATGAGTGTGACTAGAAATGTTAACCATGATTAAAAAATTCACTCGATATTACAATATTAATTAAAGTTCTAATTATAATCTATTGTGATGGATTTCAATAAGTGGTTACGATGAATGACTAAGGATAAAACATAATTATCATTGATATTTAATATGTTTTAATTATTTCTATAACAAATGAATTATTTTTAATGATTATATGATTTCTCAATATGATTATAATAAGTTGAAATATATTATTGGTTTTACGCAATGGATGTCCCTCGTCAAAATTTGATTTCTAATTATTATGATAGGTAATGTAATGACCATCGTCATGATAAACCAAATGAAATGTGATATTGGATAAAAAATATAACAAAATTTATCAACCAATTCACTCAATCTAGGATAGTTATTATGAATTATAAGGACAATATAAATGTCTGAAATAATGACAAAAAAAGTATTAAATATTTTATGTTTCAATATCCACCGTACATTTGAAATCACAAAAATCCACTAATTGATGAGAAATGTATAAGTACTAATGAAATTTTATTTTTCATTATTTAGTGTTTCAAACATGAAAAAAAATTTGTTGAATTATATCATTTTGAAGGTGCAACAGATCAATGGTGGACTCATGCCATGATTATGATACAAGAGGAGGAAATTAACTCGAGGGAATGGGAGGATTTTAAGAAGATGATTTTTAATAATTATTTTCCTTGAAAAATTAACATGAAAATATAAGAATAATGTGTTGAACTAAATAATGATGATGATTAACCCATTAATAACTGTGCGGAATATTCCACAAATCATGCATAATTTTCTACTGATTTTATCATTTATCTAGATAGCCTATATTACTAATTCATTATTGTCATGAGGAAAAGGCTCATAATGGAATTAGATATAAGATAAAATGATATCGATTAATTTTATTTATATTATATAATGATAGATATGAAAAATGTATACTATTAGGGTTTTCATTGTTTTAGGGAAAATTTAGAAGTTGGAATATCGAATAAGTTATAATAAAAGAATATATAAGGGAATGAAAATTTATAATCCTGATATAAGAACATATGAATTTTCCATATGTCGTTTGGTATATTTTTATATTTTTGAAAACCAAGGGAATCGAGAAAAATAATACCAAAGTGATGTGAAGAGGAAAACCAATTAATGGAATTGTAAAAAAGTTCACATGAATGTTCCAACCAAACATTAATTCTATAATTCCATTATTTAAAAACATTATGAAAATTATTGAGTGAATATATGGGTTATTGATAATAATCCATGTTATAAACATAATATTACAAGAGAAATAAGAAAAAAAATAGGGGAACACAATTGTAGAACTGGGTCATGTGAAAGAAGAGGTGAAAGGCGCACTTACCATCCACTCTAGTACTAATTTTTTTTATTTCATTAAGTATCTTACCACTCTTTTATAACTAAATTATGTTGATGTTTTATAATTTACCCATATTAACAATTATATATTGAGTAAAATTATAAATCCTTTTATTATATGATGATCATGTCTCACATATATTCATAATTTTAGATTTAATATTGTTGAAATTTGCATATTCCTCGCCATCTGAACTTCCCTTGAGTGGAATTTGATTATATTTTGGGTAAATATTGGCCATATAAATTTATATATTATAGTAAATTCCATATATGTGAAGTCACATTTGTTATTCCAAACTATCATATACCCCCTATTTCAGTGCGAGTGTGAATATGAACATGCAATTGATGTCACATCCATTTCAAATATCCTAAAAGTTATTCATGATTGGTTTTTATCTTAAAATTGTATTTAGAAACTAAAAATAATATATATTTCTATTATTCAACATTATGTGTATGTATTTCTAGAATATATACTCAAAATTCTTTCAAATCATTATGTTGTGATTAAATTATAACCCATACTTAGTTGTAGACCCATTTCATGTAATCTATATATAATAACCTTGATTTAGTTACTTGAATTGAAAATGAAACCTTAGATGAATAATGATATCTGATTGATATTACCTATTGTGTCACCAAGTGGTGCACCAGTTTTTTTGTTAAGAATAAATAATGTTCATTGTTTCATTTTTTTTGATTATATAGAAACAAAAAGGATCTCTCAAATTATGTAGTGTCTTCAACTATGTATCGATAATCTTTTTGATAAAATATGATTACTAAATACACCTAAAATTATGATCTCCAATATTTATATCACCATTTTTGGGTCATTAGGTAGTTCATACCCAATAAAACCATCTGTAAGAGATATAGTCTTTTGGAATTTATAGAGATTCAATTAATAATTATGATTAATCCAACTATCATCACGGTAATAATGAATATAGTATTTATAAATTACCATTAATCTTTTTTTGTTGACTTAATTTATGATATTAATAAATATTATAAGAGAAAATATAAACATGAAGAAAATTGGAGTTATCAAATAAAGACCATGAGGAAAGAGATTTGTTTTTCTCAATTTTAAAATTATGAATTTTATTAATATAAATTCACATTAGGGGGTATATTGGTGTGTTCGTCAAAGTTGAATTCTTTTGAACAATGGCCATGAACAACCATAGTAATAGTTATCCATATCATACTTTACTATAAGTATAATAAAATCATACTATGAGAAATATATCATATGTATCTAATGAAACAAAAGTTTTAACTAAAAGGGATCCAAGACATATGTATGTTAAAAAAATTTATGTAGATGAAAAGGAATGTTTGTTAGTGAGGCTGTTCATACACTACCCTTTTGTGGAGAAGTTTTTCTTCTTCTGATTAGGACATCAATCATGGGATTGCGGTGTATCTTCATGAATACTGATATGTTGATAGCTTAAGCCTCTGGAAAATTAAAATTTCATTAGTAAAATTACCCAAAATCATGATTTTTTGTTGAATGTTATAATTTTTGAATTGAAAAAATAGACGCATTATGTACACGGTGAATAATGTGATATATATACTAATAAAAATAAAGAAGTATAAATTCACAAATGTAAATAAATATATGTACCAAATTGGATGGTGGGAGTTTATGAATGATTATGAATAATCAAAACATTCCCACCAAAGGAAGTAGAAAATTTGGATGAATAATTAGTTCAAAAGGTCTATGATAGTAGGGATTAAAAGAGATTTAATATTTATCGATTAGATAGTAATGGATATTAAAATCATAATGAAAGGGAATATATTATATCTTTCTCTAATGAATGCTCAACCATCTATCCTTGTTAATTTTTATATGGTATAAATTCTGGATTTGGAACTATAGAATAAGGTGAGAAAAGTTCTTATGTTCAATGATGAATTTCACTACACCTTCCACTAAAGGGAACCCCCCTTGGGATGACAATGAAGGAAACTATATAATATAACACCCCATGTTATTTTAAATTTTTTCAAATAAATTTACTTTTTTAATTATATTATATTACACATAATATATAATTTATCTTTCATCAAACCTAATGTTGAGTTTCATATGCGTTACACAAAACACTAAACTTAAACAAAAAAATGACATACTTTTAAAATATTGTTATTTAAAATTTCAGTTATCTCATTATTTTTTTAATGTTGAGTATTAATAAGATTATATAAATTATGAAAAAAAAAATTTAACCCTAAATATAAATTTAATTCTTTCATTATCAATTTTTAAAAAATGAAATTAGAAAATATTTGAAAATAATAGAATTTTTTTTATGAAAACAATTTTTATTAAAAATACTCGTTTTCAGTATAGAAATTTAAAAACCCACTTTCTATGTTTTATTTTTATAAAATTTTAATATTATATATTAAATTAACTGTCTAGAATTCAACATATTTGTTTTATGCAATATAGATAATATTAAATAAAACTTTTTACTTAAAACTGTATTTTTTATAATAAGTTTTTCTATCACCTTTATCTGAACTTACAATACTTTTTTTGATACTTTTAGGAAATTTTTATGAAAATATTAGTTTAATTTTATGAATAATCATGTAATAATTATTTTAGGGAGGATTTATTGAATGTTTTGAGAAGATTAATATTTTGTTGAATATTATCAAATAATGGATTTTAATTTAAACATCCTTTTGGACTAATGTATTTATAAATATAGATCATATTTTAAATTAGTTTAAAATTATAATTATTTAAATTATATATAAAAATATATTTATAAAACTTATTTAATTGTAATATTTTTCATACTGACTATTTGTAAAAAAATTATAAAATTGAATATTTTCTCCTTAAAACACACATTATCATTGCATATATGATGTCATCACTTGACTTATTCAAGATGATGGAATGGATACAAAAGTGTCTTTACCTTCTTCAAGATGAAGGAGAGTTAATGACCCTGGATTCCCTCCTTCAATAGGCCCTCGAATAGTGGCTACCACCAAGGGTGTAGAATCTCTCACAAAATGGAAGGTATTACCCTTTTTAAAGAAAACATGACCGGGAGATCAGATGGTAAAAATACCAAACAAAACCAAACATTTATATAAAGGAAACCAAAATCCAAACCATGAATGATTTAAAAGTAAACCATGACAAAAGTAAAACCAAATCGCCAAATAATTTGCCAAAATAAAGATACTAACCAATAGCACAATAAATATTCCCATGCTCAGGCTAGTAAAGTCCATCATGGTCCTCAAAGTCCCCTTGGAAACCTGAAAGCAGTTTTATATCACAGGGTGATCATAAAACTATACATAGTAGGGAGACCAAAGTCACTCGTGCATAGGTGGGATAGTCATACTAATTCCCATGTGAAAACAACAAAAACCAACCATACCTATGAAGAAAAAATATTAACCATCCCAACCTCACCAAGGAATGATCACCAAACAATGAAAATCAAGTAAGGTAATAATATAAGCACATCAATGATTTGGGTACCCCACACCACTTTTCCCACTAGTTAACTTCTCATTCCTAAAGGCTAACATCTTGACGCTACCACCCTTACCTAAATGCAGTTTCACTGCCAAAACTACTCACACACACCTAAGCCACAAACCACACATATCCCACCCACAGACACCTCGGTCACAACAACCACACCTCTCACCCAAAAACACCAGGACATCACCCTGAAGAAACCTAGGAAACAAACCAGCCCCACAGACAACTCGGCCCCTCTTTCACTACAAAACCTACCTGAAGGGTCTTGGGCTATAATAAACCTCAATCCATTACTTCCTACTTGGATATTCTTGATCAGTAAGAAACCAGAATGGGGTGATGGGAAGAATGTCAGTAACCATCCATCGATCCTCCCACCATGATTTTGGGAAAGGAACCCTCCCCTGTGAAATGGGGATGTTAAGCATTTAGTCATAAACTTGGGTGGGGTGCATATTGAAAATCACAAGTAACTAAAATTTATACATATAGGTAAAAAATTACTTAGCCCAACCTATCAGTTTCAAACAAAATACTAGACCACACAGAACCACCTTTGCTGATACCCCTATATGCACAGCCACACAACAACCATAGCCAAAGCATAAACCCAACCCCTTTTGCATTTAATAATTTGTCATTATTTATTAAGGATTTAACTGTAATTAATTTCAGCACTACCAATGTAACCACTATCTATAACCATTCTCTACACAACAATAAAGTTAAGATTCAATCCAACTACACAAAAAACACTTAACAACATTTTAGTCCCACTATACAATGTCACTCGATGGACACAATAGAAACAAAGGAAGTCACACATCCAACAAGTTCACCCATTCCAAAATCAATCAATCTCTCAGCTTGAGATTCCATTACACATCCTGTACCACCCCATTAACAAATCCCACCGCAACACACCACCAAACAGTTTCCCTAGTGCACAAACTGGCCATACCCCATACAAAAATTCATTCCATATGGACACACCCAAACCCATAACAAGGCTACAAACATCAACTTCACTCAACACCCATTATGTACAAAACCAAACCAAACACAACACACAACCACACCACTAATACAAGCATATTTAGATTTAGTAAGAGGGGTTCTTTAATTCCATTTTAAATAACAAGGGTGATCACATAATTAGTTTGATCCAGGGGAATCCATTTATTTTACCAACTGTACATGATTAAATGGATTGATATTCTTGATTATTCACATAGTATAAACAACAATAACAATAACATCACAAGTGCACAAGAAAAGGCCCGAAACATCCTTTCTTTTTATAAGGACTTATAGCCAAAAATATTTATTTTAGTAAAACAAGGATAATAAAATAAAATAGCTCTCAATATTCATCCATCTTCAATTAACTTCTCGTTATCATAACAAGTCTTGTTATTTTTTTATCATCATCTTCTGGCCACTTTTATTACTCTTGATAAAGAAATAATTCATCCATTCTCTCCCAAGAAGCATTACTACACCCACCTTGCATGATACAATATTAATGAGAGATGAAGTAAAATATCCCCTTGGGACAACATGAGATAATAACTCCTTCGCGGGCCAAATAGGGGATCGCGGTAGTATTAAGATACTCTACGGAAACCCAAAAAGTTATGGTACTATAGAACAGACACACTATTCATTGAGGAATAGGGACCCCATGTGCACCAAGAGAGAATGAAAGTATATGATGAAATAGAATATCTCATATTAAGAAATAGAGAGATCCTAACAACAATGGAGAATATTACAATGTTCATGAAAATCAGATCATGGTTTGAACACATGGCTATGTAGTAATAAAGTTTGGCTAGACATTACCGATATTGAGAATTTCATTATTCTCCATAGAGATGGTGGAAAGTCAATTAAAAGGGATAAGATTTTATAAATTCTAATTTAACATTGAAAAATAAAAAAGAGGGGTGAAATTGTAAAAAACATGAGAAAACTAGAAATGATGCCAACATTGATGTCTACGCGGATGTCAACACCGATGATGATTCTGAAACTTATGTTGAAGTTGACACTGATGTTAATGCTGACATCGATGCTGACACTAATGTTGACTCTGATACTGATTCTAACAGTACTAAATGACTCACAGACACCAGGTGTACAAAAATGTCTTACAGAAACTGACAATACAAAATGGATCTCCGACACCGACAGTACAAAAATTACTCTCCAATACTGAGATCAAAAAATTACCAGTCAACTCCAATAGTACAAAACAACACTCCAAAACTAATACTTCAAAATGAAACGCTGGCACCAACAGTTCAAAAAGTCATGGAGACATTTACATTTCAAAAAGACACACCAAAACCCACAATTTAACATGACTCTCCAACAGCAACTGTTTAAAACAATTCATCAACATTGATAGTTCAAAATAAAAAACTGACACTGATAGTTCAAAATGACATGCCGATGCCGATAGTTAAAAAATAAACGCTGAAACTGAATTTCTAAATGACTCTCCAACACCGACAGTTCAAAATAACATGTTGTCACTGATAGTTCAAAATGACATGCTGATAGATAAATTGAACTTTCTAGGTAAACCTCTTGGAATGAGTCACTGATATCCCCCCAAAACACCCCAATCATTGTATTTTTACAAAGTAATTGATTGGAGTGGTCTGGTACATTACATTAGATACCTATGAAAACTTTATCTCCCTCAAGAATTTAGAACCAACCAAAGGAAAAAAAGACTGGTCTGAATAACCACCTCATAAGATACCTCCCAAGGATAAACCACCCTTTGTTGTTTGAAAACTGGAGTGAAAACCTCAACATCCAAGAACACCTCCCTGACATTACATACGCTAAACATCCACATAGACACAAGTGGTAACATGATTGAGACACTTCTATTATAGAATTTCCTCCCCCGTGTCAATATATTATCGGCTTTGGGAGGCACTGACTCACCCAAACTGGTTTAATCGCATTCACATTATTGAATCTTAATTAGGGATATTTTGCTTCATTCCCCATATGTCAGGACTTCTCACACATTAGAGAAAATGAACCAATTCATTTAATATAAACATGGTCATGCATTACGACATTAGCAAAGCATAAAGAAAAACCCAAGAGAAAAGCTCAGAACAGCTCCAGGTACTAGGCACGCATCTATGCCTCCCACTCCCAAATACTCTCATCGAGGCCACCATGAATCGTCAACACATGAACCAAAGGAATGGTCCATCCATGAAGAACCTTATCCTAATGGTCCTGGATCTCCACCAATTGTTCCATGAATGTTGTGTCATCTTTGAAATCTATCTCTCTCCAGTCAAAAAAATGAGGTTCATCATGTAGATAATAACAAATCTTGGAGATGTGAAAGATTTTGTGGATCCTCCCCAAATGTTGTGGCAATTCTAGTTAATATTCCACCTCACCGACTCATCCCAACAACTTGAAAGGTTCAATTAATCTTAGATATATCTTGAATCCCCTATCGAACCTCTGCTTCCCGTGTCGAGGGGAAACCTTCAAGAACACATGGTATCCAACCTCAAACTCCAAAGGCATCCTCTTATGATTGGCATAAAACCTCTACTAGTCATTATATTCCTTCATTCCTTAACACATGAGTTGAGACTTCTATATATTTCTCTGAACCACCTTTTTCCAAAGAACTTCGGCCTCCCCAACCTCTTTCTAGATCACGGGTGAATGAAATTTCCTTTCCTACAGAGTATATAACGGTGACAATACAATCTTTGAGTGATATAAATTATTTTAAGAAAACTATACCAGAGGCCATTTTCATACCAGTGACCCTACGGAGTCCATAACACATTCTCTCAACATATCCTTCAATGTCTGGATGGTCCCCTTGGTATATCCATCAGTATGAGGGTGGAAAGTAGTGATAAGGAGGAACTAGGTTCCAAAAGAATGTTTTAATCCTCTTCAAAATCATGTGGTAAACAATGTGTCCCGATCAAAGATGATGGATCTAGGAACCCCATGTAGCCACACCACCTCTTCCACATTCATACTTTTCAAGGTATTTACTATGATCAACTCCTTGATCACCCAGAAGTGAGCCAATTTCATTATTAGATCCACTATTACCCAGATAGGATTATAGCCTCACAGATCCTTGGGTATTCCTATGATCAAATCTAGGGAGATGTAATCCCACTTCCACTCGGGGGATTATAAGGGCTATAATAGACCACCGGGAGCATAGTTCTCAACCATCACTTGCTGACACACTAGGCACTTCACCACAATTTTTGACACATCCCGCTTCACCCCGGGAAACCCAAACTATTCCCTCAGGCCGCAGTACATCTTGGAAACTCATGGGTGTACCGATAAGGGTGAGAAATGGAACTCATTGTAGATACCTTGAAATTCCATGTAAATGTTTTATTATATGAGAATTTTATGAGTCCATGAAAATTTATGGCACGTGATTCTGAGGCCCGGTGTAACAACCTGAGATTTTATGAGAATTATTCTTTTTAATTTCCTTGATGTCTTTTGTTGTACATGACCCCAAAATTAGATTGTTCTATATGCAACACTGTATACGCAACACTATTCTTGGCTCGTGTTATACAAAATTTCAAGTTTGTTTGATATAAGTTATTCTATGCAACATTGAGTGAGTGTATGTATATATATATATATTCAATGTATAAATGAAATACGGTTGGATTCTATTATACACAACAAAAAGGAATTTTTCAATACACGCAACCCTGACTTGGCTTTCTTTACACGCAATCGCGGCCTTCCATGATAGCGTGTGTTGTATGCAATACCGAGTTTCACTAAACAATGATATGTTATTAAAATATTATATAAACTAGCTGTTATAAATAGTAATACCCGATTTTTAAAATTTTATTTTACCAAATGGACTTCATTTTTGGATTTGGAATATCGAAATTAGCCAACGGTGAATTTTTTGTATTTTTCTGAAAACTTTCAATTTTTGATGAATAGTGAAAACACTCGGTTACTATTTAAAAACCAACTTTTTATTTAAATATTTATTTATTTTATTTAAATTTATTTTAGGTAAAAATTGATACATAATACCTATATATGTTCAATGTAATTCATTAGAGTCATTTTATAATAATTTTAGATATATAAAAATTTTATTTAACTTTTCACCGTCTTTTACCTACCTCCTAGGAGCTTTTTGAAAACGTACATGAAACATAATTTTACGGCTTCTGTGAGTTGAATTTTAAAAATCCGAGAGACATGGTTAATATCAAGTAGTAAAATGTGGTTCAATATGATTAAAATAATTTTTGGTGAATAGTAAATTTTTACTTTTATTTACCACGACTAAAAGTAAATAGGGCAATTAAGAGTAAAAATGATATTATTATTACCCAAACACATGTCCTAATTCAATTGGATAAGTTTTATTCTACCATAAACAACCTTAGTAATAAAATATTTCCCTTTAGGTCCACTTGGATTAGATTAGGACATTTATTATTATTTTATTTAAAGAATAGTTAAAATAGTTATAATCAAAGTTTAATAACTAAAAAAATTTTAATATATGATTATACATAAGATAAATTCGACTATAAATATTAATTAGAAATATAAAAAGATTTCCTACATAATGGTATTTTATTTATAATTTTTAGAAATTAAATAATTTAATTTATTTAAGACACATTGATGATGCAGTAATTACCTTATTAATAGAATATTAAAGTAATTGATGTTATAAATACCCAAATAAATGTAATTATAGACTTTTTATGAATTAAACTTATTTTATAGGTTAATATGACATATTAGTATTGATTTAAGAAATGTTTTTTTAACTAATCATGATGTTATTTTTTTCACAAAAATCCATTACCAAATTGTGTAAAAAATGACAAAAAATAGTTTTTAAGACAAATATTATATTATTAATTGATATTATATTCCTAAAAATCTAATGATAGAAAAATTGACTTATATAAGGTTATATATATTAATATTTAACCACTTGGGGTTAGTTTGGATTATTAGAGTAAGTTTATTAACCAAATAGTGTAAGAAAACAAGAAGACGCGGTAAAAGTTAAATTATTTAACCTAGAGTCAAATCTAAATGATATGGTTAAAATAGTAACCTAAACTTGTATAAAACCTATTGGTTGAGAGGATTTAGATACATCCCCACTTTAGCTTCTAAATAAATTAATTTTTAGCTATTATAAATTGAATATGACTTTATTGTAATATAATATTTTGTGTTCTTCCAAAGGTGCCCCTCTCCTTCCTTATAAAAAGGGCACCCCTTCCCTCTTCACTTAACACCCTTTTGAGCCTTGAAGATCGGAAAAACCCTTCCAATTACTCTTATAAAGCTCTCTAGTTACATCATAGAGGTTATGGTATTTTCGAAAGACCAACTCTAGTGCCCTAAGATGAAGATTAAAGGAGGTGCGTTGAGGAAGAGGTAATCTCTTCTACTGACTCTTTCAAGTTTCTTTCTTCTTTTACTTCCTCTTATTTAGTTGTTTATTTATAAAGTAATAACATCATTATTACTTATATACTGATATGTTATTATAAATGTGAAACAACCCTATTTTATCTTCTATTCATCCTACGGAAAACGAAATCACCTCGAGTGCGTACGTACGTAATATTGTCTCCACACGGTGGTGTAATCAGTTTTTCAACCACCACCTTACATGGATCGGTATAATGGTGTAAAGAATAAATATATATAATTATTATAACATCATACTGATTCTATCATATTATACCATCCACTACAATACGATTCAATATATATGGGAATAATATCATCGCTCGTGCGTACGTACGGATTATCGTCCCCACGATGCGATGAGATTCATTTTCCATGTAAACAATTCAAGAATTATTATAAAACAAATTTATAATAAGTAATCATGAAATATATGACATAATAATGCTAATGGATTTATATATATATGTATTTCATCAACTTAATTCCATTCAATTCAATAAGGAAATGAAAAACAACGTTCATGCGTATGATTTAAATTCTAGAAGTAAGTAAATCATGATATAAGTAATAATAGTATCATGAACAACAAGTCCAAACATGTATGACAATTGAAAAGAATATTACCCCAAATATTGGTTTAACATGGAATTGAAAAATTAATGAGTCATATAAATACATAAGTGAACCATATATGATCTCATAAATATTATTATGATTCTGTTGCAAGTTAATAATATGTTTAACCCCACTATACAGAAGTCTTGGACACATATGGAAGCAATTGGACATAAGGTAAGGGATACCTTTTCCAATATCGTTTTTACCCAAGATTGTTTATTTGTAAGTATTTACTGGGGTTATTGTTATCATCCATGCCCATGTTTTATAATAATGTTTTCATGTATGTTTAAAGTCCTTTTACCCAATTTTTAAATTTTACCACATGTTATTAAAGGAATCTTACTTTTTTACCATACGAGGAACTGTTTGCCTTTTTCAACAAAAGTACGAGGAGAATGTTTTTTTATGGAATGAATGGATTTTTATAGTTTAATAATGACTTATTTTCATGAATATTACTGTAAAATATTTCATGATTATTTTCAACAAAAATCCTTTTATGGCATTTTGTGAAAAGAAAATGATTTTGAAGAAGAAAGGATATTTTCCTCAAGAATTCATTTCAACTGTTTTATCAACCCCATTTTCCATCTAAGATGACATTATTTCATATATGTATGTTTCAAGTATAATGTCTCTATGATTTACATGGTTTCAATTTTCTTATGATGAAATGATATCCATTTTTTCTACAAGGATTATGTTATGATGGGATGATGTTTATGAAATCCATTTTATTCTTCGGGTTATGATGAATGATTTATGATTATGTTGTGGAACACATAAGAATGATTTCATTATGAGATGGGTGGGACCTATATCTCCCTCCAATTCATTGGGTAAAGATTTATATCTCATGAGATATACATGGATGGAATGGTAAGTTTATCTGGTTCAGTGATGCAGGACTAGAATGAGGAGTGAACTCGATTTAGAAAGTGACTTTGTCCACTAAGATGGTCTTGGAAGCAATGCCTTGGCTACTATGGAAATCATATAATGTGCTTAATGGTTTCCCACAATTACATGTTTTATTCCCATGCTATTTTATCATGATTTATTTTCCTTTATGATATATGCCTTACAAACTTCCATGGTTTTTGTCTTTGCTCAAGATTTTGATGTTTAGATTTTATATTCAAGTTTTTGCATTCATATGATTACGGATTGTTTTATGTTCTCTATGTTTACCCTTACAGAGCATTTGAGCTCACCTTTTTTATGTTTCCTTTTCCTTAGGATATAAAGAAAGGTTTTAGGTAAGAAAACCAAAAGGGGAAGATCTTTATAGGAGATGTTGAAGATCTTTCACCATGATTAGAAGATTACGTTCCGAGTTTCCAAAGACACTAATCTAATACGGTCTTTGGGCATCTATTCCTGTCATGTATTAATTATTTTGAAAATGTAATTTAATGACCATGTATGTCAAGCTTTGTGTCTCTACAGTTGGTATCATAGAGAAGGTTTAGTTAACCTTTGGAAACTATGATGCGAAAACTTTAGTTAAATCCCCAGAGATATTTCTAAGGTATGTCTAGGGATGTCCCTAAGGATAAGTATACATATAGGTTATAGTCCTAGAATTATGGTAATGATCTTATAATTTCACCTAAGATGTTAGATATTGACGGTACTCCCCCTTTATTATGTTGTTTTCCCTAGCATGATTTTTTCCTCTCACACTATTCTTTTTTGGTTTTAGAAAATGGATGGAAACAAGAAGATTCACAATAATTGATGATATGATGGAAAATGGAATGATATTATTCATGAGCAACCAAATAAAATAGGATTTGGAAGTCCAAACATCTTTATTATGCATAATCCTCAATCTCATAAAATGATCAATAATCTCAAATTTGGTAAGTTTCCCGACTCAGCTAAAAAGAAAAAGATGGAGTTTTATGATGATCATAGAGGAAAGAAATTTCAATTTCACTCATGTAAATCATGTGGGAAGAGTCATCAAGGAGAATGTTTCAAAGGAACTGGAAGATTCTTTTGGTTCGTAAAAGAAGGACACAAATCCAGTAAGTGCAAAGGAAAAGGTTTAGTTAACACCATGGAGAAGGATAATGGTATTTCTATGAAATAAACAATGATTAGAAGTTTTAAATGTGAAATACATGGGAATTATGCAAAACAGTGGCCTAAGGGAAAATCTCATGAATAGAATCAGCATGGTCATATGGGTAGTATTTATGCGGATGGTGATGTGGAGACTACAAATGACATATGAGATGAAAGAAGTTTTGAATCTTGGTCAATGGTTTAAGAAGGTAGTGGAATGATTGTATGTTTATCAAGAGTTATGTTGTATAGGTAATTTAATGGTATTATGGAATAAAAAAACATCTAAGGATTGTTACACTATTGTTTTTTCTAAAGTATATGAAAGTATATGATGAATGGTACTGGTAAACATGAAAGGTTATTCAAATATTTTTGGAAAGAAGATGATATGCGCATAATTAAGGGATAATGATAAAATGAAATTTTGATAGTATCCATGAGCTCCTGACTGATATAAGGACAAAGTGATATCAAGGTTTGAGTATATAGAAATTTTGGGATTGCGGTATGTGGAATGAGTTAACTTTTGATAGCATTCATGTTTTCGGTAAGGTTCTATGGTAAATCATGTTTCAAAAGAAGACATGATTAAGTTATTCACATATTTGTAATATGACCAACAAGATATATCTTATGATATATGGGTGATAAATGATGGTATTCACATTCTTGGTATATGACCTCTCTAGTAATCATTCTCATTATACTATGAGATTGGACATATGTATTTTGGATAATCCTAAAGATTGGAATGGATTATGTTGGACATAAGATAGTATTATTTAAGGATATAACTTGTTTTTTGATATTATTTCTTGAATGTTATAATAGAATAGTTTTAGAAAACGGACAACTCATAGGACTAGCGACAAACTGTCGCGTCAGACAAGGCTGTAGGAATCAAACCCACAAATGAAGTACGACATGCCTTTAGCGCATACCAATATCCTACAGGAAGTCCCTGGTTAGTAGAAACTAGTTTTATTTTATTAAGCGCTATGACATATTAAGTATAAGTCCATTTTAGAAACCATTTATGATTAATCTCAAGATAGATGGACTTATGTATATTTAATAAATTGGGCTAAAATTTTTGTGATAGAAACAAATGGAATGACCTATCATTATATCTCATGGTCTACTAACACTTCACGAATGAAAAATTCAACTTCGTTTTAGGAGATGAAGTGGAAATTGTTTAAGGCACGAACAACGGTGACATTTTACCACAATCAAGTAAGTATTTATTTTAATTCAATAATTCTTCAGCATTAGGGGAATGATCTTGAAAACTAAAAACTTTGTCCTAGGGCCCTCATACCCGTTAAATCAGATGGCACCTTAGGTCATCACAAATTTATGGCTTTGTGATTGATGGATTTTTCATATCCATGTTCTCTTCCACTCTCTATCAGAACTTGATGGTTAGATTTCTCTTCCATATCCATATTTTCACCTATGTTATCCTATGTGGAAACTCAGTGATGAGTTAATTTGGGTAACCATTACACTTCATACTTTAGTTTTTTAAAGTTATGTTTTGGTTTTCCTTTTTACGATGTGGTTTTCTATGAAATATACTTTCAAGTAGTAAACCATTTATAACCCCGATGAATTTTGAGGGTGAAATTCCTTTTAAGGGCGGTACAATGCTACAGCCTGATATTTTTTGAGAATTATTCTTTTTAATTTCATTGATGTCTTGTGTTGTACGCGACACCAAAATTAGCTTGTTTTATACGCAACACCATATACACAACACAATTCGTGGCTCGTGTTACACAAAATTTCTTGTTCGATTAATAGAATTTATTCTACGCAACATTGAGTGTATATATATATATATATTCAATGTATAAATGAAATACAGTTGGATTATGTTATACAAAACAACAAAAGAATCTTTCACTACATGCAACCCTGACTTGGCTTGCTTTACACGCAATCGCGACCTTCCACGATAGCATGTGTTGTACGAAATACCGAGTTTCACTGAACAACGACGTGTTCTTAAAATATTATATAAACTAGCCGTTCTGAATAGTAATACCCACTTTTTGAAATTTTATTTTTCAAAATGGAATTCATTTTTGGATTTGTAATATCTAAATTAGCTAAGGGTGAATTTTTGGTATTTTTATGAAAACATTAAATTTTTTATGAATATTGACAACACTGGGATACTATTAAAAAACAACTTTTTAATTAAATATTTATTATTTTTTTAACTTATTTAATGTAAAAATTGATATATAATATCTATATAAGTTCAATGTAAATCATTGGAGTCATTTTAGAATAATTTTACATATATAAAAATTTTATTGAACTTTTCACCGTCTTTTACCTACCTCCTAGGAGCTTTTTGAAAACTTACATAAAACATAATTTTACCACTTCTGTGAGTGGAATTTGGATAATCCGAGAGATGCGGTTAATATCAAGGAGTAAAATGTGGTTCAATAAGATAAAAATAATTTTTGGTGAATAGTAACTTTTTACTTTTATTTACCACGGTTAAAATTAAATAGGGAAATTAAGGGTAAAATGATATTATTATTACCCTAACACATGTACTAATTCTATTGGATAAGTGTAACTCGAAGAAAAACAACCTTAGGAATAAAATATTTCCCTTTAGGTCCACTTGGATTAGATTAGTACATTTATTATTATTTTATTTAAATAAGAGTTTAAATAGTTAAAATCAAAGTTTTATAACTAAAACATTCTTAATATAGGGTTATACATAAGACAAAGTCGACTATAAATATTAATTAGGAAGATAAAATGATTTTATAGATAATGGTATTTTATTTATAATTTTTCGACATTAAATAACTTAATATATTTATGACACAATGATGATGCAGTAATTACCTTATTAATGGAATATTAACATAATTGATGTTACAAATACCCAAATAAATGTAATTTGAGAAATTTATCAATTACAATAATTTTATAGGTTAATATGACATATTATTATTTATTTAATAAACTTTTTTAAAACTAATCATGCGGTTATGATTTTCCCAAAAATCAATTACCAAATACTGTAAAAAATGACATAAATTAGTTTTTAAGACAAATATTATATTATTAAGTAATATTATATTCCTAAAAATCTAAAGATAGGCCAAATGACTAAGATAAGGTTACATATATTAATAATGAACCACTTGGGGTTATTTTGTCTTGTTATAGTAAGTTTATTAACCATATAGTGTAAGAAAACAAGAAGAAATGGTAAAAGTTAAATTATTTAACTTAGAGTTAGATCTAAATGATAAGGTTAAAATAGTAACCTAAAATTGTCTAAAACCTATTGGTTGAGATTATTTAGACCCATACCCAAATTATCTTATCAATAAATCAATTTTGAGCTATTATAAACTGAATATGACTTTATTATAAAATAATAGTTTATGTTTTTTCAAAGGTTCCCCTCTCCTCCCTTATAAATAGGGCACCCCTTACCTCTTATCTTCACACCATCTTGAGCCTTGATTCTCTGCCAACCCCTGCCAAATCCTCTTCTCAACCTCTCTAGTTACATTATATAGGTTCTGGTATTCTCAAAAGACCAACTCTAGTTCCCTAAGAATAAGATTAAAGGAGGTGCGTTGAGGAAGAGGTAATCTCTTCTACCGACTCTTTCATGTTTCTTTCTTCTTCTACTTCCTCTTCTTTAGTTGTCTATTTATAAATAAATAACATCAGTATTACTTATATACTTATATTTTATTATATATATTAAACAACCGTATTTCGCCTTATATCCATCCTACGGAAAACGTAATCACCGCGCGTGCGTACGTATGGATATCGTCTCCACACCGTGGTGTAATCAGTTTTTCCACCACCAAATTACATGGATGGGTTTAATGGTGTAGAGAATAACTTTATATAATTATTATAAAATCATACTGATTCTATGATATTATATCATCCACTCCAATACCATTCAATAATTATGGTATTGATACCATCGCTCGTGCGTACGTACGAATTACCGTCTCCACGATGCGATGAGATTCATTTTCCATGTTAACAATTCAAGAATGATTATTAAGTATATATAATAACTAATAATTAAATAAATTACATAATGATTCTACTGGATTTATGAATATATATAGGTATTTCATCTACTTAATTCCATTCAATTCAATAAGGAAACGAAAAACATCGTTCATGTGAACGTACGACCTACTGTCTCCATGAATAGTGTATTTCATTTCATTCATCTATCTATTATATATATATATATACTGAATATATATGATATATAAATCTTGATTTAAAATCTGGAAGGAATTAAATCATTATATAAGTAATAATAGTATCATGAACAACAAATCCACACACTTACGACAAATGAAAAGAATATTTCCGCAAATGTTTCTTTAACATGGAATTGAAAAATGAACGGGTAATATAAATACATAAGTGAAGCATATATGATATCACAAATATTATTATTATTCTGTTATAAGTTAATAATATTTTAAACCCACTATACAGGTGTCTCTGACACATAAGGTAGATATTGGAAATATGGTAAGGGATAACTTTTCCAATCTCATTTTTACCCGAGATTGTTTATTCGTAAGTATTTACAGGGGTTATTGTTTTCTTACATGCCCATGTTAAATAAAAACGTTTTCATTTATTTTTAAAGTCCTTTTACACAACTTTTTAATTTTACCACATGTTATGAACGAAATCTTACTTTTTTTACCATACGAGGAACTTTTTGACTTTTCTGACAAAAGTACGAGGAGAATGTTTTTTTACGGCATGATCAGATTTTTATGGTTTAGTTAATGCCTTATTTTCATGAATATTACTCTAAAAGATTTCATTATTATTTTCAACTAAAATCCTTTTATGGCATTTTGTGAAAATAAAATGATTTTGATGAAGAAAGGATATTTTCCTCAAGAATTCATTTCAAATGTCTTATCAAAACCATTTTCCATCTAAGATGACATTATTTCATATGTGTATGTTTCGAGTATAATGTCTCTATGATTTACATGGTTTCAATTTTATTATGATGAAATGATATCCATTTTTTATATATGGATTATTTTATGATGGGATGATGTTTATGAAACCCATTTTATTCTTTGGGTTATGATGAATGTTTTATGTTTATGGTGTGGCACACGTAAGAATGATTTCATTATGAGATGGGTGGGACCTATATCTCCCTCCAATTCATTGGTTAAATATTTATATCTCATGAGATATACATGGCTGGAACGTTAAGTTAATCCGGTTCAGTGATATAGGACTGGAACGAGGAGTGAACTCGATTCAAAAAGGGACTCTGTCCACTAAGATGGTATTGGCAGCAATGCCTTGGCTACTATGGAAATCATATCATGTGATTAATGTTTTTCTAAAATTACATGTTTTATACCCATGATATTTTATCATGATTGATGTTCCTTTATGATATATTCCTTACAAACTTCCATGATTTATGTCTTCGATCAATATTTTGATGTTTAGATTTTATATTCATGTTTTTGCGTTCAAATTTTTATGGATTGTTTTATGTTCTCTATGTTCACCCTTACTGAGAATCTGAGCTCACCTTTTTTATGTTTTCTTTTCCCTAGGATATAAAGAATGTTTTTAGGTAAGAAAACCAAAAGGGGAAGATCTTTATGGGAGATGTTGAAGATATTTCACCATGATTAGAAGATTGCTTTTCGGGTTTCCAAAGACACTAAACTAATACGGTATTTGGGATTCTATTTTTGTCATGTATTAAGTATTCTGAAAAAGTAATGTAATTTCCATGTACATCAATCTTTGGGTCTCTACACCTATTGTGCCCAGATGGAATTTCTTATCTTTTTTCAGGTATGTTTAGTAAACATGCGAGCTGGTTTTTGTAACTTTTGAACTGGTGCTCAAAATTGAAATCTGAGGGCACCAATGAACTCGCAGCACCATTAATCACATAGGGAGACCTCCACCTCGGCCGTATTAGGTCGAAGGTGAAATTTAAAATTTGGGTTCTTCGTGGAAAAGTAAAATAAAATAAAAATGTTAAACATTTTTATTTTTGTTGAAACCTCCCATGTGGATGTTATAAAGGTGGGGAACACCTGAACTAAAGACTCCAACATGGGTTATGGTGGTGTAGGCCACCCGAGCCTAACCCCCCCCCCCCCAATTTGAATTCTTCTGCGGGGACCACCCGACCCTTTAACCTACCACTTAATTTTCTGGAAGTATCTTGAACTTCTCCCACTTTAATTGTGCCACGCCCTTTGATTAATTATGCCAATTAAATGATGCCAACTTAATTGTGCCAATAATTAAAATTTCAAATCATAATTTATATTGGATCAGTATCCTTTGAGAGAGGATTTTTAGGTTGGAAAGGAGAGGGGAGAACATGTGGAAGAGGTTCTCCAATGATGAACGCCAACTATAAACTCTTCTCTTTAGAGGAATCATTCTCAAAACTCCGTCGAAGGATCCCTAGAAACGAACAAACCGATCATCGAGGAAATGTCATCATCACCATCTTCATCTTTTTCCTCTCCTCACTGACATCATTGGAGGAAACTTGTTTTGGGATCAACAAATGACAATTCGTCTCAACTGCGGTCAATCTTCAATCAAACCATCAAAGTAGGTGTGTGTTTTAAACTGATCAATGTTAAATTTCCTCTCACATTGAATCATTCTCCTTGATCAACTTGCTAAAACCCTAACGCAGAGGGTATGGGCCAATCAAATAGGGCCCAACCACTCTGCAACCATTATGGTTCTTTTGTGTGTTCTTCGTAATGGCGATGGCGACCGGTGCCGGCATTTGGCACCAGTGGAACTTGAGAACCGCCGACAGAACCACTGCCATCCATGAAGAAAGAGACAAACAGAGGGCAGTCGGTCAAGCTGACCACCAGTGAAGGCACGACATGCGACTGCACCGCACGACTAGCCATAAAGGACCGTTGAACCACTGCCTCTCCCACCCCACGACCTCGCCATCCCGCAGACCCCCGCGCCGCCCCGCAACCTCGCCACCTCACGGACCTCTATGATACCCCACGGTCTTGCAGCCCACCATGGCATCACATCCCCCTGGCCCTCTGTGCCACCCAGTGTCCCTCCGCGCCACCCCACGGCCTTGCCTCCTCATGGCCCTCTGTGCTGCCCTGCGGCCTCGCGCCGCCTCCGTGGACCCCGCCTCCTCCAAGAACCATGTGTCCTCCACGCCACCCAATGTGGTTAGTTCGGATCCAGAGGGTCAGCCCAGATCCAGTGGTCTAGACAAGACCCAGTGGGATGGGTCGGTCTGGGTCAGACTAGAACCAAGCCAACTTCAAACTTTTCTCTCTATCAACCATAAATTTGGCACCGGGCATCCATTTGACGAACCGTCAGTGGAAATAGAAACCTTGGAGAAACATAGGAACTTTGAGTATACCCCATTGGATATTTGGACAAATTTTTACTATGGTCAGGTTGGATCAAGCATGAATCCAATCGGGCCCTCGGGACTAAAAGGCTAATAACTCACAGTCTGGGCGTTTGATTGACGCACTTTCTGTTGCTTTACAACCCCTATGGCGTGGAAATACATTAGGTAACTTCTTAGTGGGACTTCGAGGCTGTTGGAGAATCGACTAGTTTCTTGACGAGTGGACCCTCCCAGAGATAGGCATGCTTAGTGCTGGAAATACCTAGTGTGATCCTATGTGGGTAAACACCTAGAGATCCTTCGTGAGTCAGCACCAAGCAATCCTGTATGTGTTATCACATAGATATTCTTCGTGGGTCTAGCTTTAATAGAGAAATATGATTGAATAGTTACATCTAATCATCTCTACTACCGTACCTATGAAATACCTAGTGTGAGTTGAGACAGTACCATTGTGGTATTCTTCTGTGTAGAATACCTGTGTGGTACTTACCTTCGTGGTGTTCCTTCCTTTGTGGAAAAGTTGAGCATTGGACTTTTGAGTTGGACTCTATGTTTCCTCATGATTGAGATGGGTATACTTGATAACTTAGGTATATGTATGGGCATATACCTAAGTAGGGTTGTCCGTCGTATTTCATGTTGTGTGGTTTATCCTTGGTGGATTTTGTGGGACCTTGAGGGTCTCGGGGTCCATACTAAGTATTGTTATACTCACACCTGCATGGGCTATGCCCGCACTTCGTTTTATTTGGTGCAGATGATGGAAGTCACTAATAGTGGACAAGAGTACCAAGACTGGAGGTAGATCAAAGGTGGACCTTAGACGAGGTGTACCGCAGAGACGACCAATCATGAGTTGTACCTACCCTTCAGGTAGGATCCTTGGTGGGTGTTCATAGGAGTTGTTCCATTTTACTTGTACTTTCAGTTTCTTGTACTTTCCATTTGGGCTTGTACTCTGGTCCCTTTTACTTACTGAATTCACTCTGTTTACTATTCATTTTACTTGAGTTTGTATCTTGATCTGTTCTTGGTTGCGTGTGCTTACAGGTTTTAAAAGAAACGCCTTCCCAGTTTAAGGGAAAATGCCTTCGGTGCTAGTCGCCAGCCCCTAGCCTATTGAAGGTTGTCTTGGGGTAGTCACGGAACGGGCCCCGGGGGATGGGTCATGGAAAATTGGTATCAGAGGAGTCGGTTCGAATGTATAAAAAAGGACTCTGATATTTCTTTTTAATGAAAATAGTGTTATGTGTAGTGTGTGTGGTTATTCGTTTAGGGAATCTAGTGCTGCTGTGGTGGCCTACGTATCCATACACCAGGACCCTGACATCTAATTTCTGACTTAGTGTAGGGAAACACTGATTTCGTGTGTGTTTTGAAGAGTATTATTTTTTATCTCTTTTAGTCATCTCACCAGGTATAAATTATTGTCAATGGAGTACCTATTTCTTTTAATGATACCTCCACATAGACGGCCTTCTAGGGTTCTGAGATTAGTACGCATTGATAACCCACTAAGCATTGAGGCCTCAGTGATGGCTCTCTTCTAGTAGAGGCACCAGCGAACGCACCAGTAGTACCATTACCTGTTGGAACACTGACTTCACTATCCCTCGAAGCAGAGGGTGCATGCCGCTTGAGCGCATTTCATGAGTTCCAGTGCCAGAGGCCACCCAGGTTCAGGGGAGAGATTGATCCACAGGTGGCTGAGGATTGGATGGAGGCTGTGGTTAGAGTTTTCCAACTGGTAGGGACACCAGCTGATCTCATAGTGATCCTTGTTGCCAGCCTTCTACAGGCAGTAGCATGTAGATGGTGGAGGTGGATGCTCCAGGTTCACCATGAGGTGACACATTTTTGGGTAGACTTCGAGAGACTATTTCGGGCAGAGTTTGTTCCAGCGACTCTTCGCACAGTCCGCATACATGAGCTTCTTCATTTTCAGCAAGGGAGCATGACTGTAGCTAATTACTCAGTGAGGTTCAATTACCTCTAATCCTAGTCCACAGATATGGTATGAGACCCATTCTTCAGGACCCAAACCATCGAGCAGGTTTTTAGGGGAGAGATCAGGGCTTCGATGATTTCTCTTAACATTTCGACATGGGAGGGGTGTTAGAGTGAGCCTTATTAGTGGAGAGTTTTCTTGCTGAGCAGTCACTAGGAGAAAGACCCACCACCAGATGTCACGTAGCAGAGTCTTTCACAGCTGACAACAGATAGATGTTGTAAAGGTACAAGAGGACAAAAACTAAAGGTGGATGACCGCATGATTTATGGTCAGTTGTGCAGGGCACTCGAGAAAAATCCATTCACGTGAGGAGCAGGCACTGTTATGCATGTGGCGGGTAGGGTCACATGGCTTGTGATTGTCCGAACCGTCATATAGATAATCAGCAGATAGTTGATGGACCGCCCAGGCAGAGATAGAGGTTCAACCAAGGATGTCCGTGAGGAGTAAGCGGACGTGGCAGAGGAGCTGGCCATGCAGCTGGCAGCGGGCGAGGATTCAAGATGTTACCGCCACAACCACTAGGTGGTCCACCCCGACCACAGGGAGCAAGAGGATAGGGAAGAGCTCAGCTTCAGTCATCTGAGGCCTACGACCATGGCTCTTCGGAGATGATTCAAGGTATGATCTGTGTCTTTTCCACCTTAACTCCAGTAATTATAGGCACAAGTGCCAGTCATTATTTTGTTTCAAATTCCCTCATTCAGAGCTCAGAGATTCTGACGAAGCCGTTGGCTCGATCATTTCAGCTAGAGACTCCTACGGGAGCGGATTCGACGATTACGTACTGGTGCCAGTAGTGAGAGCTTACTCTAGGAAGTGAGATCTTCGGTTGGGATCTTCTAGTAGTGGTATCGATGCCTTACAAAATCATCATGGGTATTGATTGGTTATATACATTCCATACTCAGATTTACTGTATAAGGCGCAAAGTGCTATGTGTCCGCACAGATGGGACCGGTTTTACCTTCACTAGCAAGAAGGGATCCTATGCAGCACATGATGGACTTACCTGGAGGAGAGTGCATCCAATCAGTCATCAGTTGGCTAGCCTCACACTCAATGTAGTTGATGTGGAGAGTCTGAGATATCCTGTAGTGGTGGACCAGTACGCAGATGTTCTACCTGATCATGTTTTGGGTCTACCTCCTCATGAAGAGGTGGACTTTTACATTGACTTGTACCCTAGGAAGGCACCGATATATACACCAACCTATTGGATGGCTCTCATGGATCTTCGTGAGCTGTGGGTACAGATAGAGGACTTATAAGAGAAGGGATTCATTCAGACCTATGTTTCTCCTTGTGCATCCCTGATATATTTCACCATGAAGGGGGATGGGAGTTTGAGACTTTGTGTCCACTATCGATGCTTGAACCAGGTGACCGTGAAGAACAAGTAACCACTTCTGAGGATTGATGACCTCTTTGATCAGTAGATGGGAGCACAGTGGTTCTCGAAGATAGACCTCAGATCTGGCTATCAGGAACTCAGAGTACGAGATGAGGATGTGCAGAAGACAACTTTCAGATATCGGTATGGCCGTTACGAGTTCTTGGATATGTTGTTCGGTGTAACTGATGCCCCAACAGTGTTTATGGGACTCATGAAAAGGATATTCTAGCCATACCTTGATCTATTTGTAGTAGTCTTCATTGATGACATTCTAATCTACTCGACTACTGAGGAGGAGCATTCATTTGGAGGTATTACTGGACACACTCCTGGAGCACCAGCTTTATGGTAAGCTCTTGAAGTGTCAGTTCGGGATCCGAAAGGTTCACTTTCGGGGAAATTTCATATCAAAGGCTAGAGTTGCAGTAGATCCAATGAATATTGAGGCGTTACATGCTTGGGATCCACCCAGGAGTGTGACGGAGTTACAAATTTTTCTAATATTGGTCGGATACTACCGGATATTTGTGCCAGATTTCTCCAAAGTTGTAGCACCATTTTTATCATTTATGTATAAGGGGAAACCCTTCGTGTGGTCAGAGAGATGCCAGTAGAGTTTTTAGGAGATGAGGTAGAGGCTGACTAGTGCCCCGTCTTGAGGCTTCTAGAGGATATCATAGGGTACGTAGTCTACTACGGCACATCAGGGACTAGACTCAGATGTGTCCTGATGCAGAAGAAAGTAGTTATCATATATGTTTCTCAATAGCTAAGATAGAATAAGAAGAACTATGCTAAACATGACCTGGAGTTAGTAGCAGTGATCTTCTCCTTGATGATTTAGTGACATTACTTGATGGGAGAGCATTTTACAGTCTACTCGGATCACAAGAGTCTCAGGTATATCTTCTCTCAGAATGACCTGAACCTGAGACAGTGATGTTGGCTTGAGTTCCTCCAAGACTATGACTTTGAGATAATCTATACTCCTGGAAAGGGTAACGTTGTAGAAAATGCACTCAGCAGGAGATCTGGTATATAGCTGCTAGGTGATGCGACAGAGCAGCTGGCTACTTTTGCAGATATCCTTTGTGGATTGTGATGGAGCAATTTTCCTTTAGTCTCTTACGGTCACTCCTCCACTTCTTCAGCGAGTCAGAGTGGCACAACATGAGGACACTAACTGCGAGACTCTGCATGCTTAGATATCCACGGGACAGACACCTAATGGATTTTCTGAAGGTGGGGAGCATGTCATTATCTTTAGAGTACATAACATGGTACTATTTTCACTTCGGGAGGAAGTGTTGAGGGAATTCCACACATCCCCTCTAGAGGTACATCTAGGAGTGGTGAAGATATACTAGGATCTCCGACGATAGAACTAGTGGCTGAGAATGAAGAATGTTATAGAAGATTTGGTCTCTTGGTGCCTCAATTATTTGCAAGTGAAGTTTAGGAATAAGGTACCAGCAGGAATGGTTCATTATTTATAGGTTCTAGAGTGGAAGTGGGATGGTATATCCATGGACTTCATGACAAGGCTTACAAGTACATCCAGTGGTCATGATTCTATCTGGGTGATCATCGACTGACTCACCATGTCGGCCCACTTCTAACTGATCACGGATTAGGGTTCAGTAGAGAGCTTAAGACACCTTTATGTGTAGGAGATTTTGCAGCTACATGGAGTACACTCGACGATGGTCTCTGATCATGATTCATGTTTTACTTCCAGGTATAGAAGGGGTTGTAAGAGGATTTCGGGAAACATCTTTGTTTGAGCACTGCCTTCCATCCTCAGATGGATGGTCAGACTAAGTGGACCATTCAGACCCTCGAGGGCATGCTACATACTTGTGTCCTCATCTTCGGTCATAGGTGGTATGATCATTTGCATTTGGTGGAGTTTTCATATAACAACAGCTATCACTCCACCATTGGGATGGAACCTTTTAATGTGTTGTACAATTGACCATGCAGATCACCTTTGTGCTGGACTGGCCTAGGGGTGTCAGCCCTAGTGGGACTAAAGATGGTACGGTCTACCATAGAGATGGTGCAGATCTTCCAAGGGAAAATGAAGACTGCATAGAGCAGGCAGAAGTATTATGCCGACAGGAGATGGAGACCTCTGGAGTTCAAGGATGGCGACCAAGTCTTTTTATGGGTCTTTCTTCGATGAGGTTTGCAGAGATTTGGCTGAGGTGGAAAGTAATCTCTAATGTTCATCCGAACCTTCCAGGTCCTCAGTAGAGTTGGTGAGAAGGCTTACTACTTAGTTCTTCCACATCAGTTGCACCAGGTTCATGACATCTTCCACGTATCCCAAATGAGGAGATATGGGCATGAACCTTCTCACGTCATCAACCAGGGTGATCTAGACATCGACGATGGGGTGACATTTTTGAAGGTTCCAGTGGAGATTGAGGATCGAACGAAGAGGGTTCTTCATGGATGGTTGATACCTCTGGTGCGCATTCGCTTCCAACACAGGAAACTCCTGGAGAGAACATGGGAGTGGGAGGCTCAGATGCGTTCTCAGTACCCCCACTTGTTTTCCTCATTTTTGTGATATGGATTTTTGGGATTACAACCCATTAGGTGGGGAGAATGTAAAGACCCAAAAATTCAATTTAAATATTTATTATTATATTAGAATTTTACGAGTCTTCAAAAATTTACGGCGCATGATTCTGAGGCCTGGTGTGCCCTAGAAATAATTTCTAAACTTTTTTCAGCTACATTTAGTAATCGTGCAAGTAGGCTTTTTTAACTTTTGAACTGATGCTCGGAATTGATATTTTAGGGTACTGATGAACTTACAGTGCCGGTAATCGCTTAAGGAGACATTCACCTAGATCGTAGTAGTTTTAGGGTGAAAGTTAGTTATCGGGCTTTTTGTGGAAGAATAAAATAAAATAAAAATGTTTAACATTTTTATTTTTGTTGAAACCTCCCATGTTGATGTTATAAAGGTGTGGAACACCTAAACTAAAGCCTCCCACATGGGTTATGGTGGTGGATACCACCCAAGCCTAAACCCCCCAAATTTGAATTCAAAGGTGGGGACCAACTGACCATTGAACCTCCCACTTAAATGTGGGGAAGTCTCTGAAACTTCCCCCACATTAATTGTGCCACACCCTCTGATTAATTATGCCAATTAAATGATGCCAAAATTATTGTTCCAAAAATTAAAATGTTAAATCATATTTTATGTTGGCACATTGTCCTTTGAGAGTGAATTTTTGGGTTGGCAATGGAGAGGGGAGAACTTGTGTAAGAGGTTCTCCAACAAAGAACGCCAATGAAGAACACTTCTCCTTTGACGAATCTTTCTCCAAACTCCATCGAAGTATCTCCAATGACGAACGAACCAAAGATTAAGGAAACACCTTCATCACTGACTTCATCTTTTTCCTCTACTCACCGACATCGTTGGAGGAGAGTTGTTTCGGGATCAACAAACGCCAATCTGTCTCAACTGCGGAAAATATTTAACCGAACCATCGAAGTAGGGGTGTGTTTTAAATTGATCAATGTTAATTTTCCTCTCAAATTTATTCATTCACCTTGATTCACTTGCTACCTCCCTAATACGGAGGGTACGGTCCAAACAAACATGGCCCAACCCCTCTGTAAACATTATGGTTCTTTTGTGTGTTCTTCGCGATAGTGACTGCGACCGGTGCCGGAGTTTGGCACTAGTAGAACTCAAGAATTGTGGCCGGAACCACGGTCATCCATGAAGAAGGAGACAACATAGGGAGGCTGGCCAAGCCGGCCGCCGACGACGGCCTGACGCGTGACCATGCCACACGGCCAGCCAGAGAGGACCATCTCATTATGGCCTCCGCCACCCCGTGGCCCTCCACGACCCCTCACCGCCCTCCGTGCTGACCCACTACCTCACACCCCGCGGCCCTCCGCGGCACCCCGCGGCCCTCCGCACCGCCTTTGTGTCTTGCAATAATGAAAATGAATATAATCATCTACATGACCACTCATTGAAAACATTGAAAATTTAGGATGACAATACCTCTCCCATAACCTCTCTCACATTAGCAACGATAAATATAACCTCATATTACTTACCATATTAGAAAATTTTACCAAATACTCAAAAATGGATGAAGAAGAGGATGATCTTGGGAAATCCCCTTTAGAATTTGTGGAATGAGACTCCACCACCATTAATGATCTCAGGCATGTGATTCTAGGGATAGAATAATACTCGCGGCTTATGTGTATTAGTTTATCCATGCCTCTCCAGGAACTATAGATCTATATTGAATTTCTAAAGAAACATCAATATGTTTTTTCTTTTAATTATATTAAAATGTAATAGACAACCCCTTATGTGGCTACCCACCATATAGGATTAGCTGATGACCATCACAATTTCATATAGGTAGATAGGAGGATTCCACCCTCCCATGCCACTAAATTGTAATTAAAAGTTGAAAAGTTGATGAAATATGATTTTTTTCATGATAATTAAAATAGATAATATGTCTCCCCAACATCATCATTGTAAGGTAAATTAATTGGAATATTATGGTCCACATAAATTTTAGAGACCATTATTTAATGTTATAGATGTAAAACATCCCTTTGTCGATCACATAAATCTAGAAAGATGAATCAAATTGATCATATTCCTTTCCCATCATGCATTGGTATTCAATGTACTATAAAATAAAGATGGACCATGATGATGAGGAAGACACATCTATTAGAGCATGTCAGAAGATAATTTACAATCATTTCATACATATTTAATAATGAATTCTGGTTCCACTTACCAATTCTCTATACATCATATATTTAATACCATATTTTGAATAATTGAGAAATTTTATGTTGATGACAAAGTAGTAAAATCTCAAGGGATATGTTATCACTTAATGGGTCCCCAAAAAATCTACAAAAAGTTTCTATATTATAATTTTTAGATGAAACCTCGAATGTGTTCATTTGGGGTAAAATCAGGAAAATTCATTAGATTTCTGGTGTTCCACTATGGTGTTGCGGTTGACCCAACAATGACTAGTGAAATCAAAGAAAGGTAACATCATCATATTATCAATGAACATAGAGGGATCTAGAATATCCTGCCCTACATTAACGGCTTCCTATCTAACCTAACCAGAAAATCACTCCACATCACCATGTTAATGAATTATTTAGTCTCTTAACAAAGTTATGTGTACTTACATGATTCTTTTTAGAGTCTAAAGAAGTATTCACTATGCTCACGATTCATGATACCATTGGTGTATAGGAAATTCATAATGTTATATGTGTCCTCCATGGAATGATCACTTAGAACTCTCCTCATACATGAATATGGTATGGGGAAAGAGAAACAATCTGTAATACCTAAATATAATTAAACTACGTTCTATGACCAAAAATTATGATTTCAATAAGAGCGTCCTCACATTTTTTTACAGTGAAACATATTTTGAATTACATGAAGCACCACAAATTCTACTTGATCTCTCATATATAATCGCTTAAGTACATTGTTTTCTCTCTAATATAACTGTGTGTTAGGTATGGTTGGAAGTTAGTCTAAAAAATATAAAATCTTGTTCATTTCATAGAATGTAGTGAAAGGGAAGGACCTGCATGATTTCATTGCACCACATAATTCCATGAAATGTACACTAATGGACACCATACATCCAAACGAACAGGTTTTCTGTGACCATGACACTCCCCAATCATGGGAGATTTGGATGGTACCTTTAGAATTATTTTTTAAAATTTGATGGAAATACAATATTTATATTAGGTTGTTTTAGGGATTTTATTTTTTTTCTCTTGACAATGAAAATTTTCCCTATTCTTTTTCATCGTCTGAAAGATGCACTAATAACAAGGAAGATTATCATGCCCTCATTACTACTTTGGAACTATCCCCATTACTATAGATATCCTTCTCAAATATAAAAGGGGATTTAGATCTACTCATAAAGAAAATAAACATTAAGTATGTGATTCGAATGAATAATTAGCACCTCTCTTGGGTTATGATAGAGGACTGATAGAATATTTCCTATTTGAATCAACAATACATCACCTCCCTTGATCAAATAACTATAATTCCATTTCATATTTTCATATATCCTTAGTCATGGTCGACCCTATTTAGGAAGATGTTTTTATCTGTATTCCACACCGATGGATGGTATCACCAATTATAGTTTATGATGTGAATGTAATCAATCATATAAACACAACCCTAGAGTGTGATGAACCGATATCCACCCATAAATGGATGAATCCTATAATTTATTATTTCCAAAATTGGACTCACTGTGTATGCTGATATGAAAGGGAGAAGTCACAATTATGAGATGTGAACATTACCCATCAGGACAGGACAAATGAAAATAGTAACTCTACAAATGTTTCTTTGGTGGATTCCCCCTTAGATTCTTAGAAGAAAGAGAAGTTCTCATCTTCATGAAATATGCCAATTTAGGATCCCATGGTAGACATCAGTCTAGGAACACATTCTCCCATAAAATTATGATGATTGGTTACTAAGGAAAGAAAATGATTTAGGAATATGTAGAATTCCAAAGGAAATTTCATGAATGAATGATTCGTGAAAACATCATCCATTAATCCCCAAAATTTCTATATAAAACTAAATATTCTAGGATATTTATCATATGGGGAATGGATATTGTGGGGTTATTTACCCCTACCATAGTTATATAGTTTATGTTTGTCCATACTAATACCAAATTCATTCCCAAATTGGATGAGGTAATACCTCTCATGTAATTTAGGGCGAATAATATGGTTAAATTAAAAAAATTCAACATCATCAACTAATTTAGAGTCCCTCACAAAATATTGATGGACAATGGAAACAACATTAATTACTCCAAGATGTTAAAAATATACAAGGATGACAAAATTAAGCCCAAACATACATACATCCAGATATAATAATATGGAAAAGGTATATTTTACAATTCCCATAGAAATCCAGTCTCCCTTACTTTGAGTATCTATTTGTGGACACCACTAAAATGATAATCAATCACAAAAGAGGCTAGATGTGATATAATTTTTAAATGAAAAATGATATGTTACACAACACGAGCTTGAATTCTATTAGAATTGGAATGTATAATCTTTTAAAAAATTGGTTCTCCTCCACTCATTCCATCATGGAATAAAATTTATTACATATTAGAACCTCAATCATAAGATGAAATAAGCCTCCAATGAAAGAACATAAATGGGAAGGGTCCTATGTCATAAATATGGTATATTCAAATAGAACTTACTCATTGGAAACAACATATTGGGATCATATCATACCCCCAACAATGGGAAGTTTCTCAATATACACTTTTCATAGCTAATTAGATGATCCCTCATCATGTTACAGTGACATTAAACTAGATACAATTCCTTGATCATACAACATTGAAATGTGCAATATCTCTAGGTCACGTGATGTTAAACCACATAATAGATATTTCCTTAAAAATGATTATAAAATATATTTAAGGATTAATGGTATAAATAAAGATAGATGCATGGTTTCTTATTTCCTAGAAGAATGAATTTAAACAATACATCATCTTATGTCCTTATCATATGAAGATAAATTCTATTGAAGGAATCCAAGAATCATGAATTTAAACAACTTGGTATCCTATGTCTAGACAAAAATACATTAAAATACATTTTATAATATGTACTGGAATAAATAACTTAATCTAAACCACACCCATTGATGAAAATCACTCCATTGGTGAATCAATAAATATGAGATAGGACGATGTGAATGTAATGAAATAGTCCCCTATCCCCAATTGCGAGTCAGATCCACAATAGGTAATCCTTCTATGAATGTACTATATGTGGATTGATTATCATTCGAATGAGATATGTAGTGATTCCAAGATCTCAAATCCTAGGTCTATCCATTATATATTACTCCTGGTCATAAAACATCATATTTTGCAACAATATCTTCAACAGATAATGTTAAATTGGAGTCTTACATTATGTACTAAGTGTAGGAATTCTTAGGATACCATCTTTGGATAGATCACTTAAAAATCACGGGATTCCTATAATTATATTACTTAATGAATTTCATGGAAATGTTTATAAGTAATTATGTCTTTTTTTGTATTAGGTAACCTTCATCATTAACACAAGATTTTAAAATAGTTTTTCAATGTTCATACAAATATTATTAAATTTCATGTTTTTCCAGAATTCTATATGGATTTATTCTCATTCCATTAAGATACATACAAAATAATATGTCCTACATTTTTTCCCAACAACCACATGATGTGAAAGGCCCTTGTACTTTCCTATAATCGGCTCAGTTTGCTGAGAGAAAACTATTCCATTCATTATTTCTCTCACAAAGAATAGCTCATGTGGAATTAGGAATTCTGGTAAGGGAATCCCCACATGAGCATGGAATATCAGTTCTTGTAACTTTTAACATAGCCTTAAATACAAGAATAAAAAAGGCGCACCATGATTCATTTATGCATGATGTTAAACTGCAAAGATGATGTCTCCTACATACTGTAAAAATATTCATTACTAGAGACATCTACCTAGAGTAATAGTGTACTTGTTTTTTATCTCTAACCAAATATCATTCATGAATTATGTTTTCATTGATTCCTATCACTACCAGATAAATAGTGACTCATATATCATGAGTCCTATGACCCACTACAATAATTTATAGGAATAATTAAACCCTATGTTTAGGGGCCGCACCTCAATCGAGAGTGTATGATTCAAGAAATAAATGAGTTTTGATTATTATTACTGTGTAATATAAAGTGATAACTGGATCTCCAATCACTAGTTTAGGCACAAAATAAAAACTATTCCCCTCCTTACCTATGGGTCAGACCTGTGTAGAGAGCATTAATTAAATTATTATTCCAAGACTGATTCATGCTTTCATAAGATACATAATTACACTTGGATAATCAATCATGGGTTCATCTGGTATGTATAAGATGATAAAAATACACCCCTACCCACATATTTGTAGGACCTATTTTTCGATCCATCTAAGAACTACACTTGTGCAACTCAGTCGACTACCTAGTTTTCCATTGTTTTTTACGTCGGGCATAGATGATGGGAGAAAAGAGAACATTATAAGACACTTTGGGTGATATGAATGATATGTACCTCATATTGGGAACTAAATTAAAGAAATATGACATTAAACCTCATGAAAAAAGGTTTTCACATTAAATAGATCATTATCTCTGATGGATTTATATCCATGAATCACATGTTTTATTCCCTCACATAAAAATGTGTTTAATATATTTTGGAATATACATTATGTTGGAAAAAAACTTATTTAATCATGAATTTTATTAGAACGATCATCCTATCATCTATATCAGATCCAACATAACCCATTCCTTGATTTTATACCCATCTCATAGAACACCAAATATCATTGACTTTATTTCTCTTTGATCATCATTGTAGAAACTTTTTAAAAGTGACTAGTTCTTCCAAACATGGCCTTGGATCCCAAAAAGGAACCCATTAGATCTAGGTGATATTATCTCTACCACATGGTACAATATAGACTCCCACCATTATAATTAGTAGATATGTACATGCTGGAACACACCTCTAGTTAACTAACATATTCTTAAGATATTACTTACACATTTCATAACACAAATATTCTAGAGGATTCATATATATTCAATGTTGAACATATTTTTATTAAAACCTTATTCAATGAAAATTTTTGACATCTTATCCTTGTATCCTTCCATTTTGATATATTCATTATCTATGAAGACCAAAATAATCTGATTTAGTCACCACTTTCTCTTGTGAGTGAGTGAGATCTGAGACGAGAGATCACTTGAAAGGGGATTATTATAGAATCATTCGTCCCCTTACAATGTGTATAAGTAAACCTATATAAGAACATCTATAAAATTATCATATAACTCTATAAAAGTTGTGTATATTCACACAATATATCCTTAATTATTTATGAGTTAGATTTATATATGATTAGATTGTGCAAAAGACAAATCTATGCAATAATGGCTTCCTAAAATGTCTACCCAATAATATTAATTTTCAAATATATATGGTTATTCCTATACCAAAATTTCACCAACCACTATAAAGTTCCCCTATGGATATCATGAACAGTTTCATGTTTTAATCTTGGTTCATAATTCATGATGTTAAATTGAAAAGAAAACAAGAGTATTTCATGACATTAAACTACATGATAGATATGTCCCCATCACATGATATAAAAATGAGGGGGCAATCACCCAGCATAATTCCTTTTCAAAGGAATTCTTGAACCTGGCCCTGATTAACTATAGTATGGGATTCTCTCATTATCTTTTATTAACATGAAAAAACAAATCAAACATCAGGTCTTGTGCTCTTAGGGTTTCAAAAAGAAATTCACTACAATTGGAATAGAATATAGATCTCTATATTTTACCATGATAGCAATTCATAAGGGGTTTGACATAATAAACAAAGGCATATTTTTATCCTTGTGAGCCAAATTTCATCATGGAAGAACTCAAGAACATAGAGTATTCTGGTTCATCCCTATAATGATTATCTAGTATCATTACTCATGGTATAAGAACATTTAGACATTATTTAAAACATTTTCATCCACCACTATCAGATATGATAGGTTACACACTATCCTAGGAATCATAATTAGGATATTTTGTTGCATTATCCTCTTACTAGGTCCATGTGTTTCATGACCTTAATCTGTGTTAACATTGGTCAAGGATATATGACCTTAATCATTATCCTTTGATGAAAAAATAAAAAAAACCTTATACTTCTATTGAAAAGTATATAAAACATAAAGGATGAATTACCAAAAAGGGTGTCCTATGAAAAATACATGTCTCCTATTAATAAACTCTTTATAACAGCAGTTTATGAAAAATTTAGATTAAAAATAAATAAGGAATAAATAACATTGTTCCCACTTTGAGTCCAATGTTAATGATAATCCACCCTTTCTAGACCCTCAGGTATAGGATAATGTTATAGTAATGATTATTTACATCTCCTCTCCATTATAGAATTTTGACTAGGTAGTGACACAACTATTACTATTCTTGTAACCTTCTTTAATCATACAGTTTGAATAAACTACCTTTATGTTGATGATAACCGAGATGAAAGAAATAGTTACTCTTGTTGGTATCTTTCTCTTGGAATCCAAGAGACCTTGTTATTATGTGGTCATGTTTCATGTATATAGTAAACTACTAATAGGAATTAATTCATTAAAATTGATCTTCAAGTCCCAATATGTACTTCTTGAATACTATAGTTATTATATTGATAGTGTGGAACACTACATACTCCTTCCCTAATAAATGGTGTACTTTTACCCCTAGTATAGAACTCTAGTTAACTTACATGTTCCTAGAACATAATTTATAAACCCCATAGACAAAAAATTCAAGAATATTGGATATCCTCAATGTTATGTCCCTATGTGTTGTACTAGATGTCAATTCAATAACATGAAACTCAATTCATGAACCTTTTTATGTCCCACAACACATGAATTATAATGACATGGAGTAAGGTATGATCCTGGTAACCAAATGATAAACTACCCATGGGTTTCAAGCCCCTTGAATAGATTTATTTTCACTACCAACATAATCCCAAAAATGTTTGAGTAATCATGAATCATCCCTGGTTCTGGGTAAAAAATATTAAGATTCTTATTTTTGTAATGATATAGTAAAAAAATGCTTTATCCTAATAACTGGAGACATATCCTTCTTGTAGAAAATGAAATCCAAAGCTCATGAGACCGAAAGACAACAAAGTAGATCCTGGAACCTAATGTGGTTTTGGATTTTCCCTTTTATGTCTACCCCATTCTATATTCATCGGTTCAAAAATATAGTTAATGACTTACTAAAACCATATTCATACAATCCATAGGGAATCAACATCCATAATATTTTATCATCCGCAAATATAGTATTCAGAAGTATTGGATGACCCTTGGAAATGATTTAAGTCACATCAATATGAACATTCTCTTTATGCATAAGGGATTCTGACTAAAAAAAAGATACATTGCCCCTGTAGGTAAGTAACAATAATACCCATGAGCCCTGATAATACTTTCATAGAACCTGTCACCATATGCTATTTTTGGTTATCCCTGGCATGTCGTTCCCATTCAACTCATGATCCCTAAGAACACCATGGAATATCTCATCACCTTAGGAATTTTTGGTTAATCCTCAGTATGTATTCCCCCGTTTTTTTCATGCCCTTACCGCATGATCATTAACTAAACAGAATACCTCTTTATCATATGACATATACATTCATCAAAGATGTCCCAAAATAATTATATAAAAATGAATGGTATTTTTTACTCCAATAATACCATACAATAAACTATTTGGATGATGAACATACATAATGAAATTAGACTACATGACAGAATTACTTACCAAATGACATTAAACATCATAGCAGGAATCCTTACAACATGAATTTAAATGATATAGAGAATATTACATTGATAAAAATATATTACCATTAATAAACGATATAATCTATAGGACCCTAAACTACAATAATTGATTGTATTTTCTAGAATACCCTATACAACAACACAACAATGGTCTTGGTGGAAAGAATATAAAATATCCAAATAAATGTGACACAATTATTTCTAGTTTGAAAAACTAAAAATGAATTCCAAGAAAAATAGAGTCTCTTATCACTGGACCTTCACTTTTTTGTTACCAGGGAAATTTTTATTGTTGATAAATTTGAAAAGGCATAAAACTTGACAGGTCATAAACACGTAAGAGGGTGGAATAAGAAAAATAAAATTCTATGGACAATAAACATTTCCTAAATGGAACATCGGAAAACATTTAGGCAACATAATGTAAGAGATACAATGTTTTCGGGCCCACATTATGTCCCTAGAAAATAAAAACCAAGATATGATTTATATTTCCAATGAATTAGGAAAAAACATAGAATTATCACTTTAAGAAATATAATTACACAAATTATCTTTTCAAATTAGGTGATCTCTAGAAAACATGGGTAGAAAAATCATTGAGGAATATATACTTGATAGTCATTCAAAAGAAATCTATTTTGATATAAAAATTAAAATCATTGATTTTGGGTTTACAAAGTATTATTCAAAGTATGGGAATCATTGACGAATCTTACATCCTCGGACCATTGAAAATTCATGCACATCCTGAATGAAGAAAAGTTATAAAATGTCATATAAAGTTCTAAATGTTCATTCATTAATAAAGTGCACAGAAAGAGTAATATCCATATCTTAGAGCCTCTCCAAGCAGTCCATTAAATCAAAAACATATGTGGTTATACTATAGTAAAACAATTGATTGGATGAATCTTCCAAAACATACAATGAATGGATGGTGGTATCTATAGAATGATGATGTGCGGTTATTTATAAATCCTCTACCTCCACATATGGATGAAGTATATAAAAAATTATGATAACTCCTGAGATCCTTTCTAACTAGTCACCTATAAAATTTGATGATTCCATAATAAGGTATCTCGAAACATCCACATGCTCTTCATGTTCATCTATTTTTTCAATCATGATATATCTGAGTGCGTAGCTAAGATACTGTGTGACATTTTTCTCAAGTTCCTCTAATACATCCATTATTTAATGAACTAAAGATCCTGTATAAAAAAACTGCAAAAGAACCTTCTCGTATTTTAACAATCATTTTTTATTTAGGATGATTTCCAAAATGATATCACAAAATGGATGGCTATAAAGGTGTCATGTCACCATAACCTGAATGAAATGGTGAAATCATTCGTATTGGACATGAAACTTCTATAAGGGTGTCTCAGTGATTGCAGAATGAATATGATTCCAGATTAGATTTTATTATGCATAGTTCTTTGCATCTATATGGGTAGGGGCATAATAAAATGACAAATTGATTGAGCATAGTTAAAAACCAAATGTTTAGAAGTAAGGGTTGTATGAGATGATGAAGAGGAAAGAGAAAATGTTACATGCACTCTCCTCTCAAATTATGTATCATCCATCGCTAATATTGTAAGACTAGCTTCCATAATAATTTATGTCCCAGCAATTGGATGTTTTTCACATTGATGAGAACTATTATTTGTAGGATTTACTGATTCATGAATTAACTACATTACTGATAAAGATAGGTGGTTAGATGAAGTAAAATGTTTTTCTACCTATTGGACCAATTAATCCAGAACACCTCTCATGTAGGCTTCCACACAAGCCATAGTATAATAAATATATAGGATGATAGGGGTTCCATCATGCCAGATAATTATCTCATAGTTTGTGTATTCACAAGATTATATAATCCAAACATGGATAATAATCCTTGGATTTCATTCTACCTATAGTCCAGCTGAAGGGAAAAGATAAACACTTTAAATGTAGTAATTTTTCTGACTAAACCAATAATTGGTGTAAGGATAAAAAATAAAAAATTCTTCAACATGGGATGAAAGAACAACATACCAAAGAGAAATTTTAAAAAATCATTCATCAATAGAGACACTAACTAATCAGTGTGGGATATGTCATGATTTTGAAATGATTATTAAATCTCATCATGTCAATTAGAGCAACAGAGACACACTACATTCCCTCAACCACAGAAATATTTATTTTCATGTGATATAATTAAGCATTAGGGATACCAGTACTATTATGGTATTTTTAATAGTTTAAATGATCTCATATCCATCCAAATAATAACTAGAAGCGTCCTCCAATCCTGTAAGGGTTTTTCCTTGTAGGATATGCACCAAGAGATGGTATGGTTGATAAATAGTTACTATGGTGAGATTGAGAGTCCCCCCTACGCTAATCGAGCAACTATCAGAAGTGTGCTACATTGGATTTCCATGAGTGTGTCATCATCCATGAAAATATATCCATTCAAAAACATTGAAAACCCTATATATAAAAATTCTTGTGGATACCACATGTCTCACTTGGTATCCCCATGAGGCATACTATGCATCCTCATGTATTTCTCAATATGTACAAACACTATCATGCACCTATCCAGATGGGAAATGATGAGGGTGTATAATGGTCAATTATGTCACTATATGGCTGAGAAATATGTTGATCAAAACTATAAAGGAGATGGGATGGAATATATTTATCTTTTTATTTAAATTATCCTTCATAATGGTATGAATTTTCATTTTTGAGGATAGTGTTTTTACGGGTTCATCCCAAATATCTACTATAGAAATAACCTCATGATATATATCTCGACGTTCAGATATCACTCCCAAATAATAAATGACTTGGAGGATTATCCCTACTTTTCTATGGTACATAAGAAATGAATTAGTTCTTAGACACCAATTACCGATCATCTCTTTGAGATATTTTGACTAAAGATATACGATGAACTCTAAAATCTATGCTTCCACATAAAATTGAATGGCCTTTTTTGGTTGGATAATTAAGAAAATATCTTCCTTAAATAGACTAACCATTCATATTATTCATTAAAATAAATTCTAACAAATATTTCCCATTTATATATCTATATTATTCATAGATTATTGATGTATGAGACAAGTATGATTAAATAAAATTGGGAAATTAGATAGTGGGAAATATCACAACTATTTATACCCTAGTTGGAGTTTCCTAAAATATGTGATTATCCCTGGTACAGTGTGACTACAAAATGGAAATCCATATATAATTTTGTTTGAAAATATTCAAGGTAGGATGAAAGAAAGAAAGATGGAAGGTTGAATTCTGGATAAAGTATGACAACATCATCCTAAAACCCAAATATGCATGATGGAATCTAGTATGATAGGGGACACCTGTAAATTTTAGGAGGGTGATCATCCATTAATGTAATGTATTTTTAGATAAGGTTATATCGAGGGTCCTAATTTTGATTCCTATAATTCATGACCCCTGTATGGATGTATTAAATAATGTCTTATAAATAGAATCCATTAGGATAAATAAATATGAACAAGTTATATAGGAAAAAAATAATGTTTCAAATATTAACATGAATTAGATAAAATTAGGTGAGTGATAAGAACCATGAAGGGATTTTTGATTGCATGACATGATACGTGTATCATGAATTAGATGACCCATAGAGACCTCATGAATTGCATGACCCATGAATTATCTCATTATTACATGATCTATTGTAATAATAGTGATTTTGTGACCTTGACAAGGTATCCCAATCTATATAAACAGTAATATATCATGATACTAAACTAATAAGATGAAGTGGAACCCCTAAGAATCCTATCTAATTGAGGATAGTGTCTATGGTTCAAGAAAATTGTCGATCATTGGTTTGTATTTCATTAGATTATGTTGTAATAAAAAGAAGTCAAATGGGGTGAACATGCTATCACATTTCATGAAGTAGTATATCTAAACCATCATCAAAAAAATTCATGTAGAGATATATCAAAAAATAGATATTATGAAGAGATAATTTGAAGGAGTCACAAGATGGAAGAAATTTCAAGGGATATAAACTTCAACAGCACCATAAAATGATCTTCCCCTTGACTCACTATTTATAGGATGCTTTTTGGAATACCAAATTTCACCTAAAGGAAAAAATTTTCCCATGAAACCAATCATCATAAGCCTAAAGAACTCATTAAGGCATTTAAATTCTACATAACTGAGTCCTTTCCCTAGTGAATTTTTCTCATGATGTGTTGAATTTTTTTATGACTATAATATATTCACCATAAATTCTATAATTAAATAAATACCCTAATAAGGGGTATTATTTTCTCCATGAAACAAATGAAAGAGTATAATGAAGTATAAGAGGTTTAATCACACAGAATAGATAACATCCAAAAGGTAAAAAAATGCATAACCCTTGGGAGTTCAAGTAAACAAATCATGCATTGTGAATTATCCTCTTAGTATCATGCTAAGTCCCTCTCATAAAAATTATTTTTCATTCCAAGGAATCCGCACAAGCATTGGTGACCCTAAGAAGGTATCAAAACAAGTTCCTATAATCATGGTAAATGTTAATTGATATATTACAAAGAATACCCCCAAATACCAATAAAAAATAATGTCAAAAAGGACAAAAATATTTATGAAATTGATAGTAATTTTTATCTTCATATGATGTACTTATTTGATTCTAAAGATCTCAATGTTCCCCAAAAGACATGTCAACATTTTCTCTTGGGATCATGTTAGTGTTTCACATTTATCATTAAAAGGACTAAATAATTGTATATTCAATCATGTTCTTCCCAATAATATTGATATAATTTCTTGGGTATCTCCCTATACAATTCTCACACACCATTGTGAGATCCTACAGTTTTCACATAATACATTTTCGATATGAAGAATAAATATCCATGAAAATTATCACACGCTATTGTGAGATATCCTACTAATCATGTAACACCATGAAGAAAAACCAATAATAAAATGATAAAATTATAAAATAAAGAATAAAATAATGTATAAAAGGTGTATACCACATTCAAAGTAAAGATACTTTGGTTTTCATAATAAGGTGTTACTTATCCGATGAAATTTCTCTTAATCGTGTGAATAATCTTCATTGAGTATGCATGATCTTATGAGATTACCCAAAAAGTTAATCCTAGTCACATGAAAGGCCTGTGAAATTTCATCTTAATAACACAAAGTTCCCTAGGAATTTCATCATTGATCACGAAAAAGGCTTCCCATTGTTGTCCTAATCTTATATAGACTCCTAGACATGTCTACCTGGTCTTGTGAAGGTTATTTTACATGTAAAAATATCATTATAAATTTCATTGATAATTGACATTTCAATTGAATATGGTGATGACATATTTATCTCATTGTCTTCGTTCAGCATGAGAAAAATTGGACAACATGTGATAAGATCATGTGTAGTGCACGATGTGAGTAATCCCTCTATTGACACCATCTCATATCATAGAAATTAATTCCATGAAAGGTGGAATAAAACAATGAAATCAAGGACTATAAATATATCCCTTATCCAAAAAAGACACAAAAAAAAGAGGAAACTAAATTGATACACATACAAAGAACATTACACCCCTGGGAGATCAGAAGAGTGGGCCTCCCGTAGTGAAAATTCATGTGATTTCAAGAGTGTTCTGCCAGGTAAAATTCAATGAATAACATAAGTGATTATTCAACATGAATATGTGGTTCATGTTATCAAACTATATAGCATTCTAGGTTCCATTGGTGTGTCAACTAGATTATATTATGGGGTTTTCACAAGTATAATCAATCATACGAAACCTAAATAAGGTAATTCTTGAAAAATGGGGGAACATATTCAATAAAGAAAAAAATATAAGATACTTACAAAAATATGGAAATGAAATAATTAATGTAAAGTAATTATTATCCCTAGATGAGCCATATGAATCATGTGATAGCACCAAGTAAAATAACCCAAGTCATTCATGGTCCTTAGGACATGTCACCCAAACCATGGGACATCGTCAAGATATATTGGCTAAGTCATGCAACACCCCCCAAACATATCATCTTTTTCATAAGAAACACTCCACAAATGTCATTTAAATTGGGTGAAATCCTATAGAAATATCATCCAGGTAATTTGACACCCTTCGATAATGTTATTCCAATAATTCAATGATTATAAGATATTTTATCTAGGTTATTTGACTCCAGACATGTCCGTCGATTCATTAGATTTCCACTTAGTATGTAAAATGTGTCATGAGAGTGTCTGTAAATATTTCTTCTAGGTATCTATGACATGTCTAGACATCCCTCTAAATGTCATATAGACACCCAATACATTTTAGGTAGACAATCTGGACACGTAAGGAAGAAACCATGGGATATGAAAACTTGGACAAGTAATCATTTTTGTCATACAACAATTGAATATGAGAACACATATTACTATCTAAAAAAAATATGTTGGATTTTTTCATAAATACCAAACTATAATTGGATCCCATCTCAGTGTGTGTCTGACCATTTCACATACACTCTGACCCACATGACAAAAACTCCAATATGGGTTCATCATTCTGCATTATTCATTATCATATTGATAAGAAAACTGAAATATTAGGACCCTAAACACCTTTATAAGTGGGATACATAGGACTACTTCCTTGGAAAAAATATGCATATCAATCAACCTGTAAGGACCTCCAATTTTATATATATCACATTCATATGTGATGATACTGATAAATTTATATCCCTTGTTTCTCACACTGATCGTTACCTACGCTGACTAAGAGACTTTCAATGATCATATCATTTATATCTTCATTTTTTTCCATCTAGGGAAACCTTAAAGTGTAGGTCCCTATTAGAAGAATAATATGAATAAACCCCATAATGGGAATATACCTCAGGGTATTTCCTAAAGTGAAAACTAAATTATGATGACTCTAATTACTTTTATAAACAAGACATGGATGAAAACATCCTGATACATGATATCCTTACCTATTTCCTATGTTCCATCATATTTTTTATTCATCATGAAATTAAGAGAAACAACATAAATAATTTACATGGGTTTTTGTACCTTTTAAATAGAGTATATTGTTTATTCCTTATAATGGTTCAATCCCATCCCCTAAATATAAATCACCTTTTGTGTGGTAGTAAACATCAAAGTGCTAGATTAATTGGATTCAAAATATAAGCAGCTACATGTATTAAGAAATATTGTGAATCTAATTAAGAACCTAATATACATATAGATATCCTCATTAATGGGGATACCCTCTATATATATAAGGATTGGACACTTGATCGTTACTCTATGGTTGTGGTTCTGTATCGGGATTATGAAAAGATTCAACAAAATATAATAATTCTTTGAGAGAGTCCCAAAATTAGCCATAAATACCCCCATGTTTTGATGAGTCTGACCTCTAAACATGTACACTATGGTGTATTGTTAAGGGATATTGGTCCTAAAACCCTAATTTAATTCCTAATTTTGAGAATAGTGTTTTCACCTTGTAAGATGTTGGAGTCTTCAAGAAATTTTTATGAATATAAAATGGTGAACCGAGTGTAGGTGATTTTTACCCATACATGAACCCGTAAAATCACCCATAAATAATGAAATAAAAATATTATACCTAGTGTGATGGCATTAAATTAATTAAAAACTATATAATTATAGACATCAGCTTCATTTTCTCATTAACCTATGAGACCACTCAATATTCGAATGAAACAAGCACTTATATTGGTTTAGAAGGTATATATAATTCCATACTAACAAATTTTACTATGAATATAATAATTCATTTTATTCAATGTTTTATTTATGTTTTAACTTTCTTTTTATTTTCAATTAAATGTTACCAAATATATCTTGGATTTTTTCTTATATCAATTATTTTGTTTGTAAATCCTTCCCCACCATATTCAATCTACGATTCCCAACAATTTTCACCTTTGTTATTGTAAAATTTAAATATTTATTATTTACTATGATATTCATATTTCTATATATAAATTTTCAAAAGGAATATATATTAATATTTTAAAAAATAATGTGTTTTTAATTATATTTTAACAAAAATGTTTGGTCATAACTTTTGCCTTCCAAACCACATTTATGAACTAACCCTTTATTATTCTTCAAAAGTCTATTTGTATATATTTGTATTTTGAAATAATTAGTTAGAAATAATTCTATTCATATTAATTAAAATGATATTCAAAATTTATTTTTGAATTCATTTTTTAATAATATTTAATTCTATTTCAAAATAAGTAATTAAAAGTCATTTAAACATTTTTTATATAAACACATTTTTCTACCACCTTTTTATTTTTTTTGTGAAACATACTCCTAAATATTTCCTCATATTTTAAAATGCATTTATATTCTATAATATTTATAAAATATTTCAAAAAAATGATTTTGAAAATGTAAATGGAATTTATTATTTATCCATGTAATATATTAAAGATCATATAATGGTATATCATTTATGACAACATCCATTATATTTTCTAACTCTCCAATGGGTATGTTACATAATTATCCCATCCAAATTATTTCAATTTATGTATAATGATCATGTTGTCCGAGTTTTCAATGGGATTAGTATTGACATATTGTATGTTTATTATTCCATTATGGATGCTTATTAATAACAGATGAATTTTTTTATGAATTTTATTATTATTCATTTAATTCATACTATGACTCATTTAGAAATAATTATTCTATGGGTGGGGGCCATCATTATATACCCTCTAGAGTCATTATTCGATCTCTTGATACCAATTTCATTCATATATGGTGGATGCATAAAATTTAAATTATTTAACCTTGGCACAAGGCCCAAATTTTATGACCATGATGTTTTGTAAATGATATATTCACGACAATATCCTTATTCCTTTGAATGTGGTTGCGATCACAGGATCATGATGTTCTTAAATATTTCCTTGTTAATAATATCATAATGTCTATGTTGGAATCATTAATCTTAATAATAATATGTTTTGAATTATTCCTTCCCTTAATATGGAAGAAATTTTTGTTATGATTGTGATGTACTTTTTCCATTGTAGTATGATAAAAGTATATATTTTTCACTACGATTCATTTGATTATGTAATTTTATCCTCCTGACTCGGGTTTCACAAGATGGTGCCCTGAGCCGGTCGGTCACATGACCTTAGGTGTTCCTCCTTGTATGCTAGAGGCTACCAAATAACAGTGAGGGTCTAATAAGTCAGTCATGGGGAGACTATACCCTCTTTTATAAGATTAAAACACTAGTGTAAATATATAGAAAATTTTGAAGCATATATATAACCAAAACAATACAAATTTCATAAGATAACCAAAACATGAAGTACAATATTCAACTAAAATGGAAAACATGTTATGCTAATAAAAGTGCCAATGTGCCTAAAAATAGAACTAAAAATATAAATACACTAAAGACTCCCAAGAATGTCTCAAAGCATTTTCGGTTCCAACATTTAATCTCCAACCCCAATTAGAAGTCTAACATATGGCTCTTTCCCTTAACCTATCATGCAATAGAAAATTCTACTCGGGTATCGATTCAGTAGTCCTAGTAGGGTGTGAGTATAACTCGGAAGGCCACCACCAAAAGTGTCTAAAACAACTCCAATTAAAAGATAGTGTATTCATTTCTAAATGGAAAATAATATAGTTCATAAATAAATAGTTATCAAATTATTATTTATTATTTATTTAATCATAGTAACTCTAGGGTTCCTGGGGATACCCTTTCCTCTATACTAGTTTCAACCCATCCCAAAGCCCGAAGTGTTCCCTATGTAATATCATATCTTAATTCATGTTTCAACTCATGCCAAAGCTTGATGTATTCAAAGGTGATATGATATCTTAGTACCTAATTTGACTTATGACGAAGGTCAAATTATTATCATGTGAGGCCAAATATCTAAGTACCTTTATTACCATTATTTAAATTCACACATATATTTCAAAGTTACGAATAAAAAATTCAAATGTAGTATGAACATGCTACCATTATTACTTGTCACTAGAATTACCATGTTCCCATTTTTTCACACATAAGTACAATGACCATGTTACTATTTATAATTATCATTTAGAATGACCATATTCCCATTCATTTACTCACAAGTACAATGACCATGTTACAATTTACACTTCGTAATATATAAAGATAATTTTCCCATTCATTCAGACATAATTAATTCATAATTAATTATCCACCTCAATCCCATTACTAATTCAACAATTAGTTTAACACATCAATATCCTTAATTAACTCCCCAATTAATTATATATGAAAATCTAATTAATTAATTCATTAATTAATTAATCAATAACCCAATTAATATTCCATAATTAATTTTCTATAATTAATTATCTCGTTATAAATATCAACTCTTTATAATTAATTACAATATTAATTATTTAGATCATAATATCATTTCACCTAATTAATTCACATTTAATTATATCAATCTAGACTATTAAATATTTCATAATTAATCCAATGATTAATTATTTCGATTTAAACCCCTAACATTCAATATTAATTTCCCCAACATAATTATCTAATTTTAATATCCCTTTATATCATGATCAATTGTTCAATTAATCATTCAATTCAATAATGCTTCAATAAATCAATTGTTGAACCAAATTAACCATATTTAGGAAATCAATTGTTAAAGATTTCTAGTAATTGTACAATTTTTCATAAAATCATAAAATCCATTATTATGGGAATTATATTTTAGACCACCTACCTCAATTCGTTGATGGATATTTATTCAATGGAAATCCCCATAATCTGATCAGCACAACAATGTTGATCTGTGTTCTAATTCTAAACCCCCAAATAAAGATCTAACCAATATAAATCAAGATCTGAAATCCTAGATCTGGATCTCACCAATTAGGTTTATATATAAATAAATAGAGGATAAAATTTCATCAAAATATTAAGTAAATAGAGAATAATGAATGAGATAGGCATCAATATGTAATCCATATACCATGAGAAGAGAAGATCTTTGATTTGAGCATTGAATTTTGAAGAACAGAGCTCAAACGGCCTTGGAACCCCTTCAAAAAGATCTTGAATTGTACAAATATGTTTATACCCAGAAAAGGTAAAAATGGAGGTGTTTCAACGGTTTGGTGGAATCTAAAATACCTTTTCTAGTAAAAAACAGTGTGCATGGTTTTCTGGGAAGGGGATTATGGCCATGTAAACTGTGCACAAACTGTGCAGACCACACTGCCTAGGGTCGCATGATTACCAGGGTAATGTTGCATGGTTTTCTCTAGTTGTGATCCAAACATGCACATTCCCTTTTCCTCAAATTTATCTTATATCTCCACCCAAATGAACCCCAATTCATAACTCTAATCAAAGGTACTTAAAAATAACAAAAAATTACCTTAAATCACACTCGAGATAACTCCCGAAAAGGTCAGGATGATTAAATCTCCCCACCTTATAATAGCTCATCCTCAAGTTGTACTTATTATCTTTTCTAATATTCTAATCCAAAAATATCAGGCCATTGAGCCCTTTTATTTTCCTCCCTTTCCCATGTTTCCACTTGAACACGTTCATGTTGACATAACACATGAACTATCAGCACTTTCTTTCCCAAAAACACTCTCTCACGGGGATCCGACACACGTATCATATGCTCCTCAAAAGACACATCTATCAATAGGTCATCCTCATCTAGATCAATCAAATGAGAAGGTCTGGGGTGATACCACTATAGTTGTGTCACATTTAATACATCATGCATAGCATTGTATTTTTATGGAAGAGCTAATCAGTATGCCACCAACCCAATTCTCTCCACTAACTCAAATGATCCAACAAATTTGGGCACCAACATCCCCTGACACTATATCCTATGGTGAACCAACCTAGGAGAAACTCAAAGGAACACACTATCACCCTTTTTAAACTCTAGGGGTCATCTTCATCTATTAGCATATGACTTCAACCTACTCTAAGACATAGTCATATGTTTTTTAATCAACTACACCTCCTCCAAAGTCTCCTGCACGAGACTCAGTCCCAACAACTATGTCTCACTTGCTATGATCCAGCATACTGGTGATCTACATGGCCTAGATCCTCATATATTATCATCTATATAGTTTCCTAATAACTGTAGTTATAAAAAACTCTACTAAAGCCATGTGATTCTCCCAATAACCCCCAAAGTCAAGCACACAAGCCCACATGATATCATCAAGCACCAGTATAGTATTCTATGACTACCCATCTAAATATGGGTAGAAAGTTGTACTCAATAAAACCTTTGTACCAAGTGCTTTCTAAAATCCCTTCCAAAAGTGTAAAGTAAAGCATGAATCATGGTATGAAACTATAGTCCATGACACACCATGCAGACGGACTATCTCCCAAATATATTGTTCTCTAAACTTATCTACTATGATGGTTTCCCTTCTATGAAATAAATAAGTTACCTTTGTTAGTCGATCCATAATGACCCAAATAGCATCACTCTTCCACATTAACTTTGGAATATCTACAAAAAATCCATTTTCAAGTTGTGCCACATCCATTCTGGAATAGGCAATGGCTATAGTAATTCTCCTGGTCGTTGATTCTCTCCCTTCACCTGCTAAAAGGTGAAGCATCTTCTCAAAAACCATATTATCTCATTTTTCATGTCTAGCCTCCAAAATTGTCATTGTAGGTCACTGTACATTTTGGTCACACCGGGATGCATCACCCACTTTGAGTTATGAAATTCTCGCACGAGCTCCTCTCATATGCTTGTAGGTACAACAACTCAATTCTTCATATACAAGATATTATCCTCATCAATCATCTAGTCTGAGGGTGATTACCCAACAATAATTCATTCCCTTAAGTCTAGGTACTCTTTATCCTCATACTATATGTCCTTGATCCGTCTCAAAATTATAGAATCCACCGCCACTAAAACCAGAGTCATATGCTTCGGACTCTCTTGAACCACCCCATGCATTTCATCCAACAAGGTCATCATCTTCCACTCTTCACTCAACTCCTAAATCAACTAAGTCTGAATTTTTCTTCTCAGGGCATCAGTTACAATGTTTCCCATACTGGGCTTATATTCCATTTTAAAATCAAAATACTTCAGATACACTACTGAACTCCACTACCTCATATTCAAATCACGTTGTGAAAATATATACTTCAGGATATTGTGATATGTATAAACTGTAAAATTTTCTCCCAAGAGGTAGTGTAACATATAATTAAGAACATAAACCATGACTTCCATCATGAGGTCATGTGTAGGGTAGTTCCATTCTTTAGGTGTCAACTATTGATACCCATATACTATGACTCGATCCCCTTGCATCAACACATCTCTAAATCTGATCCCACAAACGTAACAATAAACCAAGTAATCCTCACCTAACTCAAGTATGGTCAAATTTATTTTCATGATCAAATACTTCTTAATAATCTACAAATAATTCTCACATGCTTATGTCCTCTACAACTTAATCCCCTTTCTGGTCAATCCCAAAAGCAGTGCTTCCAAATAGGAAAATTATTGTATGAATCTCCTATAATATCAAACTAATCCTAGAAATATTCGAATATCAAAAACATTCTTTAGCTTCTCCCAAGAAAAAAATACATGAAACTTCCCTGGGTCCACTGATACACCTTCTACTGAGATGATGTTCCCTAAGAAGTTCACCTGATTAATCCAAAACTAACACTTTGATAGCTTGGAGTATAGTCGATGCACTCTCTGTGTACATAGGATGATGTCATGATGTTGGGCATGATCATCATGAGTCTTGGTTTAAATCAAGATGTTTTCCAAAAACACCACCAAAAATTGATCCAGGTACAGATGAAAGTTCATGTTCATCCAATCCATATACACTACTTGTTCATTTTTCAACCCAAACTAAATTGTGTAAAACTCATAATGACATTACCTTATTATGGAATTAGTCCTCAGTATATCAGAATTCTGAACTCCCAACTAATGATAACCTGATCTCTAGTCTCTCTTTGAGAACACACAATATCCCTTCAACTATTCAAATAGATCATTGATCTGAAAAATAGGATATTAGTTCTTCACATGATTTTTTTTAATTCTGGTAAAAAACACACAAATTTAAACTCCCATCGACCTTCTTTTGGAACAATACCAGTGACCCGCGTGATGACGTACTTGGATGGATAAATACTTTATCCTCCAATTCCCCCATCTAAGTATTGATCTCTTGAAGCTCAATAAATGCCATTTAGTATGGTGGAATATATATTTGATCATCCCCTATAATGATAACAATAGTTAATTTCACATCTCTCACAGGTTGTATCCCAAAGAAGTCTTCAAGAAAGACATCCTAATACATTTTCACTGCTGGGTGAAGGACATCGTGCCTAACACCTCTATAATCTAAAAAAGACTAGAAAATAGGGATGTGATCTCCCATTGTTTCTAATTAATTGGAAATTCTTGGCCCTCTAGGATATCCCACTCTCCACGGTGAATGTAAAGGTCACCCTTAAGAGATGTAAATATAACTCTCCCATGGTAACAATCATTTTGGTATTAGTATGTGACTAGATATTCTCTACCCAAAATTAAGTCAATGCCTTTCATATCAAGAATATAGATATCCCATAAAAAATTATATTCCATGATCTCTATTGAACATCCCTTGTATAGGCAGATGTCTCTAGATTGTGTTCCCAACGGTGTATCAATAGTCATTACTCTGCTCACGAACTCCACCTCTAGGCTCCAAAATTTAACATGTTTTGCAGATATAAAATAATGATAGGAAAAAATGTCAAATAAAAAACTAGCTAAAGTATAAACTACTAGAATAGTACCTCTCACTATCGATTGGCCAGCCTCGCTCTCCACAAGTGTAGGTTGCACTACATGTAATTATCCTATCCCTCTTACCTGTGATGTTATATGACTCCCCTAAGTAGAAACCCCATGGTGATATTGGAGTACTATAACTATATCACCACATCCATTACCACTATCACCTTTTCAAATAGAGCCCTATCTTCCAAACTGATACAGTGTATAAGACCTCCATCCCATTCTCTGACTCTACCCAGCTACTCCCTCAGAACCCATATATCATTGCAACCAGTAGATATTCAATACATGTATCATCCTTATTCAATAATGAAACTCTACATGTGGTTAGGGAAAGTTTTGATGATAGTGTCCCTACCTACCACACTGATGATTGATCACCCCAGTAAGGTCATATCCAACTAACCCTCCTTTATGAGTAATCTTCTTCCCAATTCCCTAGATAATGTTTTCATAATAGTGCTTCCTACTCTTGCAAGTCATACCTCCTGATAATCCACTAAAAACTATCTTCCCAGTACTATAAGCCTCCCTCAGGTTCCCTTCAGCAATGAGATATTGATCCAAAACATCATTAAACAAATTTAATTAGAAAATGTTGACTTATGACTTAATCTCATAATTATGACTCTCCTTAAAACATTTCACTGTTTCTGCCTCATATCCTGCTAATGTAGGAGAAAATTATTCTAGATCTATGAATTTTTCTAAATAATCCATCATGGACATTCTAACCTAAGTCAGAGTCTGGAAATTTGCAACTTTCTCTTGTATCAGTATCTCTCGATAGAAGTTATCTAATAACCTCCTCAAGAAATCATTTCACAACACATCATTAGTTTGTACAGTTTTCACCCAAATGTCTCCCCAGTTCTTTGCTGATCCCCATAGCATATAGGAAACAACCATGACCCTCCTCTCATCCAAATTCTACAAATTCTTATGTATTGTCTCTATATATCCCACCTAGAATTAAGGTCCCTCACGCCCACCATCTCTAGTAAAATTCAGAGGGTGGTGCAATTGAAACTCCCTTGTCAACTCTTAACATGGTATTCATAACCCACCATAGCTCTCTTTCCATGAATTTCATGAAATGAGTTTTGTTATCCCAGAACTAATCCCCTTCATCTTCAGCTAGAACCATTGGTTCCTCAAGCTCCCTGACTGGAAGACCATTCCTAGCCATGCCCCTTGGTCATCCTTTCAACAAGTGTCATGGTGGCATATTCTCTACAATGCCAAACACTAGTCTTAGGTCTCATAACACAACATTAAAACATCAATATAATAGGAATACTCACAATATGTCACAACATGTCTTTTCCCCACCTCTTTCCACACGGTCAAACCAAGTAGCTACCACTACCCATAACAATCATACTCCTAGGTTTTTTGATAACAAGGGTAAACATGCAATAATAATAATGTTTCTCATTTTGAAACCCAATTATTCTCATTTTTCATAATTTTCCAATATTTCTCAACTCATGTTAGGAACCATTTCTCATTTTAATCTCACAATCAAGGAAAACAGTTCAATTTCAAAAACATACCCATAACTCACTTTATCATGCTTGCCTAAAATGATGCATGTCACAATAACCTTGAGTCCCTAGAATAATGCATGATACTAAAATCTCGTACCATTATAGGGTGTGAATCAATACTCAAATGTTATCAAAAAAATAATCACTCGACACCACAATTTTTACACCTAAGGTGAAATAATATTCAACTATAATAGAAAATAACAATAATAGCAATCCCACACCGAGTACTTGGGTTTCACTCATTCATGGGTTTAAAACTCCCATGCCTGATCTCATTACCAAGCATCTACTCTTCCTAGTATCCTATATAACATTCCCATAAGGGTAAGAAAAATGAATAAGAAATAAAATAGGATCTATGATACCTCTTTGTAACATCCAAACATGGGTGCCACACCATGGTTCTCCAAGCTGGTTAGTCACATGACCTAAGGCGCAACTCCTAGTACACCAAAGGCTTTGAACTAGTACTGAGGGTCTGATAATGTATTCATAGGGAGACTATACACACTTCTATTAGAGTGAGACCTCAGCAGAAATAGATAAAAAATTCAAAAGCATATATATAACCAGAATAATAAAAAATTTCATCAAATAAACCAAACCGTAAGTATAATATTCAACTAAAAGGCACAACATTCTATTCCAATATAAGAATCATGGTGCCTAAAAATTAATCCGAAAAAAATAATGTCACCAACAACTCCCAAGTGCACCCTAAACCACATCTGGTTCACGCATCCAAGCTCCAAACCCAATCAGCAATCTTAAATAAGTTCATATCCCACAACCTGTTCAACAACAGTAAAGTTTATTCAGGTACCAATTAGGCAGACTGAGTAGGGGGTTAGTACAACTCAGTAGACCACCACCAATAGTGTCTAAAACATGTCCAGTAAAAATATAGTGTATGTTTTTCAATAAAGAATAGAAGAAAATGATTAATTAAATAGTTATCATAGTATCATTTATTCTTTATTTAATCAGAGTAACTCCAGGGATCTCAGGGATACGCAAACATCTATACTAGCTTTGTCTCTTGATGGAGCCCAATGTGTTCCCTAGGTAATATCATATCTTAATAGATATTTCACCGCATACAGTAGATCAAAGTATTCAAAGGAGATATTATATCTCAGTCCCTAATTTGACTCATGTCAGAGTTTGATGTATTATCATGTGAGGTCGTATCTCGGAGTTCCTTTGTTACCATTCATTAAACTCAAACATAAATTCCAAAGTTTCCAATAACAAATTAATGAACTAGATAACCATGTTACTATTCTTACTTATCAATAGAATGACCATGTTCCCATTATTGTACACGTAATTACAATGACCATGTTCCCATTTATACTTCTCTTTTGGAGTGATCATTTTCTGATTCCTTTACTCACAAGTATAATAACCATGTTACCATATATAATTCACAATTTAGAAGACCATGATCCCATTCTTTCACACATAATTATTTCATAATTAATTTTTGACCTTAATCCCATTACTAATTAAACACTTATTATAATACATAAATATCTTTAATTAACTCCCAAATGAATTAATTCATCAATTAATTAATTAATAACAAAATTCATAACACATAATTAATTTTCCAAATTTTATTATCCCATTATAAATCTCAACACTTCATAAATAATTCCATAATTAATTATTTAGATCATAATATCAAAGAACATAATTAATTCATGTTTAATTATCTCAATATATCCAATTCAATATCTCAAAATTAATACCCTGATTAATAATCTATATTTCAATCCTTTACTCTCATAATCAGTTTCCCTAAATTAATTCTCTAATGAGACTACCCCATGATCTCATGATCAATTCTTCAATTAATCATTTAATTCAAAAATGTTTCGATAAATCATTTGGTCAACCGAATTAACAAAAATTATGATATAAATTGCTAAACAATGCTATAAATTTTAAAAAAATTCATACACACATCAAATCCATGACTATGGAAATTATATTTTAGACCACCTACCTCAATTAATTAATGGATGTTCATTCAAAAAAATCCCCAAAATCCAAGCATCACAACGACGTAATTCTAATTTCATGATATAAATACCTAAATCAAGATCAAGGATATCAAGATATAATCGATCTAGATCATGATATAAAATCCTAGATCTATATATAAATAATTAGGTTTAGACCTGACGAAACAGTGGATAAATTTCTACCAAAAGATCAAGGAAAGGGAATATAATGAATTGGGAACTCAGGAGGATGAGAACCACTTTCTAAGAGAATAATAGATCTTTGATTCAGGAATTTAATTTTGAATAATAGATTTTGAATGGCCTTGTAACCCCTCATGAAATCATTAGAATTGCACAAAAAATTTTATTCATGATCTAAGGTTGAAATAGAGGTTTTTGGTGGTTTGAAAAATTTTAAAATATTTATTTGGGTAATTAAAACATTGTTCACAAGGTTTTCATGGAAGGGGTGAACGGATAGGTAAACAATGCACCAAACATGTGGACCTCACTGCCTAGTGTCATAAAATTACATGGGTTTGAGAGCAAATTTTTCTCTAACTGTGTGCCAACCATGAACATCCCCTTTTCCTCAAATTACTTTTAAGACTCCTCGCAAATGCACCCAAGTCATAAATCCAATAAAAGTTACTTAAAAATAAAAAAAATACCTAAAATTTTTTCCTATATAACATCATAAAAGGTCATGATATTTCAATAATTATATTAAATAATTATTAAATCCATGTAATTTATTCCATTATTCGTCTAAAAAAACTTCAATAAACGTTAAACCTTTTCTATAGTTTGATCAAACCGGTTTCTTTTGTTTCCTTTCCCTAGGATCATAAAAATAAGATAGTGAATGAATTCAGGCATGTACTAAAAGTAGTAACAATGACTCAATGATGGTGATAGTTATATGTTTTATACTTTCTAATGAAATATAGAAATACATTATGTATACAATCTCCAAATACTGAAAAAATATTTAGTTCCAAATAAATCTATATTTTTTATATTGTTCTGATGTAATATAAATACATTTACATATATGTTACTAATGTTGGGATTTCACGTCAAACATCACTATATTCCTGAGACGAGAATAATGTTGATTTCAAAACATACCAACCATACTAATTTATTACCAAATCTTGACATCGATCTAATTTCCTAGTGAATATATGAATCATAACCAATTTATCCACCACCAAATTTCCTTGGGAAATAATCTCGAACATCAAGGAATTCTAGACTCCTACAAAAAAAATGATTGGATCTCTCATCCCTAAATAACTTTCATATCTATAGAATGACTTAAATAAAATATTTGGTTAACTGGTTCATTATTCATAGTTTCAATACTAAGAAGCCTATAAAAACGTATAAAATTTTAATATGAAACAATTATAAAGACTCCTTAAACCTAACAACAAAATGTCATCAATTTCAGGGTTGTATAAATATAAATTTATAATCCTATTCAATTATTTATAACATCACTCTAGAATTATATTTTTTATTAAATTGCAAGAATATCAATAATTATATGTAATGATAAAAAACCTCAAATAAATAACATACAATATAATATATATTAACAGGAATTGATAAGAAGTCATAAATCACACTCGTTCTCAAAATCACAAATATATATTTTATTTAATCAGTAAATTAATATATTTTTGATGTTTATCAATTTTATATTAGATTCTATAATACGATAAATTAAGAATAATATATATTGTAATAAATTCACAATATCTAGAAAATTACCCTTAAAAATAATTAGAATATAATATATATATATATAAATCCTAAATACAAAATTTTAAAACAGTATCATGAAATAATTTTATGATTTCAATTACAGATATCCTATGTAATGATATAAAAATTTATTAATCCCTATAAAATAGTTCACACATTATTATTAAATTATATTTCTATATTATGAAATAACATTTTTAAATTACATGTGATACAAATTCCTTCTATTAATTCATTAATTTGACGATAATAAATAAGAACACTTATTTTTACGTTCGTAATTTTAAATAATTATCCTAATTTACTTCATTAAATATTATCTTATTTATTATCCACTAATTTGTTTATTATGAAATATTATTTTTGTTATACAATACATGATAATGATATTGTTCTTATAAAATTTTCATTTTGTTATATTATTTAGGTATAATACCATGTCATTATTCAAGGAAATATTAAGCATACTATGATGACACAAGAACAAAATATATATGGAATAACACATAATACATACATCAATAGGGATATTCATATCAGTTTTGCATGACAAAAATAGTAAATAAAAATTATAACTTGTCTAGAAATTCCCATGCATGGATTATGCTGACAAAAATGGCATGAATACCATGAATTGTAATGTTTGAATCATATTGACTCAATGAAAACCCCAAAAATAACACAATGAATAACACATTGTTTTCTATACAACATAAGGATTTTTTTGATATTTCCATTAAACTAAGTTAAATCATACTATTTATATTCAACCTCAATTGGTTTCTATTTATTCTCCCTCACAAAACACATTTTATACTCCTATAATTTATAAATTAAATTATTCAATTAAATATTTATAATAATAGATTAAAATTACTTATTTTTTCAATATTTGAATTGAAATCACGAAAATAGTATACAAATTGAAATCAAGATGTCTTCATATTTTCTAATATAAATTATTTTCATTATTCAACTCTATATTTTAGCATACATACCCTTACATGTGCCTAAGAAATACCTTTACATGAGTGTAGATAAATATTTACATTGAGATGAATAAGTGATTCACTATTTTATATAGAAACCATAATACCCATCCATTTCCTATTAAAATACCCACTAACTGATAAATGTATTATTTGAAAAATTTTGTATTGAAAAAACCACCTTTAAATAAGGAATAATGTACCATTGTGTAGTAACTGAAATTGGTGGAATACAATTACAAAACGCAAAAATGATATTTATCTCAGTAATTAAACTCTACTATTATGTATCCATTTAAAACCAATCATACTTTTATACAAGAAGAGGGTTTTGTCTATGGTTATGTTAAAATTTTCAAATATTTCAATTTTACAAAAATAATCTTATAAAATAATAATAATAAAGACTATAAACAACAAATCTAACCATCCAATTCATCAGAAAAAACAACTGGTTTGATTTTTAAAATTTTCCCCTTAAAATAGATTTCATTACATACAAATACATGTTAAAATAAAATGTGACCAAATATTAATATATTATTATTTAATATGATATTTATCATCTATATATTTAAAAGGAAGGTATAAATATTATTAACTAAATTATAAAAATATATGGATTAGAAATTTATATACGTATATTTTTTCACTAATTAATTATAAATGAAAATATAAAACCTATTTGAAATTACAAGAAATTTTTTTTTCAATTACTTTTTTTATCTAGAAAAAACATTTATTATCTCAAAAAATTAAATAAATAACTTTTATTGAATTAATTTATTTAACTTATATATTATAAATTCAATTAAATATTTTACAATCAACTTTAGTATTTTCAATTCATGATATAAAAATAATTCAAATTTTAGGTTTTAAACTATAATTTTTTAAAAACAAATTTCATCACATTTTTTTAACTTATTTTAAAAAATAATTAGATATTTTAATAAAAATTAATTTAAAAATGAAATACATTTTTCAATCTACAATTCGAAATTCTCTTAAGTTGAATTATTTTTGAATTTTTAGAGATGATAATTTTTTCAATTAATAGTTAAAATATTGGATATTATTTAGAAATTCGATTTCTATTTAAACTATTATAAAATATCTAAATATTTTAATAATTTTATATATATAAAATTTGTAAAATTATATTTCTATTAATCCAATTTAATTCACATTATTAAATTTTAAATTTAAATTTTTTATATTAACATTTTAAATTTTTTATGATTTTCTCATTGGAAAACAACTTTTTAGACACATATATGGGTTATTTTTTAAATTAAAATTTTCCAACTCTATTATTGGAATTTTGAAGTTTTTATTCCATATTTGGGATTGTATTTGTTTATTTTATAATTTCTTAAAAAAAATAAAAACATTGTTAATTATATAGGAATAAAAATTAATTATCACATCTAAGGTGAAAATGGTATTATTAGGTGTTATAAAAATATATGGGGTAAAATAACCAACAAATATATCTGAAACTCGTTTTATGGACATTATTTGAACTATTAAACATTTTTTATGGATAATAGCACAATTTGGAGCTCTGTCACATGTGAAAATTGTGGGTACACTATATTATTTTTGAAATGTCTATGTTTGTCCTCTCCCCATCCATTAAAAGGAAAAAGTCACTCCTTACCTTTAAAACATAAAATACAATTTTTATCATCCAATACCTTTCAAAATTTATTTCTAACTTCCATCACCACATCTTAGAATCCTTGTTGATAAGATAAAACCAATATTGGATGGCTTTTGGTTAAATATATAGTAGTTTTTGAAAGAAGTGTTAATGATTAAAACTAAGAGTTTTATTTAAAATTTTCATTTAAATCATTCAAATAATATTAAATTATTCAAAATTAATGAAATAAATTAAATCCATTTCCTCTTTTAACAAATGAGAGATTAAATCATTGGTTATGTGTATGGTAGACTGTCATGTTGCAAACTAATGTTGTTTTTTCCTTCACCGCCACAAAATCATAGATATAATGATTTATTTAAATCTTAGATATTATGATTATGATATTTTTATTAATATTTAATTATAATTAAAAATATAAATTCTTACATTATATAGCATTGGAAAATAATAATTTTACACATGTATATGGCAGTCTACAACATCACAAATTGAAATGATGTGTTTTTCATTTATATTTTACATTGATTTTAATAAGTACAGTTTAAATGAATATAAGTTAACATTTTAAAGTAATTATACATATTTAATTATTATTTATCATATTTCCTCTTATATTTCAATATGAGAGTGATGAGATAATGTCGATCATGTGTAACGTGGACTACAACCTCTTGAAGTGATGTGATTCATTTTTCAGTAACATTTTTCACTGATGGTAATAATGGTAAATGTAAAAAATATATTTCATCTAAATAAAAAAAATTATAGTTAATATAATATTTACATTTCATTAATTTCATCCACGTATAAATTGGAAACAACATTCATTCTAATGTTCAGGCTACCATATCCCTAAATAGTCTATTTCATGTTCTATCTCCAACTATTATGACTAAATAAAAATACATAAATATTTAAGATATATAATATTTTTATCATGGGTAAAAATATTCAATTTATGGATCCATGATTAATCTAATTAGGGAAAAATTAACAAATAAAAACATACATGAAAGGCCAAACATTTATTACCTGAAACATGAATATAACAAAGAGTTTATAATAAATGGTTAATAAAAGAAATTAATTAAATGAATTATTATATGATGTCAATAATTATTTTTAAATAATATATTTAAAATATAAAAATATTTGTTATACATGAGGTTATAACATGTATTATGGAAGTTGAAACTAATGATCATGATTTTCTATTTCATTTTTATTTTCTATGGGAAACTTTCCATATTCCCAACTTGTTTCTATTATGTGTTCATTATACTAAACATGAAATTATTTTATGATTATAATATTTAAATTTATGTTTATTTTAATATACACTCAAGGATCGCCTATTCATAGGGTTTACAGTTCAAAATTTAAAATAGTTGTAATATATTTTTGTCTCAATTTTCCTTATTTGAGACATATGTTTTATTATACATATGTTATCTTCTATGAGGTGTATATACAACAACTTTAACATTTAATAACTATAATTTATTAATTATCATTCTATTTTATTTTTTATTTAATTATATTCTATCATGGGGATTACTATTCAATGCTTCCATAGTGTTATCGGTTTTATGAAACAATCCCTGTATTTATATATATTATATATGATTATTCTTTTGATGATAAAAAAATTATACATATCTAAATAATCTCATTAAATCTACTATATTATAGTTATTTCATGTGAATACATTGTTTACCTCTATATTCCACTCTTTAAGTACTTCATAGTTCATAAGAATGTTGTCAAGAAAAATCCCCTTTATTTCTCTCATTAGTCTGAAAGACTTCTTATTCTGTAACTACATTTTATAAAAATATTATCAAATTATTTTAGAGTATACAAATTATTTTTTAATGAAATTTTTACGAATGTATTATTTTTTTTAAAATGTTTTGAAATGAATCATCAAGTAATTTTCCAAATATAGAATTTTTGTATTTTATATATAATGATAAAGATTGATTGTATTAATATATACAACGTGAACATTAGTTCTCACTACCATGATTAATCAATGATTTAAATGTTTTCTTATATTTTTTAATGTTATTTTCAACTAAATATTTCCCCTTAACAATTTAGAGATTTTATGATTTTAAATATTTAATTTAAAATTGAAAAGTTTATATTCCTAAAAATAAGTTTAAAATGATCTGTAAGGCTCCATTATATATTTAAAATGTTATTTTAAAAGGAAATGTTTTGGAAAATTGTTTTAAAAAAATGATTTACAGTTTAGAAATTCTATTTTTATTTTTAAATGTTTTAAGTGGTCCTTAAAAAACATTTTCAAAATAATTTGGCATTATTTGATGTCATTTATGATTTATAGGGTATATAATTGAATGAAACCATCATTATTATTTATAGGTATTCTTAATTTTTATGTTTATCTGTTTTCTATGAAAACATTTTATTTTTCATAGGTTATGCTATGCAGAGTTGATGAAATATTTATAAAACTCATTTACTCTACAGAAGGTATGATGTGATCATATGATATATGTTTTATAATATTATGATGTAAATTTATATGGTTGTTAGTATGAGATGGTTGGGATATATATATCCATCAAATGCATTGGGTAATGCTTAATATCTCCTAAGATAAAAATTGGAATCAAGTCTATAGACATAATCCACTGTGGGAAATATGGGAGTGCTGATCCACATTGGGAATCAAGAGAATCCAAATCTATATTGGTAAATATGGGATGATTCATGATCCACTATGATTATGGATCCATATTTATTCTCGAAATATATTGTTTATATATATTTATGATTTTTACACACTTTAATAAAATTATATTATAGATAGTGATTGATTTATTATGATATATCTCTCTTATAACCCATTCTCCAAAAATAATAATGTTTTCTTCCCTGACTCATGTTAATTATCTATGATCGATTGGGTACAAACTCCTTAACTTATATTCATGTTCATATACACTTACTCTTATCTTATGATTTTATATGATAACATATTGATAACTCATAGGGTGACCCATATTAATCATCCGATCTCACTAATTATTTGGTTTCCAACATAATGTAATAAAAAATGTTATTATGTATCATATATCTAAGTAGGTTGATATTAATGAACAACATAGTCGAATTTTAATTAGAACTCTTATATACTAGTTGATGTTGTTTCCATGAATCCAAATGAAAATTAACTCAATAATTCTAACATATATTGTTATGTAATGTAATGAATATTTTTGAAATAAGATGTAATATTTATGTATTAGATGGTTGGGAAATTATAGTTCATTTAAAATAATGGTTTAGTTAAACATTATCAATTAGGATGAGAAAACTTTTTTTATGTTCCTATGAATGTTTAAAAGGATATGTCTAGATATTTATATATATATATATGTATATTGATGTGTTAATGTATTGGAAAATTTCTTGTAATTATGGTGATGTATAGATGTAGTGTGGTAGTTAGTGTTTTTCTTAGTGGTAAACACCCTATAATACTACATTGATTTTGGGGGATCAAAAACCATGGAGCACATGTACTATATAAGAATCATAGAAGAATTTTAGTGACTCCATAGTAGCGGTGGAATTATAGCAATGATGGAATTATAGAGATGGTGGTAACTATAGCAAGAAATATAGCGGCGACAACACTATTACAAGTATTGTAGTTCATCGGTACTCTAAAATCACTATTCATTGATGGGACTTTGGGTTAAAATTATGGGCCTATGGTCAATGTAATAGAATTCATTCCCAATGGACCTATATGACATTTATTTTATTAATAAGTCGTGATTGGTGAGTTATCCACTTGGGGGGATATGCCCTACCTTTCCGGCCTATGTGTGAGGTGTGTGTGTGTGTGTTTAATTATAATTGTACCCCAAAACACATAATATAGAGATATATATATATATATATATATATCTATTTGTTTATTATAAATTTCATCCCTATATAGATACTAAAAATGTTTATCAATCAACCACAATGGTATTTTGGAGAAAAAACACTAAAAAGGGAATGTTGGACTAGACTTGATCATCGCTATGTGTATGAAAATAGTCTTTTTTATACACATGGTTTCAAAATTATAAGGTATATGGTCTGGAAATTCATAACATCTCAATGATTTTTCATAAAGGAATTGAATATTGACCTTGAATGACCTTGGATAACACACATGTGTCACATATTAAAAACTATCTATCATGATTTGAACTTCCTATAAGTAATTTTTCATGATTAAGTAAATACCCAGTATGATTATGGTTTCTCACATTATTATTTTTGGGTTTTTTCAATGGTTTTAACTAGAATTAATTTTTATAACATCGAATGTGTTAGAAAATGTGTTGATGAAAAACTAAATGGGGGGATTACTAATGTAAATAATATGTGATTATGACTAATTAATTATCATGTTATATGATTAAAAACATACACCTCAACCATTTATCAAACACACCAATGAAGAGAAGTGTAGATTTAAATAAGAGATCGGTTGTTGGAGAATAGGGAAGAATGATGTCATTATTACCTATTTAACTATAATTTTAGAGGAATCACTCAAGTTAATGACTTAAAGGGATGAGACGATGCCTTTTTATGGTAAAAAGGATTCACATAATGAAATTTTAGAAGAAAAAGGAAATGTTTTGTTAATAAAATGGACTAGATTAATGTTTTATCTATTCCATCATCAATTATTAAATATAATAAATTTTTTAATTATGTCTATTATACAAATATTCATCCTAATGGGAATGTTTTTGAAGAGAAATAGGAAGGTAGAATAAGTAATGGCTATACATATAATGATGAAGAGACTATGGACGACATATGAATGACATTGGATATTCTAATTTTATTTTTCTCTTAAATTCAACAAAAAGGATTAAATGGAGGTTGAAAAATGTTAATATGCAATCCATATCTCATATTATAGGAAATATGTATTAAGTATTAACTTGATGAGTCCTATTAAATTGTTTATAAAAGTTATGGAATGACTGAATTTTTTGTTTATGGTAATTCAATAATAATGTATACAAATATATATATGTTTGTGTGTCATATTCTATAAAGTTTTTAAATGATTTACAAGAATATGTTGAATGGTACTGGTGAAATTGAAATGTGATTTTCATAAAAAGGTTATATTTTATGGAAAATAAATTATTAAGGGATAAGAACCCTTAATATATTCTTGATGATGAGGAAAACTTTTTTAAGTTTTGATAAAGGGATCTGTGATATTGATAATTTAAATTGGATAATATTTGTAGACTCATTAGTGATAAATTGATTATGTTAACATTGATAGGGTTTACAACATTATTTTATACCTGGAATATATTCAATAATTTATTATTTTGTTTAAGTTAGTAGAATGAATGAATGTATTCATTCAGGTTTTACGGAAATTCATTTTTTTACCAAGCATAATAAGATTTTATAACCAGGGTATTAACATATTTTAAATTTTACCATTAAGAACTACTTAATAATATTTTGATCATTAATGTTATGTTGTTTTTGTGATATTTAATGACCTTATTTATAAATTATTAATTTTGGAAGGGAAATATGGTTAACCATTGATGGAATTATAGAAGTCGAACATTAGATGAGGTTTTATAAATTAATTCATTACATCAACAAATGATGATTTATTTATATTGGATAACCAGTTTGAACCATATTTTTAGGATGATAAGTAGATATTGAAGGAATTGTGTATCATTATATTATGCATATCATTGATATATTAGAGATTCAGTCATAAAAAATCCATCTTCATTTCATGTAGTAATATATTAAGAGGAAAGTTATTGAGAACAACCATGGGATGAAATTTTTTATACTCTACAAAGGAATTGTAATCCATAGATATATTGTCTAATTAAAAATGTGTGATTGTATCAGGGATATGTATTATCTATTTTCGCTTCCATAGAACCACTATCATGATATTAATGTCTTCCATGTAACTCTACTAAAAATGTACATAAATTATCCATCACATATACTAAATACATTTGTGTTAATTATAGATCATGATATTTCTTATGGGGAATAATTAATTGTGATTATTAATCATACATTGAATTTTTTTTGAAACAATACCTCTCAGATAACCAAAGTATTTTGAAAAAAAAACTTACATGGGGAATCTATGTGGGATCATTAAGATATTATGAGGAAAAATTAACCTCATTTGTTTTAAGCTGGTGATTATTTTGGACTGTTAAAATAATTTTATTGAAGAAAAATGTAACACATTGATATTTTAAAAAAATCATATAATTTTAATTTCATTGATAACGTACGTTACACATAACACTAAGATTATATTTCACATGATGTAATATTAAAATGTTAATTTCTAATATGATATTTATTTATTATCCCTATGAAGGTAATTTATTAATAGGATTAACTAAATTATGAAAATATATAGTCCAAAAATTTCTATAAAAACAATTCATTGGGAAATAATTAATTATGAGTGAAAATTAAGAACAATTTCAATTTTAAAGTATATATTTTTCAACGAATTTTTTTAAGGGCACATAATTATTTTATAAAAAATAAACTAACGAAATAAATTTTGGGGACTAATTTTAATTAAGTTTATATAATATATATTTAATGTAATTTTTAACATTCATATTATGTAATTTATAGGAATTATATAAGAATAAAGTTAATCTGACTCTTAACACTATATTTTTGAAAAATATAATTTTATCTCTATTTGTGGACTTAATTTTAAAAAGAAATAAAAAAAATTAATATTTTTTTAAATTATCCATTCAAATTTATATTTTTCTGAATATTTTTACTTAAAATATATGATAAAATTTTCAATGCATAGTAAAAGGTACCTGTATTAATTATCAATTTTCATTTTTATTAATTAATTTATAATTTATAAAATTATTATAGTAAGGTTTTAAATATAAAATTAGTTGAATTATATATATATTAAACCACTTTTATTCATTATAATAAATTTTATGATGAATTTATTAATTAAAATGTTTTATGATTTTGAGATCTATAATCTAATCTACAAAGGAATTGGTTAAACCTAATTTAGTTTTCTAACGAAAGGTAATGATTTAACCTATGCATTTTAATATTATATATTATGATAAGTCAATCAATTCTTATTAAATTATAATACTATAATAAAAATGTTTCTCCCATATTTTTATATATTATTATATTAATTTGATAACTTATATATATCTACTCATATTTCAAATGGAAATCAAATACATTGATCATTTGTACGACGTATTGTTTCCTTGCGAACAGATGTTATTTGATTTCCATCACCACCTCTCTCATATAGATAAAATTATTGATTAAATGTTAATATATTATAATAATTATAGTTATATTCCTCTAAATTATATTCCAATATATACATTATTACCTCTCAACCTGCTGGAAAATAAGAACGTTGCTCGCTTGTTTGTCAGGCTACCACATCACGATCTGATGTCATGTAATTTTTGTTTCAATTATATATGGATGGGAATTAGGATATATAAAAAAGAAAATATAATATATTTTAAAAATATTTATACTTCTAGAATTATGATATCTCATATATCATAATAAATTCTATTCTATGGTGGATATAATAACATCACTCTATGTGTGACAGACTACCATCTCACAAAAGGATGCGATTCGTTTTTCCCTAATGATTTTATAGGAATTTTATTAGGTAAAATTGAATGAATATATATTTTTCGGTGTGTGTGTGTGAAATTATCTTTATTTTGTAAAATTAATATATTATTTAACTTTTCTTTATCTCATCCATCAAGAAATTGGAAATAATTATCATGCATACGTACGACCTACAGTCTATTTGAATAGATAATATCATTTTCAATCTATAAGATTCTTGGATAATAATAAATTAATATAAATATAATATATATAATAATTAAATTACATTTATCATTATTAAATTTATGTAACTGTGATAAATATAAGATAATATAAAATAAATTTTCAAAATATTCAAAAAACAACAAAACGGTTATGGCATGAAACGTGATGTTGACAAATATTTTTTATTAAAGGATAACAAAAATTATTGGTAAATAATATATGGTATGATGTATAAAATATTGTTATTAGAATTAATCTATAATATAATTATATTTATTGTACATAAGGTTTGAAGGTGATAGATGGATGTCAGTACTTATAGTAATGTATTTTCATCTCAGTTGTATTTTTTCAATATATATAACCTATTCACCCTATGTTTTTTATGTGGTTTATATACATCCAAAAATTAAATCATTTAATTATTATATGTGAATTTATATTTTTTACATATCCATTATATGATCTATCTTTTTTCCTTTTTTATTTCTAATTGTTCCACTGTAATAATGTATTTTTTCCTCAATTTTTCTTCTTTCAGGAATATTTTGGGTTATACACATATCTTCTTTGATGAGATGTATATACAGAGCCTTTGAAATAAAATATCATGAATTTTAATATTCTAATGATATTTTATGTTTTATTTATTTTTATTATTTCTTTGGAATTATTACCCAATGTTACCAATGTGGTAATGGATTTATGATACAATCTCCTCATTTATGAAGAATTTTTTTGTTTATGATTCTAATGATGAAATCCTATCATACATCTCTAAATAAACCCTTTAATTTTCTTATCCTATGATTAGGTAAAGAGAATATATGTTTTAATTTTATTCTACACTTATTGTTTACTCAATAATTCTGAAAAATAGTTTTCATGTAAATTTTCCTTTATTTCTATATATAGTCAAAGAATATGTTTTTCTTTCCATATCCACATTTTATGAAAATTATTTAAAAAAATAAAATTTTAAAAAAAATTAAATAAATTTTAAAAAATATTACAATGAAGTAAAAAATTTTAAATTAATCATCATGTATTTTACCAAACAAGGACCATTTTTCTTTAAACTAAAATTTGAAAGGTATATTTATTTTGACATACATGAAATGATCTTTATCCCATAGTCATTACTACTCATTTATTTCAATAATACATTTAATTTTTTCATGTTTCTTTTAAAAAATGTTTTCCATGAATATTTGTTAAATTTTTATATTTTTATTTATTTAATTTAATATTAAATTATTATTTTTTGAATGAAATGTTCTAAATGGTCATTGAATAATCCTTTTAATATTCCCACTGTTATTTTCAATGAGGAAGTTCTTTAAAATGATTTTGGTTTTTAAAAGGTTCTTTTCAATGTTGAATGGGTATTTTCTTCCTAAAATATTCCTAAAGATATTTAAAAATAATTTTCCATCTAATATGACATTCACTGATGTTACTTATGATTTACTGGGGATAAGATTTAATGATACCATCCTTAATCATTATCTATAAAGATTATATAATATTGATAAAATGGTTATGAAAAACATTTATTTTCTATGGGTTATTATATGGTTCATTTATTAAATATTTATAAAACAAATCATTACATAGGTAATTATGTAATGATATGATGAATTCTTTATGGTAACACCCCAAAAATTATAAATGAGAAACTTTTAATCGATAGCGTGTATGATATAAAACATCAAACATTGAAAGCAATATAACCTCTCAAGGCCATATGGTATATTTAATATTTTATAAAAATTTAATATATTATATAGCATGAAATTCAATTAATTTTGAGTTATCTTACATCACACACAATGATTATTTTAGTCGATATCTTGCGTTAAATGCAAGGTAGTGTTTTATCAAAAAATAATATGTTATTAAAATATTATTATTTAATATAATAAGATCTAATCTATCCCTTAAATTAGTGATTATGGATAGAATTATCGATCATATTAATAGATATGATTTATAGAAACATTAAAATAATTTATTGGTTTCTAAATAATTAATAATGAATATGAAAACCAATTGAATATATAAAAAATGTTTTTGTAATGAAATATATTTACGCTCATAAATGTATACTTCTTTATATATTAAATTTATTAAAATTAGGGAATTATAATAATGAAATATAAATAGTATATATTCTATTAAATATATTATACATTCATTCAATATATTTTATAGGCGTAAGATAAAAACAAGACCAGTTTAACACATAAAAACCAAAATTTGTCTAATTACAATTTGGCCGCTTTTAATGGTTCTCCTCTTTTAAAACTAAAATTTCTAAATTTAAAAAAATTTATACGTCAAAAGGTGATTAATTTTTTAAAATAGTATTTTTAAAATTATTTTATTGTGATTTTTTGTTATTTTCTAAAGAAGTTTGGTTTTTTGATGAGTACTGAAAAATACTGAATTTTAAATGAAAATTGTTTTTTGTGTAAAATATTTGTAATGGTAATTTATAATTTAAATTGGTTTTAAATCCATATTAGATATATTTAAAATAAATTAATATAATTATCTACATTAAATAAAATTTACATTAAAATTATATATAAAAACATTTTAATCTTTTAAACATTTTTACTTTTAAAACTCGCTTTATCATCTTAACTGTGGGATTAAATTTAAATTAATTTCTACCACTTATGGGATTTTTAGTTAGAAAAATGGAATAAAATTTTACATAATAATAACTTATAATTTATAATTATATCAACTTAGTTTTTTTTTAAAAAATATTAGTTAATAGACCTAAAATTAATTTTTGGTGATTAGGGTAAAATTAATCATAACAACAGATTAAATTGTAATCATAAGGGCCAAAATGACTTGGAAACATCAAAAAAACTATTTTTTTTGGAAATTGTTTGATTATATAACCTATTAGTTATAATTCTAGTCATTATTTTATAAATATTATATAAGGTAGACCTCTCAATATTTTTTACATTTTAATATTTAAAATAATACCACTCCTCCTACAAAAAATAAAAAGGCACTCAACCCTCCCAAATCGTCACTCCTATAAACATATTTGGATCTTAAAACCCCATAAAAATAGATCCCCAACATCCTTTCACTGATTATAAAATCCTCACATTTGTAATAAACTAAAAAAATTAGGTCTTTTGGCATAAACCAAAAGGAGTTACCCTAATAAGAAGTAACACTCTTCAATGATCCCTTTTGTTTCATTTACTTCTCCACCCATTAAATTATTTTTATATTGAAATTATAAAATAACTACAGTAAATTAAATATAATGAGATGATTTTATGCTAATATTTATACCTACACTTTCACAAACATCCATCAAATTGGATATGCAATCATCGTTCATGTGCACAGTAGACTTCCACCACAATAACTGATGTTATTCATTCATCATTTTACAACCATTCATGGTTGGACATAAGGATGGATTAATAGTTTTAATATAATATATATAGTATTTATATTTTCATTATTATTCTATAATTTTTATATAACACATACCATTATGCTTTTTATTTTGTGGGAATACGATAATTTCCTTTATGGATGTATAGACTACCACCTCCTCAAAGCATTGTGATGTGTAAACTCAATACAGTGAATTTATTAATTTGATAATATAATTTTAATATACATATATATCTTTTAATTTTTATTATTTTAAATATATAAATGAAATGAAAGTAGGGTTCATGCATACGCACGACATACAGTCTCTGGGAACGGTGAATTTTATTTCTTATCATAAAAAATTATGGATAATTATAAATAAATATATAATAAATTTATTTTATATTTAACTCATGGAATATATCCTAGATATTATTATATAATTATCAAAAAAAGATTAAAAAATATAACAATTCAAAATATACTCAAACAATATGATAATTAACACACGAAATGGTGAAAATGATCAGTGGTTATTAAAAATGGCTAATAAGATTTTAGAAAAATATCATATATGATATTATAAACAAGAATATGGTTCTGTTATATGATTTAAATTTGTTTCTTAGCACTACAAATTAGTTTAGAGACCACACAACTATACAGAATCATATAGTAAGGTATTTCGTCTCAATTTCATTTTATTGAGGCATGTTGTAATTTCATGAACCTAGATTATTTTATATGTTGTATTTACTACGTATTTGACATTTAATGTCATGAATAATTAATCATTCATGGTATTTTAGATTTTAGTTTTAGTTATTTCATATAAGGGGATTTCAACATAGATTTACTAGGTGGTAAGTAAATTATATAGCTCAATTCATATTATTGGATTATATTACTTCCCCATTGTAGTTATTATTCTATGATTATGTTTATTATTACATTAAATATCTATAGGTTTATTTCCACTTATTTTATGTGTATTTAAATTTGATACACATATTCTCTTCATTTATTAATTCATACATTGTCAATATGATCATTTTATGATTTTTCACAATCTCATTCTAATCAATTTTTTTTATTCTTCAAATTCAATTAATGGAATTTATGGGGACATTATTCCTTAAACCCTTTAATTTTCCCCACCTATTATTATTCATTAACTTTTCCTTGTAATAGTTCTGTTTTTATACTCGTTTGTATACAAAATTCTTTAGACAATGTTTTTAAGAAACCTTACTTTAGTTCTCTCTTTAGTCAAAGAAAATGTTTTCTTACAAAATACCATTTTCTATAAAAAAATCGAAACTATTTTTAACCATTCCAAAATGTTTATTAAATAAATTTTTAATCTTTTAATCTTTTAGAATTGTTTTTAATTAAATATTCTTTCCTGTTTTCAAACAATGAACTTTTATAAATTTTTTATCTTTCAAAGGGAATATTATTTTTACCTTGTAAGGCTTGTATGAATTACCTTCCATCATATAATTGAAGATCACATTGAAATTTTAAAAGGATAATTTTTATGTAAAATTATTTTAATAGTTATTTTCAAAGAAATTTATTTTTAAAATATTTTATTTTTATTTTTATTTTTAGTTATTTTCATAATATTTCTATAAATAAATGAAAAAACATTTAACCTCACAACACTTGGTATATGTTATAATAAAACCCTAATTATTATTCCTCTATATAGTTTATGATTTCATTGACCAAAGATATTATTTACATTCAATACATTGATTCATTTTACTCCCCTTGAAATATTCAATTTCATATGATCACTAGACAAAACGTTTCCCAAAAATATCCATATTATTTATCATGGATATTTTTATTTCCTTAATCATGTAAATTTTTTACATGTGTTATTTACTTTGATAGTAATCTTGTTATCTTGGTAAATATTGATAAATCAATCTTATTTATTCAATACTAATATTTTTAAGGCATATTGTTTGTTAATTGATTACAAGATATGATAAATTCTTTCAAATGGTAGTTATAGGTGGGTATATATACCCTCACTTTTCATACATTAAAGTTAAATAAATTTTGTGGAATACTTAAAACATAATAAAAAAACCCCCCAAAGCCATTAATATTTTATTTCCTTTGGAAACATGTAATCCTAAACACCAATACATAAATGAGATACATTATCTCCCACTAGGTTCTTCTTGACAATCACTATTCTAAGACACATCAAAAAAACACATATCTTTATAACCAAGGGAAAACATAAAAAATGGTGGATCTCAAATTATCAGTAAGGGTAAACAATGGTGATATGTAATACTAATCATGATCATAAGGGTTTGAGAACATGATCAGGAAAATTGAAGATTGTACCCTATATATCAGTGATCATATACATGAATTATGGCATAAATATTGGAAGTTAATAAGACATAAATCATAAGGGAAAAGTATATAATCCATAAAATCAAAACATAGGAATAAAACTTGGAATTTTGGAAAACACAAAGGCATATAATAATGATTTACACAGTAGTCTAGGCATTGCTTCCAAGCCCATCTTGATGCATAAATACCTTTACAAAATTGGGTTCACACCCAATTATAGTACAATATTACTGAAAAAAGATCACTCCTAATTTTATCCATGTATTACTAAACCTAATCCACTCCTCCTTCCAGCACTATATTACTGAACCAGGTTTATTTCTCATTCTTCCCTGTAATACTGAACAGAGTTCATTTCTCATTCCATACATGTGTATCTCATGATATATATGTCTTTACCCAATGGATTTAAGGAAGATATAGGTCCCACCCATCTCATAGTGAAATCATATATACATGTTCCATAAAATCATAATAAATCATAGCATACACCATGAAATGAAATGTGTATCATAAACATGTAATCATGTCATAACCAGTGGAAAAAGATATAGGTTTCATAATCATTTCATTATAATCATAACTCGTGAAAAGAAGTGGGTTTTAAAATTAAATTACCTATGAAATAAAAATGGGTTTTATAATAATCACTCAATAAAAAACAATTCAAGAATGAATACGAATGGAACCATTAGATTATTTCCTAGATGTAAAATAGTAACATCAATGGATGTCATCATAGAAGGAAAATAAATTGGAAGGATATTTTTGGAAAATTTTCTTGAGAGAAATATCATTTATTCTTTGAAAAAATGTTCTTTGAAACATAAATTTTTTTAAAAACTTTTCCTTTGAAAATAATTTGAAAACATTAAAATATGTTTGGAAAAAAATTGAAAACCTTTATCCTTTAAAACTTATAAAATAAGCTTGAAAACATTTTGAAAATAATTTTCCTTGAAAAAATATAAAAGGGGCTTCAAAACATTTTGAAAACCATTTATTTGAAAATACTTTTAAATTCTATAAATGAGTATTTAAATCATTTTGAAAACATTTTTCATTGGATATTTTTAATTAAAATTCTGAAAACATGTTGAAAAAAATTTTCCTTGAAAACTTATAAAAGAATCTAGAAAACCCTTTGGAGAAAAATTTCATTGAAAATATATTTTAACAAAATTTCTTAAATATTAACCTTCAAAAATGAAAAGAAATATTTAATGGATTGAGGGTGGGTAAGTCTGTACATATCATACAAGGTAAAAAAACATTCATTTTTAATGGTAAAAAGGATAGAAAAACGCATCATTCGTAAAAATACAAGAAACTTCATTTTCAAAAATTAGAAAAATAAAAAAGGGTAAAATTACTTTTATTGACCATAGGATTATAGTATAATATTTTTGGAAACCCTTTTTATAAAACATGATTTTAAAGTAAAATAGATTTCTGACTGATGTGAGTTTATATTTGGAATTTCCTAAAAACAAATTCTTTATTATATTATGTACCAAAGAGTGTAATAAATGGTAAAAACAAGTTAATAAATTATTAATAACAAAAGGATACGAAAATTCATGAATTTTATTGAGATATTGATCATAATATTTCTTTAAAGGAAGAATAAACATAAAAAATCTGGAAAAGAAATGAGATTGTTTCAATAAAATCTTATCACTTAGAAACATGGGATCATACACTCAATTTAAGAAGTAAATTTAATGACACTTATAATAACATGAAAATATGGAATTTAATGAGATATAATATAAAATTTACTTGTATGCAACTCAAAAAAAATTAGGGTCATAACAAAACATGAGTTTCAAAGAAGTAAAATTGAGACAAATATTTTTTACTGATTTGGTAACCCTTGAAACATAAAAACCATAAAATAAGGGTCCTAGAATGGATATTTAAGTATAAAAAATTAAATATAAAATTAATTTATTAAATACATCATAATTATATGCACCACAACAAAAGGAATTGGATATGAATAAATCTTGAATCTCATGGAAATAAAAATTGACTTGAAATCCCCTTATCTTATGTCTTTACTCTCGTCATAAAATTTCAAATAACTAGTATAAAAAATATAAATTTATTATAAATATTTTTCTGAAACATATTAATATAAATAATAACATATATGGTTTAATTATGACTATATATTACCCTCTTTTTAACAATCCTATGTTAAGGTTTCACTTTAGGTAATATCTTTTTTGTTCTTCACAAGTGTCTTAATTTGTTATATCTTCAGTCCTTTACTTATATCATGAATACATAATTTAAACCATTATATAAATATCATTTATATTAATTATATGATTATTATAACAATATATATAATATATAAGTAAAAAATTTAATAGACCATTCATGGAGATAGAAAGTTTTACATACGCACGAATATTGTTTACATTTTTATTGTCATCTTGAAATAATAAAATAAATTATAATATATGTATATATGAATATAATATATTTACTTTTTAATTATAATTTTAAATATATCATATAATTTCACTATACCATCCCCTGATATATTCCATGTAGTATGTGAATAAATCACACCGCTTTGAGCGGCGGTAGTCTACACTTCCTCAAACTATATTATTGTATTTACACGAAATAGAAATTAAAAATATATGTGTTTTAAAAGGAATAAATAAGATTAAATACATAATAAATATAATATATAAAATATATAAATATAATTCCTATCATAATTTCAACCATGAGAGGCAGTAAATGAAAAATGAGCAATCATCGTTTAGTGAGGTGGTAGTTCGCCATAAAGGTAAACAATTTATTCGTTACCCATTAAATGTTGGTGTGTGTGAGAGTAGGTTTAACCATTATCATAAAAACATACTATTAAATTGAAAATAATGTTTTTTTACATTTTAGTAAGAAATAGGGTGTAGGGGTGGAAAATAAAAATTAAAAAGTATCTTGAGAGAATGCATTACATCTTAATCAGGGAACTCTATTTGGTTTGTGCCAAAAGGATTCCTTGGAATACTTCCATCCCAAATGGAGAATTAAATGAGTAAGTGAGGGATATTGGGAATTATATTAATAATATATTGGAAGAAACTATGTGGTTTTATAGGTGGTAATAAGATGGAGAGTTGGGGTCCTTTTATGGGGAAAGAGGAGTGGCAGTCTTGTAAATATTTGAAGAGAGAATTCCACACACATTTTTCATGTTCCAAGTGGATCCAATAATGATCCAAAGTAGATAAAAGGTAGTACAGGGTCTCAATATGGACATAAAATGGATTTTGGACAAGCTTATAGGTATTTTTGGCATTATGGTTATGGGTTTGTCCGTTATTAAGTATTATTTCACCTTAATCAGTGTAATTTATTTTAATAACTTTCACAAATATTTGTGGGGAATAAATAAGTTGAAATTGTTAGACTTTATAAATTATTATTATTCCTAGTATAGAATAAATTTTCCCAAATTCCAATCACATAAGTGGAATAAATTAATTGAAAATTAATCATGCAGTCATGTCAACAATGCAAGTTTTTTAAGTAAAAACATTCCAAAATTTGATTTGTTTTCATACCCAATTTGAAAGTGAAACTTATCTCAGTGACCTAAATTATATTAAATAATAAAAAAATTAATTAATATTTGAAAACAATTTAAAATAAAATTTATCTTTTATAAATAAATTAGATGAAAATTCTATTTTAAACTAAAATTCAATATTTATTAATATCAATTAAAAAATAAAACCCTACAAAAAATACCAAAAAATTATTCTAACCTAATTTTTATGTTCCACTTTCAAATAGTAAGTTTATTCTAAAATCTTAATTATATAAATGTTCCAAAAAGTTTATTTAAAATATGTTCTCCATTAAAAGGTTTTAAAACTACATTTATAAAATTATCTCTTTTTAAGCATAGAATTGTGTTAGTTCTTGTCTTACATGTATAAAATAATTTCAATTAATATTAAAAATATTTGAATTAATATATAATATATATATTAAATTATTATCACTCGTGAATTGTATTTAATTTAATTCATTAGGGTCAAACAAAAGTTTTACTATAAAAATTATAATATTTCCTTTCAAATTTATTTTTTTCAAATTAATTACTTAGAAACCTATGAATCCATATTATATTATTTAAAATATTTATTTTCATAAATTAGTTTTTTCTATTCATAACTATTATATTTATAGCTAGATTATATATTATTATATTATATAATAACATTTTAATTATATACTATTATTCGATAAAAATTGGTCTTGCGTGTTACCAAAGCCTTCGAGGAAAGTCATTGTTTTGTGTAACGTAAGCTAACCTCAGTGTTCCATGTAGAAAGAGATAAAATTTATGTTTTTTGTAGTTCACAATTAAAAAGGATTTTTTATTAACATAATCCAAACACACTTCCTTAATATAGAATAAACTATTTTCAATGTTTCCTGAAATGAAAAATATCAAAAGGATTAAGTTAACTCAAAAAATAATAATTCACAAAATCACATGGTGTAACATTATATCCCCCATAAAATGAATTTCTCCCTAAAATTTTTTCTAGGTAATCAATTGTTTAGTACTTTAAAGTTCCATTCACCTAAACCCACATTGTAAAAATTAATACTTAAACTTCCCTTAATAAGGTAATGTTGAAAACATAACTGTTACACAAAGTTACATGAATCTAGGTTTCCACAGAGGAGAACATTGGTTGGGATTAAATATTGGATATAAAGGAAAATAGTAAATATTTTTTGTGACTGATTGAGGTCATCTATAACAATAATTTCAATAATTAATGAAATTTTTAGGGCCTCAAAGTCATAAATAAGTGATTATTTATAATTCCATCAGTTCAAAAAATTAATGTATTAGGACAACATATTTTTTATCATTATCCTAACATATATTAATTGTTTTTTGACCATGAATATAATTAAATATACTTACTTTATATATTTATTTTAAGGAAATATTATTCTTTAGTTTTTCTTTTAACTATTTCTAATTCATCCATTACTTCATGAAATGGATTTTAAGAAATTAACATTCATTCCTAAAGTGATGAAATAAAAATTTAGCAGATCTTAAGGTTCATAAAATAATGGTAAGTATAACTGTTTGTCTCTAACTATTATTCAAAAATACTATGGTTAATATATTAATATGTAAACACAAAAAGTAACTCTATTATTTTATAATTAATAATTTTTATAAAAAAATTGCATATTGTCATGGGCATCGTGTTGGACAGTGGTAGGCATAAAACACTTATCATCCTTTGGTCATGGGTTCAAGACCCACTACCTTGTCGAACATTATTGTTTGTAACCCATCGTAAAAGATGTCCTTTTCTAAATCCATGCTAATATAAATTCAAAAGATAAATATGTAGACATCCAGAAAAAAAGGTTAATTACTAAATATCCTTTTAACCAAGGTTTTCAATACAATATCAATTCATAAATACTTACTCCAAAGTTTAACATAAACTTTTAATGAATGGATAACCTTATCACCTATATTAAAAATGAAAATCTAGAATTTTATAAAGAATTTCATTAAATAATCATAACATTTATTCCCATGTAAATCACAAAGTATCTCTTGATCATCAGCTTCTAACATGTGAATACCTTTATCATGTATTCCCTTGAAATATTGTAAAACCCAAATTACCATAAATAATTTTTCAAAACATGCTTGATTCCATATTCTAAAGGATAGTGGATATATTTTAAAAATTTAGTAAGTTTTAATCTTTATCCATACTGATGTATACCACTTCATTAACCAATAAATAATTAGATCAAGGGAAATCAATATGATCCATTTCGGTTTTTTGATATCCAACATGTCTCCTATCCAAAAATTAATTTTTGTCTTTGATTTAAAATTTTGTTTCCCATGAATATCACTTTTTTATCAAATCTCTTTTCCATTCCATCTGAAATATTCAACATAAAATTTTAAATCCTTATAGAAAAACATAAACTGAACAATCCTTTCATATTTCACCATTCATATGAAATAATTTTTGTATTGACATACCTAAAATCTAAAATTATTTCATCCTTAAGAAATTAACAAGGTCGCCTCATCCTATTACATAATACCTCATTATTTTAAAATTTCCTCTACAGTCTCTTCATCAATAGAATTATAACAATTACTCATACAACCTTGCTAATCCTATTCAATACTTTTCTTCTTAGTATATTGAGTTTTTTAAGGACCATTAATTACACACATAAAACACTTAACCTTAGATTACGACTTAGGGAGGAAAATATTATCATCCATTTCATTAATAAAACTCTTCATTTTCCCCTCCAGACACTTTCTTTGTGTCCTTATTTACCATAATCAAAACATCTTCTTGTTCCCCAAATAAATTCACTTAGGTGATTCATTCCACAATATTGGTACAAAAGAAATAGAATCTTCTTTCCTCCATGGTCTCCTTTACCCAAACACTATGAGAACTCCTTATTTCACTATCTTGTTCAGTCTATGAGTTTATTAAGATACACAATGTCAATTAGGATACATGAAAACTGATTATACATGATCAGATTAACTTTCACTTTAGTGATCATCCCACTTGACTTCTCATCATCAAATATTCCATCATATTCAATGTTAGTTGAGTTCCATCAAGTTCCCACCATTGACCAAAAACATACGCATAGTGTGAGAATTACATATCATAGAATAATACCATATAGTCATAAAAATTATTCCTTATAGAATGTCTAAATCATGACACCTTCCTTTATATATGCCAATATAGGTTCATCCTATGTTATTCGAAGAAAAATTATATTTAAATCCTTCAATATGGTTCATGAAGATTTTGTGAATTCTCAATGAATATCCCCCAGGAGTGCCAAACTATGTGTGCAACAAAGACTATTATCGTGTGCCAAATTACCATGAGTTAGTCCTTGAACATCTCATTGGAGTGGTTATCCCTAGGTAAATTTGTGTCAAATCCACATCCACTAGTAATATCTAGATAGGTATGTATTACATTGAAGCCACTCACTCTTTACCAAAATTTTAGGTTATTTTACTAATCATTTACTCATCCTTAAACATATCCATAGAGACATCCCTAGACATTTCTTTTGAAATACACCTAGGGATATCACTAAAGTTTTCTCATATGAGTTTACAAAGGTTAACTAAACCATTAATCTGATACCAATTATAGTGACCGTCGCTTTTCATAAATTAATGATACATATCTTACGAATAATACTTAAAACATTATACAAACAAACACCCAAATATCGTATTAGTTTAGATCCTTTGAAAACTTTGAAACATAAACAGAGGTATATAAATGTGCTACATTATCTCTTAATAGTTTCTTCATTACTATCGCCCTTATTAGACACATAAAACATGATATATATCATCATAACATGGGTGAGGAATCATTAATGGGGTGATATTAAAGTCTTAGTAAGGGTAAACAAGGGATATAGAGAATTATAATCATGGGAATACTGGAATAAAAGCATTATCATTAAAATATAAGATTACACCCTACATATCAATGATCAAATACATGAATCATGGAACAAATACTAGTACTTAATAAGACATTAAACATAAGAAAATAAAGAACATAATCCATAAAATCATTACATAGGAATAAAACATGGAATTTTTGTAAACACATAACCGTATACTAATGATTTCAATTGTAGTATAGGAATTGATAACAAGGACATCATGGTGGTAAACGCCTTATACTATACCGGGTTCACACACTATTCCATCCATCTATTACTAAATTTCTTCTACTCCTTGTTCCTTCCATGTATTACTGAAATAATTTCACTCCTTATTCTACTACTGTATTACTAAACCAAGTACATTTCTTATTCTAGCCTAGTAGTACTGAATCAAGTTCATTTCACATTACATCTATTTCTATAGCATGAGATACAAATCTTTACCCAATTCATTGGGGAGATATATAGGTCCCACCTAACTCATAGTGAAATCATACATACATGTGCAACAAAATCATAAAAAATCATATCATAATCCATGAAATTAATTTTTTTTAAACGGTAGTGTTTTGGTCAAAGAACAAAACACACAATTTCTTATATAAAAGAAAGTGTTAAACGATTCGAAAGTAAGGCATTTTGTTTACATCCCGCATATAAAGAGGACGAATCTCAGGGGGAAGATCATCTCTCTAGGCAGTGTCCTTATCAACGCCCATGTTGCCAAGGGCAACGGAAACTCTGTTCACTTCCTGATATGCGTGCATATCAATGATGATGAGCGAGGAGAGTGAGTGTAGACAGTCAATCTAGTGGGAAATGAACTTCCATGCCATGTGGATGGTACCCTTCCATATTTCTTGGATGATAGTGGAGGAGTTTCTTTCAATCCATATGTTGTTCCAATTTTGTAGCTTGGAAAATGAGATTGCATGAATGACGCTAAGAATCTTGGCTTTTAGGGAGGTAGCAATACAACATGATCCGTAGAAGCAACCGATAACTTGATCCAGATGATTTCTGAAGATGGATCCACATCCTTCTGAGCCTAGGTTTCCTTTCAAGGCTCCATCTACGTTGATTTTGATCCATCCTATAGGGGGATGCCAAAAACGTTAATCAGGAATTTAGGGTGAGGATATTTACCTACAATCCCAAGACGTCATGGGATCACTAAATCTCTGACTGACTTGTTACACTGATCATTCTGTTTCGAGGCTGCATCTTGGTTAGCGATAAGAATTCTCATTTTTTCTGCATTATGATTGAAATAACTGTTGTGAAAGGTATATTAATTCCTACAATACCAGATCACATGTAGAAGCTCTACAATTGCTTCCAAAAAGAGGTTCTTTATTTGTTGAGAGTCAGATTTCTCCAAACATTTTTAAACCTGAGAGATTAGAGATCTATAAAACAACCAATTCCAATAAAATATTTCAAATATATAATGCCAAAGAGCAGTATCCATATCACAAGAAAGGAAAATATGTTTAATATCTTCACGATGTTGGTTACACATATGACATTTAGAGCAAAGGTTGATTCCAAAAGTTTGTAAACAAGAGTCAGTGGGAATTCTACCATGATCAATACGCCAAATAATAGTAAATCTTGAAGGTTTAATCCTTGATTTGTTGAAGTTGTTAAGCCAGCTAAAGTTGTTCATATCATTGATGTAATAATGTTTTTAGAAACTCTTCAAGTCAAGAATCCTATTAAGTGAAGGTTCCTAGATCAGAAAATCATCAATAATAGAGAAATGGTAAATTTTGAAAATACTTTTAAACTATTTTGGAAAAGTGTTATGTTTCAAGTTCATGATGTTTTTAATAGTGTCACTTTTATTCACATAGAGTTGTGAGGAAGAATTCAAGGAAATAAATGGGGTGTTGGTCCAGTTATAACGTCAAAAATTTAAATTCGAGTCTCTCTTGGCCATCCATCTAGCATTAGACATAATGGAGTTGGGGTACATTTAAAGGATGGCCATATATAGGATGTGAAATAAATATGTATGTTGCTTCAGAGTTTTTCAAGGAAACGAGCCCAAAAGAAGTCTGTGGAAGGTGATTTATTACAAATTAGAATCCACGTGAGCTTCGCCTGAAGGGCCTGGTTAAAGTTAGTTAGTTTTTTTATTCCAATACCTCCTTTTTCAATAGTCTTACTATAAGTGGACCATGTTATGGTAACTAATTTCCTTTCCAGAGTGGTTTTCGTCTAGACAAAGTTTTTAATGACAACGTTGATGTGTTTTAAGATACTAGCCATCCATTTATTGATCATCATGGAATAGACCAGTTTAGAAACAATTGTGGATTTAACAAGAAAAATTCTCCCTTCCATTAGGAGATTTTTGCCTTTCCAAGAGGAGAGGTTTCAAAGTGTTTGATCAACAATGGTAGAGAAATGAACCTCTTTGGGTCTACCACAAAAAATGGGAACACCAAGATAATTGTAGGGGAGAGATCCCTCCTTAATACCAAGCATATTCGTAATGCTATTTTTATGAAAAGGGGGATAGTTTTTTCCAAAATAAATAAAATATTTCAGCCAGTTAATATGTTTAACAGACACTTCTTCATAGTGATAGATGATGGTTTTAAGGTATATTAGGTTTCTTTTGTCCTCCATTAAAAAGGATTATGTCATCAGCATATAGAAAATGGGAGGGGTCATTCACATTTCTAGAAGTGGATATTGGCATAATATTACCATTTCCAATAGCTTAGGAGATGAGTCTACTAAGGTAGTCTATAGAAATATAGAATAGGATAGCTGAGAGGGGGTCTACTTTCCTGAACCCTTTAGAATAGTTGAAGTAACCTCTAGGAGTACCATTTAGAAGAATAGAGATACGAGCTGAATTAAAGAGTGTTCTAATTCTGTTAATAAAGGTCTCATTGAAGACAAAAATTTTATGCACTTTAAAAATAAAGTTCCAATCAATGGTATCGAAGGCCTTAGTTATATCAATTTTAATGGCCACATTCTCTCCTATGGTTTTTGTGTTCCACGGGTTAGTAGATTCAGAGGCTAAATAGATACAATATTTTATAGATATACCTTTAATAATACCACATTTATTACATGAAATAATATTATTTCTAATATCAGAGATACGGATGGAAATCGATTTGGTGATAATTTTAAACAGTGAATTTATAAGGGTGATGGGTTTTAAATGATTGATTTTATCAATATTTTCCAATTTAGGAATAAGGATAAGGAATTGAGAGTTCATTCCATGATGAATAATGCCTCTAGATAAGAAAGTTTTAACCATTCGGCAGATATCATCTTGAATGATATCCCAATGTTGCTGGTAGAACCCATTATTAAAGCCATCCGGACCTGGGGAACCATCCATGTTAAGACTAAAGACAGTTTCCTTAATCTCTTGATCTAGTGGGACATTATTAAGTAAAAGATTATCCTCAACTGTAACCATGAAAATACTTTGAAAACATATAAATAATGCATGAAAATATTTTGAAAACAATTTCCCTTAAAAATTATAAAATAGGCTTCAAAATATTTTGAAAATAGTTTTCCTTGAATATATATAAATAGAGGTTCGTATATTTTTGAAAAATATTTCTTTGAAACTAATTTTTAAACATATAATTCTGTCTTGAAATCTTTTTCAAAACTATTTTACTTAAAAAATTACAAAAGAAACAAGAAAACATTTTAAAAACAATTTTCCTTGAAAATATATAAAAGAAGCTTTAAAATCATTTGAAACCCACTTTTAATACCATTTTCTTAAAAATTATCATTTAAACATGAAAATAAATCTTAAAACTATTTATGGTGGATAAATTCATACATGTCTCAGAAGGTAAAAAAGAACATTCATTTTTCATGGTAAAAATGATAGAAAAATTCATGGTTCAGAAAGAGACAATATGATTCCTTGGAAAATATTGGCAAAATTAGAAGCCTTTTCTAGAAAAATGATTTTAAAGGAACACATATTTTTGAACAAATAGAGGGTAATGTCAAAAGTTTTAAAAAAACTTTCTTAAATATGTTATGTACCAATGAGTGGAATAAATGGTACCAAAACATGAATCAATAATTACTAACCAGTGGATTCTAAAATTCAAGAATTTTCTTGAGTATGGATCATAATATTTCATTAAATTAATCATAAAAATAAAGAATCATTAAAAAAATCATATTGTTTAAATAAACTCTTATCACATGATAACATGGGATCATACTCTCTATGGGAAAAAATTAAATTAAATGAATCTTTTAATATCATGAAAAAATATAGATTGGTGATATATCATATAAAAATGAATTATATACCCCTCAAAATTAATTTAGGAACATAAAAAAACGCAAGCCTCAAATAAAGAAAATTGTGACAAAACTTTTTTACAGATTTGGTAACTTTTCAAGAATAAATGCCATGAAATAATGGTCATATAATGTATATATAAATACCCATAAATTTAAATATAATAATAATTTATTAAAACATTAGGTAGTACACACACCACACAAAATGAATGGGTGGTTAATAAATCATGTATCTCACAAAAATAAAAAGTGAGATGATATCCCTTTACAATGTGAATTGAATCTCGTCAAACTCAATCAAACCACCTGTATAGTAAATATAGATTTATTATAAATATTGTATAGAATCATATTATTATATCTAATACTATATATGGTTTTATTATGACCTTATATTACCCTCTGGTTTACAATTCTATGTTAAGATTTCACTTCAGGTGGTATCCTCTTTGTTCTTCGCATGTGTCTTAATTTGTTATATCTTTGGTACTTATTCTTATATAATTATTAAATAATTTAAACTATTATATAAATAACATTTATATTTAGTATATTTTTATTAAAAAATATATATATAATATATAATTTTGAAATGGAATACAATGTTCATGGATACGGTAAGTTGTACGTAAGCATGAACGTTGTTTCTATTATTATTATCGTATTGAAAGAAAAAAAGAAAATGGTGTATATTTATATATTTATATATATATATAATATATTTTATTTGAAATTATAATGTTATAAATATCATATAATTTTAAAATATTCATCTTTTATATATTTCATGCAGTCTGTGAATGAATCACATCGCTTTGATGGGGTAGTAGTCCACACTTCTTCAAAAGATATTATCGTGTTTACACCAAATGGAAATTTAAAATGATATGTGTTGTAAAAGGAATAAAGAAGATTAAATACATAAAAAAAATATTATATAACATATATAAATAAATTTTCCATCATAGTTTCCACCATGAGAGACAATAAAGGGAAAATGAACAATCATCGTTTAGTGAGGTGGTAGTTCATTGTACACGTAAACAGTGTGTTCATTACCCATTAGATCATGGTGTGTGTAAGTGTGAGATGATACCTTAGTGTAAAAACATACTAGTATATTGAAGATACCGGGTTTTCATACAATAATTGAATAATGTGAGTGGATGTGGTAGAGAAAAATATTAAAAGAAAATAATTTGAGAGGTGGTGTTACCTGTTAATCGAGTAACTCCTTTTGGTTTGTACCAAAATGCTTCATTGGAAATAATTATTACAAAAGTGGGGACTAAAGGCGGAAGTGAGGGATTCTAGAAATTGTATTTTTAATATCTTGGATGAAGCTAATTTTTTTTCAAAAGTGTGAAGCAGTGGGATAGGTGGTGTCCTTTTATAGGGAACCACTATTGGGAATAGAGGTTCTCCCAATAGATATATTTCAATTGCTTCTTCAAACCATTGGTATACTAAAAAAAATCAACATTTTCCAATGTTTTGTTCATAACATTGGAGATTTTTACATATAGTTAAGATTTTCCAATGATTTGACAAAACCATTGGGAAATCTTCAGTTCTTCTAAGATATAGCAATGGTTTTAATAAACCGTTAGTAGAGAGAGGCTTTCCCAATGCTTTTTAAAAAGATTTGGGAATTTGTTCCCCCAAATTCATAGCAACCCAGCTCCCACCTTTCCCGATTGTAGACCCTAATCCAAAAATCCACTTGAAGGTTTCTCAGCCATGAAACTTCTTCCAACCATAGATCCATCTTTAACCAATCACTTTTTTATTTATGCACATCAAAATAGCATGTGTTACATTATTTTTAATATTATCCCTCTATTTTTTATATTTTCTATTTTTATTTGGGCTATACTAGAGTTCTTTCAGTCTTTTGCATACCGAACCCTTTGATTTGTTTTTTGTTTTTTGTTCTACACTTCAAACATGTTAAAGGGATTGTTTGGTGGTGTGATATAGTAGTTTCTATGGACTTTATTTTAGTTGAAAATTGGATTTGGATTTTGTATTTATAGTTTTTTCTCAAGGAATAATGGGAAGGGTATTGATATTGAGGATGAATTGGATGTTGGTTGGGAGATGGATTGGAATTGTGATGTTGGTTGGATTGTGTATAGGTAATTTTTAAGGTATTGTATGGGTATTTTCAAACCTGAACACCCCCACCCCCACCTCCTGGACAACTCCCACCCCCTGGACACCCCCCAACCCAAACCTCCCTCGAAACCCCCACCCCCACCCTCCATGGACACCCCTCACTCCCATGGATAGCCACCCCTGGACACCCCCACCCCTGGACACCCCCCCAGGACACCCCTCCACCACCACCACCACCCTCGTGAAAAGCCCCCCCCCCCCCTAGACAGCCCCCTTGGACACCACCACACCTCCTAGACACCACCGCACCTCCTAAGTTATTTTCCAAATTTTAAAATTGGAATTAACAATGTAGTTGACTTCCCCATTCCCCAAGGACATTTTTTAAGTATCCCATAGAGCCTTATAAATTTAATTTATCATGTTTTGATAAATTTAAATGATAAATAGAATTTTTCATGTTATGATAAATTGAATTTTTCATGTTTTGATAAATTGAATTTTTCATGTTTTGATAAATTATTTTTTTCATGTTATGATGAATTGAATGGGTTGTTTAGAATGAAATGGCTAATGCATGATGGTTTTCCTTTATAAATGAATAAAATTATTCTAAATAAAATTACCCCAAGGGGGATGAAGGATGTGTAATGGGCTGTCCAAGTGGGGGTGGGTTGTAGATGCGGGGTATGGGGTAGGGGGCTATAGGGGTGTGGGGGAGGGGTATATGGGATACCCAAGGAGGGGTTTGGGCTGTCCAGGGGAGTCAGGGTGGGGTGTCTCGGTGGTGGAGGGGTGTGGGTTGTATAGGGGGTGGGGGTGGGATGTCCAGGTGGGGGAGGGGTGTGGGCTCTCCAGGGGGTGGGTTGTCTAGGGGTGGGTGGGTTGTCCAGGTGGGGGTGTGGGGTGCCCAGGGAGGGGTGGGTTGTCCAGGTGGGGTGGGGAAGTCCAGGTGGGGGCGGGCGCTATTCAGATGGGGTTGGGGGATCCAGGTGGGGGTGGGGTGGGTTTTCCAGGTGGGGGTGGGGGTTGTCCAGGTGGGGGGATGTCCAGGTGGGTTGGGGATGCAGGGGAGGGTGTGGGTTGTCCAGGAAGGGGTGGGCTATACTAGGGGTGGGGGTATCCAGGTGGGGCGGTATGGGATGTCCGATGAGGGGGTTGGGTTTTCCAAGTAGGGTGGGGGTTTCTACTGGGGTTGGGGGAATGGGCTGTCTAGGTGGGGGTGGGGTGGGCTATCTAGGGGGTTGTAGTGGGTATGGGGCTATAGGGGAGGGGGTGTGGGCGGTCTAGGGAGGGGGTGGGCTGTCTAGGGGTGTTGTTGGGTGGGCTATCCAAGTGGGGGAGGGTGTGGGTTGTTAAGGGAGGTGGGCTATCCATGGGGGGTGGGGTGGGCTATCTAAGTGGGGATGGGTGTGGGTTGTCCAAGGAGGAGGGTTTTGGCTGTCCAGGTGTGATGGGGGTGTCCAGGTGGTGTGGGGGTATTCGGGTGCGGGCTGCAGGGGGTAGGGGTTGCAGGGGTGGGGTGATGTCTAGGGAGGGTGGTGGGGTTTTCCACTCTTATACTCTACAAAAAAATATGAAATACATATAACTAATGTACAGTTTCTTTCACAAGTTAATACATTTCATGAAGTTACATACCAATACTCACTCTTACCCTTCCAAGAAGAATTGATCTCTACAAAAAACACCTCACTGAGGTTCTTATCCACTATCCATCTTGATCTCATAAAAAATTTACCATTAGTACAGCTCCATATCCCCTAATGATATAATGAGGATCATACTCCCATGATTAGTGTCCCATAGAAATGTGGCCCATAAAATCTAATCCACGTATGATATTTGGAGGTGTGTTTACAATTGGGTGTGTTGTGATTTATATGTATGATATTCATGGACTACACCAACAGTCTTCTCAGTCATCTATAATAGGCCTGAAATCATGCAATAATTGGATTCTACGGCCCTATTTTGTGGGTGGAAACCCCAATACCCTTGGACACCCCCTGGACACCCTCTCCCACCCCTTGGACACCACCCCCTTCGGACACCACCCCTCCCCCTGGACACCCCCAACCCCCCTTGGAAACCCCCCCCCCCCCACCCCCACTGGGCAACCACCCACCCCCTGGACAGTGTCACCCCCTTGGATAGCCTGCCCACCCTCCATGGATAGCCCCACCACCTTGAACAGCCATACCCACCTCTATAGCACCCCAACCCCATGGACAACCCGTACCCCCCTTGATATCCCCCAACACATGTGGACAGCCCTTCCACCCCATGGACACCCCCACCACACATAGAAACCCCCCCCCCCCCATCCCCCCCCCCCCCCACCCCCCCGGACACCCCCACCCCTTGGACACCCCTGACCACTTTGGACAACCCCCCCCCACCCACCCACCCACCCCACCTGGAAACCCCCCCTCCTCCCTTGTGGGCAGCCAGCCTAACCCCCCAGACAGCTCTCCCAGCCCCCTGGACACCCATGCCCCCTTGAACAGCTCCCAAGCCCCTGAACATCCCCCCCCCCCCCACACTATTGTGGACAGCCCGATCACCCCCTAGACACCCCCTACCCCCTGGAAAACCCCTCTACCCCTGTGGACAGCCCTCCCACCCCACTGAATACCCCCTACACCCCTAGACAACCCTGCCACACACGTGGACAGCTCGACCACCCCCCCTAGACACCACGTACCCCCTGGATAGCCCCCCAACCCCATGGACACCTCGTACGCCTGGACTCCCCCACCCCTGTGGACTACCATCCCCCACCCCCGGACACCCCCCCCCCCCCCCCGCCATCCCCAAGACACCCCCATCCGCTATAATACCCCACCCATCTGAACACCCCCTGGACCCCCCCTGTGGACATCCATCCCACCCCCCTGGACACACCCTACCCACTTGGACTGCTCTTCCACCCCCTGAACACCCCTACCCCCTGGATAGCCCAGCCACCCCCGTGGACAGCCCCCCCCCCCCCCCCGCGGACCCCCTGGAAACCCCATACCCTCTGGGCACCCCCCCCCCCCCTCCACCCCCACCCCCATGGATGGCTACCCCCTGGATAGCCCCCCCCCCCCCCCCCCCCGCCCACCCCCCCGAACATCCCCACCCCCTGGAAACCCTGACCCCCTTGGACAGCCCCCACCCCCGTGGACCCCCCCCCCCACCCTCGTGGACAGTCCGGCCAACCACCTACACAGCCCCGACCCCCTTGGACAGCCCCACAACCCCCTAGGCAGCCCCCCAACTCATGGATACCCACCACCACCCCTATGGACAGCCCGCCCACCCCCCTAAACACCCCTACCCCACTAGACAGCCCAACGACCCCCTGGTCAAACCCCCACCCACTGGACCCCACCCCACCACTAGGACCCCCCCCCCCCCCCCCGGACACCCCTCCCACCACCTAGACACCGCTACCCCTTGGACACACGGTACCCACTGGACAGCCCCCACCCCCCACCCCTCGTGGATATCCTTCCCAACCCCTGGAAACCCCTAACCCACTTGGACAGCCCCCCAACCCCTGGGACATCCCCAACACCTCTAGACCCCCCCCCCCCCACCCCCGTGGACAGCCCGCCCACCCCTTGGACACCCCTACCCCCCTAGACAGCCCCCAACCCACTGGATGGACCCCAAATCCCCCTAGACATTACCCCACCACCTGAACACCCCCACCCCCTGGACACCGCCACGCCCATAGACAACCCCCTCCCCCTGGATATCCCGCCCACCCTTGGAAACCCCCGATCACCCAAGACTTCCACCCCCTCCCCCTTGGACACCCCCCCTCCCACATTCTTGGGCAGCCCGCCCACCCCCTGTGGACACCCCCCTACCCCCTGAACAGCCCCCATCCCCTGTGGACAGCCCGCCCACCCCCTTGACACCCCCTACCCACGGGACAGCCCTTCCACCCCTCATGGATATCCCAACGACCACCCCGCCCCCCCGGACACCTAATACCCCCTAGGACCCCCCTGTGGACAGCCCACCCACCCCCTGGAAACCCCCCCTCCCACCCCTGTGGACAATTCCCCACCACTATGGATAGCTTGCCGACCCCCTGGACACCCATACCCCCTAGATAGAGCCCCCAACCACATAGATGCCCCCAACCCCCTGGACCCCATCCCGCCACCCTACCACCCCCACACCATGTACACTCCCACCCCCATGGACAGCCCCCCCCACTTCCTAGATAACCCCTACACCTTAGACACCCCCACCCACTGGGACACCCCCACCACCATGGACAGCCCCTACCCCCTGGACAACACCCCCCCCCCCCCCCCCCCACCAACACCCTGGATTCCCCCCCCCCCCACAGACCCCCTAGACACCACCACACAACCTGGACACCCCCACCCCAATGGACAGCCCCCCGCCCCCTGGACAGCCCCCCACCCCCCTGGACACCACCCCACCCCCTTGACACCCCTAACCCCATGGACATCCCCCCAACCCCCCTGGACCGCACCCACCACCTGGACACCCCCCACCCCCACCCCCTGGACACCCCCATGGGACACACCATCCCCCCTTGGAATTCCCCCCAACCCCCTAGACACCACCCCACCCCTAGACACCACCCCACCCACCCTGGACACCCCCGCCCCCTAGACACCCCCACACCCTTGGACACCACCATCCCCATGGACACCCCCCCCCCCCGAACCACCCTGGCCAGCCGCCACCCCCCCCCCCCCCTAGACAGCCCTCATCCCCCGAGACAACCCCCACCCCTTGGACACCCCCTACCCCCTTGGGTAGCCACCCCAACCCCCTGAACAACACCCCAACCCTTTTAATTCTTAATTGAATTATTTATGTATTTAAATGACATATGAATTATGTTTTAATGGTTTATGGGTATACATGTTTTATGGGTATACTTGTTGTATGTGTTTACTTTCTGTAATTACATTATTAATTATGTGTTAATTCTGTATGTGTGTATAGGGTAATTAAAAACAGAATCGGATGTATTCTGAATTCTATATGAATAATGTGTTGTATGAATTTTTATGAAATATATATTGGATTATGTATGTATTCTATAGGTATTTAGAATTGTATATTAATTATGCACAAGGGGGAAGTCCTACTGGTGAAAGTGTTTCAGCTGCATAGGGGGAGGATGGATTACTTCTACAGGTACATAAGGACTATGCCAATGGTTTACAATCGTTGGCATATTTGTAAAAATAGAACTTATACCAACAGTTTTATGTGAACTGTTGGTATAATTATTTTTACTTGATATTTACCAATGGTTTGTGGAAACCGTTGGTAAAATTCTATACCAGCAGTTTTTAAACCATTGTTATAGAGATAATTTTTGATATTACCAATGATTTTAAACCATTGGTAAGCATTTTCACCAACGGTTTCAATGAACAGTTGGTATATACTCAAATTTTCAGAAATATCCCAACAGTTCTCATATAATCATTGGGATATGTCTATCCCCATGAATCAAGACCCAAAGGTCTGTAAAATCATTGTTATAGTTTATACCAACAGTTTTCCAGCCTTTACCAATGGTTTTAAACCATTGGTAAAGATGAAGTTTCCATTAGTGAAGGAGGAGTGGTACTTTTGTAAACATTTTTTGAGAGAATTTCACCCAAGTTTTTCATGTTTCATGTGGATACAATAAAAATAAAAATTATATAAATTGTAATATAGGATCCAAATATAGCATTTCAATGGATTTCTAACAATATTTAGTTTATTTTGGTCTTTAAGGTTATGGTTTAGTCTATTATTAATCTTAATTAAACCTTAATCGATATAATTAATTCTAATCACTTTCACTATTATTTTTGGTCAAAAACTAAGATGACCTTATTAGGCATTATAAATTATGATGATTCCAAATATGTATCAAATTTGTAAAAATTCCATTCATAGAATTTGGATAAATTAATTTGAAATTATTCCTTTAGTGGGTCGATAATGCGGGGTTTTAAAGTAAAAACTTTCAAAAGCATGTTAATATTTTTTAACTAATATACAAGTTAAATTAATCTCAATGACCTAAATTATATTAATTGAAAAAAATATTATCTAATTACACTTTTAAAATAGTTTAATATATAATTTATCCTTGTAAATAAATTAGATGAAAAAGAATTTTCGAACTAAAATTTTCTATTTTTAATTAATCTTAAAAAATGAAATGTGGCCGAAAAATGCCAAAAAAATTACCCAAACCTAATTTTTATACTTATATTTAATATAAGAACATTGTTTTTACATATTAATACTATAAAAGTTGCAAAATTGGGATATAATATGGGCTCTATATTAAAATGTGGTAAAATAATATTTAAAAAAATTATATATTTTTAAGTAAAAATTCGACTGGTTCTTGTCTTATGTATATCAAATATATTGAATGAATATAAAAATTGAATAAAGAAAATATATATTACATTATTATACTCACTAATTGTATTTAATTTAATTTATTATGGAATAACATATTTATGTCCATAAAAATAAAAACATTTCCTTTTACATTCAGTCATTTTTAATATTCATTAATTGGTAACCTGTGAATTCATATTATATTTTTTAAACCATTTATTTTCATAAATTATTTAATATAATTTGTAACTTCTAATTTATCAAATAGGTTATGTGTCATTATATTAAGTAATAAAATTTTAATGATATACCATTATTAGGTAAAATTCGGTCTTTCATGTTACGCAAGACACTAAGGAAAGTCATTATTTATTGTATTGAAAGATAACATTGAGGTTTCATGCAGAGAAAGATAAAATTTATGTTTCATGTATTATAGGACTAACTAGGATTTGAGTGTAATGTAAGTTAATCGTGTGCCTTAATATAGAATAAATTGTTTTTAGTGTTGCATAAAATGAAAAATATCAAAAGGAATAAATTTTTACAAAAAAAATAATATTTCACAAAATCCTGGGGTGTTATAGTGGGGCCCAAACATTATATATCCCCTCAATACATCGACAATTTTTTAGAGAAAAATTAGTAGAATAAATTAAATTATTTTCTATAAGTAGTTTTAAATAGTCTTATTAAAGGTATTGATGGTATAATTTTTCATGTGCATCACACATGACATCCAATAATTACGAATTACCTTCTTTGAGAATTTTTTTAATATTATTATTATTTATCCATTAAATTTTCTCCTAGATATTATCTGTGGATTCATTTGATTCTTAGTTCATCGATTAAATGTAATGTGTTTCAGTTATATAACTTTTTAGGTTGATTATTACATATCTAGTTATTTTAATGGTATGTGTTTTCAGTTATTTACCATTAAATGTCTATTATGATTTTCCTTCTCAGTTTATTCATTATATGGTATATTTTTGCAGTTATTACATTGAAATATTTCTTATCCTCATTGATTCATTATTTCTTCCAATGTACTGATCCCTTAATAAAGATTTGATCTCACCATTTTTTTCTTTTCCCAAATAATCCATGATGTGTACTAATAAAGATAAAAAAGTTTATTCGAAGTGGAAATTTAGTCATTATCCACAAAAGAAAAATATATATTTTAATTAGTGTACTCATTTTTATTAAATGAAAAATCTAGGTGTATGATTTACCAAGACTACAAAACTATTTGGTCATTAGGGATTTGATTCATTGTAATCATAATAATTAAATGGTAGCAGACACAAACTCTAGGATTCTTGGTTAGAGTCTCTACAGTTTCTATCATTGGAAGATTAGTAAATAAATTGGGAACTAGATTTAGGAAAAAAATTATTACATAACATAACCATAAGATAGACTGTGAGAATTTGTATAGAGGAACATCCAAAAGTTTTAGATAGATGGTGATTATTTAGTTTCCCAAGAAATAAAACCTTGTTTGGATACAAGAAGTGCACATTGTTCTAGAAAAAATGTAACTAAAAGTAACAACTCAAAAAATTTGAATCAGTCCTGACTCAAGCATAATATTGTACACGACGATGGGAATTACTATGAACCTAGTTTGACACCCTTGTGGGATATTATTAGAATAATTCAAAATTTATTTAGAAAAAATTATTATGGAGTTGAATTCATAATAATAATGAATGATCATAGTTAAATTTAAAACGTATTAATTAAAAAATATTTTTCAATATTTAGACACCCAAAATATGATTATATGGGATTCCCACCATCATAATTTTTTTTCACGCTATGCCTTTTGGTTTAGTAAATGAAGAGAACATGATGAATTCATGTTAACGTTGAACATGAAAGAAAATGTGGTGATAATGGGAAACCAAATTTTATGTTCATATGAGTGATATATATCATTTCCATTCCAAATCAGTTTCCCAAAAAATGATTAACAACACATACACTAACCAAATTTCCAAATAATTAATAAAGATAATGAGGGAGTTTTATAAGTGATCGAGCGGTTGATACCATAGAGGAAAAAGGGCTCAATTTACCTCATGCAAGAAATATTGAAGAAGATACTCAAGAAAGTGTCTCAGTTGAATTGGGAGATGCATTATACAGGGGAATTAATGAAATAAATCAAATACTTTATGAGGAAAAATTAAGAGTATGATGTAAGGAAAGAAATATCATATTAAGGATCCATTTATATTTTATTTACTTAACTATAAGAAACCTAATAATTAATCAAATCAATGAAATATTCTAACAGATAAAATATAGAATAAGGAGGGGCCAATGGGGAAATAAATAAATATATTATTTAATGTCTTTAAATTATAATTAAATTTTTAAAAACTATTTAATGATTAAATATCAGGGATGACCATAATATTTATTTTTGAATTATATTAATATATTTTATATAAATGATAACCCACATATTAGGTGATAACACATAAAATACATCAAGGAAGTGGGGATTCATCCCATGACCAATGGACGATAAGGTTTCTATGCCTACCATTGGCTTATGTGATGTCCTCGTTAGGGTGAAATTATATTTAATTAAACAATTTTAGGAATAAATATTATTAATGAACCATTAGTATTAATTTTATGGATTATATATTTCTATATTAACCAAATTAGTATTGAAAACATATAGAGGAAAACATAAATACTTTTCCCATGGTTGTAATGATCCATAAAAATGTGAATTTTAGTGATTGAGAAAAAAGGGGTTCAGTTTCAGATATCAATTTCATAGTGTAAGGGATGAATTAGAATTTGATCAAAGAACAAAGAAATTTTGAAATTGTTCTTAAGAAATTTAAACTTATCATATAATTATATTCCTTATATTATTGGTCAATAAAATAATTCCTCATCATTGTGAACATGATCTCAAAACAAAATTGTTATCCTAGTACCATAATTTTGTTCAATCTATTCCCTTTTAAATCATCATATATTTATTTCTTTGAGACCTGAAAAAATCAATTGATTATTCAATTTTTATTGATAATTGACCTCAATATCCCATGTATATACATATGAATTTCCTCTATGAAAATATCTCCACTTAAAACTATTTATCTTATATATATATATACTTAGTTATATGTTATTCCATGTGACCATATCACTTCTAATTATCTCTTATAAAGAGGATATATTATTTTCTCATATCTTGATCTAGAATTTCAATAAAAAAATCAAATATAAAACCCTATATTATGAAGATCATTTTTAAATTGTGGGGATTCATTTATTTAATGTACAAAGAATGTAACACCCTAAAAATTATAAATAGTCGACATTTATTTGATAGCGTATATGTCCCAGAAAACAAAACATATAAAGTAATATAATCTCTTGGGACATTATGGTTTCTTAATATTAAATATTTTTAATATAATATATTTCTTTAAATTAACAAAACACTAATTTTTCTTGAATCACATTAAAAATGAGTTTCCTTTATACCATGCATTATAAGCAAGGCTAAATTTTACCAATCAACAATGTATTATTAAAATATTATTATTTAAAATAACAAGATATTACCTAGACATTAAATTAGAGGATATGAATAATATTATCTAATTTATGAAAATATATGGTTTACACATATATAAAAATAATTACATGGTTACTAATTAATTATAATTGTATTTAAAAATCAATTTAATATATAGAAAATGTTTTTATAATGAGATATTTTTACTCTCACAATGACATTTTTTTCATAATAAATTAAATTATTTATTATTATTAAATTATTTTAATTAAAATTATATATTATGTATTCAATAAAACATTTTTAACATTCATCCAATAGATTTTACATGCATAAGATATAAACAAATTTTTTTTAACCATAAAAATTAATATTTCTATGAAGGAAATTTTGGAGCATTTTAATGGATAACCTATTTTAAAAATAAATAGTGAAAATTATATGAATTTTATATGTCAAAATAAACATAAATTTTTAAAATATAGTTTCATAATTAGATTCAAGTGATTTTTTGGTATTTTTCTGAGAAGATTTATTTTTTGATCAATAGAGAAAAATACCGAATTTTAATTGAAATCTACTTTTCGTGTAAATAATTTATATTGTGATATTATATAATAAATTGGATTTAAAATAATTTTAGATAAATAATACACCAATTAATACAATTTAGGTCATTATAAAAAATTTCACATCTTAATCGGATATTAAAACATTTCAAAGTTTTGAACATTTTACTTTTAAAATCTGTTTTATCGTCCGGTCTGTGGGATTAAATTTAAATTAATTTCTTCCACTTATGTTATTGGTATTTTTAAAAATAAATTAAATATTTTTAATCAAAATAATTTATAATTTCTAATAAATTAATCCTATTTTCAAACCCAAAATATTTGGGAATTTAATAAAGAATAATTATAGATAATAAGGTAAAATTAAGCATTATAAGGGAGTAAACCTTAAATGTATGATCAGAAAATAACTAAAAACATTATTAAATCATATTTTATGGCCATAATTCAACCATATAATCAATTTTATTTAATTTTTTCATTTTTTTCGAAAGATAATGTAAGGTATACTTCTCAATATTTTTACCTTTTTATATTTAGAAGAATCCACTCCTCCTCCCACATAAAAATAACTCAACCATCCAATTTATTAAAACATATAAAGCCATTATTATCATAAAAACAATAAAAAATATCTTTAAAACATCCCATATATCGTCCTATAAGAATATAATTTTCCATAAATCAATCCAAGGAAGTATTTTTGTATAAAAAAGGAGTTACTTGAATAAGAGGTAACACTCTTCGACAATCAATTTTGTTTAATTTTCTTTTCCATACATTCAATTATTTTCATATAATTATTATATAATATCATTGGTATCATAAGAATACTAGTAGGTTGTTATTATAATATTTAACATAAAATTTTACCCTCATACAACTAATCGGATCCATAGTCATCATTTGTGTATATGGTGGACTACCTCCTCACGAACCGATGATGTTCGTTCTTCTATTTAACACCTATCATGGTTTGAAAGGAATATTTATTTATAGTTTATATAATATATATATAATTTTAAGGTATTAATTATTATTTTATTTTTATATATCATATAAATTTATGCTTTACATTTTGTGGGAATATGATAACTTCATTTGTGGACATGTTGACTACCACCTCCTCAAAGTGATTTGATTCATACACGATAAAAATGGAATGTATTAATGGTGGTAAGAAAAAAATATGTTACATATAATAAATTAATATGATAATATTATTATAATATACATATATATCATTTATGTATCATTATTTTAAATATTACAATGAAATGGAAGTTGCATTTATGTGTACATACGACCTACCATCTCAAAGAAATGTTTAATTAATTTACTATATACAAATATTATGGATTATTATAAAAACATATATTCTGAATATTTATGAAATTTAAATCATTGTATAAAACAATACATGATGATATCATGATTTATGTAAGAATAAAAAAATAATTCAAAACATACTCAAAAAACATGAAACTTATCACCTAAAATGATGAAAATAAAGAATGACTGTTAACAAACGTGTAATAAAATATCATAATAAGATCATATATGATACTATAAATATTTTTAAGACTTTAAAATAAGTAATTAACAAGTATAAAACCAATATACATGAGTTTAAATACCACACAACTAAAATAAATCATTTGGTAAGGGATTTCATCTCAATATCATTTCATTGATGTAGATTGTAAATTTATGCACCTAGTTACTTTTATATAGTGTATATACTTCCAAAATAACCTTTAATATAATTAATAAATAATTATTCATGTAATTATGTGTTTCAATTTTAATTATATCATCTTAGGTTATTTGAACATAAATTTACCAAGTGGTAAAGAAATTTAATAACTCCATTCCTTTCATTAGGTTATATTTCTTCCTCATTTTCATTAATATTCTAAGATTATGTGTATAATTAATATGAATCTCAAATGATATATTTAAATTATTTTATGTTTATTTGTATTTGGTAGACATAATATATTCATTGATTAATTCTCACTATGATTTTGTCATCATTTTAAGGGTTTATTTCAATATCTCATTCTAACCGATATTTTTTATAATTGAAATTCAATTAATGTGATTTTTAGTAACATTATTCATTAAACCATTAAATTTTCTCATCATGGGGTTATGAATTACGATTTTTAAGTAATTTTACAATTTTTCCACTCAAAGGTACTCAAACATGTTTAGAAAATGTTTTAAAGAAACCCTGACTTCATTTCAATCTTTAGTAGAAGAACAAACTTTCTTCTAAAAACCCCTATTTTATAAAAATGCATTAAAAAAATTTCACCTTTAAAATTTTATTTATTAATCCAAATTTACCTTTTTTCATTTATAAATTTTTTCAATTGAATATTTTTATCACTTCTCAAACAAGAAACTTTTATATCTTTTTTACCTTGTAAATGTAATGTTATTTTTTCATTTTATGGCATGTATAAAATTATCGACCATTGTTTCTTTTATGAATCATATTAAATTTTAAATGTATTATTTTTAACGAATAATTTTTAAAATTGATTTTCAAATCAATGGATTTTCAAAAAATAAATAATAATGAATAGTATATGATTGTTTCTTTTTATGGTATTTATATTCATCATAAACAACAACAATTTAACCATAAAAAACTTGGGATATGTTATATTGATACTATACTTATTCTTTCTATGGATGTTTTTTGATTTAGTTGGCCAAGGATATTATTGAAATTCACTTTATTGATTCCTTTTTTCCTCCTTGAAATATTCAATTTCCAGTTATCACTATACATAAAATTACCCTAAAAATATCCATCGTTTATATTAGGGATATGTTTATTTCCTAAAAAATATACCCTTTATAAAAAAAGTATCTACATTGAAATATATTTGTTTACCTATGTAAAAATTGATAAATCTACATTATTTATTAAATATGGTTATTTGTAAGGAATATTGTTTGTTAATTAATTACTTGATATAAGGATTGGTTTGGTCTGGTAGTGACGGTTGGGGTATGGAAATTATATTTCCCCTAGATGAATCAATAGGTTCTCATGAGACAAATCAGTTTCCCAAATTAAATGGGTTACTGACTATAGTTTTGAACTATCTTGATAAAATACATTGATGATATAGGATCTCATGTTCCTCATACATGATGTCCAATAATTAATCATTTCCTTCATTAAGACTTCATTTATTATTATTAATATTTATCCATGAGATTTTATATTTTACATTATGTATGGATTCATTTAATTATCTTTAATTGATTAAAGGGAATTTTTTTAGTAATTTATCTTCCCATATTGATTTGTTTATCCAGTTATTTTAATTTCATGTGTTTTCAACTATTTACTTTTCCATATTTCTTATTCACTTCCTTCTCAATTTATTAATTATTTGGAACATGTGTTCAAATATTGCCTTTTATATTGATTATTCCCATTGATTCATTATTTATTCCTCTATATATAACCCTTACTAGGAATTTTAGATCAACATTATTTTGTATTTTTTCCCTATGAATCCAAGATGTTTACCGAGAATGATATGCAAGGATATGTTAAGTGGGAACCAATTTATTATCATTTAAAATAAATTATGTTGTAATTAGTGTATTCATTAGTATTATAAGACTTATATATGTATCTCGTTTACCATGAATATTAAACCCTTCAGTCCTTTGGTATTTGATTCCTTGTAATAATTCCAATGTAATGGTATTAGACACCATCATTGGGCCTCTTTGTCAGTTCACTACATTTATTATATTGTGGAACACAAAAATGTGGTTTTCATTATGAGATTGTTGGGACCTATATCTCCCACCAACAAATTGGTTAATTATTTATATCTCATGATATTACATTGACAAATAATAATATGCCCGTGATCCACTATGGGGAATAGGTGAGTCCAAATCAACTTTGGAAAACATGTGAAACTTGGTCAACAATAGTAAACATGTGATTTGTTTGGATCCACTATAATGATGGTGTTGGTTGTTAACATGAACATATGAAATGTTTTTCAATGTATATTATGGTTAACCACCTTTATGACTTTACATTATACCTCGCGATTGATTTATGATTATTTCACTCTCTTATGACCCATGTTTTCTAAAATGATATAATTTTATTCCATGAATCATTAATATGGTCTATCAAAAGTTGGGTTTGAACTATGTAAGTTATGTTCATGTTCATAAAAAATTATTTTTATCTTATTATTTAATAAAATCATAGATTGAAATAATCTATTTTTACCCTTTCTGAGAAACTAAACACACCCTTTCTAATGTTTACTTTCTGAGGTGATGAAGAAAGGTATTATGTATAATATATATGTGAAGGTATCTAATTATGAACAATTTAGTCAGATATTAACTACATCACTTATGTACCAATTTTTTTGTGTCTATAAATCTAAAGAAAGAATCCCTAAATAATTCTTTCATGGATCATTATGTTATGTAATGAATATTTTTCTACTAAGAGGTAATAATTTTTTATGTGACATTTGGGTCATTACACTCATACTCAAGAGGTTAAAACATAAATTATAAGGATGGTAATATAATATATTTTATTAAAAAACCTATGAGATGCCTCCTAAGGATAACTATAGATCCTAACATCAACAATAAATACATGATTAAAGAATAAATAAATAAGAAACTTAAAGAACCATGTCATAAAACCGGAAAGGGGTTTCTAATAATATCAAAAATGATTAGAAAAAGAATATAAATAAGGAAAACCAACCATAAAACAACACTAGTTTATTATCATGTATATTTGTATCCCTCACCCAAATACTATCTCCTAAACTACTATACCACCACATGAAATTAACCTATGGAATAACATAACTTCACAATACATTCTCCTGGTGATAATGAATCTAAATAACAAATTCCTAGAAGATCATTTCTTCCTCAACATATAGCTATCCATAATCAATGAAATTTGAATCATCATAAAGATATTAAAATTTTAGGAAAATAAGGAAAACATAATATTTTCAGATAATATTTCGTTGTTTTATAAATGTTATTCCACAACTACAATTCACCCTAATACCATGAATGTTAATATAAATTGTAATGAAAGATTTCTCCCATGACTAATCCATTACTTCACATTATGTTGATATTCCCTTATCTATATATGATATCCAATTTCAAATATTATAAGCCTCCAAATTTAATCAAATTAGAAATTATAATTATCTTGTATTTCCTTCATTTTCATTCAGATCACTTTCACTTTCTATCTTTTTATATTCACCAATAATTGTTCATTAATTGATGAATCATCATCCTTAGTACAACACATTTAATATTAGAATGGTTATTTATACATTTAATCAAATACAACCATACCAATGGATAGTTTTTAGTGTATGACCATATTTTTCTGTATAGAAATCGGTCATACAAAATAACTATGAATCCAAAGAATAGTAGATACCTTTATAAACCATTGAGGTGAATATAGGGTCATGATCAAATATTATAATCCCATGAACCCCATGAAGATTCAAAAACTACTATATATATTGCCTTAATTAACTCTAATTAGATTTAATTTGTATTTCTCCCAAACCATTTGGTCTATCAATTTGTGATTTTTTTGTAATTTGAGTTTTGGGGGAGGCTCCTGAGGACTTTGGAAGACTTTATGTTGGTAAAGTATAGAAAAGGGGGGATTACACACCGTATAATTGGATTTCATGATGTGAAGTTCAGTTTCATGACTTGTCATGGAGTTTTCACATCATAAAAACAATTTACACTGTTTGAATAAGGGTTTCACAACATGTAATATTTCAGGGTCAAAAAAAATAAAATAAATTAAAGAGGCAACTTGATTTTTGTAAGAACCGAACCCCCGATATTACATGATGTGAAAGGGGATTACACATAATATAATACCCCAACGCATTTTTGTATTAAAATTATTTTTGGATGAAATTTCATTCATTCATTAGTTTTCTATCCTTCCTCTCATTACATATGAACCCTAGGTTCCCTAAGGAATCATTCAAGCCCATATCCTCTCTCTTCATTCCATTGATCTCATAAGTTGTTCATTGTAAATCTGTGGTTGATCCATGGTGAGTTTTCTCCTTCTTCTCATATGTTTCTCCTATTCTTTCCATGAGATTCATTTTTGTGATGTGTGTTGGATTGAGTTGGATTTTTGGGTAGCATTTTGATAATCTTCAAGTGTGTAATAGGTTGATCAACGTTTCTAGTGTTGTGGTTATTACCTACAAGCATTATTCTTCTCTCTACAGTGCTCAAACGATTTGAAAAGCTTCTTTGAAGTAAGATTTCCCTTGTTTCTCTTTAAATTGTGCATCATGTTGGAGGTATTTACATTTTTCACCTATGGATCAAGGCTTTTACATGATAATCAATGTTAATAATCATTTAAATGATTTTAAAAGTGTTAGGGTCTATTTTTTATGAATATTTAGTTTTGATATTATGGTTGTGATATTGTGAATTATACTAGCTTCATGCCCCACTAAAAATAATGTTCATTGGGTGTCCCTTGTTTTTGAACTAAATGGGTTTCATGTTGTTTGGTTTATGTTCAACAATTTTATATGTTAATTTTTAATCACATAAATTTAGCTAATGAATTCATGACCCAATACTTATCTTGGGTGGTAATGCCCTTAAATAATGAACTAAAAATAAATAAGTGTCCCCCATGCTAAATTTGAAAATGTGTTACATCGTGGTCTATGGTGAGAAGTGTGGAATGGTTATGGTTTCATGCATGGGAAAAATTATTTGTGAAGTGTCTATGTTTTGACATGTGGGATTGCTTTAGTTTTTGTTGGTGTATGTCTATTAGCACTATTTTGTGTTGTGGGTTGGTGGGTGGTGTTGTGGATGAAATTGTAAATTATACATGAACCTCGTTGTGTAATAGAATCTCAGGTAGATAGATTTATTGATTGTGGAATTGATGAGAAGTGTTGTGTAGTAGGGATACAATATCGTTGAATGATAAAGTATTTCTAGAAGGTGTTGTGAGTTGGGGTTTGGTTATGTTGGTATGTGACTTGGTCTAGATGAGTTTGAAGAATCATAATAGCGGTTATTATAGGGGTTAAAAAGAGATGGAATGTGAATCCTTGTTATCTTTCATATCGTGGTTCTTCACATTCATGAATGGGTTTTTTTATGTTCCATGTTGTGTGTTGTTCATAGTAGTTACCCAGATAGTGATGGAATAAATGAATTATTCATTAATAAAAATTTGAGTGGCTTGGGTTGGTTTAGCTAACATGATGGAAATTGTTAATTAAATTGGTTGGGAATGTGAATCAGTTTTGTGGGATATTGTGTGGGATTTTTTCATTTTAGAGGTAGTAGTGAAGTTGGAAGTATTGTGATCTAGTTTTTTTTTGAGAACCCATTGGTTGGGAAGGAGTGTTTGGAATCATATATTTATATACTTGTATTTTATTAGTGATTTTGATACGCACTCCCACCCAAGTTTATCACTACATGATGGACACCCCGATCGACATAGGGGAGGGTTTCTTTCTCATACATCCTGGTGGTCGGTAGGATGGGTGGCCACCCGCTCTTCAATTCTCTCTCTTCTAAGTGGTGATAGCCTAATATTCATTAGGAAGGTTATGGTTTGTGAGGCCAAGGTGTGTGTGGGCATGTTGTGCTTCCCAAGTGTCTTTAGGATATGATGATTTGTGCTTTAATAGGTGTCTTTATGATGAGAGTTCCCAGTTGTAATTGGGATGGTATGTGATGTTATATGTGGATAAGGTGTCTGCGGGCAGAGTGTGTTATGGAATGTGGACACGGTATCTATCGGTGGGATATGTTGTGGTATGTGGCCCAAGTGTTTCTGGGTAGTATGTGATCAGGTGAGTGGAATTGGCATCTGTGGATGGGATTTTATGTTTTATGTCATTTTTATGTGTGAGTGAATGGGTTATGATGCGGTACTTTCAGAATATGTGGGAGAACGAGGATGTTTTCTATTATGAAAAAGTGGCTAATCAGTGGGAAGTAGTTTCAAGTGCTCGATCATCTATGTGCATTATATTACATTACTTAAATTTTGTTATTTGGTAAGGATGCCTTAGTGTGGTTGGGATGGTTAGTACACCTATTAGGTGTCGTTTGGTTCTATTGTTTTCTCATGATGGAATTAGTGTGTTTCTTTCACATGTGCATGAGAGACTTTGTCTTTCATATTGATTAAACATGTGTCATCACCCTACATATATAAAACTTTTTTTAGGTTTCTAGGAGGATTACAAGGACTATGGTAGGTGTTACAAGATCAGTCTTTGGTGGAGTTTTTGAGTCTCTGGTGTAAATGTTTTTGGGTTATTTACTTGGGAGACTTTTATTTTTCATTGGTTCTATTTTACACATGTATGTGGGATAAATTTTTTTCCCTTTATATTCTATCTTTGAGATGTTATGTGGATTATCTATCTTATCTAGTGATCTTTTTAAAAAAAATGTAATGTCTTCCATATTGTGTGAGATGTATACACTTGGTTCTAGTCACCAACTCAGGGCCTACTGGAGGTGGGACTCGGGGTTCATTATCTCCATTTCTCCATTTCTAGCCTAGTAGGGGTATATTTGGAGGGGGTTCGTGAAAGAATCCTTAATCACATTTAAGTGATTTAAATTCTTCATATGGTCAATGATACAAAAAAATATAATCAGAAACTCACTATTATCATGGAAAACTTATGACCAATTCCATCAAGATGTTGTCCATATTCCACTAGGAAACACCATGAAAGTGAAGTCAGCCAATAGAAACATGATGTGTGACGTACTGACCCGAGTGCCGCATTAGTTCCCAATGATACTCGGTTATATTACCTTAGGCATAACTCCCCTTATACCATAGGATAACAACTTGTAGTGAGGGTCTAATATAGATTTTCTGGGGGGACTAAACCCTATTTATCAAAGAATAAAAAGAAAAAAATAATATCAAAAAATTAGGTAAAAATAACCAAAACAATTACATAACCAAACACATACTAGTACCACATGATAAAACAAAACATTAAAACTATACTAAAACAAAAACAAGTATTTATTTCATTATATATATGTGTCACATGTCAAATATTAAATCGAAAAAAAACATTGACACTCAAAACTGTGTTCCGAAACATTGTACGATTCCCTTATCCATGCTCCATCCCAATTATTTCATCTATAATAGTTATCTTTCCATTATCATGTCTTATAGACATCATGTATATTCAATTAACGATTAGGTATCTCAAGTATGTTGTGAGTATAACATAGTAGGTCACCATCAAGAGCGTATAAACCATATCAATTATATAACAATGTATATCAGGGTATTAATAGTAAATTAAAATGCATAAAGAAAAAAAATCAATATTCAATTATTATTAAATTAAACATATAATTTCTCAGGTTCACAAGACAACCAAACCATCAATACATTCATCAAGATCTATAAAGTACTAAACCATCCCCAATGGATATCAAATATCACATAACTCATGTGTTTTTATTTATCATTTCATTATAATTCATATCATATACTTTTTGGAACCATAATCCCACTCTAATCTCATTGACATAAAACATCATGTCTATAACCCCATGGGTATCAGGATCACCACTTTGTATCCAAAAACAGTTGGGTATTTGGATAATTAGTACCTATACCATATAATAATATTCAAATCTATGAATGTTGGCCTATAACGTCATGTCTAACAACCCATGGGTATTTAGAACACTATTCCTTATCCCACACCTCATTCCTCAATTAGGAAAATATATAATGAAGATCAAATTTAAAAAGGTACGTCATCATTACCATCTTATTAACATTTCACAACATGGTATATCATTTCAATTTAACAACACAATCATAATTAGTTACTCTAATCACATGGAATAATATGAACTATTCACTATTAAAACATCTACCAAAAGTTAATCACATTACACATTAACTAATAACTGTTTAAACAAGAATCCCTTTATTCCTATTATCAATCAATTATATATCTCAATTATTAATAAATTACACAATCCCATTTAGTTGTCAAATTCCATAATCCCAATATCCCATCAATTTCATAATCACGTAATTCCATTAATAAATTGTCCAATTCATTAATTCTCATTCAATATGTGGTTACAAAACATTAATGTTTATATTTCACACATCCATACACACTATAATAATAATCACTTTGGGTTTTTCATTTTAGAGCACCTACCTCAAAATTATTGACAGACTCTCATTGATATAAATCCCCATACTAAAGTGGAATGTTCAATTTCATAATGAAGAGTTATATCTAGATCCAAAACCTAGACCCAAGATTAAAAAAATTAAGATATATCAAAATTAAAATATACATCTATGTAAAATGAAGAAAAACATCCCTTAAAATTATGAGAGATATACAAGAGAGAGAGATAGAGAGAGTAAACCAATTAGGGTGAGATATAATATCTATAAAGGTAATGATCTATCAAATATATCATTGATTAATGGAAAACAACATATATAAGGCCTTTTAATCCATCTATTAGCTTCCAAAATCAATGTAAAATCATTAGGGTGGAGTTGGCTCGAATGAGGGTGATGTATGTGGAGGTTCTAAAAAATCTTAAACAGTTTTTCATGAGAGTTAATTCCATAGGTATAGTTTCCTATAAAGAGGAACATTGTTTTCCAAACTTTTCTCCCTAACAATGTGTTTAACCTTAGGGTGCATTGTTTCTTCTAAGAGGGAGAATGGTTTGAAAAACCATGCATTAAACATGAAATCCCCCTCTATCTGGGGTTTCACTCTATGATGGGTAGGGTCGCATGTTGTGGGAAAACCATGTGTTAACCATGCATTTCCCAAAACCCCTAGAATAACTTCCAAAATTCAAAACAACTCGACCATGTTATTCTTCAACCAAAGTATAACAAAAAATAAAAAAGGGAACCTATAAATGATCTTGAGAAAACTCAAAAAAAAACTATTTGGGATATTACAATAACCCACACTTTATAACATCTTGTTCGTGTGTCGTACTATGAAGTATCTCTAAGATTCCAATGTAAAATGATCAGGCCAGTAAGACTACATATCCACTTCCCTCTACCATGTTTCCTCCTAAACAATCCCATGTTTCCAAAATTCTAAAACTATTGACATAGAATTCCATGAAACTCTGTCTCAATGAAATCCAAAACATGTATTAGATTTTCTCAAAGGATTCATGGCTATCATGCTCAACATCATCCCTATCGATCACATGAGATTGGTCAGGGGGTATAATGAAAATTTTGTGTGACAAGAAACACATGATTCATATAATTATACCTCTATAGTAGAGTAAAACGATAGGCTACTATCCTGATTCCCTCGATAACATTGAATGGTTCGACAAATATGGGAACCAAGTTTCCCAGTCTCTAAAACCTTTGATGACCTAATATAGAAGTCACCTAGAACAACATATGATCACAAATGAAACTTTATGGGTTTTAAACATTTATAATCATAAGGATTATGTCTACTCTAAGCAATAAAAAATTGTTTCATATCCATTTGAACCTTCTATGACATCTTCAGTATGATTCTCTATCCCAATTACTCTAACTCACCACACTCCATCTAGCATATGGGTGATCTATATGGCCTACCATAAAAGTATCATATGGTTCCATCTTAATATTTTTATGATTACTGTTTTTGTAGTTTCACTCTATGAGTACTATGTGTTTCTCCCAATAACCACCAAAGTCATGAATGTACAATTTTAGAATATCCCCATGTTATTATGTCATATGCTCTGACTACCCATATGTCTATGGGTGTAAATTCAAACTCATTAAAACCAATGTACCTTGCACATTATAAAATCCATTCTAGAAGTGAAAATTAAAATTAATGTCATGGTATAAAACTATACTTTTTATAACTCAATGTTGATATATTTTCTATCAAACATACAAGTCTCCCAAAAGGTCCTCTAATAAAATATATTATTTATTAAAAAATGCACCAATTTCTTCAGTTGATTCACAACCACCCAAATAGAGTAATTATTCAATGGCATAATTGGGAGACCCACCACATTGTCCATAATAATGTTTTCCCCCATGAATTTTGGAATATGCAATATCTAAAGTAAACCATCAAGTCGTTGATTCTCATCTTTAACCAATTGACATGTGTTACATGGTTTCACAAACCCTACAGCTTCATTTTTCATGTCTGACTCCCAACAAAAAATCCCCAGACATATATGATATCATCATTGTCTACAGTCCAATCAAAAGGTATCTCTCCCACCAATAAATATTTACCTCAAGGATAAACACTCCAGATCCTTACACTACCATTCTGAATCCAACTAAAAAAACATAGCCTTCACATCTACTTATACGATGGTCAAATGATCATGGCCCCCTGAATCATATTATAAGTCACAGTAAAAAATTCATAATTTTCCACTAAAAACTATTATCCTAAAATTATTATATATGTGTTTTCCTTCTCAATGTGTTAGCATCACTTTTTCCCTCATAGTGAATATATGCCTTCTCAAAATAAAATTACTACTTATACTCTTGAATATATTCTATTGGAGGATCATGTATCATTGTGAAAAGAAATAATTTATTTTCATTTGATCATTATACCCAGTGACCCTGTCACCCAGTAGATAATGTTGACAACACATCAATAAATAAACCACTACATCTAACTCAAGGTCATGTGTAGTGTACTTCCATTCATGTGGCCTCAATTATCGTGAACCATATTCCACAACTCTATATACCAACATAAACACTACTCCAATTCTAATCCCATAAATGTAACAAAATATTATATACTCCTCACATGGCTTGGGTAGGATCGTTATTAGTTTTATTGTTAACCACTTCGCCAATGCATGGAATGAAATCTTAGTTGTTACTTATCTATCATTCTTTATCCATTTCTTGTTAAATAATGGAAGAGGTGCTTCCATTTGGGAAAAGTCCTCGATTAATCTCTGATAATAAACCACCAACCCCAAAAGAATACAAATATTGAAAACACTATTGAGATTATCCCAAGAATATGTAACCTAAACCTTATATGTTCCCACTAATGAACCTTCCCCCAATATTAAGTGACCCAAGAAATGTAACTAATGAATTAATAATTGAAACATAGATATCATATAATATAGCCTATCCTCCCATAATTTACTCAGGACATCACATTTTGGGATAATCATCATGAGTCTTGAAGTAAACTAAGATGTCATCCAAAAACACTACCACAATATAATCCCGGTACTGGTGAAATATTCTTTTCATAATGTCCATAAACACTGTAGGAGAATTCATCATCCCAAATTGAATCACAAATAACTCATATAGGACATACCTTCTTCTTAATGTTATCTATGGTATAACATAAGGTATAACTCTTAACTAATGATACCATGATGTCAAGGAAATCCTGGATAACATGAAATATTCTCTCAACTATTCAAATAGATCATTGATATGTAGAAGACGATATCATTTATTCACTTTATTATATTTCAAATTTCAATAATCCACATGAAAAACCATGTTCTCTCTATATTCCTTGAAAACAAAATCGGGGAACCCCAAGGGGAAGTACTTGGACTGATACACCGCTTTTCCATCAACTCTTCATGTTGAGTCTTAATATCCTCATGATATGTTGTTTTCATTATATTTGGTGGAATAGAAATGGGTTCATCCTATGTTGTGATCTAAATTGTAAATTCCACTTATCACTTTGGTGGAATCCCTAATAAGTACTCAGGAAATAGTTCCTGGAATCGATCTATTATGAATGGAAAGTCTTCCTGATTCACACTTTCTTAATATATAAAAAATACATGAAACCTAGGTAGTGATCTCCCTAAATTAATGATGAAATTTCCTTGGACAACCTTCTTTGGATATCCCACTACCCACGATGAATATAATTGTAACTTTTAGGATATTTAATTGTCGCTCTTCTTTGGTAAGAATTGACGTATTCTTAGTATGATACTGACCAGTCCATACCCAAAATCATTTTGAATACCTCCATGTAATGTATGTGGGGATTACATAAAAAAATATACTCTCCAAACCTGAGAGAACACAAATTTCATAATCAAATTTCTCTCAAATGTACCACCAAAGTTGTATCAATCATCATAATGCCACTCAAAAACTACTCTCTTAGATTGAACCCATTCAAAAATAATTGATGACATAAAAGAATGATAGGAAAAAATATCAAATACAGAAATAATTAATTTAGAATCTATAAGAAAATTACCTATAACTATTGATATTTTATCACCTCTATCGAAATTTGTAGGTTGAATTGCTTGAAACTGTTTTACCCCACTTCCCTATGATGTAGTCTAAGTCCCCTTAGCAACCCCACTATGTTGGTAAGGGAGACCATTCCTAGAATCCCAATGTCCACTACCACTACTTCCATGGGCAGTTGAACTCCAACTTATATATTGATATGTGGTAGAATAAATCCTTCCATCACATTGATTTTTCCTATATACCCCATCACATTCCAGATGTCATAGATTCTAGAGAAACTACTATAGATGTCACATCAGGACACAAGATAGTAAATAAACCAATGTTCGAGGACAATGTCTAAGAATATGACATATCCTACTACACAGTTGGAAGAGAACATAGGTGTGATATTGAGTAATAGATCCTTCCCCCTACCCACTCTATTTTACATTACTCTGTTTGAAATTATCAGAGTGAAGCTTCCTACTCTCAAAATACAAACCACCTAATCATCCAAATCAAATTGCATTCCATCCAATGAAAGCCTCCATCAGATTCCCATAGATATGAGAGGATGATCCACTACCTTAGTAAACTTCTTTATTTGAATGATGTTAACCTGGTACTTAATATCAAATTTAATACCATCCTAAAAACATATTCTTAGAGAAGTGTCTTCCCTTTTTTCCACTATAGAAAAGCGTTGTAGGCAATTCAAGTGACCAACATTATCCATCACGGACCATAGTTCATCCTATTAAACTATACTACCCTCTCCTATCTCAATGCCTCTAGATAAATGTGATCTATGAACTTCTATTGGATTCCCTTCCATGATGTGTTTTTCAACTACTCACTATGATACTGAATATCCCACAAGAACTTCTATAATTTTATAAATATATAATATGTCTATTTGAATCTATTGTCATCAATAGTATCTAAGAGGTCATGTTTTTGCTAGATAAAATCAATCCAAAACTCAGGTTCCTGAGTTCCACCCTCCCTAGTAAAATTACGAGTGTGTTGTTGCTGAAACTCCCACGTTCATTCATATATATACTTTATAACCCACCCTTGGTCTCTTTGCAAAACATTCATAAGGAATGTAATGTTCTATGTGTGATTATCTCCATCACCCTATCCCTTAACTATTATAGTCGTAACTTCTACTACTATAGGAACATTTCCATCCATGTTATCTTTTCATCCTACCAAAAAGGTCAATCATGGAGGCATATAATTACAATTCAAGAAACTTGTTTTAGGACACATTACACAACATTTATAAGTTCAAACAAGAGTTTTTCACAAAAATACTTATCAATTAACCCCTTACATCACACCACCATATCAAAATAGATGTTCTATCACTACCCTTAATAATAATACATCTTGTTCGTGGCTAAAAAAAGGTTAAAAAACTTCTCATTAACCCAATTTCTCAATACAACCCCATTTCCCAAATTTTTCATCATTATAAAAATATTTAATTCATATTAGTCTATTTTTTAGTTCAATTACACATGCCTAGAAAAATATTTCTATTTAAACAAGGTTCCAAATAACTTTTTTATGCATACCTAAAAATGATGCATGTTACAATAATTCTTCATTCCATAGAATGGTGCATTCGTACTCAAATATCATGCAACACTAGGAAATGAGTCAAATCTCAAAAACTATCAAAATAATTAACACATCACACAAAAATTTCATCAATAAAAGAAAAATAACACCCAAATATTATAACACACATCAATAACAACAATACCTCCCTGGGTACTTGGTTTTACTCTCATACATGGGTTAGCTACTCACATTCATGATCTATTGACCAAGTATTGACTTTAATAAGTCTCTTATATACTGCTAAAAAATAGTATGGAAAAAATAAAGTAATGAAAAATAATTTGATACTACATTATAATGTCCTAACATAGTATCCACACACCATTTCCACAATCTAGTTTATTACATAACAACATGCACACATCCCCATATGCCAAAAGGCTTTCAATTAGTTGTGAGGTTATGATATAGATACTATTGGGAGACTATACCCTATTTATTAAAGTTACATAAAATCTATGTAAATTAAAAATATCCAAAATGTGGTAAAACATTTACCATAACAATTAAATGAACAAATATAGACCAATACCACATCATAAACAAAAATAGAAAAACAATACTCAATCTAGATATGTAGATATGTCATGTTATATATGTGTCAAGTGTCAAATGAAAATAAAATAAATACATTGTCATTTCGAAGTGGTAACCAAACCATGTTTGGTTCCCTCATCCATGATATATCCAAACTTAGCCATCTTGTATAGGGACCATTCCCTTATCATGTCCTGAGAACATTTATTCTATTCGGGAACCTATTAAGAAGCTAGAGTAGGGTGTGAGTACAACTAAGTAGGACACCACTGATGCAATCCAAAATAATATCTAGTCTATAACAGTGAATGACATTTTATAAAGAAGAAAGTTCAATGTATAAATTTAATATTTGTCACAATTAATTAATATTTAATTAATCACAAAATTTCTTGAGTTCACAATGAAACTCGAACCATCTATACCAGCTTCAACCTATGAATGAGTATGAACCATCTCCAAGCGATATCACATGACACGTTTGTTTTTCATTTTTCATTTCATTTAAATTAAGATCACGACAATTTGGAACCATATTCCAATGCTAATATCTTGGTAATGGAATGTTTTGTCTAGAACCCCGTGGGTATTTGGAGAATTAGTTCAGGACCCATAACCCATGGGTATTTAGAGAATAATTCCTTATAACATAAAATAATATTTTCATACATGAATTTGGGACTATAACATCTTGGATAGAAATTCATGGGTGTTTGGTGCATCATTAATTTTCCAACACCCCATTACTCAATGAAGAAAAAATATCCCACATACCACATTTAACAAGGAAAGTCATCATTACCCTCTTATCAACATTTAAAATCATGATATACCATTTCAATTTATCAACACAACCATACTTAATTACTTTAATTACATATAATAATATGAAAAATTCACCACTAAACCATCTAACAACATATAATCACATTACACATTAACCCTTCATGGAAAATCCAACCATCCATTACACCCATTATTAATATATTCCATAAATAAATAATTAACCATTTTCAAAATCCCATTTAATTGACCAATTACATAATCCCAATATCCCAAAAATTTCATAATCATGTTATCCCATTAATTAATTATAAAATTAATTAATTCTCATTCAAGGTTTTATTTCCAAACATGGAAATTTATATTTCACTATTACATACACACAATTATAATCAATTCAATGGGATTCACAATTTATATCTCCTAACTCAAAATCATTGATGAACTCTGACTGATATAAATCCCCAAATTGAAGAGGAACATTAAATTACACAACAAATAAAGAAGATCTCTATACAAAATATAGATTCAATATTAAAAATATTATAATATATCAAAAAAAATATCAAAATAAACCACTAATAGAAGAAAACATGCCTTAAAAGATGAGATAAATAAATGAGAAAGAGAGAGAGAGAGAGAGAGGAAACCAATTGAGATAGTATCTATTACTGGGAGAGGAATATATATGTCAAACTGATCATTGATTCATCATGGATGGAGTTCATAAGGCCTTGAAATCCATCTGGGTGGTCCTAAATTTGATGTAGAAACATTAGGACTGATTTGGGTTGAATGAGGGAGATGTTCAGGGGGTTCATGAATTTTAAAACAATTTTCATGGAGAATTAAATCCACACACAAGGTTTCCTGAGCATGGGAAAATGTTTTTCTACACCGTGCACACTAACCATGTGCCTCACCTTTGGGGTGAACATTTTCTAATAAGAGGGTGAACATTTTAAAAAACCTTTCTCCAATCAAGTAGTATGCCACTATATGGGGTTTCATAGTTGACTTGGGAAGCATGCATAGTTTGGGAAAACTATGCACCAACTGTGTACTATCCAAAACCCCTCTAGTAACTTCAAAAATAAGACAAAATACCCCCAAGACATTATTAAACAAAAGTATAACAAAAAAATGTAAAATAGTACCTATAAATGAGCTCAGATATGTCCATAATATTACAGGAACTTAAACATTCCCTAGTCATCACATTAGTAGAGTAAACATTAATAAACAAACTCTATAAATGGAAACATCATTATAGATCAGTAAAAAAAATACTTGGATATCATTAAAAATCTAGATTACACAAATATTTTTACACTAATTAAAAAATATGTAAATCACATAGATCCATAACATGTATTGTTACAAGAAAAAAAATTCCCTGAAACAACACTTGATGCATAAAATATTCAAACTATCCTGCATGGGAATCACCAAAAAAACATTGTTATTCCATAAAATGAACTCAAGATCCAAAATTAAGCCTCCACCATTAGTTACATAGTATTTAACTCAATATAATTTGTGAATATTTAAAATAAATATCAAATTAAATTCCTTACTCTAAAACAAAATTAACTGGATAACAAACAAATTTTTCATTAAATACTCAAAAAATGGCACAATTAATTCTAAATGTACAAATCCATTATATAAAATACTATCATAGGAGTCAAAATCAGATATAATTCGATTTTGGACCTCTAGTAGTATCCATCCAGACCAATTTAACTCTTCACCTTCAAAAAAATTTCATGTCAGATAGGAATGATACAACTGCAATTATTATTAAAGGAACCAATATTATGATATGTTAATATATGAAATATATTATGAAATAAATATATTTTGTGAAAAACTAACACATTAAAATATTAAAAAATGTATAATGATGATGAGGAACTCCAAAAAAACTCATATGTGATCTATGTATTCCTCCTTCAACTCAAAGAACATAATTATATCATCTATAAATAACATAGTGAACTACTATTGAATGTCATAGAAAAATACAATCATCAGAATCATGAATACAATGATAATTTGTATAACATTTAAATGAATAACATTTATCTCATAAATCTAATAATGATATATGAAATAATTATTTTGTATATCCTTATACTTGACTCACTTATGGTGATATAATGACCAAAAATGAATCTTTGACAACCTTATATATAAATTCAAATGATTAAATAAATCATTAGTATTTTAGAGAGGATATATATTCTCTACCTTTAGTAGATTAAAAATGATAATCAATACGTTATCATAGACCACCATATATATTCATTTAAATCATAACTAGAGTATCCATAGGTGATATAATTAGAAAAATGAATCCACTATAGTGAAGATCTTCAATTTTAATATATTAATCCCTGAATGTAAAAGGATCCATACTACACATAGACATTGATATATTGTAAAATCCATATTTTTTATCTATCCCAAACATGATCTCTCAATGAGGGTATAGAACTAAAACATCTTACAAAATTAGAAAATGGAATCCTTATAAATCCTAAGTAAACACCAACAATTAATCCTATACCAGACCCCACATCAGCACAACCATTAAGGAAGATGGGTACACAACACATTTCAATCCAACTTTAAGGTCTTTCCCACCAAAAGACAACAACTTTGGTCTATCATTGTCACATAATATGATGCACCTGCTGATGATATAAACAATATCTACCTCTAAATAAGTCCAATCCATGTTTGTGAATATGTGATGTGGTCGTATACAAAAAACTAGGATATTTACTTAAGAGATATGATACCCAAACATTGACTCATAATGTCTACAATCACATTATAGACAATTTGATCATATGACTAATACAGACATGAAAAAGGGAATTGGGAGTCCCTACTCCTAAACTCAAAATAATGGACTAGAGTGGGTGAATGAAAGATCCTTATATATCATAAATTTTAAAATTCACATAACCTAGTAAAAAACAATAGGGTAGTAACATGCACAAACATTGTCTCTCTCGAAGATATGCGATATAAAGAATGAATTAAAAAGTTAGCAATTCCAGGATCACTCTATCCCTGATGGATAACACCTCTAAGATCTCACTCATCTCTCCATCCTATTAGATACTTTTGAAGCCCTGAATCCACACTTCTATGTTCAGAAAAAAAAATGGCATATTTAATTTATATAGACAAATAAAAAACACTCCAAAATAACATTTTTAAATAAACATTTCATAAGAATCAATACATATAAAAGGGTTTTCAAATAATGAAAAAAATATAAATATCCTTATATAGTGTATAGTGACTTTAAAATGTATGGATTTTTCCATTTTGAGAGAATAATTTTTATGGACTAATCATGACACTCAATAGTCGATAATAAAAAAAATAGGGCCACATAGTTTTATCACATATGGGATAGTGTCCCTTTTTGGTTAAGGGATTACTCTCATACTATAAAATATTTGTTGATACTCTATAGTCAATTTGAAGAAAAACTTTGTAATGGTACTTCATTTCTCACTTATAACCCAAAAACATTTCAAAAACATATATAAAATTATTCCCTTAGAAGAAAATATTGTTAGATATATCTTTTCATGGAAGGACCATAATTTTATGAATTTTTAAAAATAATTGGGACAAACCCCATACTATAAATAATAAAATTGATATAACTGACATAAATATGAATACATAATAAATTAGATGATTAACTAAATTTAAGTGCATGAAATTTCAAAAATATTTTAGCTGATGGACATATATAAATTTTTGAATTACATAGATGGATGTGCAATGAAATTTTTCAAATAAAATGTCAAATTTTATTTAAAACTTTTATAAATAAAAATCACACCTAAAATGATAACTTCATGTTTACATAAAATAATAACTAAAACATAATCATTTAAGTAAAAATATTATTCCTTTATAAATATTCGAGTAAAATAATAACTAAACATTGTTTTGTTATTATTTTTAACTCTATATCAAAATAAATTTTGAAAATATAATAAATTATAAAATGGTTTTATATGAACAATATTATTTCAATGGTTTTAAAAAATATATAGTATTATATATATACACACAAATACATGACATTGTAATTCAAAAATATTACTTAAAAACTCAAAAATAAAAAAAAAATTGATAGAATTATAATAAAAATAAAAACAATCCATTGCTATGGGTTTTATAAAAACTTAATTATAATTCTGAATAATTATATTTAAAAAATATGAAAATAAATCCCTTACTTGGTTTGCAGAAAAATCTAAAAACCAACTTCTAAAACACTAAGGAAACTATATCACTTCAAAATCTATGTGGTATTCTTTGTTGAACTCCCAAATAAATTCCCTTATATAATACTAATTATACTGTAAAATTATATCATTGTTTCTTCTATGGACAGTGCATAATTTAGTCTTGATAAGAAAGCTCAATTAAGTTTGACCAAAGATATAAATTATTTACTCTTATACAACACAAACATGTGTTATTTATATTATATATATATAATAATTACCTTATAGGTGAAAGTACATCATAAATAGGGAATCCCAATTTAACGTCACCAAACTAAACACAAGTCACCAATTTCGTATATTTTTTATTTTCTTAATATTTTTATCTTTTTAACATTTTCAACCCTGTTTTGGCCTTTTTTTATCATTTATGTCATTTCACGTTTTCGCTTTATTTTATTAATTTATTTTTTAACATTTTTTAAACCTTTATATCAAATTTTTTTAAAATCATTTTGGCATGTTATATTTTTTAAAAACATTTTAGCTTTTTAATAATATATATATTTGTGTGTGTGTGAAATAAATTTTTTATAATAATATAATTATAAGTATTTATATATTAAAAATTATATACAATAAAAACATAAAATAATTTCATATATTTATAAAATATATTCTATTGATAATAATAATATTTTTCTCAATAAATATTTTTTTACCCTTTATTGTTATTATTATCATTATATTCAATTTTATAAAATTAATTTATCAAAATTAAGCATTTATAATTATAAATCATTATTTTATTAGAAATTTTATAATTTCATTATTAAAATAGAAGTTATATATATAAAAAATAATAATTTATGAAAATAAATTCATTATAATAAAACATATAAAGTATTAATTATTTGATAAAATTGGATAATGAAAATAAATTATTTAATAATAAAGTTTCATTTAATACTTTCATTTTAATTTAATCATTTATTAATTTACAACGTTAATTAATAAATTAATATTAAATTCAATTTTTTTATTTATTATTTTTAATATCAAATTATTATTTTAATAAACATTTTTTTGTTAAAACTCAGTATGTTATATTCTTTCCTCGTTAATAGAATTGTGCCCTCATAATTCATCAATCGGACTAAAAAATATGAATCTTAAACTATAGAGTTATGGAAAACTAGTACAATAAAACATATATACTCTACCTCTTATACAACATCTAATCTTAAAAGATGTCTACACTTTTGCTCTAATTCCAAATGTGAATCCCCAAACCAGTGCTTCTGAGTTCAATCGATATAAAATTTTTGTATTATTTTTATAATGACAGCTGAAAAGTAAACCACTAATTGTACTCTCTAGGACCTTTTCTAGTCTAGGTTTTGGAGAATATAAAATTAAATTTAAAATTTTTACTGAATTTATAAAATAAACTTATTGAAATAAACTATTTCACATGTGAAAACATCATAGGTGATGTCACTCGTGTTAGAACATCTAATTGACCTCTAAAAGTAATTTTAAAATAGGGGATGCACATTAATTTTCCAATTATGGGATTTTAAAACCATATAGAAATGTCCTTAATTGAAAAATTTAAATCAATTATAAAACAAATTTTTTAATAAAAATCAATAACTAGATAGTAGTTTTCATATAATGGAACAATTTTTTATTATCCTTATACAGAGTAAATTAATTTGAAAACCATTGTATTTCTCTATATTAAAGATAATAATTTTTATGGATTAATCTTGATATTCATTAGTCTATAAGGAAACCTATAAGGACAATTATTCATATCACATCTAGGAAAGTGTTCCCTTGAGGTATTTGGATTACTCTTATATGATAATATATCATGCGATAATGTAGCTCTATTTTTATGAAAACATTTTAATGGTTCTACTTTTCTCACTCACAACCCAATAAAATTTCAAAACCAGACATAAAATTATTCATTTAGAAGAAAGTAATATTACATATATGTTTAAAAGGAATAGCCATATTTTTAATAAATTCTAAAAATAAGAGCGAGAAATCCAATATTATAAAGAATTAAATTGATTTAATAGATATAAATATGAAAACGTATTAAATTAAATGACTCCTTGAATTATATTTTGTGAAATGTAAATACTATTTTTTAGGATGGTCATATCTATATTTATGAATGAAATATATGGATTTGTAAGGAATTTTTTCAGATAAAATTAAAAAAAATATTTTACATATAAATCACATATAAAATTATAACTTATTTTTACGTAAAATAATAACTAAAACACTATAATTTCAAAAAAAAATACCCATTAAAATTTTTTTAGTCCAAAAAAAACTATACATTGTTTTTTTGTTTTTTTGTTTTTTTGTTGTACATAAAAATAAATTTTTAAAATATAATTACTAATAGGATGGTTATATAAAACAAAGTTTCTTTTAAGGGTTTCAGAATAATTCAATGTATTGTATACATATAAATATACATAACATTTTAAATAAAAAACATCCTTTATAAAAACATAAATTAAAATATATATTGACAAATTTAAAAATAAAATAAAATAAATCCCTTACTCTAGGTTTTATAATAACATAATTATAATTATGAAGAAATATATTAATATACTATAAAAATAAATCCCTTAATTGGTTAGTAGATAAATTTGAGAACCAAATTCTGCAATGATTTAGACACTAAAGAAATTAAAAATATAAGTGGTTTTATTTTTTGATCACAGAAATAAAGGGCCTTATATAATGCTAATTATACTAAACATTTATATCTTTGTTTTTTATGTAAATGTTGCATAATTTATTTGAACACACATAGAACATTTATGAACACACATATAATATTTTTGAACAGACATATTCATAGTTTCAAGATGGATAATCAAATGGGTCCTATGGACCTTAAAAATAGTTCATATATATGTAAAGTGAGATAACATGCATACCATATAATATCCACCTAAGAATATATAATTTATAATAAGAATTACCATAGTAAATCCAATTGAATAAAAAAATGAAATCATTCATCAAATAAAGTGGTAAAACAATGTTCAATAGTCACTATATTTCACTCATGAGGTAATTCTTATAATTATATCATTATATTTAAAAATATGGTATATTTAAATTTTCCACACCTGAACATATTAAACAGTTTATCACTCATAGGAAGTAATAATTTACATCATGTTATTATACAATCTATAAATCATTCATCAGGTTTTGAAATTTTATCACATCTACTCCAAATCTCATGTATATTAAAAATTCCACATCATAATTTTCTCATATATATCCGGAGTATTAGTTCTGAATCCACTACTAATAGTGTATCACACATAATACCTCAACCAATAATATTTCTTTTATATACACTTCTGTGAATCCATTTTCTTCAATGAATAAATACTTGTATATTCTATAACATCATCCTCTTACATCCTGTAAAAAAATATTTTTAAATTTATATACCTCACTTCCCAAGTAATTCAAAAAAAATACATTAATCCATCAGAGAAAATTTATGAACACACCTTGTTATAAAGTCATTTGGAGTGAATGGGAGATATAGAATCCATACATGTGTTCCCTTACTATCCTGGATATTGGAGAATTTTCCCCCATAAAAAATATTTTTTTGTCCCTAACTAATTGGGTGATAAATCCAATGAAATAAAAAAAATCATGTCACAAATAACAATACTAAGGGAAAATACATATCCTTATACTCAACTATATCTATTATATCATATAACCCTCATATGCCACTTTGATGGTCTATAACTCAATCATATAGATAAAAATAAATGTATATTATAAATTATTAATCATACATTAAAAATTAAATCATGTTCAGTATTAATTTTCATGATTAATAATTATCATTCCAATATGTGGGTATTCATCAGCATAATTATTTTCTTGTTTTCAATTATGTCATAATCATCTATACACTTCAATAATATTCCCCTTTTTATTAATAATTAACTTTTAATTACATATGATTTTTTGGACAATATGACTCATACTATGATATTGAATTAATGATCCAATTCTCATGTATAAACCATTATCATCGAGTAGTTGAGAAATAAAAACACATCCATCTAAAAAGATAGCTGTAAAAATAAATTATGAAGAATAAAATAAATGTTAAATACAGATCGTAAATTTTTCTATGGAACTGGGTGACATCTAAGAAACCATTTCAAAAAAAAAATTCTATTCTTTTTTCATTTACACCAAACAACACAATATCCATTAACAAACTAACCCATTGATAGCCAAAATTTTCTACCATACTATGTTATAATGAAATGGTATGAATGATCTAATTTAAAATAGTATAGTTTTATAAAATCTGTATTGTCTACCATACAATTTCTAGGGAATATAAGGGATTAAAATTCTTTCAATTCAAGGAACCTGTAAAAAAGGTGTAAATACACCCTCATCCACAAAAAATTTATCTTTATATAAAAAAAATTTAATTAACATCTTGATTTTATTCATTTATAATGAATGGGTAAAAAAAGAAAACCTATAAAACAAATATTTAATTGTTTGTAAACAATTATAAAAATTCTTTGAACATTAATTCTAGATTCAATCTATTTCATGGATTTATAATATTCAATTTACATTATTCTACCATTATTCATAAAAAATAAACTTTATGTTTTTTTATTAAATTTCTATCCTATCATCCATTTTTTAAAACTAAATACATCCACATAAAAATTTTATCGCATTTTTATTAAATATTAACAAGGATCAATAATATGAATTATATCTAATCTGTTAATAAATTCCCTTTTTGTGTTCAAATTTTCCTTTATTTACAAAAATATTACTTTTATGTATGTAATTAATATTAACAAAAATATGATAATGTGAGGAATTAAGAATAGAAAAAAATCTAACAAACTATCATTATATATAAAAATATAAAAAAATAGAATTTTTATATAATATCTATATATAAATTCAAACCAAATAATATAAAAATTTACAAAAAATAAATAATCCTTTTAAAATAATTTAATTCCATGTCTAGAATAAAAAATTAATCAACAGGCACGCGATAGTTATTCCTATATTATTCTATTGGATTTCATGATTGATAAATAATAATTACAAATTACATGTGATATTTGTTTCAATTTTTTCTACCATTAATTTCCTAATTATAAAAAATAACACATGTTGGGATTACAATAAATTTTAAAAAAATTGTTAACCTAATGGATGAGATATTATCTTATACTTTTTCCATAACTATTATATTACATTTTTTCTTATTTATTTCATATTAATCCTATATTTTTTATAATAATTCCCATATAATTCTATTTTTTTAATGAACATCCTATCTATTTATTAAATTCAATATATATCATTAATGATAATATTATCAAATAAAAGAGATAATATTATGTAGATCCTGAAAAACCTTTAAACAAATTTACATGACATTCATAAAGAATATGGGAGATAAAAAATGATTGTAGCTCAATATTTATATGATTGGATCAAGACAATTGTAAAAGGAATTCAATTATTTAATGTTAGTGATTGGATTACCCAGATAAAATGTAAAACCATAAAAATTGATTAGGAATGAAATATCTTATTTATAATATTTAATATGTCATTTCTTGGCTATTTTGAAAAACCCCTATTATATATTTATATTCTAATTCATCTAAAATAGGTTTCAATTTAATATTATTTACATAAACCACTAAAAAATCATCTAATTGATATATTAAATGACTTTATTTTATATTCATATGAAATGATTTATTATTCTTCCTATTAGATCTAAATTTATAGTTTAATCATGTAAATTTGTGCATATCAAAACAATAAGTGATTAATTTTTTTTTAAAAAATGATATTATTACATAGATCCACCCTTACATAGCTCTACGCATATATTATATCAGATTATACTATTTCGTGTGGTCAGATCAAACATTAAGTATAAAAATATATATAAGGCCTACCATTATATAGAAACTGTGATACCCTTATATTGACTATAAATAATACTAACATATTATTTTTATTATCAACAATTCCTTTATATTGTAAAAACAACATTTATTTTTATTTTAACCTACATTTACAAAGGTAATAAAACATGAGGCTTAATTTTACAGTAATTAAAAACTAATTTTTACACCACATATTGAAATATACATTTATATATCTATTTAAAACAATGAATACATTTACAAAAGATGGGTTTTTTCATAAGGATATGTCTAATTTTAATAACAACAAAAATTTTCTTTTAGAAAATTTGAAATAAATAAGTAATGAAGGAATGATCATCCTATTCAAACCTCCATTCCTTAGGAAGATACAGATATAGGAATATAAAAATCATGTTGCTGACACACTGGTTTTTTTAAAATTTTTTTAAATTATATTTTTATTTTAAATGAATAGTTATATAAACTATGATTGGTTTTCTTATGTTTACATAGTCATAGATTTTTATTTACACAATCATATATTATTATATATGCATGATATATTCATTATTACACACATATTGAATCATTATTACCTAGAATCCAATTCATGGTCACTCAAATATATATAATGATATTTATGTTTGATTCATTCTTATTAGTGAAATGAAAATTATAAAATAAATTTGGATGAAATAATAAATTATTCGTAGTAAATTCATGCATACTAATATTCCATGTTTATAAAAAATGAATTCTATAAATATTTCCAATGATTAATATGAAAACATTTCATTATCAATATATGATCATTTTTTATACAATGTTTTCCTATCGTTTTGATATTTTTATTTAATGAATACTTATATGTTTTATTTTAAATGTTCAATTAATTTTTAAAATACATATACATGCTAACGATGATATGTGAACTATAACCAAATTGTTTAATAAAGGAATAATAATATGATATTTCCATAAATAGTAAAATGATATTATTACAAGATCTTATTATTTCTAGCCATTTGTACTTATTAATTATTTTAAAAAAATTGGGATGACAGTTGAGGACTTTATAAAAATAGAAATTAATATTGGATTTTGATTGATGGAAATCAGAAAAAAAACAAAGCATCTATGGTATTCATTATTCATTGTATTCCTTATATAAAAAATATTATGGTTGTATAATATGTGAACTAGATAAACTATTTGTGATGTTAATATTTTTAAACCATTTCTATCATTCCTACAATGGTTATAATAGTGATTTGACATTTGATCCATTAGAACTTAACTGATTGAATCTAATTAAATTTGAATCACCTTTTACATTATAATATTTATTTTTATTCATGGTTGTAATGTATTATCTTTCATTCATTTTTGATATTGAAATGTTTGGTTTAGAATTTTTACAATCAAATCCATATATGTCTGCTTCTTATACCTCCTAAAAAAAGTATGTATGTGGATTTAAACTCCAAAAAATAATTTTACAATCTCGTTTGTTATGTGGTACAAAGAAAAGTAGTTTTAAGTTGGGTTTTTTCATCAAGGTAAAAAATAGTAGGTATTCATAAAATTATATCACATCATTAAAAAATTTAGGTTTCCTTTGTGTACAATACATCAACATAATTAGAGAGCAGTGAATATAATATATAATGAAATTTGATAAAATCTACTATTAAAATGTCAATTTAATTATTATTATTATATTTCCCTTTTTTATGAATTTCTTATTCATCATTGTTTAAAATATTATATAGAGTATTTATTTTATTTTAAATAATGATATTGAAAACTATTGTAATAATACAGTTAAAATTTTAAGATATTCTCTTCATAAAAATATTAATACCATAAATTCAATCTCAATTAATATAATATTATTTATCAAAGATTGTTCTCTTTGATTTGGGTTTTATTTTTGTATTTATATTGTGATATTTTTATCTTATACCTTTCATCCTATGGGAAAGATGTTCTATATTTCATAAATGAATGAAAATTATTGATATATTCCATATAAATAACTATTTTTTACAAAATCAACATTAATGAAAATATATAGTATTGGAATAAAATTATAATTTGAGTAGTTTTTAATGAACTATAATTAAGAAACTATATATGTAACAAGATTTAAGTCATGATACATTTTTATGTTTTTTTGTAGTAAAGTATGTTTCAAATTATAATATAATAGATATACTATATAATGTAATTATTGAAATTGTGTTTACTAATGTATTAGAATGTAAATTAGATCGTGGAATATTTTGGATTCCTTAACAAAATACTTACTTATCATAATATATTTAAAGAAAAAATCTATGGAATTTATGAGCCGGTTGTAATTTATTTTTAATTAGATAAATAACATCAATGAATCATATGTTAAACATATTCACATGAATCATTAACTGTATATATTCCAGAGGATAGATTTTGTATAATAGAATTCTCTTTGAAAGGTTTGTTTAGTTACAAGTTAAAAAGTGGAGTGCATTGAAAGTGGAAATCGATTTGAGTATTAATTTTAATGATTACATATTATATGAACATATTTGTCTATTTCTTTACTATGTGTTGTAATAGAAAAAAATTTCTAAGTAATAAAAATCAATGAATAATTCTATTATATTCAAAGTTAATATTAATTTTTTTAACAATTCAGATTTTGTTCATTAGAAATTCCAGAAAAATGAAATCATTAATTTCATTAAAGGATATTAAAAATATATTAAAATAAAAGAGTGAAATTAATAATCAATAAATATGGTATCACCAAAATATTTTTTTAAAAGTAATTAAGAATGGTAATGGTAGAAAATATAATAATGTATTGTTATTAACATGTTATGAGTGTAGAATGAGGTGGAACATCTTGTAAGATTATAGAAAACTAAAGTATTAAGGGAAGGAAAACAAATATAAGAAGAAAATTTTGTGATTTTTATCAGTTATATTGGCCATCCCAGATGATTCGTACGGAAGATATGATGAATTTGAATCTGAGGGATAATTTTACAACTATGTTTCAATGGAATAAACTATTAATTATAAAATAAGTAATTCTAATTGAGATATCTATTTTGAATCATATTATGAAACTGATATTTGTGAGTTAAGTAATAGAAATTAAATATTTCAAAATGAAATTTTATGAATGGATGAATTATATAGAGAGTTACAATAGGAAATAAGAATATTTTTAATATAATTAATATATTGATGTGGGAAAAAATATATAAAAATTACATCATTTAGTGAAAAATAATTTTTTTCATTAATAAATAAATAATATAATAATAGAATCATAAAAGTTAAATAAAAAATAAATCATTAATATTTATGATACTAAGAATAATTACATTGTTGAAATAAAATTTAATAATTTTTTCTAAATATGACAATGATTATTATGAATTACAAACAATAAAAATTTAAATATATAAAATTTTTATAAATTTTTAAATTATAATGTTTGGGATCATATGGTGGGTTCTTGAAAAGCAAAAACAATAAAAGGAAATTATTTGCTGGAATGAACACTTATCTTTTTTTATGGAAAATAAATTATTTATAATATTATGGTTATAAATAAATAAAATAATTATAAAATATGATATGGATATAATGGTTAGATAATAAATCTATATAGTACTTCATTTATAGAAATTTATAAGTTAAATATTTATAGTGTTACATGATTTATATGTAATTTGAATGATCACTATAAAAATTATTTTCCATCAAGAATTACTAAATCATTAGTTCACAATAGAACTTTTAATTCTATAATTTTTTATTTATATTACCTTATAATAAATTCCATAAATATATGTGTCTACTTAATAAATCCTATGCTGACCAAATAATATTAAAGATATCAAGGGTATCAATTATTATTTATAATTTAATTACTTTTAGAAATATTCCTTAAGAGTTTTGAGGGAACATGAAAAATAGAAAGTGGATGCTCCAATCTCATGACATGTTATCCTTTCAACTTACTATCATTAAATATTTGTGATGGAGGCTCAATTAATTTTGGTGATAACTGTAATGGTTTTTATAGGTATATGAATGTTAGTATATATAAATCTATTATAATTTCGATGGAATTATATGAATAATTATTAAAACTCAACTTAGTTATTATATTTCCATTCTATTAAAATCTATTGGGTGTTAGGTTTGATGAAATCATGTGTTTACTTTTTAAGGATATTTCTATCCTATTATATTCAAATTGAAAAGATATTATTATCACTATACATTTCTCTAAAATAACTTATACAAAATTTATGTGTTATAAAAATATTGAAACAACTTATGTTCTTTGGCATAAAATATTAGGTTATTTTCATTTTTAGGACAAGTAAAAACTATAGAAACGTTTATTGGATCTATATCTACCTGAAGTGAATGTTTTTATTTATTTAATTTATTACTATTTCTTAATATGAAATAAACATAAATAAACATTCCTATCAATTAATATTATTAATGAAAATATATTTTCAGAATGATTGTATATTGATTTACATGTCCCTATAAAAAATGAAAGTTTAGGAGGTAAAATTATTAGTTTCCCATTGACGATATTAGTAGGTTTATAATGTATTATATGATAACATATAATTTTTAAACATTAATCATGATTATTGATTTTTCTATGAAGGTTAAAAAATTAAAATGGAATCTAATAAATTTTATTAGATGGGATAAGGAATGTTAATTCTCTAATCTATAATTTGAAAATGGGTGCTTAGATAATAGTTATTTTAAAAATTCACCCCCCCTAAAACACTATAAAATAATTTATATAACCAAACTTATTTAATTTAAGGTAGTGAAATTCATTTAGGATTTGATAGTTAATATTAATTTTTATATTTTTATTTTTGTAAAAATATTTTTTAAGAAATCCAATATATTCTTTATTTATATAAAATCAACCCTTGATTGGTCATTTTAGTGTATTTTGTTTTAGTGTTTTTTTAAATACTAATGACAGCGTAGATAAATTCGATTCTAAATTATTGGAAGGAATATGTAACACCCCAAGGTTTTACAAATAAAATTAATTTATTGTATTGAGCACTGAGTCTTTACAAAATGGCACTTTTTTTAGGTAGATAGTTATAAACTATCCATTTAACAAAAAATTTCCGCTTCTTTGTTTTGAATTTCAAAAAACAGACATACATGGTTGCGATTAGTAAGTTATTAAGAGTTTGATAGGACCAACATAATATTTGGTGAATAGTAACATACACTTGTGAATAGTAACATACCCTTGTGAATAATAATATGAACCGTTTGAATAGTAAATTATCCAAATGTATAGTACCCTCACCCATAAATGTATAATAAGAAGGAAATCTTATAAGTAATAAAATTATCATTATATAAGTGTTGGTATATTTGTAAGTCATAGATATTAAATTAAAATTTTAAGATTAATTAAATAATTTAAATAAAAAATATTTTTTGTAAAATTTAATAATAAATTCTTATTTTATTGTCTTATGGTTCTAATATATTTTTATAAGACCTAGATTAATTTTTCAAGGTGTCATAAAATGAGTTATAGATTTAAAATTGTTATTTTTTGTATAATTTATGATTTTATATAAAAATTAAATTAATCATATGTAGAAAATTATTTTTTTAAAAAAGAATTCATTTTTAAATTCTACATATTGGAAAATGGAAAGCATGAATTTTTGGTATTTTCCTAAAATACTTGATTTTTTGGTGAATAGTGAAATACATTAATTAACAAAATATGTTAAATAAATGAATTTATGCATTATGCTTGAGTCATGGATGATGTAAATGGCCATTGGTTAAAACTCACATGGACTTATTACTATTTTGGGTCACATAAATAAAGAATAATCATAGTCTATAGTAAAAATTTTAAACTAATGATTAAAATAATTTAAAACCCCTCCTCTCCTCCACTATAAATACAACCCTCACCCCCTCTTCGTCTCACACCAATAAAGCCTTGAAACTTGTCTAAGTTATTCCAAATACTCTTCCCAAGCCCCTTCCCCACGTATAATACCTTCTGGTCTCACCAAAAGGTTAAAACCAAGGTCCTTAAGGAGGATCTCAAGGAGAAGAGATCAAGAGGTAAAGATCCTCTTTCATTTTATTGTGCTTTCTTTTAAATTGTTTATTTTCTTATACTATCTTATCCCCCCCCCCTTATACAAGAGGCATGAAAACATTAGTATTATATATATTCTGTATTTTTATCATGCTTATGGAAATCTTCAGCATCATTCTTATTATCATCTTCCTCTTATTCTAAAATTAAAAACATTGTCTGCGATGTGCCGATTTACCAAAATCATGGATGATGTGTTTTCCATTTCCATTACATCCATAAAAATTGGTTATAAAACCATTTTAATGGTTGCAACATATTTTAAGATGTATGATATATCCTATTTCATGTTCTATAGTTAAAATATATACACAATATTTTGTTATATAATGAAATTAGTTTGTGTTTATCAAAGAACTTCCAAAATGATCTAAACAGATATCACTAAAGATTTATCTAATGATTCATCTTCATAACATATACCCAAAATTATTTAGGTAATATTTTAATATTCTATAAACATATTAAAACAATTTAATTCCACTTCTAGAATTTCATTTCCATACAACAAGAAAATCAAATATAAACCGACTATGGAATTCTTGCAAAGAATGCACACAAAACAATGGAAGGAACAAAATACTAATAATGAAAGGGTGAAATGATGTTATGAAATGATCATATAATGTGTTATAAACATTAATATGTTTCTTAATTATATTAATAAGACTATTATAACCCTTATGTAGGAGGTTTAAACACATTTAAGTAAGTCAATCCCAAGGTAAGGGAATTCTTAACCCAATTTCACTTCATTGGGTGAACCTTTTAATTTATTGATTATATGGTATTAAGATTATTTGTGTGAATATTTTTTATTTATATTATTTTTTATCATGCTTAATTATAGTGTATACACATATCCATTCTATTCCATTAATTTTTACTCCAATTATATTTGTACAGAACCGTCATTTTAAAATACTTTTAAAAGTCTCTTTAATAAAATTCAAAAAGACTCTTATATATATATATAGTATGAGAGGTTTATCTTGATTTCATGATACCTTTTTACTATGAAATTTTACTTGGACATATATATGTTGGTTTTTTTCCATTATAGATCACGATATGTTGGGTTGATCACATTATAGATCAAGATATGTTGGGTTGAGCCCAATATAGGTCATGATATGACGAGTGAGTCCCATTATAGCTATCTAATTAAATGGTACTCCAGAGATGGTAGTTGGCCAAATTATTTTTTAATGTGTAAGAGAAATTATAAGATTGATGTGGTAAATATGTCCTAAGGAAACTTCATGATGTTTCAATGCATGATAATGAGTTTTATGAAATGGGTTTTATTTGTTTTTATGTTATCACTTGTCTAATGATTTCTTTTTTATATCCCTTACTGAGATTCTTATGATCATCCCAAGTTTCTAAATTCCTTCCATGAGTTATAAGTATGTGTAAGATAAATATGGAAGATAATTTAAATTTCATGAATATTTTTTCATGAGAATATTCTTTATTTTAAAAGTTTTATATTTTGAAAAACATGGATATAATTTTAATAGTAACCATATATATGATTATGAGATGTTATGTAGGTTTTATTTCTAAATTACCAAAAAAAATATAAACGTCAAAAGATCCTCAGTTTCTAGAAATGTATGTTATTGTCTAAAACATAGGATTATGTATTGTATTAATGTTGGGTCTTTATAGTTTTTATCAAAGGATGGTTTAGATAACATTAGGGGTTAGGATGATGTTAGTATAATACCATAAATGATTTTTTTACTTTATGGTTGATTTGAAATGATATAGTATTTAAATATTACCATGTATATTCATCTAATATATCTCTGTTTTGAATGGTTGTTCAAAGAAGAAATAGGTTGGTTGATGTATGAAGGCACCTAGAGGCTGATATCTATCGGAATCTGCAGCCTGGAATGGTGGGAACCAGAACTGAGTAGTTTGTGATTGTAATAGCTCAGTTTACTGAAGTGATAAATAGTGGTAGTATCCATGCTAGATAGGAACTAGACCTAATATGATGAAACATGTCTTCTGTGGAGAATTTTATGAAGAAACAGCCTCCATCATTTAGTGTAACCATAGATCCAGTGATAGTTGAAGGATGGATCAATGATCTAGAAAAGATATTTGATGTTATGGGATGTTCATAACATCAAAATGTAATACTATCCATCTATCATTTTGATGGGGAAACTGGTAAATAGTGGTTTCTATTTAGTATTATAAGAGAAAGAGATGATCTTGATATTCTGGAATGAGACGATTTTACGAGTCATTATTTGAAAAAATATTTTCCTAAAACTGTTCGACTAATAATGGAGAAACAATTCATGGAATTGAAGTAAAAATGTGATGATTTTATGGAAGTATTTGAATCAAAGTATACAAGACTAGATAAATATGTACCATATTTTACTCAGGATTTTGATAGTAAAATTAATCTATTTTAATCTATTTTGAAACCATTTTTTCAATGAGATTTGGATTTAAGAGATTTAAAAGCTATGAAAAACTTGTTTGTTATGCTGAAAAAGTTGAGATAGAGTTTTTTGACACATATGTACCTCATGATGACAAGAATAAGAAGTGTTCAGGTTGGCAGGTATTAAAGATGAATTATTCAAATAAATCTGGACGTAAGAAAATCAATTTCTCTTATTGTTAAAAGTGTGGTAAAAATAATCCTGGTGAATGTATTTTAAATTTAGGGAAGTGATACGGATTTGGAAAACTTGGGAACATGTCCCACGAGTGAATGGAAAATGATCCAAAAATTAATGTGAATTCGATGGTCAGATTCTTTAACTATAAGTAATTGGGTAATTTTTCTAATGTGTGTCCAAATCTAGTAAATCATATATGAAATCAATAATATTAGAAGTTAAAGGGTGTCTAAAAATCCCTTCCAACCACTTCAGTATATGTTGATCCATCAAATGAAGTGATATTAGGTACATTTCTTGTTTTCATAGATTTTTCAAATACAATGTTTGATTCAAGGTTTACACATTCCTTCTTTTCTGAGAAATTTTCTGAAAAATTGGGAATTAAACCTCAGGAAATGAAACCAGAACTCATGGTAAAAACTCATGGAGTAAATATTTTGGAAAAAATAAATTATAGAAATCTACCAACCTTTCTCCATGTAAATATTTTACCTTCAAAACTAGTTGTATTACCTCTAGTGGAGTTTTATGTTATTCTTGGTATGGACTAACTTTCTTTTTATCATGATAATATAGATTTCAAAGAAAAGAAGTTGTTTTTTAGAAAGAGTTACATTTTTTTACAAAAATAAACCCATAACATTGAAAAAATATATGGAAGCTATGAAACTGATTAAATATTGAAATTAAAGTTATCTAACTCCTATTTTGGAAGATAAGGTAACTATCCAAATTAATGATGTGTTAGCGGTAAATTATTACCTAGATGTTTTTCTTGATTATTTTCCTAGTGTTATTCCTGATCGATATGTTGAGTTTATTATTGACTTAGTTCCTGATTCTAAGACAATTTTTAAAACCCCTTATCGAATGGCTCAAATAGAATTTATGGAATTGATAGAGAAGTTGCAATAATTATTAGATAAAGGCATCATTTGACCCATCACTTCACCATGGGGTACCATAACTTCTTTATTAGAAAGGGAGGTGGTTCAATGAGACTTTTCCTTGATTAAATAGACTTGAATAACATCACTATTAAAAACAAGTATCAATTTCCTCAGATCGATGATTTGTTTTATCATATCCATGGATCACACTATTTTTCGAAGGTTGACCTATGGTCAAGGTACCATTAGTTGAAAGTAAAGGATGCAGACATCCAGAAGACAACATTTCATACTAGATATAGTAATTATGAATTTGTAGTTATGCTATTTGTCTTGACTAATGACCCTATTGTATTCATGGATCTTATAAATTGAATATTTCTGGATTTCTTGGATAAGTTTGTGGTTGTGTTTATTGATGACATTCTGTTATATTATAAAAGTAAAGAGGAGCATAAAAAATCTAAGGGATGTTTTAAAAAATATATAATAAAAGAAACTATATGGAAAATTCAGAAAGTGTGAATTTTGGATGCAAAAAATTTATTTCCTTGGTCATATTGTTTCTAAATATGGAATAATAGTTGATCGTACTAAAAAACATTGTTGAAGAATGGCTAAGACCAACAAATATAACTGATATTTGTATTTTTCATTGTTTGGTAGGATATTATATGATTTTTGTTGAATCATTTGCACATTTATCTAGCCCATTGAATAATTTTACTCAAAATGGAGTAAAATTCATCAGGAAAAAGAATGTGATGATTGTTATCAGGAATTGAAAATAAGATTGGGAAATACTCCAGTTTTGACCCTACCTTCCAGAAGTGTAGAATTTTTCAACTATAGTGATTCTTCATTGAAAATACTTGGTTGTGTTCTCATGCAGAATGATCAAGTAATTGCTTATGTCTCACGTCAGTTGAAACCCCATGAGTTAAATTACCCTACACATGATTTGGAATTAACTATTGTTATTTTTGCAATAAAAAATTGGAGGCATCATCTGTATGGAGTAAAATGTGAAATATTTTCTGAACATAAAATTTTATAGTATATATTTACTCAGAAGGAATTAAAAATGATACAGAGAGTATGGATGGAACTAATCAATGAAAATAATGTCATGATTCATTACCATCCTTGAAAACCAAACACAGTGGTTGATGCATTGAGTCAGAAAATTAATGCTACATTATCCATTAGACATTTAGAACATGACCCTTTGGTGAATGATTTGATACACATTGTCTTGGAAGTTTTTAGTGCAGAAAATTCCTCTATTTTGTTTTAGGTTTCAGTGCGGTCATCTCAGTCTGACAGAATTAAGCAAGCATGGAAAGAAGGCGACTAGTTACAAAAAAAAGGTAGAATTGGCTAAAATGGGTAAGTTACTAGAAATTATCCTTGATAATGATTTTTTTGATCTTTTTGAAGAGATTATGTGTTCCTTGTGATTCTCGGTTGAAGAAATAATTGTTATGTGAATCCTGCATTTCTCTGTTTTCAGTTCATCCTAGAAGCACAAATATGTATAGAGATATTTGAGAGTATTATTGGTGGGATGGAATGAAAGTAGATATTGCGGATTTTACCTTGAATTGTTTGATATGTAGATGGGTTAAAGCAGAGTGTTAGTTTCCAAATTGGATGATTCAACCTTTTCCAGTTCTATAGTGGAAATGGTAAAATATATCTATGGACTTCATTGTGGGACTACTGAAGACATCTCGAGGTAACAATTCAATCTGGGTTATTATTGATCATCTAACTAAATCTATACATTTCCTTACAATTCAAGATATTATGTATTTGGATCATCTTTCTCGACTATACCTCAATGATATTTTCCCGTTTCAGGGAGTCCCTCTTTCCATTTTATCTAACTGTGATCCCATGTTCACTTCTATCTTTTGGAAAGGCTTTCAGAAGTCATTGGGAATAGAATCAAATTTCAGCACTACATTTCTTCCTCAATGTGATAGATAGACTGAGATAAAAATTGCGACATTAAAGGATATTATTCGATCATGTTTAATAGACTACTCGGGAAATTTAGATTTAGAATCTCTCTTTAGTTGAGTTTTCTTATAATAACAGCTTTCATTCTAGTATACATATGGCACCTTTTGATTCATTGTATGGAAAGCGGTGTTGAAATCCATCATTCTGAGACAAAGTCGGATAAAGGAAGTTTATCGTACCATAATTAGTAGAGAAAGTGGCAGAAAAAATTCAAATGATTCGATAACACATGAGGATAGCTCAGAGTAGGCAGAAAAGTTATGCTGATTACAGGAGGAAGACAATTCTTTTGAGGTAATTGATCATGTTTTCCTACAAATCTATCCTTAGAATAGTGTAATACGTTTTGTTAAAATAGTAAATTTTAGTCCAAGTTTCATTGGACCTTATGAAATCCTAGATGAAGTTAGACCAGTCACCTACCTAGTAGCTTTACCTCCGAGTTTATCACAGGTGAATAATGCTTTTCATGTTTCAATGTTGAGAAAGTATGTTCCAAATTCATCCCATGTCATGAGCCCAGAAGCAGTTCAGCTGGAAGTGAACCATTATTAGGAATAGATACCTATTTATATTCTTGATCATAGAGAGAAATTATAGAAAAATAAGTTAATACACTAGGTAATGGTTTTGTGGAGAAACCACATTGTTGAAGAAGTAACATGGGAATTCTAAAATGCTATGGGGGAAAGGAACCCTCACTTGTTTAATAAGTAATTAAAAATTTTGAGGATTCAATTTCCAAAAAGGGTTGGATAATGTAACACCCTAAGGTTTTAAAAATAAACATAATTTAATGCATAAAACATTGAGTCTCTACATAATGAAACCTTTTTTAAGTACATAGTTATAAACTAGTTGATAAACATAATTTTTCTGCTTTTTTGTTTTGAATTTAAAAAAAAACAGACATACATGGTTGCAATCAGTATGTTATTTAGAGTCTGATAAGACCAAGTTAATATTTGTTGAATAGTAACATTCCCTTATGAATAGTAATATGACCCTTATGAATTGTAAATCATCAAATATATATAAACCTCACCTCTAAATGTAAAATAATAAGGGAATCTTATAAGTTATATTATAATCATTATATAAGTGTTGGTATTTTTGTAATTCATAGTTACATAATTAAACTTTTATGATTAATTAAATAATTTTAATAAAAACTTATTTTCCTAAAATGTAATAATATATTATTTTTTTAATTTTCTTATGGATATAAGATAATTTTATGATACCTTGACTAATTTTTAATGTATTATAAAAAGAGTTACAGTTTTAAAAATGTTAGTTTTTGAATATATTATTATTTTATATAAAAATTAAATTAATAATATTTAGAAAATAATTTTCAAAAAAATAAGTTCATTTTTTAATTCTACACATTGAAAAATGGTAAGGGTCAGTTTTTGGGAGTTTTCTAAAATACTTGAATTTTTTGTGAATTGTGAAATTTGGTAATTAAAAAAATATGCTAAATAAATGAATTTCTGCATCATGCTTGAGTCAGGGCTGATTTAAATGGTCATGTTTTTTAAATCACATAAAATTATTAACATTTTGGGTCACATGAATCAATACTATTCATATTCTTTAGCAAAAATATTAAACTAATGATTTAAATAACGTAAAAACCCCTCTACTCATCCACTATAAATATCACCCTCACCCCCTCTTCCTCTCATGCCACTCAAGCCTTAATAATTGTGTAATTTTGGACAAATTCTCTTCCCAATCCACTTCCCCACGTCCAAGGCATTTTGGTCTCACCAAAATTCCAAAACCGAGGGCCTTAATGATGATCTCAAGGTGAAGAGATCAAGAGAAAAAGATCCTTTTTCATTTTCTTGTTCATTATTTTCAATTATTTATTTTATTATACTCTTTCTCCACCCCCCCCCCATATCTAAGAGGCTTTAAATCTCTATTATTATATATATTATGGATTTCAATCATTTTTATCGAAAATTTCATCATCATTATTCCTATCTCCTTCCTTTTATTCTAAAAATAAAAACATCGTCTCTGATGTGACGATTTACCAAAATCGTAGATGATGTGTTTTCAATTTCCATTGAATCCTTAAAAACTGGTTTTAAAAACAATTTTAATGGTTAAAACTGAATTTAAAGTGTATTATATATCCTATTTACTGTTCTGGATTTAACATATGTACATAATATTGTTCTATATAATGAAACTAGTTTGTGATTATCAAAGAACCGCCAAAATGATCTAAACAGATGTTACTAAAGATTTATCTAATGAATCATCTGCATGTCATATAACCAAAATGATTTATGGAATCATGTAATATTCTATAAATATATTAATAAAATTTCATTACATTTCTATAATTTCATTTCCATACGATAAGAAAATCAAATACAAACTAGACATGGAAATCATGTAAAGAATGCACCTGAAACAATGGAAGGAACACAATAAAAATAATTAAAGGGTGAAATTATGTTATGAAATGATCATATAGGTGAAATAAAAATTAATATTTTTATTTAAGATATTAATAACACTCTTGGATCCATTATATTGGATTTTTAAACATGTTTGGAGTAAGATGAACCTAAGGTAAGGGAATTCCTAACCCAATTTCCACTCTTTGGGTTAACCTTCTACTTTATTCATTATATGGTATTAAGATAATTTGTGTGATGAATTTTTATTTATGTTATTTTGTATTATTTTTATTTATATTATATACAAATATCCATTTCATTCCATAAATTCTCACTCCAATTCCAACGAGCCCGTACCCGAGTGGTAAGGGCTCCTCCTTGGCATCCAAGAGACCCAGGTTCAAAACCGGGCAGAGGAAAATTTCTAGTGGTACTATAGTAGTACTATAGTAGTTCTACAGTAATACTATAGTAGTTACTTTAGTAGTTAATATTCCGTACTGTTTTATCCAGAATTATTCCCTCGATTTGGGCCTTCGGGCCACCGGTTTGGGCCTCGTGTCTCAAGGGCCTTCGGGTCATCAAAGGCCTTCGGGCCACAGAGCCTTCAAGACACAAAGACCATGGAGTATCCCAGTTCACACAAACATGCCCCAGAATAGGATTAGAGAAACAATATTAGAAGCCACTAGATTCAGAGCTAACAGAATTGTATGAATGAGAGGGTACGATAGCCACCATCGGGACCAGGCACCATGGTGCTTTGTACGGAGAAATGTTATCCAATTAGCAATGCAAGGTGGAGAGATATGTGATCAATGACATAGAATCTGGGGAGGGGTATTTCAAGTGGGATAGGCTTATGGGTCATGTATTGGGCATGGTATACCTCGGGGCCTTCGGGTCATGTATTGCGAGTCAGCCAGGCCTTGTGCCTTGGGCCTACGGGTCATGTACGGGTTCCCCTTCAACCCTTAAAAGGGGTATTATCCATAAAAAATAAAAAATAAGGCCTTCAGGACATTAAATCTCACTCCATTTATATTTTTAAGGGACTTTTCTTTTAAAATACTTTTAAAAGTCTCTTTAATGAAATTCAAAAAGACTGTTTTTTGTATATATATATGGCATGAGTTGTTTCACATTATTTCATGATAATTTATTACTATGAATCTTACTTGTACATATATATGTTGGTTTGAGACCATTATAGCTCAAGATATAATGGATTGAGCCCATTATATCTCAAGATATGTTGGGTTGAGCCCATTATAGCTCAAGATATGATGGGTGAGCCCCATTATAGATCTCTAATGCATTGGGTACTCTGGAGATGGAAGTTGAACGAATGATTATTCCATGTGTAAGGGTGATTGTATGAGTGATATGGTAAATATTTTCCAATTAAATTAAATGATTTTTAAATGCATGATAAAGAGTTTTATGAAGTGGGATTTATTGTTTTTTGTGTTATCACTTGTCTAATGATTTCTTTCTTTATATCCCTTACTGAAATTTTTGTGCTCAACCCAAGTTTCTAAATGATTTCCACAGGTTTTAAGGATTTGTAAGACAAATAATTAAGACAATTTAAATTTCATGAATATTTTTCAAAGAAATGATGTTTTATTTGAAAACTATTATATTTTGAAAAAAAAGGATATCATTTTAATAGTATCCACATTTATGATTATGAGATGTTAGGTATGTTTTATATCCTAATTACCTAAAACACTAAACATGAAAATATCATAAATGTCTAAGAATGTATTTTCTTGTCTAAAACTTAGTATTATATAATATATTGAGGTTGGGTCCTTCTAAAATAATTACAGGATACTATAATAATAGTAATTTGTATAGACGATATAATAATGGACATATGGTTGGTGAAAAAATAGTGCATAAAAAATTAATTAAAAATAATAATGGAGATAATTTATTTTTTATAATAATGATTAATACTTTAAAGGATCTACTTTAGGTGATTATAAATCATTAAGGATAATATATCATTTTTTGCACCTTGGTACTTTATAATATGTTTTTATTTAAATACTATCTATGTGTTTGGGAGCATCAATTACAGGAAACCACGATTATATATCAACCATTATATAGTACAATTTTCTAATCATGCGTTTAAATTCGAAGCTATGAATATATAGAAAAAAAATGAAAAAGTTATTGTTTTTAAACAATTAATTAGAATTGATTGAAACACAATTTTAAATAATATTAATTTATTATTAAAATATTGTTTTCATTTCATATTATGATCACTAAAATTATAAATAGTTTAATAATTTTTTGAATTTTTTTAGTGAATTAATACCAATTTTGATATCATAATGTCAATACTTTTTTGTAGTTAATTTTTTAGATATTTCAAAAATTATTTATTTAATAGGGAATTGTGAAAAATATTGATTATTTTAAAAATATTAATTTCATTTAAATTAAGAGTACCTATTTGTTTTTAATTTTTAAATTTAGTCATAAAATTTTACATTAATTATACATAATCTAACTAAAATCATAATTTTACTTAATTTTTATATAAGATAATTTAGTTTGGTTCAAACACGTCCATCTAAAAACGATTTTTATGTGGTAAAATTTGTTTCTATATTAATAATTTCAATTAATTAATGTTTATTAATTTATTCAACTAATATATTAGAAAATATATTAAATCATATGTTTTGAAATTACCCATATGGTTTTCAAAAAGAGTTTAATTGAATTAAATTTTATGTTAATGATTTGAAAATCATTTTTCAAAAAACTAGTTTGTGTTGTGATCTGGGTGCGTATTAAAAATTATATTCTTACACGTATATAAATTTAAAAATTAAAAATTGATTCAATATTTTAAATTATAATAATTATTATAATCCAATATAGTCAACATATCATTAATTCATAGTAAATACAGAAAATTTAAAATTTTGTTACCACTATTTAGGTTAACTCGTGTTTAATGAGGTCTTAAACCAAGATATAATGTTAGGATTCCCACCCACACCTACCTAATTTTTTTGATCAAGATATTTAAACTACATATTATCATAATTTTTCATCAAATTTCATTTGAATAAATATTCCCATTATATATGCCTTATATAATTTAAATCTCTTAAGAAACCCCATGTATATCTCTCTCATATGTTATTAAAGGTCATCTCTCCTCCTAAACTATTCATGAAATTTAAGTCATATATCTTTAAAATTACTTTCAAAAATTACTTAATATATCTCTTTCATTTATCTAATAACTTATTTTCATCTTTCTGTACCAATAATTTTAGGTATAATGTGTAATATAGAGGATGTCTATCAATTATGATTTATAATTTTTAACAAATACCTTTCAATTTTATTTATTCTTACACCATATCTAAACATGTTTGTATCCATAAAATAACAATGAATTAATTATCAAAAATATTATGAAATTTTATTATTATTATGGAATAAAAATTTACCACATATTCTTTATCAACTGGGAAATAAAAGTATCTCTCGTGCGTACTTGTGGACTACAACCTCCATATAGAGACAAAATTCATTTTTAACCACCATTATTAATGAGTGGTTATATTTTTGGAATAAATATAAATATATTATATTTATATCATAATTATTATTTTATAAATATATTATATTATATTAATTATTAGCTTTCGATCCATTGGTAAACAATAATGTCACTCGTGCAAATGTGTGGGCTACCACCACCACATAGAAATGTAATTTTTTATGATTTCCACATAACATCGGTAATAAAATGAATGATTTTAATATAATTTATTATATTTATTATATTATAATGATTCTGGAATGGTGAATTATCATTTACATGAATTTTTTTCAATCCATATAAATTTTGAAACACCAATCATGTGTATATTTAGATTACTGTCTCCATGACATGATGTAATTTATTTTTCATCACCGAATTATATAAACGGTTTTAAATAGGTATATAATTATTATATATGGTATTTATAATATTTTTAACATTTTTGATATTGTATAACCATGATCAATGTTAAATGAACATAATATAAGAAGAAAAATATATATGAAAAAATATGGAAGTAATAACGAAATATAAAACATTAATAGAAAATTTCTAATAAATGAACGTTGAAATGATATAAGTGTATCATATATGATATATAATGTCTGAATATGATTACATTAATGGTTTATAATAAATATCAATTAATTATACATAGGTAAGTGTTCATGTGAATCATGTTGTATTTAAGGAAATGGTTTCTTCTAAATTTATATTCTTTGAGACAAGTTTTAATGTTATGAAGTGATGTCTTATTTATACAGTGTATATATTTCAGATGAATGTATTTTGGAAGAATCCATTATTTAATTACTGGTATTTTTATAACTATATTATTTTCAATATTTTAATGTCTTTGTATTCCAAAATTACTAAACCCATAATGGTTCAAAATATTTATCTTGTTCCTTTGAGACATGTTTGACATTATGCATATGTATTCTATTATAAGGTGAATTTACTAATTAATTGTTAATTTTTATCAGTATTATATTTATTTTCAAGAAATATAATTTTTTATATGATTTTAAATCATTCATGGGGGTTCTTATTGAAAATGTGAAATGGTGGTAAGGGTTTTATATTACAAATATTTTTATTACTGAAATAAGTTATACTTAAATTTATTTGTGATATAATTATATGATACATATCCCCCAAATATTATATATTTTTATCCAAAAAAATTATTTATATATATTAAATTTGTTTCCTTTAATTTTCATATGTATTCATGATTCTAAAATAATGTTTTTATGCAAAACAAACATTGTTTATCCATTCGGCTAGGAATCTTCACAGCCATGTCCATATTATATTTAAAATGCTACAAAAAATGTTTTTCTATTTGAAAAATACTATTTAAATCATTTTTAACTATATTTTAATTTCATCAACGTGGTTCAATCATGAAAATATTTTCATTTTCAAAATATGGTACATTTTAATTTTAAAAGAAAATTTGAAAGGAGTTTTTTAACATAAACATCAAAAAAAGATTCCCAGAAATTGATAAGAATAATTTCATTGATGATTAATATATATTTTCACTCAGTTATTTTCAAATAACATGTTTTCCTTAATATTTTTTAAATTTTTAAATATTAAATACGTTATATTACAATGAAGGGTGCATTTTATCAAAAACAAATCTGTTGATAATTTAACTATAACCTCATTTATAACAACATCATTTGATGTGTGTTATGATTTTCTAGGGAAATAATCCAATGTTATAGTATTTATTCTTCTTATAAATGGTTTATGATTATGATGATGAAATGATTATGAAAAATATATCCTTTGAATATGATATCATATAATTATATGATGACTATTTTATGATATTTTGAATCATTTAAGTATGGTTTAATTATGTGAAGGGTGGGACCAGATCTATAAATCACTCTAATGCATTGGGTAATGAAGGTTATCTCATGTAATAATAAGGACTGTATTATGGATTGATCCTCATTCAGTAAGGGACATATTCCAATAATTTAGTATTTAGAGTGATCCATCTTTATGGAAATGACTAAATATGGAGTAAACCCAATAAACTATGACATTATTTTAATTAATATATGACATAAGAAAAGATTTAGTTTTGTTATTTTTATTCCAGAAAAATATATATAATTCTAATGATATGTTCCCATAGATCAGAAATGATTATTGATCATTATTCCCTATAATATTTTGTTTCTTTTGATTTATAAAAAAATCATGATTCATGATTATGATAAATTAATTGATGGGTTTGAATTTATAATTAAGAGATATTGTTATCATACACTCATTATTAACATATTTTCACTTATAAATGATTGTTGAAAACTATTATTAATACCTTTATTATACATATTAGCTATGTTTTTTACATGTTTCCCTTCAAATTGTTATGGAGAGTATTTCTATGTATGTTTTGGGAAATTACGGTGGTAGTTAGGAAACAAATAATGAGAAACAATTTATATAATTCATGTACCATTTTTTATTGATCCATGATTTAAAATAAATTAAATAGTTTTAGTTTTTACATAGAATGTATTATAATGTAATGAATATTATAATAAAAAGATATTTTATTTATATATGAAATGTTTTAGTCATTCTATCACTTTAGGAGGAGATTATCTCTTATAATTCATATCCTAGAATTCGTAATATTGTTAATTATCATACTCTTAATAATTTTACATGAACATTTAGAACTATAAATCAAAATAAAAAATATATTTTTCAATTTTATGTTAATTTTAATTTTTTATAAAAATTTTCATAATAATTTTGATGAATAATTTAATGATTGTAACTTGATTGATTCCATAAATTATTAAAATAGCATATTTGTAAAAAAATTGTGGTATCGTGTTGAACATCATAAAGATTGAAATGATAGAAGACATAAATGGATTAACAAAAATAAATTCTTTGATAATTTTGATATTGTTAAAAATAAATCATGTCTTATTGATGAAGTGTTTTCATAGTAATAATACATTCATTTTAATATTAAATTTTTCGTATTTCTATAGTATAAGAAAATAATATATCATTTTATTTTTATTGATTTCAAATTTAATGATACCATAACACAAAACTACCCGTCTTAGTGTAACATCCCAAGTAAGTAATGAGTAATAGATCTTTTAATATATGTCTATTAATGAATTAGATAGTGTTTTAGTGGCTTAAAATTAAAATAAATCCAATCATAAGCATGGAATACACTAAAATTCTTAAAAGATTGTTTTACTGCCTTTTGAGGGAAAAAAATTTTTAAATCTATCTATTGACAATTTTATAAGCTATTTTTGTCAAAATAAACTTATTATTTATGATTGGGACATCAAAATTTACTTTGTGTGAATTTCTGGTACTTTTCAGACAATGTTCATTTTTTAATGAATAGTGAAAAATACTGCATTTTACATCAAAACTGCTTTTTAATCTTATTTATTTATATGATTAGATTATATTTTGAATTGGTTTTGAAGTTAAATTAGAATATTTTTTTACCATTTAATCCAATGGTGGTCATTGAAATCAATTTCACTTTAAAATTGGACTTAAACTGGTGTCAATCTTTTGATACTTATTGTTTCATAAAAACACGGTATTTTTCATGACAGCGGGAATTAATTATTAAATTAATTAATGTGACTTATATTTTTGAATTTTCTAAAATAGACTTCATTTTTGAATTCGGAATATCAAATATATCTTAGGATAAATTTTTGGTATTTTTCTGAAAAACTTCAATTTTTGATGAATAGTGAAACCACTAAGTGGTACTTATAAAAACTGATTTTTCGTTTAAATGAAATTTTAACGATTCTTTGTTTTGATTTTCAAAAATCCGACATAAATGGTTGTCATTAAGATGTAAAATTTGGTTCAATGAGATTAAAATAATTTTTGGTGAATAGTAACTTATTAAGTTTTTAATCGCGATTATAGGTAATTAGTGTAGTTTAAGTTAAGAATAATGTTTTAATAAACGGAAATTACCTACACACATGTCCTACCCTTATTTTATGTGTCATGGACGACCAATACAAGCCATGGGTCAACTTGGGGACCCCATGGATCTACTTTTGTTGGGAAATGACATAAATAACTTTTTATTTAATGTAAAAGTAAAAAATGACACAAACATGAGATATTTTACTAAAACAATTTTTACATGGGGTTATAAAGATCATATTTTTGATTATAAATAGTCATTGGAAAGCTAAAAATATTTCCTACATCATAGTATTTTTTTTATAATTTTTATACTTTAAATAAATTAAATTATTTATGACATCATGATGATGCAGCGATGACCTCATTATTTAACGATTTAAATAAAATGGAATGATAATGTAAACTCTAAGACCTACACATGGACAAAACCTATTGGATGGGTGGATTTCGAACCCTTATAACCTTATACTAGAAAAACATCAATGTGGGACCTCTTAAATCCGAATACCAATTTAAAATAATGTGACTTTTCTTTACCTTCCAAGAGTGCCCCTCCTCTCCTCTTATAAAAGGCCCCCACCTCTACCTCCTTACCCACACTCCCAAAGCCGTTGGCACTGCCAACCCCTCCCCATTTTGGCTCTCCACATCCCTCTCTTACTCTTTGAAGCCTCACGTTGGGCAGAAGTCTTCCCAAGGAATCCGTTGAGCTCAAATCCAAGAGAGTTACCCGATTTTAAGGTAATGTCTTCTTTTGAGTCCTTTTGTTTGATTTTGCTTCTCCAACCCCCTAAACTCTTTTTATTCTTTTATTTTGTAACAACTCCAGTATCTTCAATATACTAGGATGTTGTTATAAGAAGGATTCGAGATACACTTACACACACCTACATCTAATGGTTAAAGAACATACTGTTTCCGTGGATGGCGAATTTATGCCTCCCGAAACGATGATTGTTCAACATTCTATTAACTCCTTCAAAGGTGGCCATTAAGATGTCACTATATTTATATATGATATATAATATTTTTATGTTTCCCTTAAGATTCTGTATTTTTCATTTTGGGCATACCTTTATGGTTTCCATTATGGTTAAACGTGATATCTTCATTGAAGGAAGTGCGGACTACTGCCCCCTCAAAGTGATTCGATTCGTTAAATACCATATGTGGGACGTATAAAGGATGTAAATATGATATTATATATTATATTATACTGGAATTATAATATACATTTATATCATTATGATTCCATTCTATAAAATACGAAATAGAAATGAAAGTAGCGTTCATGCGTACGTACGGCTTACCGTCTCCATGAACGGTGCATTTCATTTCATACCTCTAAATGATTATGTAATATTATAAATGCATGTATATACTGTATATATATGATATATATGATATATACATCATGATTATAATTATGGATATAATGGATACATGAACAACTTGTAATTATAATGGTTTTATTTTTGACTCGAGTACCAATGATCGTTAAAACGACCGTTATTAACTTAAATAATTACAAAGTGTTCATGACATGGAAATAAGTGATATAAAAGTAATAATGAACTTGAAAAAGGTTCTTAAGAAATTATAAATTAACTCAAGTTTATTATTCAGGAGATTAAAGAACGACCGAGTCAAGTCGGACCCGAGGTATGGGACTTCGTCTCAATCTCCTTTCATTGAGGCATATTCTGTTTTATACACAACCTTCTTTTATACTGTCTATAAACCCCTTTTACTTTTATGTTTATCCAAAAGGAATATTTTTTATACGAAGCCTTTTACTAAATGACAAAATGGAATGTTTTTGTCATACGTATGCGGCGACAACGACTTCTCCGCCGCCGTGACCGTTATTTGAGTTTCGGCTTCCTCTACAAGACATACCTTATTTTTAAAAGAAAAATAAATACCTTGTTTTAATTTTATTTTATTTTGGTATTGAAAATGGTTTTCATAATGTTTTTATATCAATGTGTTTTATTGATATCTTGTGATTGAAAGGTTGAAATGTTATGTTTCCTTTATGCATGTTTTATGTGATACGATTATGTTGAGGTTCTTGGTAATTATTATGAAGACGGGTGGTTCCGTGATAAAATAAGGGCAGGTGAGCCCGATATAGCTCTCCAATTCATTGGGTAACGCGAATTAGTGAAACGTTAAGGTTTCTCCGAGGATATTTAGGGAATATACTGTGATGGGTATTCCAAACGTAACCAAGATGGTTACTCCCTACGTAAGAATGTTATGAATGCCTCAAGTTACCATTATGTCTTATGATTTCTATGATTTATTCATGATTTGATGAGGTATATTAAAGTGCATATGTTTTATGGGTAAATTATGATTTCATTCTTATGTATATATGTACCCATGTTTCCTTTCCATATTTTTATATCCCTTACTGAGCTTTTTATGCTCATCCCAAGTTTTTTTGAAATGTTTTTGACAGGTCAAGGGAAAGGTACATGATATGACGATAGTGTCAAAGAAGTTTCAAGAAAGAATCCATGTTTTATTTTAAATATGTTTCCATTTATGGGAAAGAATAATACTATCTTTATGTAACCACTTTGTTTTTATGTGGAATGTAATGCAAGTTTTATGATCTAATTCTCTATAACTCTAAACCCGAAATGATCCTCAATGTGTAATCTTGTAATAACTCAAGATTAAGTAAGGTTTAAGGTTGGGGCCTTATACTTAGGCTGATAATGAAAGAAAGGATTTAATGAATCTGGAATCCCGGCACCACATGTCTATGGAATTTTTATTAATATTAGTGGAATATCAATCACCAATATGGGAGGCAGTACGCTCTATATAGATTTATAGAGTAGTATGTAAGATGATAAATACACCATCTAAGAAAAGGTATAAATAATATAAGGAATCCCAATACATGATTAGATGTCATGTATAATTTGATACAACTGAATTGAAAATTAAAAAACATATAAATCTTCAATATCGACAGAAAATATTGACCATCTCCATAACATCTCATAGAAATTTTAATGTAAAACTCGATATCCCACTATTAACTTCTCAAACTGATATATATATATATATATATATATATATATAAAGGGTGATAATAACATTTACACAAAGTAGAACCCTCTACAAAAACTCAAATGAAAAATGAAAAAGATTCATACTATAGCCCTATAAATAAATAAATGATATTAACTCATCACCTGTGGATTAATATTATGGTTTTCAATTCTCATTATATATCACTCACCATATAATTTAAAAAATTGTGTTAATACTTATTGTAAAAAGATATATATATATATATATATATATATTTGTAGGTGTTGTGCTTCCACTTATCCACAATTTTAACACTCTCACACCCCATTGGATCACATTATGTTTTTATCTCTTCTATAACTAATCGTTCTTAAAATTTATTTATATCATAGTTATTGTAGTGAACCAACCCCAAATAGCATGGAGCCAGTGTCTTCTATCAATTACATTGGCATGATTACAAGGAATAAAATTCTGAAGGACCAAGAGATTAGTATTATTAGTAAACTGAAAAAATAAATGAGTCTTTTTGTAAAAATGACTACATGAATTTCAACATAATTTTTATTTCTTATTACTAAATATATAACATATTATATATCCCTACATATCATTTATAGTATGATTCATGGATTCATAGGGAAATAAAGATAATAAGGGTGATATCAAATGTTTTGTAATAGAAAAATTTAGTGGATCCAATAATAAATCATTCAAACAGATAATTATGGAAAGGTAAATAATTGAACACATATACCTTGTAATCAAAAAACTATGAAGTAATTTCTTAAATAAGATGGATAGGTAATAAATAGAAACTCATTCTACTTAAATGACTAGGGAATGAAAAATCAATATGGAAAGTTAAGAAATTTAAAACACATACCAATTAATCAATAAAATGATAATGAAATTCATCCATAGATTTCATCATGTGAAAATATCATGGATAATAAATAATGAAACAAAATGAAGGCGATGATTAATTATTGGATGTCATGTCTCAGGAACATGAAAATCTATTCTCTTACGATCCATCCTCCGATAGTGTTTAACTATGGATATAAAACCGTTTAATTTTCACAGATTATTTTTCTCATGAGAACCTATTAATACACCAAGGAGATATATAATGATCGGGTTACACCCATCTTTTCATGTAAAAAGCATTCTCCATATTGAGTAATCAATTTAATAAATAAATAATATTCCTGATCAAATATCTGTATTGATTAAGGATATAGATTTATCAATATTTCCATAAATAATCAAATAACTATCAAAGTAGACATTTTTTGTAAAATGGTATATGGTTTGAGAAATATTAATATCCAGGTTAAATGAAATGGATAATTTAGGCGAAATTCAATGTGTAGTGATCCTGGGATATTGAATATTTATAGGGGAGTGAAAAATGAATCAAGGAAGCGAATGTGACTATTAACCTAGGTCAAATTAATCAAAAAAAATCCATGAGGATAATAATTATGGTATCACAACAACATATCCCAAGCGGCGTAAATATAAAGGGTTTTTTTCATTGATGATTAAAATTCTATAAATAAATATTTTAAAAAAAATTCTTGAAGAAAATATGTTATTCTTATAAAAAAAATTTCTTTCAAAAATATTTTTTGAAAACATATTATTTTGAGAGAAAAATTTTAAACATTCAATGGACGCTTTAAATAAATTACATTGGTTAAATTTTTAGTAGTTATAAGAGGTAAAAACATTCTTTTTTCATGTAAAAGGGTTTGAAAAAATACCTTGTTTAGAAATTGAAAATAATATTCCTTTGAAAATATTGGTAAAATAAAAAAGGGGAATAATTAATTAATAATTTTGGAAAGTTTAAAACCATTTTTGAAAACATTATAATAAAACATTGTTTTTAGAAGAAAACAGTTTCTCTGTCTATAGAGAGAAATGAAGTTGGGTTTTCTTAATATCATTTTCTAAAACATTTTGAGTACCAAAGAGTGAAAATTTTGTACTAATAATTGAAAGATATTTTGAATAACCATAGGAGATGAATATGAATGGTTTTTTGAAAAATATTCATTTAATTTATTTGAATTGAAATGAAGGATCATTAAAATAATTTTTGAGGAAAATAATCTTTAAACATTTCAAAGTTTCCCATACCACATTGAAACATTTTAAATCATAATCCTCATAAAGTGATCATAAAATGAAACTAATAATATATTTATAACATATATATTCATGATATAACCTATCAAATGGAATTATATACACCACATAAAAAAACTAGGTTCATAACAACCTACAAGTCTCAATAGAATGTAAATTGAGAAGAATTTTCATTAGTACTATGGTAACATATGAATTGGAAAACCAAAAAGTAATAATCATCCAATGAAAAATATAAATTACACTAATATAACATAATTCATGATATTAAATTTCAATGTGGCATTATGTACACCATATATAAAAAATTAGGTGCATAACAATAAATTATTCCTCACTGAATGAAAAGTGGAATAAGATTCCCTTACATTGAGTTTCCTTTAAGGCAAATGTCCTTTAACATCATTTATAATAAACTTATGTTAATTATATACATTCTTGATAACATTTTATATTTTTATCATTACATTTATTTCATTTTTTCTATGATGTACACAATTACATAAACAATTATGCTTGCATTCCATGTTTTGAACAAATTCAGTTTATACGTCAAAAATGACTTTGGTAGGTCAACTACGGTCAAAGGGGAAATTATATAATATCTAAAGAATAATAATCATTAAATAATTATAATATTTTTACATTAATTATACTTTTCTAATCAATCATTAAATATGGTTATGAAAAATTAATCAATGTTACAATCATGGGGATGGTAGGTCATACGTACACATGAATAACATTCTCATTTTCAGTGATTATTATGGAAAGAAAGTAAGTTAAACTATATCTTTAAATAATTATAATTATATAATAAATATAATATATACTTATATATAATTTCCATGATGTAAAATAAATCACATCGTGTCTAGGATGCGGTAGTCCACACATCCATGAATGACATTATCACTTTTCAAGTGTGTGTAAAATGATAAAAATTAAAGTGTTATATATATAGAGATTATATTTACAGAAATATAATTTTGTCATGAATATAATATAAAAGCTTTTTTGTTTCACCAATTTTTAATTATAATAATCCTTTATACATTCAATGGATTATGTGAACAAAACATGTCACTTTGAGGGGGTTGTAGTCCACACTTTCTCAAACGATGTTATCGTATTAACGCAAAATACAAAGTATAAAATTTATGTGTTATAAAAGTATTAAATAAGTTTTAATAAATAATAAATATAATATATAAACATAGTTTTTATCATAATGTCCAACCATGAATTTTGGTAAAAGAAAAAAAATGATAAATCATCGTTTCGGGAGGCAGTGGTTCACCATACACAGAAACAATATGTTTGTTACCCATTATATGGAAGCGTGTGTAAGTGTAGGTAGAAAATATAGAAAAAAATTTATAGTATATTAAAAATACTATTTTTATACAAAATTATAATAATAATATTTGAGGATTTTTATAATGTAAATAAAATTAAAAAGCTAGAGAGAAGACAATACCCCTTAATCTGGTAACTACTTTTGTTTTATACCAAATTGATTTATTGGAAGTATTTCTTCCCAAATGCAGGCTTCAAGGTATAGGGTATGGATGTTGGTAATCTATATGGGAAGATATTTTCCAATCAAAATAGTTTTTAGAGGTGTGAGGAATGGGGAGATGTGATTTCCATTTATAAGGGAGGAAGAGGACTCACTTGGTATTTTTTAGAAATAAGTTAGGTGTACCCACGTTTTTACCTAAAAAGATCTTCAAAACCCAAAAATAATAAATAATAGAAGATTTATGGACGAATTATGTCTATACAATGGGGTTTTGACAATTTTCTTGGTCATTTGGACCCATAAGTTAAAGATTTAGTCATTTATAAAGATTAATTTTGTCTTAATTGTTGTAATTAATTATAATCACATTCACTTGTATTTTTGGTCAAAACCAAATTCGGACTTGTTATGAATTATAAATTATTATTATTTAAAATATTTAATCCATTTAACCAAATTAAAAATATATATTTTGAATAAATTAATTTAAAATTCATCCCACATGCAAGATGAAAATACTAGTTTTAAAGTAACAACATTCAAAAGTTTGCTAAGATTTTATAATCAACTTCAAAGTGAAATTCATTACAATGACATAAATTTCATTAATTGATTAAAATATAATATAAATAAAATTTAAAAACAATTAAATGTATAATTTAACCTTATAAATAAATTATATGAAAAATCATTTTTGAACTAAATTTCAGTATTTTTAACTACTCATTAAAAATGAAATGTTTTATAAAAATATCAAAAAATAACACTAACATTATTATTATGTTTATATTTCAAATAAGAATTATATTTTGTCCTATTAAATCAAAAAATGTTTCAAAAGTCATATTTATGATGGTTTCACCATTAAAAGGTGGTAAAATTGCTTTTATAAAGATATAGGTTTTCTGTATAAAATAGAGTTGTTCTTATCTTATGTCTATCAAAAATAATGGATGAATATAAAAAATATTTTATTGAATACTTAATATATATATACATATATTACATTTATATCACTCACTAATTGTAATTAATTTAATCTGTTAATGTAAAAAAACATTTTGAGCATAAAAAACGCTTTCTATAAAAATATTCAATTTATATTCAATTTCTTCTTATATTCATTTATAATTAATTTTAACTAATTAATTAAATATATATTTTTATAAACCATAATTTTCATAAGTTAGTTATTACTATTCATAATTCTAATTTAATGTCTAGTTTATATATCATTATAATTTAATAATAAATTATTATTTGATAAAACATTGTCTTGCATGTAATGCAAGCCATCGAGGAAATTTGATCATGCATGTAACCCAGAATAACTCATTATTGCATGAATTAAAATATATAAAATCTATTTTAAATCATAAATATATTATAAATTATCTATATATTATATTACCTTACATTCTTGGTCTCTCATTTCGTACATTCTATCGAATACAAGGTTCTTACTTTAGATTTTCAGGGTGTCACATTATCTATACCTTATTTAAATTTTTTCCTTGAAATTTAAACATGACCTTGGTAATAGATTGTTTATTATTTCCTATATTGAAATAACATATCATTATTTTTTTTTTAAACATCATCAATAAAAGAGATAATGGGAAGTATAAAGGTCACATGGACTACCACGTAACTAGGACTCTAAGTAGGAGAACATTTTTGGAAAGTGAAAATATGTTCTTGGTGGAAAAGAATAAGTATTTATAGGGAGTGAATGACATCATAAATCACAATAAGTTGTGTGATCAATGGAATGTATAGGGCCTCATATCCATAAATATTTGAGGATTAATAAGACCATAGGTTTAATAGAAATTAATGTATTAAGACAACATTTTATTTCTAAGTCATTTTCCAAATGTTGGGTAATTATTTTACTACTTGATAATAAAAGGAAATATACTTACTTGATATATTTCTATAAACACAATTTCAACCTTTGGTTATTTTTTAATGATTTTATAATTTATCCATTACTTCAAGAAATGGATATCTAAAAATTATCTTTCTATGCCTAAATAACTGAATAACATTTTTAATAAATCGCAAGGCCTATAAAGAGTGAAAAATCTAATTATTTTTTTCTAACTATTATCCAATGTAAATATAGTTTGTATATTAATATATAAACCTAAAAATAATCACTATTGGTTCATAATTAATATTTATTCATCAAATGTTTTTACTAAAAACAATGTGATTTTAACCAATACATTACGTAGGTTAGTAGTTGGTGTGAAACCATTTTCATCCTTCAGTCATGGGGTCATGACCTACTGTCTTTTCAAACATGATTGGTTGTCACCTAACATATAGGTTGTCCTTTTCTAAAACCAAATTAATGTAATTTCTAATACAAATATGTTGTACATCCTTGAAATTATATTAATCACTAAATAAACTTTTAAATAAGGTTTTTAATACAATCCCAATACATAAATACATCATCCTTTTATTTTTTCATAGTTCCTCCATTTTTATAAGGATTATTCATAATATCATTTTTGTGATTTATAATCATGAAACCTCATCTTCAATATAATACTATATAGGCTTATCCTAGGTTATTTATTAACATTATTTATTCAAATACCTTATAATAGTTTGTAAAGAACATGGAAATTATCCTAAGCATATCCACTGAGAGTGTCATACAAGGTTTTTAATAAGTCCCATTGTCGTCTATCAGGTTATGTCGAGTCAGGCTCAATACACCTTGTTGGAGTTGTTACTCCTAGGTACATCTGATCAAGAACCACATCCACTTGTAGTATCTAGATATGGATATATTGTTAGGAAAACTACATAATCTCTATCTAATCAAGAATTAAATATGTTCCTCTATACTTTCCCTTAAATTCAACAATAGGGCTATGTTTTCTAATCTATGTTTTTCTAAATATATTTACCAAGGTTTCTACAAAACTTCCTTTGATAACAACTGTAGCGACCCAAACCTGGATATCTCGGATCTGGTGTATTCATTCAATTACATTATCACGAGTACAAGGAATCTATTCCTGAAGGACCAAGAGTTTTGTATTCTTGGTAAACTATATACATAAATGAGTATTTTATTAATAATGACTACACTAATTACAAAAAATTATTATTTATAAATAAAAAATATCTAGTATATCCATGCATATCTTTCATAGAACACTTCTTGGATTACTGGAGAAAGAAACATAATAATTGGGAACTCAAATGCTCAATAAGGGAAAAATATAACATATTAAATATTGAATCAATGAGACTAATTATTATGTCAAGGTAAATAAATAAACATGCACATCATGTAATCAAAAAAACTGATAAGGGAGTGCTTTAATAATATATCAAGGTAATGAATAGAAATTCATGCCATTAAAATAAGTAAATAAGGAAAAATCAATACGGTGAGGTATAAAACTGAAAAAACATGCCATTTAATCAATAAAATGAGAATGAAATTCATCCATAGATTTTATCATTTGAAAATATAGTGGATAATACATAATGAATCAATATCACTACTGGAAATGTGGTTTTTACTCACGGTTCTTTACCAACGGTTTTCTTAAACCGCTGGTAAAGAAGGGCTAGGAAACCCTTTTCCAATACTTCCATAAAACCCTTGGCAAAGGGGTTCGCAAGTTACCCTTTCCCAACGGTTTCATAAAACCATTGGGAAAGGAAACCCCTTTGCCAACGGTTCTATTGAACTATTGGGAAAGGGTACCCTAAACACCCCTTTCCCAACGGTTTTTAAAAACTGTTGGTAAATCTTTTCCCAAATTTCAATCGGGCTACTACTCTCCCCCAGTCGCGACAGAACCCTAAAATCAATCTGGCGCTCGGCTCCTCTCTCGAACTCCCCAATCCGAATAGGAGAAAATACATCTGAATCATCTCAAATAAGGTATTTTATTCTTTATACACATATGCTACCTTATTTTATTGTTATTGATCTAATATTTTAGTTTTATGTTATGATTTTGATGTGATTTCACCCTAAAAAATAGATAAATAAAAAAATATTTTGTCAATTAATTATTTTCCCATGGAATATCATTTTTTTATAATGTCCATGAAAATTAAAGGGGTAATGTAATAGAAGACCTTGAATAAATAGTAGAAGTTGGGGTATGTTGCTTCTATGAGAGGTTTTTTTTGTGTTTCATTGTATATTGTAGGCTGTTGTATGGTGATTGAGGTGACCAGTTGGGCTTTGTGATATATGGGGTTGTAATGTGATGGCTAGTGGGCATGGATGTGACATGTGAAGTTGTGTGATAGTGATGATGTGTGGTGGTGTTGTGTCGTGTGGAGGTGTTGTGTGATGAGGTTGTGGTGTATGATGTGGTTACATGGTTTTGGTTGTGCAGTGGTTTGTGATGTGAAATATTTTTGTTGTGATATGTGGTGTTTTTGGTGGGATGGTTGGCCAATGTAACATGGAGACGATGGTTATTGTGAGATGGTGAGTTGTTGTGTAGTGGTTTTATTAGTTTCCTGGTTATCTATGGAATAAATTATGTTGTTAAAACAAAAAAAAAGATTGTAAATAAATGAGATAGAATATAAATGGATGTGTGGTAAATAGATTTAATTAAATTAACATTAAATGAATGGACACTGTAAGTGTGAATGAAGTGGATTATAAATGAAAGTGGTAAATGCTATGTGTCTTGTGTGGTGGTGGTGTGGTGGGTTGCATATAGTGGTGAAAGTGGTTGTGATAGTTTATGTGTTGTATGGTAGTAGTGAAGTGTGTGATTATGTAGTTAATGTGACCCCATAGGTTGGGTATTTTATGTTATATATATCATGTATTTTATGATATTTCTACACATTCCCAACCAGAGTTGGATAAACATACCAATGATCAGAGTTTTTGAGTTATGGGTATTTTTTCTAATATCTAGGATGGTGGTTATATGGTTGGATAGCTACCATGTCTTCCCTACTCTTCCTTCCTAAGTGATTGACCATTTGTTTTTAGGCAATATGTGATCTGATTGTCCATGTGTCTTTAGGTGAGATGTACTATGATTTCCCTAGTGTTTTCAGGTGAGGCACGATGTGATAAGGCTATAATAAGATGTGGAATGCGGTTGGGGTCATATAGGTTTGGAGGATGGAACAAGGTTGATGTTATTCATGTTCATGATACCCTACTAATATGGTTATGGGTTGAGGCATGCTGTGATGTGATAACACATTTAGTTCTTATTGGTTTTACATTTCTTCAATAACGCATTAGTATGTTTTTTCACATGTGTAGTTGATACCTTGATTATTTTCTTCCTTTATCATTTACTTAAAAGTATTTCCTATTAATGTTTAATCCTATTGAATTGTTTATGACAAAATGACTTATATAAATTCTTTTTACAAAATGGACAGAAGTTGGATGTATGAAATCGATCAGATCTCAATCGATTTTTAAAACAATTTGTAGAGCTTTATAGATTTTGCATTTTACAATGCTTCAGATAGTGGTCGCATATACTGCCCATGTTCCAATTGTGTTGGTAGACCTTGGTTGAGCCGTGAAGAAGTCAGCTACCACATAACCAAAAATGGTTTTCAAGCAAACTACTTTGTGTGGTATCACAATGGGGAGAAAATGATATCTCAAATTGTTGATGATCGAAATGAAAGGACCGGAATAAAGAATTTGTTAGATGATCAGTTTCCGTTTATTCTTCATCATGAAAAAGAAAGGATTTTGATTCAAGAAGACTTCGATATGAGGAAATCTGATGCATCTAGTGAAAATTATGATATTAATAGGGTGAAAAAATTGAATGATACTGCCACGACTCCAGTATATCGACAATGCGATAAAATAAAAAAGATAGAATTTTTAATCCAATTGTTTCATGGTAAAACTATGTTTGGGATTTCTAATACAGCAATCAATTACATTCTTACCCTCTTGAAGGATTTACTTCTAGATGATGTAGATATTCCCTCAAACCACTATATGGAATGGAAGTTAGTTGAGGAACTTGGATTTTCAAGAAAAAAAATTCATGCTTCCCTGAAAGATTGCAGTTTATTCTGGGAGGAAACCGCTGAACGAAATGATTGTATAAAATGTGGCACATCCCGCTAGAAGTCAAAATCTAATGGAACACCATCCCGCGTTCCACAGAAAGTAATGTGGCACTTTCCATTGATCCCCAGACACCAAAATCTTTTTATGTCTGATCACATATCAATAAAAATGATATGGTATGATAACGAAAGAAAGAAGACTAATGATGAGTTGGTTCATCCTACAAATGGATTTTTTATGGTAGAGATTTGATGGTCGACATCCTGATTTTGTATCTAACTTGCGTAATGTGAGGCTGGGTCTTTCACGCGACGGTTATAATCCATTTAGGCATATGCTTACTTGGCACAAAACATGGCCAGTTTTTATACACATTTATAATCTTCCCTCATGGTTTTGTAGGAAAAAACCTTTCACTTTCACGAGTATACTAATATCTGGTCCTTCTGAACCCGGCATTGATATTGATGTATACATGCAACCTTTAATAACAGAGTTGAATCTTCTTTGAGATGTGGGTGTGCGCACATACGATTCATGTTCGAAAGACATATTTCAGATGCGTGTTGCGCTTATGTGGAAGATCAATGATTTTCTGGCTTAGGAAATGATGTCTGGATGGAGCACGAAGGGAAAACTATCATGTCCAGTTTGAATGAAAAATACACGATCCAGAAGACTGAAACATCGATGTAGTTTCAGTTTTATGGGTCATCGACGATTCTTGCCAAAGGATCATCCATATAGAATGAATCTTCAAAGATTTGATAATACCATAGAGACTGATGATCCACCTTAGAGTATGTATGGAACTGACGTGCTTAATGAATTGAAAGATTTCAGTTTTTCGTTCGGGAAGGGTCAAATGAAATCTGGAAAGAGAAAGAATGTTTCCACTGAAACCTGTTACAATTGGAGGAAAAGGAGTATCTTTTTTGATTTGCCTTATTGGTCAACCAATTTGTTACGTCATTTCTTAGACATAATTCATATTGAAAATTAATATATGTGAAATGTTTCTTTTGGTTCTTCTAAATGTCAAGGGGAGGACAAAAGATGATTTACGATCTCGGCGTGACTTAGTGGATTGGGGCATCAGACCAGAATTACATCCTGTGCATATTAGTGAAAATAAATGGAAACATCCATGTGCTTCTAATTTGATGACACCTATGGAAAAAAACAATTTCTAGAAGTATTAGAGACTATTAGATTTCCTGATGGTTATTCAAGAAACATATCTAAATGGGTCAACAAAAGATATTTGAAGCTAAAATATTTGAAGACTCGTGATTATCACGTTCTACTACATGAGTTTCTTACAATAAAAATCCGTCATATTTTTTCCAATAATGTAACAGTGGCTTTTATTAGGTTGTGCCATTTGTTTAGAGATCTTTGTACTAAGAATGTGTCTAAGTATTTCTTGCAAAAAATGTTGATAGATGCCCCATTAATTTTTTGTGAGTTGGAGAAAATATTTCCTCTATCATTTTTCACATGCATTCTGTGTCTGATTGTCCATATTACCACTGAAATACTTCTCGAAGGACCTCTTTATTTTCGTTGGATGTATCCAACTGAAAGAAATATGTTCACATTAAAGTCTTATGTCCAAAACAGAAATCATCTCGAAGGTTCTATCGTGAACGGTTACTTGGCTCAAGAATGTATGGATTTCTGCTCGATGTATTTGTCTGATCTTACTACAAGATTGAACAGACCAATGAGAAATGAAGAAGAATAGTATGAGAAAATTGAACCCAGTTTTCCATCACTTACTCAAATAGGAGGAATTCCTGGATCATATACATTGAAGACATTAATCCATGAAGAGCGGGAGATGGAACATTGCACAGTTTTGTTCAACTATGACTTTTTCAATGACTATATCCAGTAACTAAATTGATTATTTATATCTTACATATATATCTCTTAAAATATTCATATTTTTATCTATAGGGAACATAAAACAATGATAAATAGGAAGCATCGTTATTTATCTTTGAGAAGGAGATAGAATTTTCATAGAAAAGAGTTTTCTTCTTGGTTAAAATTGAAGGTAAAAATATTACTGTTTAAAATAATTATATCAATATTTAATTAAGTTTAACAGTCATTTATATTGTAGGTATTGAGTTTGTCTACTGACTCTGTCTCTAAAGAAATAAGAGCTTTGGCTTTTGGTCCAAATAATGTGGTTCGTGACTGTAAATCAATTGTTATCAATGAGTACAAATTTATGGTCAGTGAATGAGCAAAGAACATGAGAACACAACATGATGTTGTTATAGTTACTACCACAACATCTTTTTATGCCAGTGCATCAGATATTAGACCGCGATTTGAAAATGTGGGTTATTATGGAGTTGTTGAGAAAATAATAATATTGGATTATTACTCTCATGGACGAGTCACAATGATGAAATACCATTGGTTTGATTCGATGATGAGACATGGCACATTTATTGATGATTGTGGATTTTGATTAATTAATATGACTAGCAATCTTGCTATCGAAGAACCTTGTGTGTTGGCATCAATGGCTAAACAATTTTTTTTTGTCAAAGACCAACTTTGACCTGAATTTGGTGTCATAGTTGAAGTAATTCCAAGACATATTTTTGATGATGGAATTTACACTGTCCCTAGTGCCATTGGAACTAATCCATTTATTTCTTTTGATGACTCCAATAGCTCAATTTTCAGAGTTGATTGTGAACCTGAAGTTGTGGTTGAAAATATATAGAATCATTCATCCATGTTCTCAATTCTTTTGGTTTACCTTGATTTGGGTTGTTATGGTTGGTAATATTCAAATTGATTTAGTATTGATCACAAATATGTTTTAGCTAACTTGACCATTATGTGAATTTTCAATGTTTATTGGTTGTAGTTTTATTTCAATTGCATTTTCTAATTTGGAATTGAACTGTATTCAAACCTAGTCAAACAATATTTCAAACTTGGTGAACATTACAACTTGTATGATTTATTAAATCCATTAAAGCTCTTCTAAAAAAATTGATAGCTAAATTACCAATGAATCCTTCAATTCCCTCATATATTTAGTTTTTTGTGTTACACATTAGTTTCCTTTTTCTAATTAATTACATTTTTTTTCAAAAGCAGGAAATGCAGCTAATTGAAGAGAGACGAAGGAAAAAAATGATCGAGAACAATCATCGAATGAAGGAGTTGGGAATTCCATCATTAGTTCCTGTAGTGAGTACATTATTTCAAATTGATATATTTAAAGAATATATAATTTCATGTGACTAATTTTTTTGTAAACATTTTTTTAGGATCCACCTATACATAGACAGTTATTTGATGAGGAGCCTAGTACTAGTCTTAGTACTCAGGCCGGTGGTATGAGAAGGGTTCGTACCAGAGGTGGATGAGCAGCTACGCGTACCCGAATAGACCCTGCCCCTCCCACTGACATGTCATTCTTCCCACATTCTGATCCTGGTGTGTCATTAGAGACACACGGGATATTTTGGCCCCCCATGTTTTTGCTACCTTCTGCATCTTCTGGCCCATAATTTTCATATCCCATGATGATTTCCACTCCCCAGTCAGAATTCGGTCAGACAGCTGTCCCATCTTCTTTTCCTTCTAATTCTGTCTCTCTGAGCTTCTATATTCCATAGTCTTCGACTCCTGTTCCACCACAGGGTGTTCCATTAGTTTCTATGGATCCATCGGCGCTCAGCGATCAGACCAGCACATGTATATTTATAGAACCCTAACAGATTTTTTATAGAAATATTTATTTTCATTATAACATGTTTTGATAAAGTATTTTTTTTATTTCATGACAGATACATCTACTGATAAGAGGAATGGGCGGGGGCATACATGCATGCGTTCGGTGTCGAACCACTTCACAAAGGTTATGGTGGATTATAATGAATACAACCAAATGGTTGAGAAAACAGGGCAGCAATTTCGGAGTTTTTTTGACGACGCTTGCCAAATACTCTGACATCATTCCCGTCAGCCCACTATCGTGGAGCCATTTTCCACATGAGGTCATGGATAGAGCTTGGGCAGAGATATGGTTAAAAAAATCTATTCTATTTAATGCCATGAATTATTTTTGTATTTATATGAATTAATATTTTGATTTCAGCTTCAATTTAATTTTCCCAATGGTAAGGGTGCATGATCGTAACATCTAAAGGATTTACACGAGCTTTGGTGAGCCTAAAAGCATTATTTTTATATTGGCTGGGTTTCTAGAGTTGGCACTGAGTTAGATGCGGTACCAGTGGTGGATGATTGTCTTATAGAGCAGTATCGGTAGATGATTACTCATTGAACGAGTACCCAGTTTAAGGTATTAATTACATTTGAGGTATTTAAATAATAACTTTCATGTTTTGAATTAATACTATCTATTGCGTTTTATAATTTTATTTAGGAATCATCTAGAAAAAATAAAAATAACATTGATGCAAAAAACATACCTCCACACACTGGGACACACTATGATGTCTGAATATGAGAGGAAGCGGGTATGACAATTGTTTATAAGTTTTCTTTATGACTTAAAGTTTATTTTGTTTCCTCAATTATTTAATAGTCTGCTAAAGTTTTCATATAAATTTATCTTTCAATATCATTGTATAGGAAAATACAAAATATTGAAGGACGTGTGCCTCGAGAAAAACTGTTTTGCTCGAGTAAACGGAAAAAGGATGGAAGTGTTGTAAACGAAGTGACTCAGCAGTAGATTGTAAGTTTTAATCTATTGAATTTATATTTTAATATATATTTTGTAACTTAATGATATATTTATATTTGTAACAGGCTACTTTAGAGGCCCTCGATGCCCAGGAACCAGACAATTTTGGGCCAAAAAATCACTTACATCAGGTGTTGGGAGAGGAGCATCTTGGCAGAGTACGCTGCCGACCTAGGATAGCCCCAACGAGGTATTGGCCCTCCTAAGGTATGATTTGTAGTGCCACTGAGCTACAAAAAGTTAAGGAATAGGCAGAACAGGCTGAGAAAAGGTCCGCAGAGATGGCAGAACAGTCTGCTAGGGAAAACTGTGCGTTTATTAAATTTATTGAAGTTCTACGTCCAACACTTCCAACAGAGGCTAGCCCATATTTTGATGAATATATGTCGTTGATATGTTCTATATATGGTGAACCATGTGGAAGTTCTAGTGGTGGTCAAGACTATTTCAATCTTGATGATGATGATGGCGAGGAGTCGGATGCAGAAGAGGAGGGAGAGGAGGCGGGTGAGGCGGGTGGCGAGGGTGAGGAGGAGGGTGAGGGCGAGGAGGAGGGTACTGAGGAGGGTGAGAATGATGATGGTGATGATGGTGATGGTGATGTGGGAAAATTTAATCCATTACATTTTTGACTAATATGGCTGAGATTTGATATTTAATCTATTCTAGTTGTTGATATTATCTATACTCATATTATAGTATTATAGTTGAGTTATTTTTATATATTATCTGTTTTTATGGATGTTGTTGTCTTTTAGTGGTTGTTTTTTGGGAACCCCCCCCCCCCTCCTTCCTGGACCTTGTACAACCCCCACCATCCTCCTTGGTCCCCGGACAGCCCCCCAGACAGCCCCCTGGATAGCCCCCCCCCCCACCACCATCCTCCTTGGTCCCCAAACAGCCCCCAAGACAGCCCCCGGACAACCCCCCGAACAGCCCCCGGACAGCCCCCCGGATAGCCCCCCCCCCACCCCACCCTCCTCCCTGGACCGTAGACATCCCCCCAGATAACCCCCCAGACAGCCCCCCAACCCTCCCCCTTGGACCCCAGACAACCCCCCGAACACACCCCAGAGAGCCCCCCGCACAACCCCCCACCCCCTCCTTGGTCCCCAGACAGCCCCCCGGACACCCACCGGACAGCCCCTCGGACAGCCCCCACCCTCCTTGATTTCATTTACTACTAGAAAATCTATAATATATATTTTATTTATTTTCATCATGAGAATCAATGTAAATCACATTTACACATCTAATCAATATCATAGATTCCTGGTATGTTATAAAAGGGATGTATTCATTGGGCATGACATTGTTAGCTTTGAAATGTTTCATAGCATGATAAAATAAAATCTATTCCATACTATGAATGATATAAAAATATTATCTATGAATTTCCACAATATTTTAATTAAATACCATTCCACTAATAGACACATGAGGATTCTCATAAATCATGTTTACCTTAATATTTCCACAAGGATTTTTAGTAAAAGTTTTATCTTCTATTAATTTTCTAATATTCTCATTTTAAATGTAAATTTTTCATAAATACATTAATTTAAAGACCCATAGTCAAATATTGTATTTGAATAATGTGAATAAACAACTAACATACCACTCTAACTGTGTCTCTTTTGCTTAAAATGGACAGGATTATTAGTGAAAAGAACAACTGACATACAAAAAACTGACCAAACGCATTCGGATTCTATTTATGATTTATCACAATGATACATGGGTCATATGTGACGTGTACGAGTAAACCCCACCTTTATCTGGGGCATGGTGTGGCCGGGATCACTCTTAGTGGATCTCTTTTGTTTAGACTAGACAACTTTTTAAGAACATACTGAAAACTGACCAAACAGATTCTGATTGTGTTGATACTTTAGAACAATGATCCATGGGTTATATGTGATGTTTATAAATCAACACTTCCTGAATCGGAGAAGCGGTGTGGCCGGCACCACTCAAAGTTTCTATCTTTTGTTTCAAAAGGACATCATTTTAAGTGAAAAACATCAACTGGAATAAGGAAAACCAACCAAAAGCATTCGGATTGTGTCGATACTTTATCAAATCAATCCACGGGTCATATGTGACGTGTACTAGTCAACTCCTCCTCAATAAAAGGGGTGGTGTGGTCGACACCATGCAAAGTGTCTCTCTTTTGTTTAAAATTGACATGATTATAATTGAAAAGAAAAACTGACATACAAAAACCTGACCAAACCCATTTGGATTCTGTTTATAATTTATCACAATGATCCATGGGTCATATGTGATGTGTACGAGTCAACCCCGCCTTAATCAGAGTCATGGTGTGGCTGAGATCACTCTAAGTGTCTCTCTTTTGTTTAAAATGGACAACATTTTAAGTACATACAAAAAACTGACCAAACTGATTCTAATTGTGTTGATACTTTAGAACAATGATCCATGGGTCATATGTGATGTGTAGGAATCAACCCCGCCTTAATCGGAGATGCATTGTGGCCGAAACCACTCAAAGTGTCTGTCTTTTGTTTCAAAAGGATATCATTTTAAGTGAAAAATATCAACTAGCATACGGAAAACCGACCAAACGCATTCAGATTGTGTTGATACTTTATCATAACGATCCATTGGTCATATATGACGTGTACAATTCAACCCCACCTTAATCCGAGGTGCTGTGTGGCCGACACCATTCACAGTGTGTCTCTTTTGTTTAAAATGGATAGGATAATAAGTGAAAAGAACAACTGAAATACGAAAAACCGACCAAAGGCATTTGGATTCTGTTTATAATTTATCACAACGATCCATGGTTCATATGTGACGTGTATGAGTCAACCTCATCTTATGTCGAGGCACGGTGTGGCCAGAATCACTCTAAGTGGCTCTCTTTTGTTTAAAATGGACAACATTTTAATTACATAAGGAAAACTGACCAAATAGATTCTGATTGTGTTGATACTTTAGCACAACGATCCATGGTTCATATGTGATGTGTATGAATCAACCCAGCCTCAATCGAAGAAACTGTGTGGCCGGAACCACTCAAAGTGTCTGTATTTTGTTTCAAAAGGACATCATTTTAAGTGAAAAACATCAACTGGAATACAAAAAACTGACCAAACGCATTAGTATTGTGTGGATACTTTAGCAAAACGATCCATAAGTCTTATGTGACGTGCATGAGTTAACCCCGCCTCAATACGAGGTGCGGTGTGGCCAAAATCATTCAAAGTGTCTCTCTTTTGTTTAAAATGGACAGGATTATAAGTGAAAAGAACAACTGACATACGAAAAATCGACCAAACACATTAGGATTCTATTGATGGTTTATCACAATGATCCATGATATGTGACATTTATGAGTCAACCCCGCCTTAATCTGAGGCATGGTGTAGTCAGGAATAATCTAAGTGGCTCTCTTTTGTTTAAAATGGACAACATTTTGGGTACATACGGAAAACTGACCAAACAGATTCTGATTGTGTTGAAACATTAGCACAACAATCAATGGGTCATATGTGACGTGTATGAATGAACCTCGCCTCAATCGGAGATGCAGTGTGGCCATAACCACTCAAAGTGTCTGTCTTTTGATTCAAAAGGACATCATTTTAAGTGAAAAACATCAACCGGCATACAGAAAACCAACCAAACGCATTTAGATTGTGTCGATACATTAGCATAACAATCCATGTGTCATATGTGACGTGTACGAGTCAACCTCGCCTCAATCCAAGGCACGGTGTGGCCGACAACATTCAAAGTGTCTCTCTTTTGTTTAAAATAGACAGGATTATAAGTGAAAAGAAAAACTGACATACGAGAAACTGACCAAACACAATTGAAATATGTTGATGCTTTAGGAAAATCATACATGAGTCGTAGGTGACGTGTTCGATCCAACCCCGCCTTAATCAGAGGCATGGTGTGGTCGGGATCACTCTAAGTGTCTCTCTTTTGTTTAAAATGGACAACATTTTAAGTACATACGGAAAACCGACCAAACACATTAGATTTTGGTTGAAACATTAGGAGAATGATCCATGGGTCATATGTGACGTGTACGAATCAACCACACCTCAATCTGAGACGCGGTGTGGCCGAAACCACTCAAAGTGTCTGTCTTTTGTTTCAAAAGGCCATATTTTTAAGTGAAAAACATCAACCAGCATACGGAAAACCGACCAAATGCATTCGGATTGTGTTGATACTTTAGGAAAATGATTCATGGGTCATTTGAGACGTGTATGAGTCAACCCCGTCTAAATATGAGACGTTGTGTAGCTGAAACCACTCTAACTATGTCTCTTTTGTTTAAAATGGACAAGATTATAAGTGAAAAGAACAACTGGCATACGGAAAACTGACCAAATGAATTCAGAATCTGTTGATAATTTATCACAACAATCCATGGGTCATATGTGATTTGTACGAGTCAACACCGCCTCAATCTGAGGCCCAGTGTGGCCGGGATCACTCTAAGTGGCTCTCTTTTGTTTAAAATGGACAACATTTTAAGTACATACGAAAAACTAACCAAACGAATTATGATTGTGTTGATACTTTAGCACAATGATCCATGGGTCATATGGGACGTGTACGAGCAAACCTGGGATCAATCTGAGTCGTGGTGTGGCCGGGATCAGTCTAAGTGTCTCTCTTTTGTTTTAAATGGACAACATTTTAAGTACATACAGAAAACTGACCAAACGCATTCGGTTTCCATTGAAACGTTAGGAGAACGATCCATGGGTCATATGTGATGTGTACGAATCAACCCCTCCTCAATATGAGATGTGGTGTGGCGGACACCACTCAAAGTGTCTGTCTTTTTCTTCAAAAGGACATCATTTTAATTGAAAAACATCAACTCGCATACAGAAAACAGACCAAACGCATTCAGATTGTGTGGATACATTATCCCAAAGATCCATTGGTCATATGTGACGTGTAAGATTCAACTCCGCCTTAATACGAGACGTGGTGTGGCCGACACCACTATAACTGTGTCTCTTTTGTTTAAAATGGATAGGATTGTAAGTGAAAAGAATAGCTGGCATATGGAAAATAGATCAAACAGGTTTGAAATGTGTTGATGCTTTAGGAAAATTATCCATGGGTCATATATGACGTGTAAGAGTCAACCCTTCCTTAATTCAAGGCACGGTGTGGCCGGTATCACTCTAAGTGACTCTCTTTTGTTGAAAATGGACAACATTTTAAGTACATATGGAAAACTGACCAAACGCATTCGGTTTCCGTTGAAACTTTTGGAGAATGATCCATGGGTCATATGTGACATGTACGAATCAACCCTGCCTCAATCTGAGATGCAGTGTGGCCAACACAACTCAAAGTGTTTGTCTTTTGTTTTAAAAGGACATCATTTTAAGTGAAAAACATCAACTAGCATACAGAAAACCGACCAAATGCATTCGGATTGTGTTGATACTTTAGGAAAATGATTTATGGGTCTTTTGAGACATGTACGAGTCAAACCCATTTAAATCCGAGATGCGGTGTGGCCAACACCACTCTAATTGTGTCTCTTTTGTTTAAAATGGGCAGGATTATAAGTGACAAGAACAACTGGAAAATGGAAAACCGACCAAACGTATTCGGAATATATTGATAATTTATCAAAATGATCCATCCGTCATATGTGACATGTACAGACAAACCCGGGCTCAATCCGAGTCGCGGTGTGGCCGGGATCAGTCTAAGTGTCTCTCTTTTGTTTAAAATGGACAACATTTTAAGTACATATGGAAAACTGACCAAACGCATTCGGTTTCTGTTGGAACATTAGTAGAATGAACCATGGGTCATATGTGACGTGTACGAGTCAACCTCTCCTCAATCCGAGGTGCGATGTGGCCGACACCACTCATAGTGTCTCTCTTTTGTTTAAAATTGACTTCATTTTAAGTGAAAATAACAACTAGCATACGGAAAACCGACCAAACAGATTCAGATTGTATAGATACTCTTGAAAAATGATCCATGGATCATATGTGACGTGTATGAGTCCACCCTGCCTCAATCCGAGATGTGGTGTAGCCGAAACCATTCATAGTGTCTCTCTTTTGTTTAAAATGGACATCATTTTAAGTGAAAACAACAACTGGCATATGAAAAACTGACCAAATTCATTCGAAATGTGTTGATGCTTTAGGAAAACGATTCATGGTTCATATTTGACGTATAACAGTCAACCCCGCCTTAATCTGAGGCACGGTGTGGCTGGTATCACTCTAAGTGGCTCTCTTTTGTTTAAAATGGACAACATTTTAAGTACATATGGAAAACATACCAAACAGATTATTATTTTGTTGATACTTTAGCACAACAATCCATGGGTCATATTTGATGTGTACGAATCTACCTCGCCTCAATCTGAGACACGGTGTGGCCGGAACCACTCAATGTTTCTGTCTTTTGTTTCAAAAGGACATCATTTTAAGTGAAAAAACATCAACTGGCATGTAGAAAACCGATCAAACACTTTCGGAATATGTTGATACTTTAAGACAACGATCGATGGGTCATTTGTGACGTGTACAAGTTAACCTCGCCTCAATCCGAGGCACAGTGTGGCCAGTATCACTCCAAGTGTATGTATTTTATTTAAATGGACATCATTTCAGTTAAAAATATATGTTATACAAAAAACCGATCAAATTATGAATTGAATTATAGATTCCACATATAATTATCATCTAAATTTTAAATTGAATTCTAAATGAATTATGTATGTTTATAATTACATTTTTAATTCTAATTTAATTATGGATGTGTATAGTTCCAGGATGCATTATATGTTAAATGTGTATGAATTTTTTCTCTATATGTATGTGTTAGTTGGTTATTACAGGTACAATAATTGTATATTTATGTGTTAGTTTATTGCAGGTATAATAATTGGATTGAAAATGCGAGGGAATGAAAAAAATGAGGCATGCTGTTAAAATTTCAGAGCTACTGTGCAAGTTGTAGGCTCCTGTGAAATTTGCATAGCATAGGCTATACCAACGGTTTCAAACCATTGGCATAGCATCTCTAATTATTTTTTTACCAATGGTTCGATGAACCATTGGTAAAAAACCTTTCCCAACGGTTTAGAAACTATTGGGAAAGAGGAGAGTCCTTGGGATTTCCGAACGGTTCAAGCCAACCATTGGGAAAAACTATCCCAACAGTTTGGCACAACCGTTGGGATAGGTTAATTTTTCCCCACCCTATCCCAATGGTTCATTGTAAACCATTCGGAAAATATTTCCCAGCGGCTTAAATCTCTATGGTTTTCAGAACCGTTGGTATAACATATACCAACGGTTCTGTAGCCTTTCCCAACAGTTCAGAACCGTTGGGAAAGACTGTATTTCCAGTAGTATATGATAGAAATTATTAATTATTTAATGTTATGTATCATGCACATGAAAACCAGTATTGTCTACATCCATCCTCTGGATAGTTTAAAACTACGAATATAAACCCATTTAATTTTTTCAACTTATTTATCTCTTGAGAACCTATCGATGCATTGAGGAGCTATATAACGTTCATGATCCACCCACCTTTTCATTTCCAAATAAATATTCATAGAGAGTAAAATTTTTAATCAAAAATAATTATGACTTATCAAATATCTATATTGAACAAAGGATACATATTTATCAATATTACCCCCAAATAATCAAATAATCTTCAAAGTAGAAATCCAATGTAAAATGGTATATGTTTTTACAGTGGAAATATCCATGACCAATGAAATGCATAATTTAGGGTAATTTCAACATTCAATGATTATAAGAGATTGTATATTTCAATGGGACTAACACATTAATCATGGAAGTGAATGTGAATACTATCCTTGGTCAAATCAATCAAAAACCATCCATGAGAAGAATAAGGATGGTATCAATATAATATATCCCAAGTAGAGAAAAAATAAATGTTTTGTGTCATTTATGAATAGAAATACTAGGATAATATCTTTTAAATACAATCTTGGGGAAAATATCTTTTTTTATAAAAACCTGTTTTAAAAAACTTTTCTTTGAAAATTAACTTTTGAAAACATTTTCCATTAAAATAAATATTTTATACATTAAAATTTATTTTTAAACAAACGATGGAGGGTACATCCGTACATGTTGTACGAGATTAAATGAATCTTCCTTTTTGACAGTAAAAAGGTTAGGAAAATGACATGTTCGGAAGGCGATAATATTATTACATTGAAAACATTGGTAAAAGAAAAAAAGGGTAAAAATGTTTTTAATAAACCATTTTGTAAATTTTAAAACCCTTTTTGAAAACATTTTAATAAATCATGGTTTTTAGAAGAAAATGGGTTCTCTGACTAAAGAGAGAAGTGATGTTGGGTTTTATAATAACCATTTTCTAAAACATTTATAGTAAAAAATATTAGAATAATTGTAATAATACTTAAAAATATCATTAATGACCACAGGAGTAGAATATGAAAAAAAATTGTACAATTTTTATATAATCCACTTGAATGACAATGTAGGGTCATTAAGGTAATTTTTGAGGAAAATAATCTCTAAAAATTCCATAGTGTCTAATGCCACTTTGAATCATTTTTAATCATAAGACTCAAGAAAGAATAATTAAATAAAACATATAATAACATGATAATATATATATTCTAGATATAAAAAGTCAAAAGAAATTATATACACCATATATAATAAAATTGGTGCATGCAGATATAAAAAAGTCTCAATGGAATATAAATTGAGATGAAATCCACTGCAACTGTAGTAACATATGAATTGGATAACCCCAAAGAAATAATAATAAAATGAAACATTTAAATATCATTAATATAAAATAATTAATTATATTTCATGTCAATGTGGAAGTATGTAGACTATATATAAGTAATTAGTTTCAAAACAATAAAGAATGCCTCGTAGAAATAAAATTCAGACAATAGTCCCTTACATTGAGTTTCCCTTCAGGTGAACGTCATTTAACATCCTATGTAATAAACTTATGTTAATTTTATAATTTATTGAGAAAATAATTTCATGTTTATCATTACTCTTATTTCACTTTTTACTATGTTGTATAGAAATAATATACCAATTATTTTTACGTCAGGTGTTTTGACATAATTCAGTTTATGTGTCAAAAACGAATTTGGTAGGTCAACTATGGTCAAAGGGTGCATTGTATAAAATCTAGTGAAAAATAATTATGACATAATTATCATATTTTTAAATTAATTAAACTTTTAAAATCAGTCATTAAATATGGTTATGAAAATTTAACCAACATTATCATGATTGAGACGGTAGGTCGTACATACGCATGAGTAACGTTCTCATTTTTCAATGATGATTATAAAAAGAAGGTAAGTAAAACTGCATAATTAAATAATTATCATGATATAATAAATACCATATATACTTATATATATATATATCATGTTGTAAAAGGAATCACATCATGTCAAGGAGGGGGTAGTCCACATGTCCACAAACGATGTTATAAATTTTTAGGTGTTTGTGAAAGGGTAATAATTAAAATGGTATATATATATATATAAATTATATTTCCAGAAAGGTAATTAATTCATTAATATAAAATATAGGATTTTAATTTCACCTAGGTTTAATTATAATCATCCTTTATAAATTCCATGGATTGTGTGAATGAATCACATCATTTTGAGGGGGCAGTAGTGCACACCTCATCAAACAATGTTATCATATTAACGCAAAATAGAATGTATTAAAGGTATGTGTTATAAAATGATTAAATAAGTATAAATAGATAATAAATATAACATATATCATATATAATCATAGTTTACATCATAATGGCTTACCATTAAAGTTGGTAAATGAAAAATGAATAATCATCATTTCATGAGGTTGTAGTTCGTCGTATATAGAAACAATATGTTCGTTACCCATTTGATGCAAGTGTGTGTAAGTGTAGTTTGTACCCTTATAATAATAAGATACTATTATATTAATGATGATGATGTTTTTATACATTAATAGACTAATAATGGATGAGGGGTTGTAGAATTGAAATAAAATTCTAAAACATGAGAGAAGACGTTGTTTATTAATCCAATAACTACTTTTGGTTTTTACCAAAAGGATTTTTTGGAAGAATTTATACACAATGGTACGATGAAAGGTTTAGGTGAGGTATTTTGGGAAGCTCTATGGGTATATCGTGGATAAAACTATGTGGTTTGAGAGGTGTGAGGAATGGGGAGAGGTGGTGGCCTTTTATAAGTGAGGAAAAGGACTCTATTGGTATTTTTCAAAAGAAGTTAGGTGTGCCCATTTTTTACCTTAAAAGGTATTAAAAACCCCAAAAAATAAATAATTTAAGGTTTATGTATGAATTAAGGTCATAAAATGGGTTTTGTACAAGTGTTTAGGCCATTTGGGCCCCTATGTTAAAGATTTAGTCCTCTATTCAACGTAATTTTTCCTTAATCAATGTAATTATTTTTAATCACATTAAATAAAAAAAATATGTCAAAAAATATGGCCTTATTATAAAATATAAATTATGATTATTTCCTATATTTAATCCATTTTTTAAAATTCCTATCAAAGAAGTGGTAGAAATTAATTTAAAATTAAACCCACAGACAGGACGACAATGCTAGGTATAAATTAAAAACATCTGAAATTTTTCATGCTTTTATAATAAATTTTATGTTGAAATTGAGTCCAATAAAATAAATTGTATTAATTAATACAAATATAATCTAATTGAACTTTAAAAAATTAAAATTTAAAATTTATTATTATAAATAAATTAGATAAAAAATCATTTTTGAACTAAAATTCTGTATTTTTAACTACTCATTAAATAATGAAATGTTTCAGAAAAATATCAAATATTCACCCTAATATAATTAATATTTTTCACATTCAAATATGGAGATTATTTTTTCTATTAAATTAATTAAATTCTCATCATTAATATTTAAAATAGGTTCTCTATTAAAATGTGGGAAAATTGCCTTAATTCAAATATAGGTTTTTAGGTGTAAAATAGTGTTTGTTCTTATCTTATGTCTATAAAACCAAAATAATGAATATAAAAAAATTCTGATTTAATATAATATATATATATATATATTAAATTAATATCACTCAATAATTGTAACTAATTTAATCTATTAGTGTAAAAACAATTATGCATAAATATAGTTTTCAATAAAAATATTCAATTTATTTTTAATTTCTTATTATATTCATTTAAACATAATATGTAACCAACTAATTCATTATATATATTTTTACACCATAATTTTCCTAATTTAGTTATTATTATTCATAAATATTAATTTATCAGAAATCTTATATCTCATTATATTTTAATGATATATTATTGTTTGATAAAACTCGGTCTTGCATGTAACAAAACCCATTGATGAAGATCTCTCTTTCATGTAACACGTGATAACCCATTGTTTCATACATTGAAACATATAGAATATATTTTATATAGTAAATATATTAAAAATTATCTGAATATTATATTACCTTAAATGCTTGGTGTCACATGTTGTACTGGCTATCAAATACAAGGTTATTACTTTAGATTTTCAAGGCATCACAGTCAGCATTGTATACATTATTACAACTCACGTCATCAACATCATCATCCCATAAAAAACCTAATATATGAATAAAATTCACCATATAGGATGTAAATACATTATACCTCAATACATTGCAATTCATGTCTGTTAGTATGTGGGAATCTAGAGTAACCATGTTAGAATTAAAATATGTGATATAGGTCATGTTGTTACAACCCATGCATAAATCTAATATAAAATATATATCTATCACATCCAAGGTAGGAAAATTTCCTATATAATAATATATTATTTATTTGGATTCAACAACTCATATTACTTTTTATGGGAGAGAGGGGGAGTGGGACATGTCTACCATCCATTTCTTTACCATACAATATGATATAGATAACATCCCCCAAACATTTAGGTGTTAGAATCACTTCTGGTGTGGGTGGAGTAGTTTATGAAATTAGTAAATATTGAATAAAATTAAGTATAACCACAAAAATGGTAACTATATATCCTTATAATCATATGTCGTTATCATTTCATGTGACACCCAACTGCCAATGTTATGGACTAAATATAAATGAAACATACATGCATAAAATTAATTGAAAATTAATTTCTAAAAAATATATTAAAATTTTACCTTATTAATTCCTGTGAATTATATTTTAATCATCTAAGTCATGTGTAGGTTCTAGTAGTTTTTATATGATTATATATAAATGTTTTCATTATCATTAGTGAGCTGTATAAACAAGCCATTATCATATATTAGTTATATTTATCATTTCAAAATTCATCCATGTGTGATTATATTCATTCTATGATAAAATATAATAATTAATATACCCTTTGATAGAGTCTGATAGTATCAATTATTTTTAAACCAGTCATATTAATTGCATTTATTTCATCTATTCATCATGAAAGTGTCATGAAAACATCCACATTGGTAAATATATCTATATGAAACCCCTTCTCAGAACTCATTTAGACCGCCGTAGTGTCGATGCCACAATATTGTGAATATGTAAAATATCTCATTACATTATTAATTTCAACTAATACTATATCCAAATCAACATGAAAATAAAAATAAATCAACATATATCTAGTACTATAGAAATTTTTTTGTTAAATATTGAAACAATATTAGGTTATCAACAATTTAAAATATGGATCTAATATATATGAGCATTCATAAAAATTAAATTTATCATCTACACTTTACATAATGGAAAATTATAAAATTAAATCATAGAATTAGATCCTACCATAATAAAAAATGTTCTTTCTCAATCCTAATCATTTATTCAATAGAAAATATACATTTTAGATCCATATTTAATTAACCAGTATATTATAAAATTTATTCCACATATATAAACCTATTTGTATTAGTTAATAATATCTAAAAATAAACATAACACGTATAAAACATTAATTAATTATTCAACCAACTCTATGTTAAATAGAAATTACACTAATCATTCATGTGTCATTGAAATTATAGAATGATTAGGTAAAAAAAATTAATAGTTTCTTAAAATTAACCAATATAAAAAATCAACAACAAATACATCCAATCATTTAAATCACACTACCATGTAATATAATAAGAGTAATCATCAAGAAAATTATAAAACACATGTTATCTATAACTTCTCCAACCTAGAATCCACTAATTTGGTGTCCTGGTCCAGGTTGATACAAGACCTCAAGCATGCCTCCTTGTATTCCAAAGCCTATTGACTTGTAGTGTGGGTATGAAATAAAACAAGGGTATACAATAACATTTTTAAGATAGTAATCCATAATAGGCAATAATTAAAAATAAAAAAAATAATATATTATAACCCACAACATGCATTTCCAACCATTTTCCCAAAATTGGTACATAACACAACCAAAAGAGAAATGTGTCATGTTATGCTAATAGTCCCATAATGAAGAAAACCAAAATTAAATAAAAATAACCGAATAACCAAAATAGTTCATAACTCCTTGTTTGGATCTTAATCCATGCACAACCCAAGCCCAATCAACTCTCTAGCATAAGGACTTTTCTCTTATCCATACCTGCAACCATGAAATTTTCTAAGGCACCCAATGGTGGCTCGATCAGGGTGTGATTACAAGTAATTATGCGGCCACCAATGGTGGATACAAAATATCAAGTCCAAAAATATATTTTATAAAATTTATAAATAAATAAAAATGAAAAAAATGAAACCCCGGTACCATGTTTTAACAATATTGACATTTAGAATTTTAATCACAAAATCAATTTAATCACATCTCCTATGGGGTAGGAATTTAAATAATTTACATAATAGACTAGGAAGGTCAATTACAATGGATAAGGGAGTAAGTATATTTCCTTATATCCCTATGAATAAATATTTAACAAAAAATACACTTGATTTGGAACCTCAGTCCAGGTAGTCTCATCAAATGAAACTATTAGGGGTATAGAGCCTCAGTCCCCTTACCTAACCCATTAATTATAGGGTGTATAAGGACATTTCCTTAAGCATAAAATATTTTAGTTATTTTAAAACCAAAAAAAACACATTCCTTTCCCGTATATCTTTTAGGTATAGTGTTTTAGTGAATTAGGAATACACTTATAAAGTAAACTCTTAAATTACATATGGACTCTTATACTCAGTATCAAATTTTTCCACCAAAGGAAACCCTTTAAAAACTAACTTTTTTTCAAGACACATCTTCAATTATTTCATCATGACATATTCTTATCCCTTAGCAATCTCACTGAAATCTGAAGAACAGTTTAAAGAATGGGATGAGAAACAAATCCTAGTAAGGTATATCAAAATAAAGATAAAATTTGTTAGTGTATGAATACTTATAAACCCATAAAAATTTTTCACAATGTTCTATGTTTCACCAGTAAAACATAAAATAATTAACTTACATCATGAAATAAAAATATTCCTATAAAACTCATAGAATAAAAAAACATAAAGGTATCTTATATAAATAATTCTATATCCCTCTTATAGTATCTTTTATTCTTACATAGGGATTAACAATCATGGTGACATTTGGAATACCCATTGTAGTAAATTCCCTTAATCTCATAAAAGAAACCCAACCAGTTAGTTATGTCTCATTACCCAATTAATTAGAGAGATATAATGGCCTCACCAACCCTATGTTTGTTATGGAACCACCCATATATATAAATGATTCTGAATTACCCAAAAATAGTAACACTACATAAATAATGTATAAAATAATAATGACTTTCCCACATTGACATCAATTTTCATTTATACAAGTCCATGCTCTCAAATTTGAAAATATATTATTTTGAAAATAAAATTTTATTCTTTAAATATATGACTAAAATAATTAAATTGACATGAAATCGGGAAAATCCTTTCATTCAGTAAAATATAAAAAATTATTCCTTTTGACTTTAGTAAAAGTAGTCGAATGTGAAACTTTAGAAGTTGTTTTCAAAAGAAAGTCTCTTACATTGAGTCAAACTCGTCACATACAGTCATTATATTCCTAAAAAATAAACATTGGTGAATTATTTATTTGATTTATAACCTTATAAATTTTCAATAATCCTTTTATATCATTTATTAAAATTTTATAACAATTATATAAATATTTATGTTCGTGTTGGATGTTTTTTCAATATTTGGTACCTGAGCCCTAAATGAATTTGTTATGATGTCAAAATTCAAAATGGTCATAATTCAATCATCTCAAGACTAATTCTAATGAAATAATAATTTCATTTATAAATTGTTTATACTTTTAAAAACATCCATTAAATATGGATATGGAAATGAACAATGTTTCAATCATCGATATGGTAAGTCGTATGTATGCATGAGTAATATTTTCATATTTGAATGATAATTATGGAAAGAATAAAAGTATTATTATATATTTTAAAAATGATAATTATTTAATTAATATAATATTAATCATTTAAAAATACTTTTATATGTTATCCACTTGATGTGGTGATTAAAAATGAATCACATCGCTTTGTGGAGTTGATAGTTCAGACGTATGCATAAACGACATTGTACTTATTTTCTTCATTAAAAGTAAGAAAATAATTAATATATTATTATATTATAATGATAAATTTTTCATGAATATGATATATAAAATATAATTCTATCATTATAACCAATATTTAATGATGGTGGTGGAAAATGAATTATATCGGTTCACGATGTAGTAGTCCTCCATACACACAAATGAATAAGTCATTTCCCATTTGATAAAAATGTAGATGGATTTAGGTGATGATATTAACATTCAAATATCTCATTATATTGACGATACTTTATTTACTATTTCATCATTGATGAATATAAGGACTCGGCCATAAACATTACATAATCATTAATTAAGTTAATATTTCGCATTAAGGATCCCTTCATGTTTAGATTTTTAGTGAATTAGGACATAACTATTACATTACATATCAAATATTACAAAGTAGACACTTCTACATAGTATCAATTGTTTATAAATTAAAAATTCCTAAATAAATAAACATGTCTAGTTCCATGTTTTAGACAATATGACTTTTACTTGATCATATCCTTTAACCTATTCATCTTTAAGTCTTGTGGAAAACATTTCCAAAACATGGGATGAGCATAAAAATCTCACCAAGCGTTATAAAACAATTAAATAAAACATTATTACATCAACACATAAAAATCAATGAAATCATAATTTTAAATCTTTATCATACCACACAAAATCATAAGTTTTATGAATAATAAATGGAAATCATAAATCACAAATGTAACTTGTGGAATCCAAAACATAATTAAATTTTAGCTTTCATAGCTACATAGGGAGTTATGTTTGGAATAACTATCATGGTATATTCCCTAAATCTCTTATGAGAAACATCAATGTTTACCTCCGTCATGTTACCCCATGAATTAGAGAGCTATCTTAGGCTCACCCACCCTAGGTTTTTCACGAAACCACATGTATATGTAAATAATGGCCAAGAACCAAAACATATTTATAAAAAATAAAACAAACATAATGGAATGATAATATTTCCCTATTTCAATCATAATATATCATTTAAATATAGAGACAAAATAAATTCTTTATTAAACTATTTTCAAAATCATTTAAAACATTTAATAAATAGATTTCTGAATTAAAGTGTCCCATACCACTTTGAAGATTTTAAAGGAATTAACTTTTTAAAACATTAATTTAAAAATAAATAAATCCTTAAAATATTTTTAAAAACATGTAAATTAATGAGAAATATTTATAATAATAAATCTTTAAAACATTTAAAACAATGTTTTAGTTGAAGAGTCTATTACCACTTGAGGAAATAATTGAATAAAAATAATTAAATAATAGAATCAAACAATACTTATAATATCATGATAATAATATATTCATGATATAATATTTTAAAGAGTAGTATATACACCATATAAAAGTGAATTGGTGAATAACAACAAATAAGTCACAATAAAATGTAAATTGAGATGAAATCCATTACAAAGATTGTAGCATTAGATTAGGGATAAATTAATGACATAGTTATGTGTGAAAAATATAAATACACCAAATATAAGTGGATATTAAGTGTAAAACAATCAGAGTTCATTAACACATATTCATATCACAACATAATCAAGGAGTGGAAGTTTAACCCAATGAATGGAAATTAGGTTAAGAAGTTCCTTTACCTGGTGTCTGACTTGACTCGTTCATTATTTAATCACCTGAATAATAAAATAATTTTAATATATAATTTATTAAGAATATTTTTCTTGTTTATTATTCATTTTATATCACTTATTACCATGTTATAAACATTATATAATCATTTATGTTAATAATAGTCATTTTGTCGATATTTGGTACTTAAGTCAAAAATGTACTTTTTATAAATAGAAGTTGTCTATGTGGTCAAAATTACATTATCTCTACAATTATATTCATGATTTAAATATAATATATATCATATATATCAATTATATATATATATTTATAATAGTATATAACATTTTTATATATTAAATTAATTGCACCGTTCATGGAGACGATAAGCAGTACGTACGCATGGATACTATTTTCATTTATATTTTGTATTTAATGGAATGAAAACTTAATGATACATAGGTATATTAAAATTCTAGTATAATATCATATGTAATTTCATTAAATCCAGCCTTTATACATTCCATGTATGAAATGAATGAGTCATATCACTTTGAGGGAGCAGTAGTCCTCACTTCCGCAAATAAAATTCTCGTATTTACCCATTATGGATACCATAAAGGTATGCTATAAATGAAAAATACAGAAGCATATAAAAAATATAAATATAATATATATCATATATACATTCAGTTCCATCTTAATGGCCACCATAAGATGCGGTAGGTGATAATTGAACAATCATATTTTCATGAGGCAGTAGTTCATCGTCCACAGAAACATTAGTTTTCTATACTTTAGATGGATGTGTGTGGATGTGTAGTATGAATATTACTTACAAAAACATACTAGTATATTAAATATAAATTTTTTTATAAAATAATGGAATAAAGAGAGTTTAGCAGGTTGGAGAAGGAAAATAAAAGAAAATAACTTGAGAGAAGATGTTACCATTAAATTTGGAAACTCCCTTTGGTTTGAACCAAAAGGCATTCTTGAAGAACCTTATACCTAAGGAAAGAATTATGGGAATAATATATGGATTTTTGGATTTTATTTTGGTAGATTATGGATGATAAAAGGGGTATTGAGAGGTGTGAGTAAGGGTTAGATTTGATGGCTTTTTATAAGGGGGGGAGGGGCTCTTTAGGAATGTTTGAAAATATTATTTTATTATAAACATAATTTTGATTTCAAAGGGTCCCCAAATAATTTAATTGGAATTTAAGGTGATTAGTTTTTGAAATACTATCATACAATTGGTTTTACACATGTCTAGGGCATAAACTTAACCTTATCCTTTAACATTAATATTCAATTAACTAATTTAACTTTTACCATGTCCTCTTGTATATTCATACTATATGGTTAATATATTTAATATAAAATGTCAAGAGGCCCAAAAATGGATAATTGATGACATTATTAACATCATATATGTCATTTGGCAGAATTTTGGATTTTTAGCACTATTTTATTCTTTAATAAAATATTGATTGATTTAAAAACTCATTTATTTCAATTTATAAACAATTCATATCAAGACTTTAAAAAATCTATTACAATTTGATTATTTCTAAAAAACTACATTAATTAAAATATAATATGTTATAAGCATCCATAAAAAAATTTTATGGCATAAAATTTTTTAAAATAAATTTATTTTAATATTTATAATCTCATTTATTTAAAACATTAATTAATGAGGTAATCATTACATCATCAATCTGTCATAGATAAATTTACTAATATGATGTATAAAAATTATAAATAAAATAACTAAATAAAGTAAATATTTTAAAATTTTCTAGATAATATTTATATTCTAAAATATCAATTATATAACCCATTATAAAAATTGTTTTACTAAGAGGTATATGTTTATGATACATTTTATTTAATATTAAATTAATTTTTATAAAGTGTCGTTTTAACTTAAAAGTGGCTCCATGGGGTCCCAAAATCAATCCAAGGATGCCCATGTTTGGGAATGTATCATCCAATATGGTTAGGACACATGTGAGGGTAATTTAATATTATTATAATAAAATTTTGTACCCTTATTTACAAGATTTACCATTTAACCATGGTAAATAAAATATTTACTTATGTTGTAATTCATAATTTCTAAAAATAATAGTTACCTATTTATAAAATTTGGACCTCCTGATTCCAAATATGGAATCAATTTTTTCAAATTCAAAAAACTAATTTTCAGATATTAATTGAAAATTAATTCCTACTATCAAAACAAAACACCGTGTTTTTAAGAAATAATAACTATCAAAATATTGATATTTGTTTATGTCCAATTTCCAAGTGAAATTACTTCTAATGGCCAAAATTGGATTAAATGGTTAAAATATAATCCAATTAAACTTTGAAACCAAAATAAATTACTATATAACAATATTAATAAATTAGATTAAAAATATAGTTTTAACTTAAAATGCAGTATTTTTCACTATTCATTAAAAATGAACTTTATCAGAAAAAAAAACCAAACTTTTACCCAAAGTAAATTTTGATTTCCCGCTTCTAAATAAGAATTTTATGTTTTGATATGTAATATATAAAATTGAAAAATACTATATCTAAAAATGGTTTTCCATTAAAATTCAGTAAATCAACCTTTTAAATAATATTAATGTATTTCTTGCTTAAAAACCGATTCATTATTCTTTTTAGCCTCTAAATTTTATAGCATAAATTTAAAAAAATTTAAAAAAAAATTATAATCATATTGTAGTTAATTCGTTTATTCCCTCTAATACAATGGCTATACATTAACTACCATTTAAAATAATATTATATTATTATTTTTCAGTATGAATGAGCCCTGTGTGCAACATGAGATTTCATAGAAACCTATTGTTTTGTGTTAGGTACGCCAACAAACATAGAATCCCCTTTAAAGTAAAATTAATATTTAATTCAAAAATATTAATAAATATTAAAATTTCATATTCTTTATTTACCTAGTATGTTAAAATGAAGAATATTTTAAGGAAGTGGACGAATATATAAAACAAGAAATTGATACCTCTTCCCCGGACGATCTCCTTTGATTGACACCTTATCACCTCTATGTTGAGTGATCTACCAAAAATATGTCCACTATAATGTGGTTAGGGATTAAATTAATATATTTTGTAATATATTGGATGAACCAAATAGGTTTTTAGGTGTGAAAAAAGAGTATAATGGGTGCCCTTTTATAGGATATGGGAGGGTCACTCTTGGAAATCTTCAAATTATTAAATTAATATAAAATAAGTTTCTACTACAAATGGTCCCGAACTATTTTGTTTAATATCTAGGAAGATTATGGGTATAAATAAATTCATACTATAAAAATTATATAATTTTGAAAAAAAATTTAATCCTTATCTTTTGATTTTAACCCTTATTAATTTTTTCTGTGATATCTTGTAATTAAAAACATGAGGGTTAATATAATAATAATAAAATTACAAACATACACTAAAAGAGTCATTGATGAAATTTCACAACTTATCCCAATATTTTTTTATAAAATTATATTTTTAGTAAGTTAATTTCATTTAATAATATGTTAAATATTTTAAAATATCAATAATGTCAATTTTGACACTAGTCATTAAATGACTTTCTAAAACTATCATAAATGTAATAAAATTATAACCAAACAAATTAAGGAATAAATAAAATTACAATTCCTACATAAAATTCAAGAATGAAATTTATTATATCAGATTATATTTATTTTATTATTTTTAATATCATGTATTTGATTCTTTCATTAACAAGGAAATTATTGCAACATCATTGTGTCAACATTTAATTTAAAAACATCATTCCACAAAATTATAAATAAATTACCATAATTTATATAATTATTTTAAATTTTAAATTACTATTTATAGTAAAACATATCGCCTATATGAATCCATATTAAAAATATTTACTTGTTAAAAACAAGGGTGTGACAAAATTTGTTTTCTTTTTAATATAATATTATAAATTCATTAAGGTCATCCATTTGGATCTGTGTGGTCCTAAAATAGACCTAATTATTATACTGGTATAAAAACACTCATAAAATTAAATTAGGACATGTTTAAGGATAATTTTTAAATATTTATAATATAATTTTTACCTTCAATTTTTCGATTTAGCCTTAATAGTCGTAACGAAAATTATTACTAAAGTTACTATCTATAAAGTCCAAAAATAAAAGTGACATATTTACATAATTTGGACCTCATGATTCCAAATTTTGAATCTATTTTTTCAAATTTGAAACACATAATTATCAAAAATTAATAATAAATTAATCTCATCGATGTAATGAAAAAATGCATTTTTATGTTAAACGTTCAAAATTATACAATGATTTTATTATCCAATTTCAATGTGATATTGATTTCAATTACCTTACATAGAAAAAATTATAAAAAAAATTGGTCTAATTATACTCTAAATCCATTAAATAATACTATTAATAAAATAAATTTTATAAAAAAGTAGTTTTTTAATAAAATGATTTAATTTTTAACTATTCATCAAAAAATAAATCTTATCAAAAAAATACCAAAAATTAAATCAAAGTAAATTTTTATACTCCAATTTAAAAGATGAATTACATTTTTTCAATAATAATTTATAAAAAGTGACAAAAACTAGATTTAAAAATGGGTTTTCCATTAAAATGCGGTAAACCACATTTAAAAAAAATACTTCTCTTATCCATAAAATTGAATTTGTTCTTATATCATGTATAGAGAATATAGTTAATTTTAAATATTAGTTTTAATATATATATATATATATATATTAAATAAATATAATCCAATAATAATGATTTTATTATTTATTGGTGTAAAACACACTTGTGCACATTTAAATAGTTTTTCTGAAAATTTTCCATTTATTTTAAAAATGGTTTTACATTCATTTATAATTAATTAGTTAATATATAATTAAATATATATACATGTGTAAAACATATTATAATAATTCAATTAAAACTATTCATACAACAATTTTAATGGATAGTTTAATGGTAACATTTAAATAATAATGTTTATGTGTTCGTCTAATTTCATTATTGTGTATCATGTATGATATCGAACATACTGTTTATTTATTAAAACCCAAGATAATACATTCTCCCCACCACCTTTTAGAAATTAATTACTCTTAATTATGAACTCATGATCAAAAACTAATATTTTTTCTTTTCAAAAAAACATCATTTAAATCCCACATTTGAAAAATGATTAGTTCAACTTTCAATTTAGAATTAATAAAAGTATGTATGATGGTCCCATAAGATAACACATACTAGTGTTCCTTGTATGTATATAAAGACATGAAAGATAAAAATAACTCTCAAATACTAATAGAGAGTGATAGAGAACATAATACACAAAACCATGGATATGTGGTGGTTAAAAAGACAATTGATTAAAATAAATAGATAAAATATTTTTTTTAAGAACCTTTTCTTTGAGTTGAGGAATTCTTTTACTTCATATACTAATAATGTACTTAAACATAATGAATTGAAAATTAGAGTTTCATCCTTTATTCAAATTCCACTATAAACTTACATTTCTCTCTAAATGATGTGCATTCAAGAGGAATTTTACATGCCAGAATCATCTCTAAGAGAATCACGTAATCCACAAAAGATTAATTATCTATTATAAAGTCATGAAAAATTAACAAAATAATATTTCAGATCAGTTGAGAAAATTCCCTAAAAATAATAAACCATTGTTTTATAAAAAAACTAATTTGAATCTCCAAAATTCAATAGTAAAACCCAAGTTCAACATATACCATTAGAAAAATAACTATCATTAAAATTCCTCAAAATAATACAAACTATGATTCAAACCCATTATTTATAATTATTTGATAACATAGTCTTCTAAGATAAATTTTATCATTTAACTCCAAATAACATCAATCACTCTTAATGGCTCATATCAAAAATTAATTACCCTAATCACATATTTTCCAAGATAGGTTAATCATTTGCAATAATAACATGAATCGAAATAAGTCCATGATAAAATCATATATACTTCCAAAATATAATTAATCCTTTATTCGTCAAAATAAAATACCATATTAATCTATTTTATTTGATTATATAGGATTCCCAATATAGATAACATCTTCCGAAATAACATTAATCACTTAATCAATAAATATTTTTCCAAATCTATTGTTATCTATTTGATAAAATATATGTTTTGAAAATTGAATTGTTATAAATCCCAAAAATTATATAACTAATAATAATAATAATTTGTAAAAACTGATACTTCTTGTAGGTGAGTGGTAGGTGACGCACCCATGTCGCCCTTCGGTTGTGGGTTCAAAACTCACGGCCTTATCGGATGGAATGGGTTGTAACCCATCCTGTGGGTAGTCCATTTTCTAAAACAATATAATTATTATGAAATTCAAAAAATATGATAAATTCCTAAAAAATAACAATAACATTTCTTAACCTCAAATTTTACTTCATACCATTTAATTTAGTTCTCAAAATACAATAACCCTTAATTACATCACAAATAATCTCTCCAAAAAATACCATTACTCAAATTAAATTTACATTACATAAATATTAGAAATGGGTTTTTTAGTCATTTAAATTATTATAAACTATAAAATTATAAACCTAGGATTATATCCTTAAATCTTAAGAGGACATCCAAATATTCAAAGCTGTCTAAAATCTGATATGATACCAAATGTAAGGATCCGGCCATAAAAATAACATATTTTAGTAATTTTAATACTAAAAATAAACATATTACCCATATATTATTTGGGATTAGTGTTCATAGAATTAAAAAAAACTCTTATAATGTAAACTGTTAAATTATAAGCGGACTATTATACTCATTATCCACTTTTTCCACCAAAGTAAACCCTTTAAAATGACTTCTTTTCGAGACACATATTCAATTATTTCATCATGAAATATTATATTCTCATACAAATCTTAAGACCTATGAAAAAAATTAAAACTTTGGATGAGAGAAAAAATATGATTAGCGGACATAAAACAATGAATCAAAGTATTAGTCTATGAATACTTTTAAACCAATAAAATTGTTTTCACAAAGTTATATTTTCCACCCCTAAAAAATAATCTATTAATCTTACCTCAAGAAATCATATTATTATTATAAAACAAATAGAAAACATAAATCATAAAGGTAAATTATGGTATCAATTTCATATCACCCTTACAGTATCTTTCACAACTATATATTTTGTACGCTTCATGGTTATATTTGGAATACCCACCACAGTAAATTCCTATAATCTCATAGGAGAAACCCAACCTGTTAAATCCGTCTCATTACCCAATTAATTAGAGATCTATAATAGGCTCAAATACCCTTGGTTTATTATGTAGCCACCCATATACATAAAAATTTCCAAATAACCAAATCATGCACACAACACATAAAGCATGCATAAAAGAAAAATAACATTCCCACTTTTAAATAAATTTTTATTTTTACACAGTCACACACTCAAAAATTAAAGTACAGTATTTAAAAATAAAATTGTAAACTTGTAATATAAGAACCAAAACATTAAAGAGTCATAAAATTGGGAAAATATATTCATGTAGTATAGGTTAAAAAAAACATTTTGACTTTTTCAAAAATAGTTGTAAGTGTAACATTAAAATAGGTTTTTAAAAGAAAGTCCCTTACCTTGTGTCTGACTCATTGCATACAATCTTTACTTTCTTGAATAATAAAATTTTATTACTTAATTACTTTAATTATATCCTTTTTATGGTTTATTGTTTCTTTTATATCACTTATTATCACATTATAATAATTAATTAATTATTTATGTTCATGTTGGAAGTTTTGTCGATATTCAGTACATGAGTCCAAAATGAATTTGGTATTATGTCAAAATCCAAAATGGTGATAATTTAATCATCTCAAAAATAATAATAATGAAATAATAATCACTTTTATACATTAATTATACTTTTAAATCCATCTATTAAATATAGATATAAAAAATGACAATGTTACAATCATGGGGATGTTAAGTCGCGCGTATGCATGAGTAATGTTTTTATTTTTCAATGATCATTATAAAAATAAGATGATTATTATTTTATGTTTCAGAAATTATAATAATTTCTTTAATATAATGTTAATCATTTAAATATACTTATATATATTATATATGTGATGTGGTGATTAATATTGAATCACGTCACTTCGTGGAGGTGATAGTTCCCACGTACACATGAACAACATTTTCATTTTTATGTGCATGGAATGTAATAATGTAATTGATATATTATTCTATTAAAATTATAAATATGTTATTAATATGATATATAAACATTAATTCAATCATTATAACTAATATTGAAACATGGTTGTGGGAAAAATTATATCAGTTCATGAGGTGGTAGTCTGTCGTACACACAAATGAATAATTCATTTATCATTTGATTAAATTAGAGATGGATATAGGTGACGATATTAAAAAATAAAATATTGGATTATTTAGGATACTTTATTTATTATTTCATCATGGATTAATAAGATTTTTAGGAAGTGTAATAAGAAATAAATTTGAAAAACAACACCTCTTCCTGAGATGATCTCCTTTGATTAACACCTTAATGCATCAATGTTGACTTTTTTCCTAAAATAAGGCCTCTAAAGTGAGGGTAAATATTCAATTAAGGTATTTGAGAATATTTTGGCCGAACAAAATAGGGTTTTTATGTGTGAATAAAGTATAATGATACATTCCATTTTATAGGATAGGGGAGTAGCACTCTTGGAATTTTTCAAATTATTAAATTGGTATGAATTATTTTTTCTAATCCAAATGGTCCCAAAAAAATAATTATAATATATGATGATTATGGGTCTAAATAAATTAATAAAATTAATGTTATAAATGTTTTAATATTTTTTTAACACTTATCGTTTTGTTTTAACCAATATTAATTCGTACAGTGATATCTTGTAATTTAAATTTTTAGAGTTAAAATATTAACTATAAAATGAAAAACAGCCAATAAACGAATCATTGGTGATATATTATGACTTATCACAACAATTTGGACGAAATTGATATATTTATAAATCTTAAATCATTTAATAAAATAGAATTTACTTTAAAATGTCAATATTTTCAATTTTGACAAAATTCTTTACATGAGTATTTAAAACTATCATAAAAGAAAGATAAATTTGAAACGACCCCTTTAAGACATAAAAACATTTCAAATTAATCTAAAAAATTGTTTTAGGACATTTATTATATATTATTACATATATTATAATATTTTTAATATCATTTATTTTATTATTTCATTATTGAGGTAATTATTGCATCATCATTGTGTCACCATTTAATTTAATTATTTAATTATTAAGTATTATATGTAAATTACAATGATGTGTAAAATTATTTTAGATTTCAAATTAAAATTTATATTCTAACATATAAGCTATTAAATTCATATAAAAAATATTTTACTTGTTAAAAACAATATTGTGACAAAACTTTTCTTCCCTTGGAATATAATATTATAATTTTATTAAGGTCATAAATGTGGCTCCATGTTTTCCTAAAATTGGCCCAAGGATTATCTTTGTCATTAAACACTCATATAATTAAATTAGTAAATGTTTTTTTGAGAATTTTATAATATTTATAATATAATTTGTTCCCTAAATTACCCTATTTACCCATAACCATAGAAATAAAAATTATTACTAAAGTGAATGTTCAGAAAGTCAAAAAAAGGGACCTATTTAGATAATTTGAAACTAATTATTCCAAATATGGAATCCATTTTTTCAAATTCAAACACATAATTTTAATTAATTAATAAACAATTAACCTCATTGACAAAATGAGAAAATGAGTTTTTATAGTAGCATGTTTAAAAGTTCACAATGTTTTTATATCTAATTTCAATGTGAAATTGATTCAAATATCTTATATTGGATTAATATATAAAATAATGATCTAATTATACATTAAAATAATTCAATAATTTTATTTTTGAAAATAAATTATATCCAATATTATTTTTCTATTAAATAGAAACATGATATATGCCATTATACTATAATAATCAATAAATACGATTAATTATTTCAAACCGTATTTCCTAGAAACCTTTATGGGATCACGCACATAAATGTGAATAATTTCAAGAAGATTTGAGACCCTTATATTTTCTTATTCAGTCAGTAGTAATTACTCACCATTTTCCCTCTTATGAAAGTATCACAAGTCTTGTCTTGATCGTATTTTAGATTAAAAATATTAGTTGTCAATTTTACCTTTTTAAAATCAATCATGATTTACTTATTTATATGTCTGAGCCTTTGATTCCATAGTTTGTTTTATCGATCCACTATAAGAAAAAAAGTTGTTTTTCCATAAAATCAATTTTATAAAAATCACCATTTGTTCTAAATTCATTCAACAAAGAGTATTAGGTTTTTTCCTTAGTATATAATCACTCCTAGTGGAATGTGACCTCTTGTAGAGAGTCCCCTAGTAAACTTATACTGAGAATATAATTTCGAATACCATTTTTGTAAATAATTTTAATATTATGTCTTTCATCTTCAAGAATACTTGTCTTTCCAATTCCATTGATTTTCAATTTTCTATCATTATCAAGTCCAACTATTCCTTCCATAAGCCTCTTAAAATTCATCATGGGGTTTAGATTACTAGTCAAGTGGAATGATAATCCACTATTAAGAATCAAGGTTCTACTATTTTTGTTTGATTTGAGAGTAATATCTTCCAAGATAGGCTTCTCTTTATTCCTTTTCCCCTTCCAATAAATGACTACTTGATTTAATACACAAGATTGACTCTCTTAATTTTATTTAATATAAGATGTGAGATCATAATATTCATCCCCCGGTAGATATAATTGGTTTTATAAAGTAATTTCATATGGTTAATAAAGAGAAATTCTATTTTTCATCTCAATAGAATATGTTCTAGTTTATTATTTCCTACAATTTATCTCTTTCAGACTGAAACCAAAAAATTATAATAATAAACATATAAATAATTTTTCCTTTCGGATTTATGCTATGTTACAAATATTATTTGTCATATCATTTGAAAATCACCTCTGAAATATCCCTTTGTTTCCATAAAAAAAGTTATATTATGTACAAGAAATCCATATAATTGGAATTTCATTAATGTAAATATCATTCCTTCACTTCCTCTCTATAAATCAGTTGTTGGGGTAGAATTTTTGGTAAAGATCCTTCTATAATTTTTTGATTCCCTTTATTATATACAGAATCCCTTACATATATCTATGTAAAAAACTTAACATATAATACCACTCATACTAATAGGTTTAGGCCTATGTTTATTTATGATCTACTCAATAGTCATCATACCTCTTCCTAATCATTCAATTATTTACTTTTTAGAGAACTTACATAATTTAAACAATTTTTTATCACCTTCCACCTTTGTTCCAGTATAATACTTTATTTGAAAAGATATGAATTCATCTTTGATAGATTCTATCATATTTATTATTTATTCAAATTGGGTATTCAGATCATAAATTAATTTCTCTTGATCTTCAATTACTATTTTAAAATCAATCACATCTTCAGATGAATCTTGAGAAGCCTCAATATATTCTAATACCTTCTCAAACCAAGTAATTTTGACTTCAATTTGATCATAATATATTTTTTATTCCATCTACAACCCACCTATATTTTATTTTTTTCCTTTCATTAAATTTCAAACTCTTCAAGATATCCATCATGCTTAACTTTAAATTTAATAAATCATATATTTTGGTCTTAATTATCATCATTATAATTTTTTTATTCAATTATTTTAATCATACAATGTTCTAAAACTAAAATTAACTAAGCTTCATCGTCTCCAAGGATACTTTCTTCCTATACTTCTTTAATTAGAATATTTTTCAACTAGAACCACTTATAAATTGAACTGCCTAATTTAAAATTTCATATTAGACGGAATCTTATTTTTTGTGTTAATACAACAACATATTGAAACCCATTATCCCTATACCATGGTATTCTTGGTTAAATATTCCCAACAATTCAAAAATTAAAATAAAATAAATTATAATTTACCTTCATAAACTTCTTTTCCTTGATTGAATCTACTTGATACCAGTTATATAAATTCATCACTAACACATTCATCATTAATCCCAACTTCATGTGCCTATAGATTATACATTTATTTAAAGAAAATATATTTAAATGTTAGGTCTATTGATAGTTTCAGAAGCTTATCATAAGACACCAAAATACATTATATATCATTAAGAATCATATTTATGAGATATTGGTCTTCATGAGGTAATAACTTATCTTTGTATAAGGGTGGAATCATTCTATGAATATTTTTCATAATACTAATATATTTCATCTAATCACCAATTCCATATATGGAACTATCAAATTTAATGATATAATTTAATAAGACATAAATATTCTTATAAGAGGTTATACTCATGTCATAGAAATCGTTTCTTGTAGCATTAAAATTATAATCCTTCACCTTGTTATCTTTTTATAAAACATTTTCCAAATAGTCCCATGTATCAGTTCCTAATGTGTAGTCTGTATACTTTACATACATCTTATTTTATATAGATTTTGATGATGTATTTGGGCATTCAAATCAGTATCAAATAGTTTCATTCCATATCTAGTAATTAACATCCTTATATTATTATTGACTTTTATTCCATGTAATGTAGAAATGAAAACATCATGTCCATTAGATTTTAAGTGAGATCTCATATTATTCATTCATATATGGAAATTATTCCCTTAAAATAGAGGAACACATTTATCATTAATCACGTTATATATACTGACAAATTTGTTTGATAGAGATTTAACATGAAATAACCTAGTGGATCTAATAACACTTATTTCACCCATAAATCCAATACACTATATAGGGGGTGATTTATGGTTTTTAATTCTTCTAATTTATCACTTTAATTTATTATCCCATTAATAAGAACAATATAAACATGTCACTATTCATGCACACAAGAACTATATAGAAGCATAGATTAAACCAAGGAGAGATAGATTTTACTTAGTTCACCAACTAGTCTACAGAGCATGTGGTAATGGTGTGTCTATATACTTAGGGGTTAACACTACTCAATTTAGACGATATAAATTTTTTGGAAGGGTGAACAACCAATCTAAGGTCACTCCCTCTTCTTATATATTTACATAATGCTATAGATAAGGAATAAAAAAGAATATAATTTCATGATCACATATAATTATTCTAAAAAAAGTGAAACACCAGTATATAAAAGGTTTTTTAATTTATAATCTACTTCTACTTAAACTATGGATATTTTATGTTATTTTTCTAATATTTTCCTTATCCAATTATACAACATTCACACTACGATTGTTATTTTTTTCTAGACTATTTTTATTTCACCTTCTCTAGAATGACTATTCTATGTGTTTCATACAATTGAATTTTTTTATATAAATTCTAATTATAATGAATTATTCATCGAAAATATAATTTGGATACCCACCCTTTAAATTCTAATTAAATATTACAATTATTATGAAGATTATACCTTCATGGTGTAATATCATTCTTCATGATGTGAACTTCTTAAGTCCGTACACAACGCAGTGTGGTGCTCTTTTTCATGGTGTAGTGTCCAGTTAAATATTATATCTAATAAATCTTACTGATTAAATACCCTTCAACATTTATAATGTTATGAAGTGATTCTGGAATTATTTTAGACCTTTTAACTGATCATGACAACATATTTTGCTTCATAGTGTATACTACTATTCTAATACTGAACAACCCAGATATGGACATTCATATACCTAAACCTTTTACATGGTTGTGAATTATGATTAATTATCTTTTAATCATTTTGTTGAATAGAAAATATCATGGCATGATATATCTGTTACGTTATTATAGAGACCCTAGCTTGTCGTACATAGATATTACATTACTTTTTCAGAATACATAATACATGACAAAAAGAGATACCCAAATACTGTATTAGTTTAGTGTCTTTGGAAACATGGAACATAATCTTCTAATCATGGTGAAAGATCTTCAACATATCCCATAAAGATCTTCCCCATTTGTTTTCCTACCTAAAACCTTTCTTTATATCCTGGGGAAAAGAAAACATAAAAATTATGAGCTCAAATGCTCATTAAGGGAAAATATGGATAAAATAAAACAAACCATGTATATTTGAACATAAAAACATGAACATAAAGTTTAAACATCAAAATCTTGAGTCATGAAATAAATCTTGGCAGTACATAAGGCATAGATCACAAAGAACATTAACCATGATAGAATAGACAAAGTCCATTACTAAACCAGGTTAACTTGCAGTTCCAACCATGTATTACTGAACCAGATTTTCTTTTCATTCCATCTATGTCTATCTCATGGTATATAAATCATTACACAATTCATTGGAAGGAGATATATGTCCCACCCATCTCATAATGAAACCATTCTTATGTGTGCTACAAAAACATAAATCATTCAGCATAGCATAACCCATGATGTAAAATGGGATTCTTAAAAATCATGCCATCATAATGTTGGAGTTGGTGGTCTAGAACCAACTACTTTGTACATTATTCATTAAATAAAAGCCTTACCACATCTTGATTGTTCTTCTGCGTGACATGTCATGTGATAATTTCATAAGGACAGCTGTTGCATTAAAGGGTCGTACCGGATCCCTGCTATGATGAGAACCCGAAAGTTCCATAACACTATTCTTGAATGTATGTTCTATGGCCGGATGATATTATTTGAGAGACACAAATAATACAGGTCATTAGGGGTGAGGACTCATAAAACTTTGAGGCACCTTCTCATGGTGCGTGCCCTTGGTAATATCCAGGAGGATATTATGAGAACGAGACACGCTAGTAGGAAATCCACATTTCATAGTGTCATTGGATGTTTCTATATACGGACGTGTGTATTGATCCTTAGATTTTAAGATTATTATTAATGGGTATTACAACTCACACACTTAGATGTATTGACGAAAACTGTGAAGAAACACTATTCGTAGTGAGGTAGGATGCGTTGGGTGCGTCACGAGTAATACCGCATTAATAGATAATGCGAGAAAGGATTTGTCCTTTCTGTTCCATAACGGAAGTAGATATCTCAGGCCCTTTGATGGAATTGATATAGCCTAAATAAATCCATGGCCATGGTAAGGTATGGGCAAGTTCAATTCCGGGAATTCAAAGAATGAATAATCAAGCACATGGGTTGATGGCACTAGCATGAAACCCGCTTGATTGGAGATATCGAGACAAAGGGATTATATTACACGGTAAGCGTTCGTAGGAGGTGACACGTCATTGCGGCATTAACTTATTTCTCTATGGGTGCCTTGGCGTGTTTCTAGACACTAACCTTGGACTTTAGGCAGGCTCTGCCTAATACCACTAAGAAAGAGGCCTAGAGGGCCACACACTAAGTTTGTCCATGTATCTCAGTTAAAAATAAATTTAACAAGTTAAATAAATATTATTCCCGACTGTGGTTTAATAATTATTTAAGGATGTCTGATCGCATTTATTTTGACACTAGTTATTCAGGAGAATATACTGTGGATAAAATAATATATTTATTAGTGAGTAATGCAGTTACATTTATTTAAGAAATAAATAGTCATTACTCAAGGTCTAATAAATGTGGTGGAGAAAATGGAAAATAAAAGTACATGCCGTGTATATTAAATATACACGCTGTGTAGTTTTATGTAAAACAAGTACACGCCGTGTATTAATTATTACACACCGTGTAGTTTTTCCAATTGGGATTTTGAGGATTAAATATTGTTTTATTAAATGATATTTATTATAATCAGCATGGGCGCATGTCAAGGAATTAATAATTCGACATGGGGTTTTCAATAAGAGTTAATGAAATAAATAAAATGCGTAACACGTTTATTTATTATCATAACTCTATTAACCTCAAACCTGATTATAAATATCCTCACAACCCCAACATTTTTTTAGAGCCATTGTTGTGCACAACGGATTTGGAAATACTCTCAAGCCAAGAGAGAATTCCCTTTCCACCAAGAACGCCCTCAAGTTACGAGAGAAAGATCCTCCACCGGATCAAGGCGGTCGAAGGCGGACATCGCAAGCGAAGGTTCTTCCGCACTAGCACCCGGAGATCTCTTCGGTGATATCTAGAGATACGTGACACACGTGTGGATCAACGCTAGAGGAATCCTACACTTGGATTCTACGACGCAACGACGGATTACCTAATCGTGACCGGACACATCAACGAAGAAAGAATTCCAACAAGGTAATTCTTATGCATTAATTAAATTAATTATAATCAACATATGATGATCCTCCTCAAGGGTTCTGTGACTCTTATTTTCTTTTCATTCTTCATTATATTCCGAAGATTAGGCATTTTATATCATGACAGATCTCGGATTGAACGTTGTTTAAAGTTAAAATTAAAGTTGGGAAAACCCACCAACGCGCTTCCGCTACGCCTGGAACCTACAAGTGGTATTAGAGGGGTCATATCGTTGGTTATAATTATTTAGTTTTTTGTTGGTGATTTACGCATTTAATAATTTAGTTATTTCAATTCATGTTTAATCGTTCTGGAAATATGAATATCGAGATCTGTTCCTCCTCTCTCGTTTCTCGTTCACCTCACAGAAACAGATTTTTCTTTTAATTTTGATTAAAATAAAATAGAGGAACTCATCCGGAGGAGCCAAATGTTTCTGGCCGTATAACACTAGAATACACGGCGTGTATTTGGAAGTACACACAGTGTAGTCTAGGTTAAATGCATTGACTGATCCGCCAAATCTGGCAGTGTATTGGATTCTTTCTAAGAATTTATGACACCGTGTGTTGACCAGAATCAGGTGGCACATGGTTTCCGGAATACATGTCGTGTGGTCCAATGAACACTGCGTGTAGTCCCTTCGGGTTAGGGTTGGGTCGTGTACTCCGTACATAGCCTGCCCGGTTGGAAACCGTGTAACACGGAAACTACACGGTGTGGGTCCCACTGTACACGCCGTGTACTCCGAAAATTTCCTAAGTACATTAACACGCACTATCCCTGGGCGTGTACTTCGGATGGACGGTGAAGAAAAATTACACTCCGTGTAGTCGGAACTACACGTCGTGTACTCACACAAATTACGCAGATTTATTAAAATTTATTATTATATTATACAAACCCTTGAGACGTGTACCATGGTACAGGCGTAAATCTGAGGCACAACACGTGATAGGTTTTATATATATATGTGTTTAATTTAACATCTGCGTAATAAATGGGAATTCTCCGGGTTCCCTCCAAGGTACAAGTTGTGTACAAGGATAATTTTAAATGAATTTATTTGTTTAAAATTATGATGGATGAGAATCTCAAGGAAATTCAGAAAAGGGATTTAAGATAAAAGGATTGATTAATTAAAGATAATTAATTGATTCGGGCGTGATTTATCTTAAACAATAATGATTAAAGAACTGAATGCTAGTTTTATTTATGGGTAAATATCTTTGCATGTATGGATGATCATGAGCTAGACCGAGACCTTTGTTTGTGAATGTTTTCTTTTAATTTATTTATTTAAATTAAATTTTTTGGCCTGCGAGCCATCTCCTCATTAATATGTAGGGCCTGGACGCCCAAGGATTATTTTATGTAAAAACCCATTTTTTCCCCTCACCAGCCTATGAGATAAATGCATATGTAATTGATGGAGCTACCTAGCTAGTGGAGGCGGCTAAAGTCTGGAGCCAAGATGAAACCAATGCAAGGAGATACAAAGGTGGACAGGTGGAAAGCTGTAAACACGAACCCGAAAGGTTCATGGTGTTTCTCCCCTAGGTCTTGGGTTAGTTTATCAACCGCTAGATAAACTAAGCAATAGAAAAGCTCATGATCATAACATTTATTTTATTTCTGTTAGTTGCATGGTTTATTTATTGTGGGTGTGTTGTCACGATCACACAATTAATGAATTAAACGAGCATGCAAGATGGAACTAAAATAAAATTGGCTTATACGTAAATATTATCTTAGACATGGTTAATCACTTAAGTATATCCCACTTAATATTAACAAGCATGTAATCAAAGATAATAAAATGGAAATTTACGTTTAAGGATAAAATCCCTCAAAATAAATATTATGTCCGCATAGCCTTCCATAATCTTGGTTAGAATCGAACCATATTTCAAAGTGATTGACCAACCCTAGTTGGGGTGCTTTCAATTATCGGGGAATTCTAATTCAAGGTTTTGGGTTGACTTGACATGGTTCGCATCAAGGGTTGACTGCCACAACAGGACTTGGTGTGACCAAGAGGCAAAGGTTGAGGAAATCCAAAAAGGATTTCAGGATTGGGGAGTCCACTCAGTGGATCAAGGAACTGCGAGTTAATGCAGTTGGAATTTGGAATGCCCACCTAAAACCCTTCAAGTTGCTTGACCAACCCTAGTTGGGGTAATGCGAAGGGCAATATGGATCCTTGCCACTATAATATTCACGCAATAGAATATTCTGAAGTCAATGGTGAGGGATATTGGATTTTGATAAAATAGTGGGAGACTAATAAGTATTAATTTATTTATTTGTCTCAATTTTTATACTAAAGTACTAAACCTTTGCTCATCTTAAATTGTAGAAACGGAAAGAAAATGACTTCAAACATATCATTGCACACCATACTCGAAAAATTAAACCTTCTCACCGGCACCAATTTCCAAGAGTGGCAGAGGCGTTTATGCATCTTCCTTTGCCACGAAAGGAAATTATATGTGCTGGAAGAGCCTATTCCAGTTGCGCTTGGGAAAGAGGCTAGTGATGAGGAATTATCTCTCTACATGAAACACATGTATGATTCCACATATGTCCAGTGTTTCATTCTATCGGCCATGTCTAATGAGCTCTTGAAGCAACATGAAAACATGGATGTGTATAGCATGATGTCTCACCTTAAATATCTCTACCAAGAGAAGGCGAGACGGGAGAGGTATGATATCTCCAATGCTTTGTTTACCACGAAGCTTGGAGAGTCTGCGCCAGCTGGGCCTCATGTGGTCATGCTTATTGGCTACATTGAACGCTTGGACATCTTCGGGATAAAATTCCCAGATGAGTTGCGTACAGATCTCATCGTATCATCATTTCCCAAGACCTTCTCTAGCTTCATTGTCAACTATAACATGAGCAGCAATGAGAAGAGTCTATCGGAGCTTCTGACCTTGATTCGCCAGGTAGATAAGGACATGGGGCATGACAAACCCGCGGTCCTTATGGTGAACAACAAAAGGAAGGAAAAGGCAAAGGGGTCAAAGACTTATAAACGGTCTGAAGCACCCGAGCACCATCCCTCCAAGAAGGGGATGATCCAGAGGCAGGGTAAGGAACGGGAAGCAGTGTGTTTTGCATGTGGCAAGCAGGGTCACTGGAAGAGGAACTACACCCAGAAGCGTGGGGACACTAAAGGTGTGTTCGTTATCGAGTGCAATCTTTCTATTTCTACACATTGGGTATTAGATAAAGCCTGTGGGGATCACATCTGTATTCAAATGCAGGAACCAAGTAGATTTAGAAAGATCGCCAGAGGAGAGGTGGATCTTCGAGATGCCAATGGCGCAAGGCTGGTTGCGTTGGCTATTGGCAACTATCACCTCTCATTGCCAACTGGCATGATTTTGGTTTTACAAAACTGTTATTTTGGGCCTAGTGTTACCAAGAACATAATTTCTGTATCTTGTTTGGATATGGATGGATTTATTTTCAAGTTTGGAAAGAAGGGTTGTCTCTTTTATAAGAACAATGTATGTTATGGTATGGCACATTTGAATAATGGTTTGTATGTATTAAATTATGAAAACCAAGTGTTGGAAATCGATAACGAAACAAACTCACATGACTCATACATCACCCAGTTATGGCATCACCGCCTTGGTCATGTGAACGAGAAGATCTTGACAAAGCTCTGCCAAGATGGCTATTTAGACTCTACTGAGCTAAAACCACTTGATAGATGTCACGCTTGTTTACAAGGAAAAATTACCAAGCCGCCTTTTGGTGGACAAGGTGAAAGGGCCACAGAGCTTCTAGGATTGGTACACACAGATGTGTGTGGACCATTTCTAGTAGAAGCTAGAGGTGTATATTCTTACTTTATTACTTTTACTGATGATTTGAGTAGATATGTCTATGTCTACTTAATGAGGTATAAGTCAGAGTCCTTAGAGAAATTTAAGGAATTCATGAATGAAGTATAGAATCAACTTGGAAAGAAGATAAAAAAGCTTCGATCGGATCGAGGTGGAGAATATCTGAACCAAGAGTTCATCGATCTTCTACGGGAGTCTGGGATTATATCTCAGCTCACTCCTCCTTATACACCACAATGGAATGGTGTTAGTGAAAGAACGAATCGCACCTTGTTGGACATGGTGAGGTCGATGATGAGTCATGTGGATCTTCCATTTTCCTTTTTGGGATATGCATTACAAACTGCAGCATACAGATTAAACCGAGTACCAACTAAGGCGGCAAATGGAATTCTATCCGAGTTATGGAATGGAAGGAAAGCCACTTTTTCGCACACACGTGTATGGGGATGCGAGGCGTTTGTTAAGGCCTTCTCAGGAAACAAACTAGCACCCTGGGGTACGAAGTGTATCTTTATAGGATATCCAAAGGAAACAAAAGGATATTACCTATATAACCCCTAAGACAAGAAGGTGACTGTCGCCAGACAAGCCGTCTTTCTTGAGAGGGAGCACATCCTCAAGAAGGATAGTGGGAGAAAGATTGACTATGATGAAGTTGATTCTCAAGATACACAGGAGTTGGTACAGGAACAAGTTCCATAGGTCCCCATGGAAGAGGTTCCAGAAACACAAGTATTGCATAAGATCTCAAGAGAGGTAAGGGAACCAGAGAGATTTGGTTTCCTAGTCACCGAGGATGGTGAATCATTATTGTTGAAAATGATGAACCTCTCTCCTACAAGGAAGCAGTAGAAAGATCAGAAGCTGCAAGATGGCTAGAAGCTATGAATTCTGAGATGGATTCCATGTATCAGAACCAATTTTGGGTTCTGGTCGATGAGCCAGCTGATGTAAAGCATGTTGGATGCAAATGGTTATTCAAAAGAAAGCTGGACATGGAAGGTCAAGTTAGCACCTATAAAGCAAGGCAAGTGGCTAAAGGATTCAGACAGCATCAAGGAATTGACTATGATGAAACCTTGTCGCCAGTTTCCATGTTTAAATCCATAAGAATCATACTTGCCATAGCAGCTTACCATGACTATGAGATTTGGCAGAAGGATGTCAAAACAGCATTCCTTAACAGGAACCTTCAGGAAGATGTCTATATGACACAACCAGAAGGGTTTGTGACACCAGGTGAAGCCAAATGGGTTTGCAAGATGCAGAAATCCATTTATGGATTAAATCAAGCATCCAGGTCATGGAACATTCGATTTGATGAATCCATAAAGGAATTTGGTTTCATTATGAACGAATGTGAGCCATGTGTTTATAAGCGGTTTAATGGGAATGTGGACGTCATCCTAGTGGTATATGTTGATGACATATTGCTTATTGGAAACAACATACCAGCCTTACAGTCAGTTAAGAACTGGTTGAACAAGTGTTTCTCCATGAAGGACTTAGGAGAAGGAGCATACATTCTAGGTATCAAGATCATTCGTGATAGATCCAAGAGGCTGCTTGGACTAAGTCAGGGTACATACATTGAGAAGATACTAAAGAGATTTAGTATGGAAAAATCCAAGAGGGGATTGGTTCCAGTGTCACATGGCTTACATCTTTCTATGAAAATGTGTCCCCAGACACAACAGGAGAATGATAGGATGAGAAATATCCCATACGCTTTGGCTATAGGATCCATCATGTATGCCATGTTATGTACCAGGCATGATGTTGCCATACACTGAGCAGGGTAGGCAGATATCAAGCATATCCAGGAGAACAGCATTGGACTGCTGTTAAGACTATCCTTAAGTGTCTGAGAATAACTAAAGATATGTTCCTGGTGTATGTAGGAGACGAGGAGCTTGTCATCAGAGGGTATGTTAATGCTGGTTTTCAAACAGATCAGAATGATCTGAAGTCGCAATCTGGATATGTTTTCTGTCTCAATGGATGAGCTGTGAGCTGGAAGAGTTCAAAGCAGTCAGTTGTCGCCGATTCTACAGCGGATTCCGAGTATATAGAGGCTTCTGATGCAGCCAAAGAAGACGTTTGGATTCGGAACTTTGTCCAAGAGCTTGATGTAGTGCCTAGCAGTAAAGATCCCATTACATTGTATTGTGATAATACTGCAGCGGTGGCTCTTGCAAAAGAACCAAGGTCACATCAAGGGACAAATCACATACTCTGGAAGTATCACCTCTTGATGGATTTCTATCAAAGTGGTGAAGTTGAAGTGAGCATAGTGTCCACGGAAGAGAACATGGCGGACCCCATGACTAAAGGCCTATCTCAGTAGAAGCATGAATATCATGTGAGAGCTAGCGGGTTAAAGGTTGTTAGCAGTTGGCTCTAGTCCAAGTGGGAGTCTGTTGGAGTTGGTGGTCTAGAACCAACTACTTTGTACTTTATTCATTAAATAAAAGCCTTATCACATCTTGATTGTTCTTCTGCGTGACATGTCATGTGATAATGTCCTAAGGACAGCTGTTGCATTAAAGGGTCGTAGCGGATCTGTGCTATGATGAGAACTCGAAAGTGCCATAACACTGTTCTTGAATGTATGTTCTATGGCCGGATGATATTATTTGATGGACACAAATAATACAAGTCATTAGGGGTGAGGACTCATAAAACATTGAGGCACCTTCTCATGGTGTGCGCCCTTGGTAATATCTAGGAGGATATTGTGAGAACGAGACCCGCCAGTAGGAAATCCACATTTCATTGTGTCATTGGATGTTCCTATCTCCGGACGTGTGTATTGATCCTTAGACTTTAATATTATTATTAATGGGTATTACAACTCGCTCACTTAGATGTATTGACGAAAACTGTGACAACACACTGTTCACAGCGAGGTAGGATACATTGGGTGTGTCATGAGTAATACCGCATTAAAAGATAATGCAAGAAAGTATTTGTCCCTTCCGTTCCATAACGGAAGTAGATATCTCAGGCCCTTTGATGGAATTGATATAGCCTAAATAAATCCATGGCCATGGTAAGGTATGGGCAAGTTCAATTCCGGGAAGTCAAAGAAAGAATAATCAAGCACATGGGTTGATGGAACTAGCATGCAACCCGCTTGATTGGAGATATCGAGACATAGGGATTATATTACACGGTAAGCGTTCGTAGGAGGTGACACGTCATTGCGGTGTTAACTTCTTTCTCTATGGGTGCCTTGGTGTGTTGCTAGACACTAACCTTGGACTTTAGGCAGGCTCAGCCTAATGCCCCTGAGAAAGAGGCCTAGAGGGTCACACACTAAGTGTGTCCATGTATCTCAGTTAAATATTAATTTAACAAGTTAAATAAATATTATTCCCGATTGTGGTTTAATAACTATTTAAGGATGTCTGATCGCATTTATTTTGACAGTAGTTATTCGAGAGAATATACTGTGGATAAAATAATATATTTATTAGCGAGTAATGAAGTTACATTTATTTAAGAAATAAATAGTCAATACTCAAGGTCTAATAAATGTGGTGGAGAAAAAGGAAAATAAAAGTACACGCCGTGTATATTAAAACTACATGCTGTGTAGTTTTATGGAAAACAAGTACACGCGGTGTATTAATTATTACACTCCATGTAGTTTTTCCAATTAGGATTTTGAGGATTTAATATTGTTTTATTAAATGATATTTATTATAATAATCTTGGGCGCATGTCAAAGAATTAATAATTCAACATGGGGTTTTTAATAAGAGTTAATGAAATAAATAAAACGTGTAACGCGTTTATTTATTGTCATAACTCTATTAACCTCAAACCTGATTATAAATATCATCACAACCCCAACATTTTTTAGAGCCATTGCTGTGCACAACGGATTTGGAAATACTCTCAAGCCAAGAGAGAATTCCCTTTCCACCAAGAACACCCTCAAGTTACAAGAGCAAGATCCTCCACCGGATCAAGGCGGTCGAAGGCGGACATCACAAGTGAAGGTTCTTCCGCGCTAGCACCCGGAGATCTCTTCGGTGATGTCCGGAGATACGTGACACATGTGTGGATCACCTCTAGAGGAATCCTACACTTGGATTCTACGGCGCAACGACGGATCACCGAATCGTGACCAGACACATCAACGAAGAAAGAATTCCAACAAGGTAATTCTTATGAATTAATTAAATTAATTATAATCAACATATGATGATCCTCCTCAAGGGTTCTGCGACTCTTTTTTTATTTTCATTCTTCGTTCTATTACGAAGATTCGGCGTTTTATATCGTGATGGTTCTCGGATTGAACGTTGTTTAACGTTAAAATTAAAGTTGGGCAAACCCACCAACGCGCTGCCGCTTCGCCCGGAACCTACAATAACATAATCCATATAAGATAAATGGACTTAATAAAAATAATTCCATTATTAAAAAAACAAAATAAAAGTAATAATATGGATAGAAACATAACCTCATGTCATCTTAGATGGAAAATAATTTTGATAAACACTTGAACTTAATTCCTGAGAAAAATATCCTTTCTTCTATAAAAATATTTTCTTTTCTCAAAATGTCGTGCAATTTAAAAATAAAATAATTTAGTTGAAAATAAACATGAAATATTGTAGAGAAGGATTCATGGAAATAAAGAATTAGGAAGACATAAAAATATGTTCATGCTGTATAAGTTAAAAAAAATTCTCCTCTTACTTTTAAGAGAAAAGTCAAAAAGTACCACGTATGGGAAACAAAAGAAAGATTCCTTCCATACCATGTAGTAAAAGTCAAAATGGGTAAAAATGACTTTAAACATAAATATATGAGTAGTAAAAATTTTATGAAAACATTTTTATAAAACATGGAGATAGATGATAAATATATCCCTAAAAAATACATAAAATAATCAATATCAGATAAAAATGGGATTGAAAAATTATCCCTTAGCTTAGGTCTGATTTCTTCTATATGTGTCTGAAAATCATGTATAGTGGGTTTAAATATATTATTAACTTGTAACATAAATATAATATTATTTATGATATCATATATTATTCACTTAAGACTTTATATTACCCGTTCATTTTTCAATTCCGCGATAAAGCAATGTTTTGGGTAATAATCATTTCATTTATCGTATGTGTTTGAAATTGTTATTCTTAATATGATTACATAGATAATGATTTAATTACATTCAGAATGTAAAACATGGTTTATATACCATATATATTAAGTATATAAAAATATATAATATATCGATAAATGGAATGCAATACACTGTTCTCGGAGACGGTAGGTCATACGCACACATGAACGTTGTTTTCATTTCCTTATTAAATTGAAGGAAAGTAAGTAAATGACATATATATATATATATATACATAAATACAGTTGTATTATTATGTCATATTTTTCATGATTCTTTATTATATATACTTTATAATCATTCTTGAATGGTTAACATGGAGAATGAATCTTATCGTGTCGTAGAGACGGTAAGTCGTACGTACGCACGAGCGACGGTATCATACTCATAGTTATTGAAGTGGTTGGTGTATAATATATCAAAATTATTATAATGTTATAATAATCATATATAGTTTTTATTACCACCATTATATCCATCTTGGTAAGGTGGTGTTGAAAAAAAAGATTACACCACGGCGTGGAGATGGTAATCCGTACGTATGCATGTGTGGTGATTTCGTTTTTCATAGGATGAATAGAAGGTGAAATAGGGTTTTTTCAAATTTAAAATAACATATCATTATATGATAGATACTGATGTTATTAATTTGTAATGAAACAACTATATTATAGGAAGTATAATAAGAAATACATTTGAAAGAATCGGTAGAAGAGATTACCTCTTCCTCGACGTGCCTCCATTAAATTCCCACTTCGGGCACTAAAGTTGGTCTTTTGAGAAGAACAAAACCTCTAGAATGTAACTAGGGAATTTAGGAAGATAATTATGGGTTTTATAGTCTTAAAGGATTAAAATGGAGTGGAGAAAATAGAGACTAGGTGCTCTTTTATAAGAGAGGTGAGGGGCACATTAAGAAAGTTCCAAAATAGTAATCTATTATAAATTAAATTTTGATTAAAAATGGTAACAAACTTATTTAATTATAATAAAATATGATTTTAGTTTGAATAAACATTATCCAATAATTTTCTGACACGTTTCGAATATTTTTTCTCCTTATTTTTTTTGTTTTACCCATATTTTACCCTTTTTAATCTTACTGTGATATCATGTTATTTACACATTGTAGGGTTCTTGTAATTTCCATATCTTTTCAAACAACCTAGAACAAGTTATTGATAACATATTTGGAATTTTATTAACCATATTTCCAAATCTTATATTTTTATGAATTTTATATCATTTGATAAACTATTTAATGGTTTAAGTTATGAATTATGTCAATTTAGGATACTATTCATTCATGAAATTTTTTAAAATTCATAAAAACTTTATTTCTTCGACCCAAAGGTATTAAATCATCCCTAATATGTCAAGTTCATCTATAAAATTCGTGTATGTCATAAAAAATTTCAAATTAAATTCATTTTAATATTTATAAATTCATTTATTTGAATATTTCATTATGAGATAATCACTACATCATAATTGTGTCATAAATAAATATATTTATCTAATGTCTAAAAATTATAAATAAAATACCACGATTTAGGAATTATTTTTGTATTTCTAATTAATATTTATATATATAGATATATCAGTTATATAACCTACTATTAAAATCATTTTAGTAAAAGATATATGTTTAGGTTATAATTATCTTTACTTTAAATTAATTCTTATAAATTGTCATTTTCACATCCAACTGAATACATGGGGTCCCAAACTAGACCCAAGGATTCCAATGTTCGGAATTATCTTACACAATAGGATTAGAACATGTGTTAGGGTGATTTAATATTTTTATAATATTATTTTCTACCCTTATTTACCAGATTAACCCTTTAATCATGGTAAATAAAATAATTACTAAAGTTACTATTCATAAAGTCCAAAAATAAAAGGTAAATATTTAAAAATATTGAACCTTTTGGTTCCAAATATTTAATCAATTTTTCCAAATTCAAAATACAGAAGTTGTAGTAATTAATTTAAAATTAATTCTCGTCGTCAAAACCAAAAGCAGATTTTTAAGAAGTAATAACTATAAAAAGATTGACATGTGTCTATATCCAATTTAAAAGTGAAATTACTTATAATGACCAAAATTTAATTAAATGATAATATCTTAATCCAATTACACATTAAAACCAATTAAAAATATAATCGAACTATATAAATAAATTAGATGAAAAGGCAGTTTTGAATTAAAATGCAGTATTTTTCATTATTCATTAAAATTTTAATTTTATCAGAAAAATAAAAAAAATACACAAAAGTAAATTTTAATGTCTTAAATTAAAAGAAGAAGTTTATTTTGACATAATTAACTTATAAAATTTTCAAAAATTATATTTAAAATGGGTGCGCCATCAAAAGGCGGTAAAACTTCATTTTTTTTAAAATACTTCTTTCATCCAAAAAAATCATTTTGTTCGCATTCCATGTTCTATAAAATGTGTAAGATGAATGATAATATTATAAAATTCAAATTTTGGTTAATACTATTCATAACAGCTAGTTTATATCCCATTAAATAATAAAATTTTAATAATATAACGTTGTTTAGTAAAACATGGTATCGCGTACAACGCAAGCTATCGAGGAAGGTCACTCTAGCGTGTAACAGTGGCCAATAAATTGTTGCATGTAGTGAAAGCTTCCTTTGATTTTTTTTTAACATAATCAAAGGATAGTTCATTTATACATTGAAAAAAATCTATACTCATTGTTGCATGAAATCAATTCTATCAAAAGAACTTGAAATTGTGTGCAACACAAGACAAGTATATTATTGTGTATACTACAAGTTAATATGGAGTTGTGTATAGAGCATGTTAATCTTTTCGTAGCATAAAACACAAGACATCAATGAAATTAAAAGTAATCTATCTCTTAAAATCTTGGGGTGTTACATTCTACCCCCTTAAAAATTAATTTCTCCCTCGAAATTTTTCAGGGTTATAAATGGTTTTATTTTTGAATGTTTCTTTCATGGAAACCCAAATCATAAAAAGGGATATTAATACATAATTTTAAAAAGGGATGTTATAAATTTAATGGTTACCCAAAGTAACTCATCACTGGGTTTCCACATAAGAGAACATAGGTGGGAAGTGAAAACATGGATATGGAAGAAAAATATGACCATCAAGTGTTGATTGATAGTGATAGAGAATAAGATTTGGAGAAAGTTAAATACCAGAAATCAATAAATCTATAATGATTTAATGGGATATATAATTATTTGGATAATAGGGTAATAGTTTAACATTTTTGGTTTTGAAGATCATTTCCCGAAATTTGTAGGATTTTTTTAAAGGAAAAAACAATTATTTGACTTCAGTGTCATATCATTGTTGATCGTTCCCTAAAGAATTTCCACTTCATCTCTTATTTAGAGAAATGAAGTTGAATTTTCCATTCTTGAAGTGTTAGGAGATCATACGATATAATGATATTTCCTCCCATCTATCTCAACAAAAAGGTTATAACATATTATTAAATATGCATAAGTCAACCTATAGTGAGATAATACATTAATCTAACAAAAGTCAACCAGAATATAAATTATACTATCTATAAATGGATGACATTGTAATCTTTAAAACAACTGAAATATAAAACTTTAGAAGTAGGTGAACTAAATTGACTTAACATTTGTCTCTCATATCTCATTTGGTAGTTCATGGTTGTCACATTCCAAACATCTAAATACATTAATTATATATTCTCTTCAAATGCGATAATATTATAAATTACCATAGAACCTTAGTGAAAACAATAATTCTATAAAAATTAACTCTTTAAACACACAAAATATACCAAAAATTATAAATACTCAAACCATGATATCAATTTGTCCTTTTATCATTCATGAGCTCATTAATACTATCAAACATATTATTTTCTCCTTATCCCTTCATTATGCGCTTATCATCTTCTTTCCAAAAATATATCAATCACTTTTCATGGTTACCGGTAACATTTAATTATGGAAAACCATAATAGCCCAACACATAGATATTCCAATATTCCATAATATTATAAATGAGATTCCACAACACTATTTTGAAATCCCATTACATAAAAACTTATTCATTCTACTACTTCATTGTCATACCTCCAAATCATTTTTTGTTATTTTTATAAAATCCACTTTAAGGGTGAAGTGGGAACCACGGGAAACCATTCAAATTTCAAAATCATGCAACAAATAACCAAATTCAAATGCTAAGGCCATGTTGCAGGCCAATGCATCACTAAAGATCATGATTCCACTGGAAAGTCATCGAGTACCACGTCGTCACTTTGGTCGTCGTGTCAACAGCACCATCCATGTCGACGCCGCCATAAACACATCATCATCATCTTGACTCATTGCCGCTTCGTCATCATCAGATCACCCTCGAGAGCCCACCGACTAATGCCCCACTGCATCATCAAAATGCCATCACACTTCACACTTCTTCTTCACCACACGACCTGTAATCAGAATCCACCAGAACGAAACCCATCTCTATTTTCAAAAACCTAAAACCTTCAAAGCACCATCACCGTAGCTTCAAACCACCATCACCAGAGACATCTTCAACCTCTTCAATGACATATCACGATTTCACCCACAAATAGAACCAAAATACACAACCAGAACCTCATCGAAGTGTCTTCGAACATCATTGACTTCATCAAGGATGAACACCAGAAGGTCGTCCACACCTAGAGCCTCAAACGTCGAACGTCGAACTAACACAAACATTAGGAATAAAGAACCATCATAAAACAAAAAAGAACGAGATGAACATCGTGACACCAGGACGTCATCGACCGCCCGAACAACACCTCCCAAATCCTCCGATAGGACCACCGTGCCAAGCCCAACAGAGTAGGAATGATGGAGAAAGAGGCCAGTGTAGAGACCCGAAGCTTGACGTACATGGACATTACATTACATTTGCGGAATACTTAGTACATAACAAAAACACACACTAAAGGATCGTAATAGTTTAGTGTCTTTGGAAACTCGGAACGTAATCTTCTAATCGTGGTGAAAGTTCTTCAATATCTCCCATAAAGGTCATCCCTTTTTTCTACCTAAAACCTTTCTTTATATCCTGGGGAAAAGAAAACATAAAAGGGTGAGCTCAAATGCTCAGTAAGGGTAAACAAAAGAAAAATCAATCACATCATATACATAGCTTTTGGAAATCTTAACCTGCAAAAGAGCTCATAATATCATAACATGGGATATATCATAGAAGTGAAATGTAATCCCAATAATCATAACTTAAAACATGAAACTTTGTTTCATACACACATAATCATAGAAAATCATTTCTTGTTAGTCAAGACTCAATGCCAAGACTATCTTAGTGGACAAAGTCCCTTTCTGAATCGAGTAACCCTCGTTTCAGTCCTGTTTCACTGAACCGGTATAACCTACCATTTCATCCATGTCTATCTCATGAGATATAAAATCTTTACCCAATGCATTGGAGGGAGATATAGGTCCCACCCATCTCATAATGATACCATTCTTATGTGTGCCACAAAATCATAAATCATACATCATTTCATAACCCATGTAATAAAAATGGGATTCTTAAACAACATGACATCATAAAAACATTCATATAAGATAAAGGAATTCATAAACAGAATTCCATCACAACAAGTCAAATCAATGTAAAAATATGGATAGAAACAGAACCCTTTATTATCTTATATGGAAAATAATTTTGATAAAACACTTGAATTGAATTCTTGAGGAAAATATCCTTTCTTCTTCAAAATCAATTTCTTTTCACAAAACATCATGCAATTTTAAAAGAAAGAGATTTTATTGAAAATAGTCATGAAATATTTTGGAGGAAGATTAATAAAAATAAGGCTTTATAAAACCGTAAAAATTCGTTCGTTCCGTTTAAGTTAAAAAAAACATTCTTCTCGTACTTTTGTCGGAAAAGCCAAAAAGTACCTCGTACGAAAAAAAACGACAAAAGATTCCTTTCATATTCTTTACTAAAAACTCACCAAAGGGTAAAATTGGATTTAAACTATTGTAAGTGGATGGAAACAATATTACATATTGAGGGTACATGGATGTGGATGATAAAATACACCCCAGTAAATGCCAAAGTATAAACAATCTCGGATAAAAATGAGATTGTGATATTTCCCTTACCTTAGGTCCAACTTGCTTTGTAAGTGTCCGAACCTCCTGTATAATGATTTAAATCATGTTATTGACTTATTACAGAATCATATTCATTGTTATGATATCATATATGGTTCACTTATGACATTATATTACCCGTTCTTTTGTAAATTCCATGTTAAAGAAGCGTTTTGGGTAAAATCGTTTCATTTATCTTAGGTGTTTTGACTTGTTGTTCTTGACATCAATATTACTTATATCATGATTTACTTACTTCCAGAATATAAAATATGATTTATATATCATATATATTCAGTATATATATATATATATATAATAGATAGATGAAAAACACCGTTCATGGAGACGGTAGTCCGTACGTACGCATGAACGCTGTTTTACTTTCCTTATTGTCTTGAAATGGAAGTAAGTAGATGAAATACATATATATATATATATATACATAAATCCAGTAGCTTTATAATGTCATATATTTCATTAATATTTCTTATATATACTTTATAATCATTCTTTAAATGGTTAACATGGAGAATGAATCTCATCGCGTTGTGGAGACCGTAGTCCGTACGTACGCACGAGCGATGATATCATTTCTATAAATATTGAATTGGAGTGGAGTGGATTATACAATATATCAGAATCAATATGATGTTGTAATAACTATGTATAGTTATTCTTTACACCATTATACCCATCCATGTAAGGTGGTGGTGGAAAATAGATTACACCACGGCGTGGAGACGGTATTCCGTACGTACGCACGCGCGGTGATTTCTTTTTCCGTAGGATGGATAGATAGTGAAATAGGGTTGTTTCATACTTATAATAACATATCATTATATGAGTGATACTGATGTTATTACTTTATAATGAAACAACCTATGAAGAAGAAGTGGAAGAAGAAATAAAGATGAAAGAATTGGTAACGGCAATTACCTCTTCTTTGAAGTGCCTCTTTGAGACCTCCTCTTAGGGCACTAGAATTGGTCATTGAGGAAGACCAGAACCTCTAGGATGTTGCTAGGGAAGTGGAGAGGAGAAAATGGCAGGGGTTGGCCGAGCTTGAGTGCTCAAATTTGTGTGAGGAGGAGGGGGAGGAGGTGTCCTTTTATAAGGGAGGAGAGGGGCACCTTAGGAATATCTCAAAATATTATTTTATATTAAAGTCAAAATCGGTTTATAATGGTTCCAAAGGGTCTTATTTCGAAGATAAGGTGGGGAGGGGTCGAAATCCTATCAACCAATAGAATTTAGACAAGGTAAGGATATTATTTTAACCTTATCAATTAAATTTAACTCTAAGTTAAATAGTTTAACTTTTACCATGTCTTTTTGTTTTCTTTCACTATATGGTTAATAAACTTACTATAACATGCCAAACGAACCCCAAATTGTTTATTATTAATATATATATCCTTATCTAAGTCATTTGGCCGAACCTTAGATTTTTAGGAATACAATAACAATTAATAATATAATATTTGATTTAAAAACTATTTTGTGTCAATTTTGACACTATTTGATATATGATTTTTGTGAAAGTCATAACAGAATTAACTGTTCTAACCAAGTTGATTAAATCAACATTAATATTTCATTGTAACCTAGAAAATTAGTGGAATTCATAAAAAATCTCAAATTACATTTATTTTGGTGTTTATAACATCAATTATGTCAATATTTCATTAATAAGATAATTACTGCATCATCGTTGTGTCATAAATAAATTAAATTATTTTATATCTAAAAATTACAAATAAAATACCATCATGTAGGAAATCTTTTTAGCTTTCTAGTGAATATTTACAATCGAATTTATCTTATGTATAACCCCATATTAAAAATTATTTACTTATTAAACTTTGATTTTAACTATTTTAACCTTTCTTTAAATAAATTAATAATAAATGTCCTAATCTAATCCAAGTGGCCCTAAATGGTCATATTTTATTCCTAAGTTTGTTTTTGGTCGAATTACATTTGTCCAATAGAATTAGGACATGTGTTAGGGTAATAGTAATATCATATTTACCCTTAGTTACCCTATTTACTATTAACCGTGGTAAAAAAGTAAAAAGTTACTATTCACCAAAAAAAATTATTTTCATCTCATTGAACCACATTTTAGTCCTTGATATTAACCGTGTCTCTCAGATTTTCGAAATTCCATTCACAGAAGCGGCAAAATTAAGTTTTATGAAAAATTCAGTTTTTTTAACTACCACTTAGTAGTTTCACTATTCATCAAAAATTGATGTTTTTCAGAACAATGCCAAAATTTCATCCTAAGCTATATTTCATATTCCGAATTCAAAAATGAAATCTATTTTACCAAATTCATAACATAGAAGTTGCATTAATTAATTTTATAATTAAATCCCGCTGTTAAAATAAATAGCGTGTTTTTAGGAAACAATATATATCAAATGATTGACACTTGATTATGTCTGGTTTAAATGTGAAATTACAACCAATGACCAACATTGTATTAAATTGTAAAAATATATTCTAAATATACTTTAAAACCACTCAAATTAATAATTTATCACTATTAATTATTTCGATTAAAAAAGTTGTTTTTAATTATAATTTAGTAATTTTTCACTATTCATCAGAATATGAAAGTTATCCGAAAAGTACCAAAATTTCACCTTAGGCTAAATTCGATAATCCGAATCCAAGAATGAAGTTCATTTTGAAAAATAAGATTTACAGAATTTTAAAAAGTGGTTATTACTATTCATAACGGCTAGTTTTAATAATATTTTAATAGCACATCGTTGTTTAGTGAAACTCGGTATTGCGTATTACACACGCTATCGAGGAAGGTCTCGATTGCGTGTAATGCAAGGCATGACAAGGATGCGTGTTGTGCAAGATCCTTTTGGTGTAGCGTACAACACAAGACATTAATAAAAATAAAAAGAATATTTCTTTATAAAATCTTGGGCTGTTACATTCTACCCCCCTTAAAATGAATTTGGCCCTCGAAATTCGTCGGGGTTATAAATGGTTTACTATTCGAAAGTTTCTTTAATAGAAACCCACATCGTAAAAAGGAATATCAAAACCAATCTTTAAAAACAAAAGTATGAAACGTAACGGTTACCCAAATATACTAATCATTGGGTTTCCACATAGGTGAAAATATGGATATGGAAGAGAAATCTAACCATCATGTTCTGATGGAGAGTGGTAGAGAACATGGCTATGGAAAAGCCAGTAATCACAAATCCATAGATTTGTGGTGATATAAGGTACCATCTGATTCATCAGGTATAAGATCACTAGGACAACATTTTTGGTTTTCAAGATCATTTCCCCTAAAGTTGAAAATTTGAATTAGAATAAATACTTACTTTATTTTGGTACAATCTCACTGTTGTTCGTGCTTTGAACAATTTCCACTTAATCTCTTAAATAAATGAAGTTGAATTTGTTATTCGTGAAGTTTTAGCAGATCATGTGATAGAATGACAGGTCATTCCATCTGTCTCAAACAAAAGGTTAGCAAAACTTATATACATAAGTCGATCTATAGTGAGATTAATCATATATGGTTCCTAAAATGGACTTATAATTCATATATCATACTGCTTAATATAATAAAACTAGTTTCTACAAAACAGGGACTTCCTGTAGGTCAGTGGTAGGCGATAAAGGCCAGTCGCACTTCGGTTGTGGGTTCGATTCCCACAGCCTTGTCCGAAGCGATGGGTTGTCGCCCGTCCTGCAGGTTGTCCTTTTTCCAAAACTATATTACTATAACATCCCATCAATAATATCGAAAAAAAATTTCTATCCATAAACAATACTAACTTACGTCCAACACAATCCATTCCAATCTTTAGGATTATCCATAATACTGCAGTCCACTCTCATAACATAGTGAAAACAATTACCAGAGATTTAATATCATCGTTGATCCCCATATATCATAAGATATGTTTTGTTGGTCACATTCCAAACATTCAAAGTCATTAATATTGTATACTCTTGAATACCCATTGAACCTTAGTGAAAACTTGAATGCAGTTAAAAGTTAACACTTTACACATACCAAAATCCTCAAAATTATTTATACTCAAACCATGATATCACTTAGTCCTTATATCAATCATGAGCTCATGAATACAATCAAACATCTCATTATCTTCTTATCCTTTCATTATGCACTTATCATCTACTTTCCAAAATATTTGAATCACTTTTCATAGTTATTGGTACCTTAAAATTATTGAAAACCACAATAGACCAATACTTAAATATTTCAATACACCATAAAAGTACCTCAACAACATTATTCTTTAATACCAAAACACTTCAGTCCATCCACATCAATGATTATCCTGGAATAAGTCCTTCCTTGATTTAGAAGTAACTTTTTAGGTCAGGGCATTGAGTTGGGTAATGCCCATGTTCTCCACAAATAAGACATTGAACTCCATAACAGTCTTTCACTCTATGACCCTTTTCTCCACACAGATAACATCGGTCCCTCCATTTGAGGTATTCCTCAAGGTTCTTCTTCCCTTGTTTAGAAATCTCAATCTTCCTTTCTTTATGCTCCTCAACATGCGAACATGCATAATAGTCTATCTTCTTCTTCTTTGAAGAATTAGGCATACCACTAAATTTCACCTTGTTAATCATATATCGCGATGATTGATTCGGCATAATCACAACATCTTTCTCTCTAGGCATTACACAATTTTGTTGCTCATAGTCACCAATTTGTCCATTGGATTCAATGTTAACTGAATTCCTTTTGGTTCCCTCCATTAACTAAAATACAAAAATAATTTTGTGAGAATCATAAATCATGCTAGAGAAAACAACATAGTAAAGGGAAAGTATCCTCAATACCTAACTTCTTAGGTTTAATCTAATATCATTACCATAGTTCTAAGAATATATCCTATACGTATACTTATCCTTAGGGACATCCCTAGACATACCTTAGAAATATCTCTAGGAATCTCACTAACGTTTTCGCATCCTAGTTTCCAAAGGTTGACTAAACCTTTCCTATGATACCAACTGTAGAGACCCGAAGCTTGACGTACATGGACATTACATTAAATTTGCGGAATACTTAGTACATAACAAAAACACACACTAAAGGATCGTAATAGTTTAGTGTCTTTGGAAACTCGGAACGTAATCTTCTAATCGTGGTGAAAGTTCTTCAATATCTCCCATAAAGGTAATCCCTTTTTTCTACCTAAAACCTTTCTTTATATCCTGGGGAATAGAAAACATAAAAGGGTGAGCTCAAATGCTCAGTAAGGGTAAACAAAAGAAAAATCAATCACATCATATACATAGCTTTTGGAAATCTTAACCTGCAAAAGAGCTCATAATATCATAACATGGGATATATCATAGAAGTGAAATGTAATCCCAATAATCATAACTTAAAACATGAAACTTTGTGGAATACACACATAATCATAGAAAATCATTTCTTGTTAGTCAAGACTCAATTCCAAGACTATCTTAGTGGACAAAGTCCCTTTCTGAATCGAGTAACCCTCGTTTCAGTCCTGTTTCACTGAACCGGTATAACCTACCATTTCAGCCATGTCTATCTCATGAGATATAAAATCTTTACCCAATGCATTGGAGGGAGATATAGGTCCCACCCATCTCATAATGATACCATTCTTATGTGTGCCACAAAATCATAAATCATACATCATTTCATAACCCATGTAATAAAAATGGGATTCTTAAACAACATGACATCATAAAACCATTCATATAAGATAAAGGAATTCATAAACAGAATTCCATCACAACATAGTCAAATCAATGTAAAAATATGGATAGAAACCGAACCCTTTATTATCTTAGATGGAAAATAATTTTGATAAAACACTTGAATTGAATTCTTGAGGAAAATATCCTTTCTTCTTCAAAATCAATTTCTTTTCACAAAACATCATGCAATTTTAAAAGAAAGAGATTTTATTGAAAATAGTCATGAAATATTTTGGAGGAATATTAATGAAAATAAGGCTTTATAAAACCGTAAAAATTCGTTCGTTCCGTTTAAGTTAAAAAAAACATTCTTCTCGTACTTTTGTCGGAAAAGTCAAAAAGTACCTCGTACGAAAAAAACGACAAAAGATTCCTTTCATATTCTTTACTAAAAACTCACCAAAGGGTAAAATTGGATTTAAACTATTGTAAGTGGATGGAAACAATATTACATATTGAGGGTACATGGATGTGTATGATAAAATACACCCCAGTAAATGCCAAAGTATAAACAATCTCGGATAAAAATGAGATTGTGATATTTCCCTTACCTTAGGTCCGACTTGCTTTGTAAGTGTCCGAACCTCCTGTATAATGATTTAAATCATGTTATTGACTTATTACAGAATCATATTCATTGTTATGATATCATATATGGTTCACTTATGACATTATATTACCCGTTCTTTTGTAAATTCCATGTTAAAGAAGCGTTTTGGGTAAAATCGTTTCATTTATCTTAGGTGTTTTGACTTGTTGTTCTTGACATAACTTTTACTTATATCATGATTTACTTACTTCCAGAATATAGAATATGATTTATATATCATATATATTCAGTATATATATATATATAATAGATAGATGAAAAACACCGTTCATGGAGACGGTAGTCCGTACGTACGCATGAATGTTGTTTTACTTTCCTTATTGTCTTGAAATGGAAGTAAGTAGATGACATAAATATATATATATATATACATAAATCCAGTAGCTTTATAATGTCATATATTTCATTATTATTTCTTATATATACTGTATAATCATTCTTTAAATGGTTAACATGGAGAATGAATCTCATCGCGTCGTGGAGACGGTAGACCGTACGTACGCACGAGCGATGATATCATTTCTATAAATATTGAATTGAATTGGAGTGGATTATACAATATATCAGAATCAATATGATGTTGTAATAACTATGTATAGTTATTCTTTACACCATTATACCCATCCATGTAAGGTGGTGGTGGAAAATAGATTACACCACGGCGTGGAGACGGTATTCCGTACGTACGCACGCGCGGTGATTTCTTTTTCCGTAGGATGGATAGATGGTGAAATAGGGTTGTTTCATACTTATAATAACATATCAGTATATGAGTGATACTGATGTTATTACTTTATAATGAAACAACCTAAGAAGAAGAAGTGGAAGAAGAAATAAAGATGAAAGAATTGGTTACGGTAATTACCTCTTCTTTGAAGTGCCTCTTTGAGACCTCCTCTTACGGCACTAGAATTGGTCTTTGAGGAAGACCAGAACCTCTAGGATGTTGCTAGGGAAGTGGAGAGGAGAAAATGGCAGGGGTTGGCCGAGCTTGAGTGCTCAAATTTGTGTGAGGAGGAGGTGGAGGAGGTGTCCTTTTATAAGGGAGGAGAGGGGCACCTTAGGAATATCTCAAAATATTATTTTATATTAAAGTCAAAATCGGTTTATAATGGTTCCAAAGGGTCTTATTTAGAAGATAAGGTGGGGAGGGGTCGAAATCCTATCATCCAATAGAATTTAGACAAGTTAAGGATATTATTTTAACCTTATCAATTAAATTTAACTCTAAGTTAAATAGTTTAACTTTTACCATGTCTTTTTGTTTTCTTTCACTATATGGTTAATAAACTTACTATAACATGCCAAACGAACCCCAAATTGTTTATTATTAATATATATATCCTTATCTAAGTCATTTGGCCGAACCTTAGATTTTTAGGAATACAATAACAATTAATAATATAATATTTGATTTAAAAACTATTTTGTGTCAATTTTGACACTATTTGATATATGATTTTTGTGAAAGTCATAACAGAATTAAATGTTCTAACCAAGTTGATTAAATCAACATTAATATATCATAGTAACCTAGAAAATTAGTGGAATTAATAAAAAATCTCAAATTACATTTATTTTGGTGTTTATAACATCAATTATGTCAATATTTTATTAATAAGATAATTACTGCATCATCGTTGTGTCATAAATAAATTATATTATTTTATGTCTAAAAATTACAAATAAAATACCATCATGTAGGAAATCTTTTTAGCTTTCTAATGAATATTTAAAATAGAATTTATCTTATGTATAACCCCATATTAAAAATTATTTACTTATTAAACTTTGATTTTAACTATTTTAACCTTTCTTTAAATAAATTAATAATAAATGTCCTAATCTAATCCAAGTGGGCCTAAATGGTCATATTTTATTCCTAAGTTTGTTTTTGGTCGAATTACACTTGTCCAATAGAATTAGGACATGTGTTAGGGTAATAGTAATATCATATTTACCCTTAGTTACCCTATTTACTATTAACCGCGGTAAAAAAGTAAAAAGTTACTATTCACCAAAAAAAATTATTTTCATCTCATTGAACCACATTTGAGTCCATGATATTAACCATGTCTCTCGGATTTTCGAAATTCCATTCACAGAAGCGGCAAAATTAAGTTTTATGAAAAATTCAGTTTTTTTAACTACCACTTAGTAGTTTCACTATTCATCAAAAATTGATGTTTTTCAGAACAATGCCAAAATTTCATCCTAAGTTATATTTCATATTCCGAATTCAAAAATGAAATCTATTTTACCAAATTCATAACATATAAGTTGCATTAATTAATTTTATAATTAAATCCCGCTGTTAAAATAAATAGCGTGTTTTTAGGAAACAATATATATCAAAAGATTGACACTTGATTATGTCTGGTTTAAATGTGAAATTACAACCAATGACCAACATTTTATTAAATTGTAAAAATATATTCTAAATATACTTTAAAACCACTCAAATTAATAATTTATCACTATTAATTATTTCGATTAAAAAAGTTGTTTTTAATTATAATTTAGTAATTTTTCACTATTCATCAGAATATGAAAGTTATCCGAAAAGTACCAAAATTTCACCTTAGGCTAAATTCGATAATCCGAATCCAAGAATGAAGTTCATTTTGAAAAATAAGATTTACAGAATTTTAAAAATTGGTTATTACTATTCATAACGGCTAGTTTTAATAATATTTTAATAGCACATCGTTGTTTAGTGAAACTCGGTATTGCGTATTACACACGCTATCGAGGAAGGTCGCGATTGCGTGTAATGCAAGGAATGACAAGGATGAGTGTTGTGCAAGCTCCTTTTGGTGTAGCGTACAACACAAGACATTAATAAAATTAAAAAGAATATTTCTTTATAAAATCTTGGGCTGTTACATTCTACCCCCCTTAAAATGAATTTGGCCCTCGAAATTCATCGGGGTTATAAATGGTTTACTATTCGAAAGTTTCTTTAATAGAAACCCACATCGTAAAAAGGAATATCAAAACCAATCTTTAAAAACAAAAGTATGAAACGTAACGGTTACCCAAATAAACTAATCATTGGGTTTCCACATAGGTGAAAATATGGATATGGAAGAGAAATCTAACCATCATGTTCTGATGGAGAGTGGTAGAGAACATGGCTATGGAAAATCCAGTAATCACAAATCCATAGATTTGTGATGATATAAGGTACCATCTGATTCATCAGGTATAAGATCACTAGGACAACATTTTTGGTTTTCAAGATCATTTCCCCTAAAGTTGAAAATTTGAATTAGAATAAATACTTACTTTATTTTGGTACAATCTCACTGTTGTTCGTGCTTTGAACAATTTCCACTTAATCTCTTAAATAAATGAAGTTGAATTTGTTATTCGTGAAGTGTTAGCAGATCATGTGATAGAATGACAGGTCATTCCATCTGTCTCAAACAAAAGGTTAGCAAAACTTATATACATAAGTCGATCTATAGTGAGATTAATCATATATGGTTCCTAAAATGGACTTATACTTCATATATCATACTGCTTAATATAATAAAACTAGTTTCTACAAAACAGGGACTTCCTGTAGGTCAGTGGAAGGCGATAAAGGCCAGTCGCACTTCGGTTGTGGGTTCGATTCCCACAGCCTTGTCCGAAGCGATGGGTTGTCGCCCGTCCTGCAGGTTGTCCTTTTTCCAAAACTATATTACTATAACATCCCATCAATAATATCGAGAAAAAAAATTTCTATCCTTAAACAATACTAACTTACGTCCAACACAATCCATTCCAATCTTTAGGATTATCCATAATACTGCAGTCCACTCTCATAACATAGTGAAAACAATTACCAGAGATTTAATATCATCGTTGATCCCCATATATCATAAGATATGTTTTTTTGGTCACATTCCAAACATTCAAAGCCATTAATCTTGTATACTCTTGAATACCCATTGAACCTTAGTGAAAACTTGAATGCAGTTAAAAGTTAACACTTTACACATACCAAAATCCTCAAAATTATTTATACTCAAACCATGATATCACTTAGTCCTTATATCAATCATGAGCTCATGAATACAATCAAACATCTCATTATCTTCTTATCCTTTCATTATGCACTTATCATCTACTTTCCAAAATATTTGAATCACTTTTCATAGTTATTGGTACCTTAAAATTATTGAAAACCACAATAGACCAATACTTAAATATTTCAATACACCATAAAAGTACCTCAACAACATTATTCTTGAATACCAAAACACTTCAGTCCATCCACATCAATGATTATCCTGGAATAAGTCCTTCCTTGATTTAGAAGTAACTTTTTAGGTCAGGGCATTGAGTTGGGTAATGCCCATGTTCTCCACAAATAAGACATTGAACTCCATAACAGTCTTTCACCCTATGACCCTTTTCTCCACACAGATAACATCGGTCCCTCCATTTGAGGTATTCCTCAAGGTTCTTCTTCCCTTGTTTAGAAATCTCAATCTTCCTTTCTTTATGCTCCTCAACATGCGAACATGCATAATAGTCTATCTTCCTCTTCTTTGAAGAATTAGGCATACCACTAAATTTCACCTTGTTAATCATATATCGCGATGATTGATTCGGAATAATCACAACATCTTTCTCTCTAGGCATTACACAATTTTGTTGCTCATAGTCACCAATTTGTCCATTGGATTCAATGTTAACTGAATTCCTTTTGGTTCCCTCCATTAACTAAAATACAAAAATAATTTTGTGAGAATCAAAAATCATGCTAGAGAAAACAACATAGTAAAGGGAATGTATCCTCAATACCTAACTTCTTAGGTTTAATCTAATATCATTACCATAGTTCTAGGAATATATCCTATACGTATACTTATCCTTAGGGACATCCCTAGACATACCTTAGAAATATCTCTAGGAATCTCACTAACATTTTCGCATCCTAGTTTCCAAAGGTTGACTAAACCTTTCCTCTGATACCAACTGTAGAGACCCGAAGCTTGAAGTACATGGACATTACATTAAATTTGCGGAATACTTAGTATATAACAAAAACACACACTAAAGGATCGTAATAGTTTAGTGTCTTTGGAAACTCGGAACGTAATCTTCTAATCGTGGTGAAAGTTCTTCAATATCTCCCATAAAGGTCATCCCTTTTTTCTACCTAAAACCTTTCTTTATATCCTGGGGAAAAGAAAACATAAAAGGGTGAGCTCAAATGCTCAGTAAGGGCAAACAAAAGAAAAATCAATCACATCATATACATAGCTTTTGGAAATCTTAACCTGCAAAAGAGCTCATAATATCATAACATGGGATATATCATAGAAGTGAAATGTAATCCCAATAATCATAACTTAAAACATGAAACTTTGTGGCATACACACATAATCATAGAAAATCATTTCTTGTTAGTCAAGACTCAATTCCAAGACTATCTTAGTGGACAAAGTCCCTTTCTGAATCGAGTAACCCTCGTTTCAGTCCTGTTTCACTGAACCGGTATAACCTACCATTTCAGCCATGTCTATCTCATGAGATATAAAATCTTTACCCAATGCATTGGAGGGAGATATAGGTCCCACCCATCTCATAATGATACCATTCTTATGTGTGCCACAAAATCATAAATCATACATCATTTCATAACCCATGTAATAAAAATGGGATTCTTAAACAACATGACATCATAAAACCATTCATATAAGATAAAGGAATTCATAAACAGAATTCCATCACAACATAGTCAAATCAATGTAAAAATATGGATAGAAACCGAACCCTTTATTATCTTAGATGGAAAATAATTTTGATAAAACACTTGAATTGAATTCTTGAGGAAAATATCCTTTCTTCTTCAAAATCAATTTCTTTTCACAAAACATCATGCAATTTTAAAAGAAAGAGATTTTATTGAAAATAGTCATGAAATATTTTGGAGGAAGATTAATGAAAATAAGGATTTATAAAACCGTAAAAATTCGTTCGTTCCATTTAAGTTAAAAAAACATTCTTCTCGTACTTTTGTCGGAAAAGTCAAAAAGTACCTCGTACGAAAAAAAACGACAAAAGATTCCTTTCATATTCTTTACTAAAAACTCACCAAAGGGTAAAATTGGATTTAAACTATTGTAAGTGGATGGAAACAATATTACATATTGAGGGAACATGGATGTGGATGATAAAATACACCCCAGTAAATGCCAAAGTATAAACAATCTCGGATAAAAATGAGATTGTGATATTTCCCTTACCTTAGGTCCGACTTGCTTTGTAAGTGTCCGAACCTCCTGTATAATGATTTAAATCATGTTATTGACTTATTACAGAATCATATTCATTGTTATGATATCATATATGGTTCACTTATGACATTATATTACCTGTTCTTTTGTAAATTCCATGTTAAAGAAGCGTTTTGGGTAAAATCGTTTCATTTATCTTAGGTGTTTTGACTTGTTGTTCTTGAAATCACTATTACTTATATCATGATTTACTTACTTCCAGAATATAAAATATTATTTATATATCATATATATTCAATATATATATATATATATATAATAGATAGATGAAAAACACCGTTCATGGAGACGGTAGTCCGTACGTACGCATGAACGCTGTTTTACTTTCCTTATTGTCTTGAAATGGAAGTAAGTAGATGACATAAATATATATATATACATAAATCCAGTAGCATTATAATGTCATATATTTCATTATTATTTCTTATATATACTATATAATCATTCTTTAAATGGTTAACATGGAGAATGAATCTCATCGCGTCGTGGAGACGGTAGTCCGTACGTACGCACGAGCGATGATATCATTTCTATAAATATTGAATTGAATTGGAGTGGATTATACAATATATCAGAATCAATTTGATGTTGTAATAACTATGTATAGTTATTCTTTACACCATTATACCCATCCATGTAAGGTGGTGGTGGAAAATAGATTACACCACGGCGTGGAGACGGTATTCCGTACGTACGCACGCGCGGTGATTTCTTTTTCCGTAGGATGGATAGATGGTGAAATAGGGTTGTTTCATACTTATAATAACATATCAGTATATGAGTGATACTGATTTTATTACTTTATAATGAAACAACCTAAGAAAAAGAAGTGGAAGAAGAAATAAAGATGAAAGAATTTGTAACGGTAATTACCTCTTCTTTGAAGTGCCTCTTTGAGACCTCCTCTTAGGGCACTAGAATTGGTCTTTGAGGAAGACCAGAACCTCTAGGATGCTTCTAGGGAAGTGGAGAGGAGAAAATTGCAGGGGTTGGCAGAGCTTGAGTGCTCAAATTTGTGTGAGGAGGAGGGGGAGGAGGTGTCCTTTTATAAGGGAGGAGAGGGGCACCTTAGGAATATCTCAAAATATTATTTTATATTAAAGTCAAAATCGGTTTATAATGGTTCCAAAGGGTCTTATTTCGAAGATAAGGTGGGTAGGGGTCGAAATCCTATAAACCAATAGAATTTAGACAAGTTTAGGATATTATTTTAACCTTATCAATTAAATTTAACTCTAAGTTAAATAGTTTAACTTTTACCATGTCTTTTTGTTTTCTTTCACTATATGGTTAATAAACATACTATAACATGCCAAACGAACCCCAAATTGTTTATTATTAATATATATATCCTTATCTAAGTCATTTGGCCGAACCTTATATTTTTAGGAATACAATAACAATTAATAATATAATATTTGATTTAAAAACTATTTTGTGTCAATTTTGACACTATTTGATATATGATTTTTGTGAAAGTTATAACAGAATTAAATGTTCTAACCAAGTTGATTAAATCAACATTAATATATCATAGTAACCTAGAAAATTATTGGAATTCATAAAAAATCTCAAATTACATTTATTATGGTGTTTATAACATCAATTATGTCAATATTTCATTAATAAGATAATTACTCCATCATCGTTGTGTCATAAATAAATTAAATTATTTTATGTCTAAAAATTACAAATAAAATACAATCATGTAGGAAATATTTTTAGCTTTCTAATGAATATTTAAAATCGAATTTATCTTATGTATAACCCCATATTAAAAATGATTTACTTATTAAACATTGATTTTAACTATTTTAACCTTTCTTTAAATAAATTAATAATAAATGTCCTAATCTAATCCAAGTGGGTCTAAATGGTCATATTTTATTCCTAAGTTTGTTTTTGGTCGAATTACACTTGTCCAATAGAATTAGGACATGTGTTAGGGTAATAGTAATATCATATATACCCTTAGTTACCCTATTTACTATTACCCTCGGCAAAAAAGTAAAAAGTTACTATTCACCAAAAAAATTATTTTCATCTCATTGAACCACATTTTAGTCCTTGATATTAACCGTGTCTCTCGGATTTTTGAAATTCCATTCACAGAAGCGGCAAAATTATGTTTTATGAAAAATTCAGTTTTTTTAACTACCACTTAGTAGTTTCACTATTCATCAAAAATTGATGTTTTTCAGAACAATGCCAAAATTTCATCCTAAGCTATATTTCATATTCCGAATTCAAAAATGAAATCTATTTTACCAAATTCATAACATAGAAGTTGCATTAATTAATTTTATAATTAAATCCCACTGTTAAAATAAATAGCGTGTTTTTAGGAAACAATATATATCAAAAGATTGACACTTGATTATGTCTGGTTTAAATGTGAAATTACAACCAATGACCAACATTGTATTAAATTGTAAAAATATATTCTAAATATACTTTAAAACCACTCAAATTAATAATTTATCACTATTAATTATTTCGATTAAAAAAGTTGTTTTTAATTATAATTTAGTAATTTTTCACTATTCATCAGAATATGAAAGTTATCCGAAAAGTACCAAAATTTCACCTTAGGCTAAATTCGATACTCCGAATCCAAGAATGAAGTTCATTTTGAAAAATAAGATTTACAGAATTTTAAAAAGTGGTTATTACTATTCATAACGGCTAGTTTTAATAATATTTTAATAGCACATCGTTGTTTAGTGAAACTCGGTATTGCGTATTACACACGCTATCGAGGAAGGTCGTGATTGCGTGTAATGCAAGGCAAGACAAGGATGCGTGTTGTGCAAGCTCCTTTTGGTGTAGCGTACAACACAAGACATTAATAAAATTAAAAAGAATATTTCTTTATAAAATCTTGGGCTGTTACAGCCAGAGCAGAGTTCGGCAAGGTTCATGGCCCCAGCATCGAACCAAAATCTAAACCAGGAACAAGCATCACCACAAAGAGAACCGCAAAAAAAGAGAAGGAGACAACAATGGGCCACTCTTATAGGAAACCATTTCTCTCTCTTCCAGAATAACCCAAACCACCATGAAGGAACCAGCATACCGGACCAAGATGTGGTTGGAGATGTGGTAATCAGGTAATAAGAGCGGATGAAGAAATAACGAGGGAATTAACATAGAGCAGCAACCGCAGAGGAAATCCAAATGCAAGATGCTGGCGAACTGAGGAAAATAAAGGGAACTAGAGAGGAAAGGACATCATAATGGAGGAACATGGAGGGGAGAGGGAGGAAAGGGGGAGCGACACCAAGGACAACGCACAGACCTTCCCCCTTCGATTCGCCGTCGGAGAAGAAACCCTCTCATTGTCATACTCAACATTACAAATAGTGATCACATGTGACTTCCCATTGTCTTCTTCCTTAATAGGTAATTAATTTCAATCATCACTAAACCTTGGATTATGTACTGGTTATCATAATTCCCCATTCACTTTTCAATTATACCATTGAAGTGTTTATGGTTTTTTCTCTGAAGTCTTTTCTCCATTCACATCATTAGAAACATTTTTCCCATTAATTTAGAACTCAACTGCTTGATGACCTTATTTTACACACTTGAATCATTTTCTAGACTTTTTAAGACAATATCCCCCATGCTTATTTCCACACTTTGAGCATAAGGAAACAGTTAACTTTTTTTCACCATTGTATTGAGATTTTCCCTTGAACATCATCTTTCCCTTCATGTCAAAACCATGAGATGGATATGTAACACCAACTTCCAGTTCTACCTTGATATCATAATTCACAATCTCTTTATAGCTACTGAAGTCACTTATATCTAATTCCCTTCGATGAATTTTTTTTAATCCACCGAAGAATCGATCAACTTTACTTTCGATTAGATGATAAAGCTTGAATAATACCTTTCAAGTCTTGTAAAATTTACCTCGTATGTACCAAAAAATTCATCATCCTTTTTCTTAAGCTCAAGGAACTCCTTTTCTAAATTTTTTCGAAGAATACAAGGGATGTACTTATTGAAAAATATTTTCTTGAAATCGTCTCATTCCATGGATTCAATTTCATCTTGCTGCCTTGTATTCTTAATTAGAGTCCACCCCTGGTCTTCTTCGCCTACTAAATGATAGAAATCACAAATAAGCTTTTCATGTTATGAACTGTGAAGTATGGAAAATATATTTTCAGTGGTACTAATCCATTGTTTAGCAACAAGTGCATCAGAAGACCCACTGAAAGAAGGTGTATGTTTCCTCATGAAGGACTCAATAGAATGTTTCTCCCCTCTCTGCTCATTTGGGAGTCCATAATGATTTATAGCTTGTGTAAGTATAGAAAGAATACTTTTCATTCCATATCCCATCACAATTGGTTGTTCAGGAGGAAAATCATTGCATCGACTAGTGCATTAATCATTAACATGGTTCCTTCGGGTTCCAGCCATCATCTAAAACCCAAAACGAATAGTGTGAGACGCAAAGATAATACTAGTAAAATAACATAGTCAAGGGGGACTACCTTAAATTTCGAACATCTTAGGTTTAATTATAGGTTATTCATGATCGTTACCATAATTTTAGGATGGTATCTTATACTTATACTTATCCTTAGGGACATCCCTAAACTTACCTTAGAAATATCTCTAGGGATCTCAGTAATGTTTTTGCATCCTAATTTGCAAAGGTTGACTAAACCTTCACTTTGATACCCACTGTAGAGACCCAAGACTGATGTACATGGATATTACATTACTTTTTCGGAATACATAATACATGAAAAAAACAGACACCCAAAGACCGTATTAGTTTAGTGTCTTTGGAAACATGGAATATAATCTTCTAATCAAGGTGGAAGATCTTCAACATCTCCCACAAAGATATTCCCCTTTTGTTTTCCTACCTAAAAAATTTCTTTATATCTTGGGGAAATGAAAACCTAAAAAGGGTGATATCAAATGCTTAGTAAGGATAAATATGGATAAAATAAATTAAACCATATGCATTTTAATGTAAAAACCTGATCATAAAGTTTAAACATCAAAATCATGAGTCATGAAATAAATCATGGCAGTATGTAAGGCATAGATCATAAAGGAAAATTAACCATGATTGAATATCATTGGTATAAAACATGTAATTGTGGAAAACTAATAAGAACATAATATTATTTCCATAGTATCCAAGACATTGTTTCTAAGGCCATCATAGTGGACAAATTCCATTATTGTACTGGGTTAACTTGTCATTCCATAGATGTATTACTGAATCGGATTTACATGTCGTTTCAGTCATGTCTATCTCATGAGATATAAATATTTACCCAGTGCATTGGAGAGAGATATAGGTCCCACCCATCTAATGAGCAAACCATTCTTACATGTTCCACAAAAACATAAATCATTCAGCAGAGCATAACCCATGAAATAAAATGGGATTCTTAAACATCATGCTATCATAACATAATCCATATAAGATAAATTGACTTCATAAAAACAATTCCAACATAAAAATAATCAAATCAAAGTAATAATAGTGATTGAAACATAACCATATGTCATCTTAGATGGAAAATAATTTTGATATCATATATGATTCACTTACAGCTTTATATTACCCGTTTATTTTTCAATTCCATGTTAAAGGAACATTTTGGGTAATAATCGTATCATTTATCGTACGTGTTTGGATTTTTATTATTCATATGATTACTTAGATCATAATTTAATTACTTCCAAAATTTAAAAAATTATTTATATATAATATATATTATTTATATAAATATATATAATAGATCAATAAATGTATTGGAATACACCGTTCTTGGAGATGGTAGCTCGTACGTACACATGAATGCTATTTTCGTTTCTTTATTAAATTGAATGGAAGTAAGTAAATGACATATATATATATATTAATAAATATAGTAGAATTATTATTTCATATATTTCATGATTATTTATTATATATACTTTATAACCATTATTTAATGGTTGACATGGAGAATGAATCTCATTGCGTCGTGGAGACGGTAAGTCATATGTACGCACGAGCGACGATATCGTTCCCATAGTGATGAACGATGTTAAATTGGTTGGTGTATAATATATAAGAATTAGTATCATGTTATAATAATTATATATAGTCATTGTTTACACCATTATACCCATCAAACTAACGTGGTGGTGAAAACCGATTACACCACGGCTTGGAGACGGTAATCCCTATGTATGCACACACGGTGATTTCATTTTTCATAGGATGGATAGAAGATGAAATAGGGTTGTTTAATATTTATAATAACATAAAAATATATGATTTATACTTATGTTATTAATTTATAATGAAACAACTAAATTATATTAAGTAGAAGAAGAAATAAATTTGAATGAATCGATAGAAGATATTACCTCTTCCTCGATGTGACTCCTTTAAATTTCATATTAGGGCACTAGAGTTTGTATTTTGAGAAGCCCGTCACCACTATAATGTAACTAGGTAAGTTGCGAAGAGAAATGGGAAGGTTTTGGCCGATCTTGAAGGCAAAAAATGGAGTGAAGAGGAGAGGGAGGAGGTTCCCTTTTATTAGAGAGGAGAGGGGCACTTTAAGAAAGTTCCAAAATATTAATTTATTATAAATTAAATTTAGATTTAAAATGGTCCAAAACTTATTTAATTCCAAGATAAGATGATTTTGGTTCTAATACCCATCAACCAATAATTTTTTGACAAGTTTTGAAAAAAAAAACTATCCTTATCTTTTTGGTTTAACCCTTATTTTACCCTTTTTAATCTTACTGTGATATCATGTTATTTACAAATTGCAGGTTAATTTAATTACCATATCTTGTCAAAAAAACCCATAAAAAGTTATTGATGGAATATTTAGATATTTATTAACTATTTAAATTAATATTATATTTTTATGAATTTAATATCATTTGATAAACTATTTTATGTTTTAAGTTATGAATTATGTTAATTTTGGATAATATTCATACTAAACTTTTCTTAAAATTCATAAAAACTTTATTACTTACAACCAAAGGCATCAAATAATCTCAAATATGTCAATGTCATCCAGAAAATTCGTGTATGTCATAAAAATGTTCAAATTATATTTATTTCAATATTTATAAATTCATTTATTTGAATCTTTCATTATTCGGTATCCACTACATCATAATTATGTCATAAATAAATATATTTATCTAATGTTTAAAAATTATAAATAAAATACCATGATTTCGGAAATATTTTTATATTTATAATTAATATTTATATATAGAGAGATCATTTATATAACCCTCTATTAAAATTGATTTAGTAAAAGATATATGTTTAGGTTATAATTATCTTTACTTTAAATTAATTCTTATAAATTGTAATTTTCACATCCAAGTGAATCCATGGGCTCCCAAACTCGACCCAAGGACTCTAATGGTAGGAAATATCTCACAATATAGGATTATTACATGTGTCAAGTTGATTTAATATAATTATAATATTATTTTTTACCCTTGTTTACCAGATTTACCCTTTAACCAAGGTAAATTAAATAATTACAAAAGTTACTGTTCATAATGTCCAAAAATAAAATGTACTTATTTATCAAATTTGAACCTTCTGATTCCAAATATGGAATCCATTTTTCCAAATTCAAAATAAAAAAGTTTCAGTAATTAATTTACAAGTAATTCTCTTTTTCAAAACGAAAAGACGATTTTTAAGAAGTAATAACTATCAAAAGATTGAGAGGTGTCAATATCCAATTTAGAAGTGAAATTACTTAAAATGACCAAAATTGGATTAAATGATTAAAATTTAATATTATTACACATTAAAACCAATTAAAAGTATAATATAACTATATAAATAAATTAGATGAAAAGTTAGTTTTGAATTAAAATGTAGTATTTTTTACTATTCATTAAAATTTGAATTTTATCCAAAACAAAATTTACGAAAGTAAATTTTAATGTCCCGATTTGAAATAAGAAGTTTATTTTGTCAAAATTAACTTAAAAAAGTTTCAAAAACTATATTTAAAATGGGTACGCCATCCAAAGGTGGTAAAACTGCATTTTTTTTATTACTTCTTTTACTAAAAAAATCATTTTTTCCTCATGTCATGTTCTATAAAATGTCTAAGACGAATGATAATGTTATAAAATTCAAAATTTTGTTAATACTATTCATAAATTCTAGTTTATATCCAATTAAACAACAATATTTTAATAATATATCATTGTTTAGTGAAACTCGGTATCACGTACAACGCAAGATATCGAAGAAGTTCACTCTTGAATGTAACCCAAGCCAAGTCATTTTTTCTTTTAGTGAAAGCTTCCTTTGATGTTTTTTGTAACATAATTAAAACCTAGTTCATTTATGTAACACCCCAGAAAGATGAAGGTTTAAATGATTAAATGATATGACTCATGTCAACAAGGTGCACATTCCTTTTCGGGAGCCTGTCTGATTAGAACTCCACAGTTAAGCGTGCTTGGCCTGGAGTAGTGATCAGGATGGCTGACCTTCTGGAAAGTTTTACAGGGTGTGTGTGAGTGAGGACAAAACACACTAGAAAGGACATGTGTTGTCTTTTGGGGACTGTCATTAGTCAGATGACCCGTTCGGGCACGTGGGTGGACCCTGGGTGGGCCCCACGTGTCTGCGGGGCAATTGGTGGTACCTGGTAGGCAAGGACCTGACGGTCAAGTTAAGGCGGGGTGGCTGTGCTGTCACCGGGAACCGGTTTTCACATTTTGTATCAGAGGAGGAACCCAGCTTTAAGTGTGGTGCACTGCCTGGGTTGAGATTTAGGGCACCCAACGAGGACGTTGTGCTCTAAGGGGGGGGGGGGGGTGATTGTAACACCCCAGAATGATGAAGGGTTAAATGACTAAATGATATGACTCATGTCAACAAGGTGCACCTTCCTTTTCGAGAGCCTGTCTAATTAGAACTCCACAGTTAAGCGTGTTTGGCCTGGAGTACTGATCAGGATGGGTGACCTTATGGGAAGTTTCCCAAGGTGTGTGTGTGTGAGGACAAAACACACTGGAAAGGACATGTGTTGGCTTGTGGGGACTGTAATTAGTCAGATGACCCGTTCGGGCACGTGGGTGGACCCAGTGTGGGCCCCACGTGTCTGCGGGGCAATTGGTGGTACCTGGTAGGCAAGGACCCAACAGCCATGTTAAGGCGGGGTGGTTGTGCTGTCACCGGGACCCGGTTGTCACATCAACCACGATCAACGCTGTCTGTCGTCTGCAACCAACACAATGTAGTGCGGGCATAGTCCGTGCAGGGATGAGTATAAGCTACTCAATAGGGAACCTGAGACCCCTGAAGGTCTCCCAAAATCCACAAAGGATAAACCACAAAGGAAAGATACAATCACGAAGTAACAACCGACACTGCTTAGGTATATGCCCATACATATACCTAAGTCATCAATTCCAGTACGCACCAACCTCCGAGCCCAAGTACAACCCAGTCCACACAGGAAATTATATGTATTCCACACAGGAAAGAAAAACGTAATCCACATAGGATAGCACAACACAATCCACACAGGAAAGTAAACAGGATTCAGCTCACACAGGTATACTTCTTCGAAAGACGATAGATACGATCACTGATCCATCTAAGTCGTCGGACCTACAAAGGATCGATAGGTACTAACCCCCGCAAAGACCCACACAGGATTGGACCCACACAGGATCTGTAGGTGCTGGCTCACATAGAACCGCTGAGCACTGACCCACACAGGATCGGACCCACACAGGATCGATAGCACTGATCCACACAGGATCGCTGAGTGCTGAAGTCGTCGTCGTCGAATCCACTGAGGATCTCTGCATAGTCGTCGTCGCAGTCGCAGTAGCAGTCGCAGCCAGCTCTAGGGTTCCCACACACAGCAAGCTCGTTCAGGAGGGTCCGCTCCACGAGCCGAGAGGCTGATACATCAACTGACACTTATTCCAGAGTTGATGCATCCAAAAGTTCAATATCGTCAACAGGAACTCAACGTCGCAGACGGCGCGTCAATCGGACGCCCGGTCTGAGAGTTATTGGCTTTTTCATCCGAGGGGCCCGGTTGGTTTTTAAGGCAAAATCAACCCGACCGTAGTCCACTTGCGTCCAAACCTCGTTCAGAGTATGCCAAAAGATCCGTCTCACTAAGAGGAACTCAACAAAGTTGACGGCACTTCAATCGGACGTCCGTAGCTCAAGATATGAGCGTTTCTGCTCCGAGGGCCCGGTTGGTTTCGTGTACGAACCAACCCGACCGAACTCAAAGTATTCTGAAACCTTGAATGTGATATACCGAAACGACCATCTCGATCCAAGGATCGCATCGCCGCTGACGGCACATCGCTTGGAGGTCCATAGCCCGAGTTATAGGAATTTGAACCCAAACGGTCTGATAACGGGGGTTTCGGGCCTGGATCGACCCGGCCCGAGACCCCCCCGGTTGGCCCGAACCGGATCGACCCGCCCCAGTCCGGTTCGGCCCGGCCCAGCCCGGCGCGGCCCGGGCGCGGCCCGGCCTGGCGAATCGGCCAAGCGGCCGGTCCGGCTGGGCACAGCGCGCCCAGCACGCTGCCAGCTCGCCCTTCGGCCGAGCTGTTCGAAAACGGGGGGGGGGGGGGTGCCGCCCTTTAGTAACCGTGGCCCCCCCTCATTTATGGTGGGCCGTTTGAAGCTAGCCGGGGTAATTTAATTCCCCCGGATTCCCCCTTTCCGGCCGGCCCGACCTGGCCGGCCGGTTCCTTCTCAACGGGACCGGCGGTGGCCGGTCCCCTTCCAGCTCCGACACCGGCGGCCCGGCTGGCCACCGGTCACCTTGCTCCGCCGCGGCCCGGAACCGGCCGCAGCCCTTGTCGTCCGGCGCGGTGCGACGACACTGCGCCCCTCCGCCGCGGCCCCGCTTCGGCCGCGGCGTCTTTGGTATTGTTCGACACGGCGCGACGGCGTCACGTTCTTACACTTCTTTCCACGGCGTGGCATGACGGCGCCGCACATTTTCCTTTCTCTTGATTCCGTGTGGTTCGACGGCACCACGCCTTCCCATACCAATCCACAATGGAATCAATCATGAAAATAAGGAGGAGGAGGGTCGGCCGTGTTTGTGCGTTCCGACCCCCTCGCATTATTCGATAACAATAGGTTTTAAAATTTCACGAAGAAATTCAGGAATGTAACACGAACAAAAGAAATAATTACAATCCCATACCTCGGTTTCAAGAACGGTGCACATCAACGAGCCACGGAAGACGAACGTCGTGGAGGTCGGGCTTCGCGGAAAAAGAACGTCGACGTCACGAAGCGAGGATTCGAAGTCGTTGACGGAGATTTCGTCTCGAAAAACCGTCGCGGAAGAGACGACACGGAAGAAGAACGTCGCGTCGCGGATACGGCGTCGCGGAAGACGAACATCGATTCCATTGTCGTCAAGGTGCTTCCGAAGAGGAAACGTCATTGGAAGAAGACGTCACGTTCTTCATTTGTCACGACACATCCTCGGGTCCCGTGATGTGACTACCCCATGCCCGCCTTCCATAGCCCAGGGGATGGCGACTAACACCAAGGTGTAAATCCCGGTAAAAAGGGAAGGCATTGCCTTTGTAAAGTAAACAAGCACCTCAGAGTCAGCAAGCGGAAAAAAGTAAACACTAAGTAAAAACAGAGTACAACTGCAAGTGCGGAAAGTAAGTGGGCCAGAATACAAACCCAAACTGAAAGTAAAGTAAAACTCGAAAGGGAAAACAGCAACTGAAAAGTAAAAGGCGCTACACCGAGTTGTCCACTGGAAATCCCACCTGAAGGGTGGGTACAGATAGCTCCACTGCTCCTCTGGTCCCGCCGTCCGCTACGAGTACATCTCGCCCAGTGGTCCTCCTCCGGTTGGCCCGAACTGGGTCCGAACAGGCTGGGCCCGGCCCGGCTCGGTCCGGGCCGAACTGCCGGCCGTGACTCGGCCCGCGTGGCCGAGCCGAAACGCGGAGCGAGGTGCGCGACTCCCCCGCCCACTGCTAATTGAGGCCGGAGTCGGATCCACCGGCCGCCAACCCTCCGGCGGCGCGCCATCGCCGCCTTCCGCGGACCACCGGACGCGCTCCGGTGGTCCGTTTCTCCTTCCATCTTCGCCTATGGTCCCCCCGGGACCCGACCTTTACTGCAAAAAAATTCAAACGTCATAGCGGCCTGCTTCGTCGCCGCCCGTCAATCCGCACGTCAAAACGAATAGCGTCGTCTTTGTAGTTTTCCAGCGTGACCCGGTGGCGTCGCAGCCCGACTTCGACCGCAGTTCTTTTGCTGTTTTTCAGCGCGACGTGACGGCGCCGCAGAATTGATTCAAAAATTAATTGATTGTGTGGCGTGACGACGTTGCGCATTCTTGCCACATGATTCTGCGCAGTGCAACGACACCGCGTCACTTCCATTCCATCCGCAACAACAAGAAATAAATAATAAGGGAGGGGGCAGTCGTGTTTGTGTTGTCCGGCCTCCTCCCGTTAATCGATATCAAGTGGTCCAAAAATATGCGGTTTAAAGACGGAAGGGAAATCACGTAAAGAAACACATAACCCCCTACAACCTCATAAATAAAAAGAATCATAACAATAATCCCAATCCGCAAATTAATCTTCGCGGATCAACATAATATTTAGTTGATCATTGTTCTTAGATTTAGAAGGGAGTAAACGAGGGTTCACCAACAATCACAATTAAAATTCCCTACCTCGGTTCAGGAACGGTGCACGTCAATGATCCTCGGAAGACGAGCGTCGCGGAAATCGGGCGTCACGGAAAATGAACGTCATTTCCGTTAACGTTGAGGTGCGTTCGAAGATGAAATTTCATTAGAAGAAGACGTCGCGTTCTTCGTCGGAGATGTTCTTCGTTGAAGAATGGGGTTCTTCGCGTTCTTCGTCGAGGTTGAAGAAGAAGAAGAATTCACGCTTCCCAAACCTCTCAAGGTGGAAAAAACTCTAACAAAAATAATATAAGACCAAGCCTTAGTTTTATTAACACAACTTAACCATTTGAATTTCAAGAGTTTGAAATTAAGTAACTCACCTTATTAATTATAGCAATTTTTCAAAAATTAATGAATGTGAGTTAATGGGGAGTTAGGAAAGTGAGGGGTTAAGAGGAGTTAAGGGATTTGAAAATGTGGGGGCGGGGGTTCGTGTGTGCCCCACCCTTTCAATTATCCACACATGGGAAGTTGGGTGGATGTGGGCCCGACCACCGACTTCCCATGGGAGAAATTAACCACCTTGATTTGAAATAAAATTGATCCAACAATTTTATTTACTTTTTAATTAAACCCCATTAATTAACTTCTTCTCCCGCACAAACGCAACTACAGTAAAGGTTCCCTTAAGCGATTACTGGCGTTGCGAGTTCATCGGTGCCATCGGATTTCAATTCCGAGCACCGGTTCAAAAGATAGAAATTCCCGCTCATTCGTTCATTGAACATACCCGAGCCAAACTTTGGAAATTGATTCCGGGCACACTGGGCCTCGGAATCAGGCGCCGTCAGAAACTGCGTTCTTGTAAAATTTCAAACAAAATTAAGAAAAAATTTTCCTTGAAATTTCCGGGTCTTTACATTACTCCCACCACAGGTCTTTACGTCCCCGTAAAGCTTCAACACAAACTAGGGACACAAAGGTGGTAGAGAAAGGCGGTAAGCCACCTCGCCAATCCTGTTGAGGACCTGGAAGGGTTCGATGAAGCATGGAGAAAACGTGACACATTGGCCAAATCTCCGTAATCCACATCGAGGTGAGACCCGCATGAAGATGTGGTCGCCATCCTCAAACTCTAGTGGCCTCCGCCTCTTGTCATCGAAAGACTTATGTTGGCTCTGAGCTATCTTCATCCGCTCCTAGTTGACCAGGACCTTCTCTATCGTGGCCTGGACCACCTCTGGTCCCACAAGAGCTGCTATGATATCTTCTTTTCCAATAAGAGAAATCTGGTCTCATCTCTTGGATGAACCACGTTCTTTTCCTAATACAGTCAATCCCGACATGGATGATACAAATACATACCAAGGATGACGTCGTAAGGCCTCGATGCTACTACCAAGAGATCCAACAGTTACTCTCGCCTCCAAGGTTTGAGTCACACATTCGGCATTAGTGTGTGGTAACTGAGTCTCCTCCAGTAGATGTCTCACAAGTGAGGGTCAAGTCAACAGTCAAAACTGGAACCTATTAGTAACAACACAAAAAAGGACAGGAATGAAAACATCACAAAGGTATGCATCTTTTATTATTGCAGCTCATAATACAAAGACGCTACACAATAGCAACAAGGAACTATAAGTACAAAAGACGTATCCACTAGTTCCGCTCCTGTACATTTGCTCCCAGAGCTCAATGATCGAAAGCCTCAGCTGCCTGAAGCTGAGCTCTCGCATGTCCACCAACTCCCTGCGGTTGGGGCGGACCTCCTGGTGGTTGTTGTGGAAACACCTCGAAGCGTCGTCCACCTCCCGCTGCATTGCCAGCTCCCCTTCCATGGTCTCCTACTCCATGCGATCCACCTCGATCGAACCTCTTCCTCTACCTGGGAGGTCCTTCGTTCATCTACTAGTCATCTATATGGCGGGTCAGACAGTCACGAGCCATGTGACCAACCCCGCCGCAGGAGTAACACTGTCTGCTCATGGTAAGCCGTTGTCCACCCCGGGTGCCTCGCACAATCGATCATGTGTCACGCGGTCGACCACCGGTAGGTATAGTCCTCTTGGACCCCTGCGTCATCTGTCTACTTCCCACTTTAGAAGAAACTAGCACATGCTAGCTAGTGGTGGGTCCTGCTGCTGGAGACTGCTCAGCAAGGAAACTCTACACTAAGAGGGCTCGCTCCAACACTCCTGTCTGTGTCGGAATGCTGTGAGAAACAACTGAAGCTCTGATCTCTCGCCTGAGCCCCTGATCGAAGGTTTGGGCCCTGAAGAATGGGTCTCGTACCATGTTCGTGGAATAGCGCGAGAGATCGGTAAACCTCACCGCGTACTGAGCTGCTGTCATGCTGCCCTGCCGCAGCTGTAGTAGCTCCTGGATGCGCACCGCTCGGAGGGTGGTTGGGACGAACTCTGAGCGAAAAAGGCTCTCAATATCTGTCCAAACAAGTGATGCCTCATCATGCACCTGGAGCATCAAGCTCCACCATCTGCCTACTGCCGCATGCAGGAGGATCGCTGCAAGGACCACCATAAGGTCTGTTGGTGTCCTCACTAACCGGAAAACTCGTACAACCACCTCCAGCCAGTCCTCGGCTGCCTGGGGGTCCGTCTCCCCGCGGAACCTGGGCGGTCGCTGGTGCTAGAACTCATGCAGTGCACCAAGGCGACGTGCATCGTCAGTGGCTAGGGCTGGAAGCATCAGTGGCTTGGCGGGTAGAGCTACCGTCGGTGCCACTGCTGACAAAGGGCCCTGCACCGAGGCCTCGTCGCTCGGTGGGCTGTCGTCACGCTCGACTCTCGGAACCCTAGCTGGTTGTCGTCGTGGGGCCATCCTGAAAGGAAACAGGTGCGCCACAGTCAAACAGTATACCTGGTGAGCTGACACAAGTAATCACAAAGAATACTTGAAACACACACGCAATCAATGTTTTCGTGCATTAAGTCGGAAATCAGAAGTCAGGGTCCTAGTGTACGGACATGTCGGCCGCCGCACCAACACTGGACTCCCTGGACTGATAACCACACCCAATACGCTAAACACTATTGCTTCACATAGAAGAAAGATCAGAGTCTGCGATAGAACCAAACTCCTTTGATATCAATTTGTCATGACCCGTCCTCAGGGCTCGTGTCGTGACTACCCCAAGCCCGACTTCCATAGGCCAGGGGCTGGAGACTAGCACCAAGCCGTAAATACCGGTAAAAAGGGAAGGCATTTCCTTTGTAAAGTAAACAAGCACCTCAAAGTAAGCAAGCGGAAAAAAGTAAACACTACGTAAAAACAGAGTACAACTGCAAGTGCGGAATGTAAGTGGGCCAGAATACAAACCCCAACTGAAAGTAAAGTACAACTCGAAAGGGAAAACAGCAACTGAAAAGTAAAAGCCGCTACGCCGAGCTGTCCACTGGAAATCCCACCTGAAGGGTTGGTATAGATAGCTCCACTGATCCTCGAGTCCCGCTGTCCGCTCCGAGTATGTCTCGCCCAGTGGTCCTCCTCTAGGTACCGTCATGCTCTGCAAGCCTCAACCACGATCAACGCTATCTGTCGTCTGCAACCAACACAACGTAGTGCGGGCATAGCCCATGCATGGGTGAGTATAAGCTACTCAGTAGGGACCCCGAGACCCCCTAAGGTCTCCCAAAATCCACAAAGGATGAACCACAAGGGAAAGATACAGTCACGAAGTAACAACCGACACTGCTTAGGTATATGCCCATACATATACCTATGTCAACAATTCCAATACGCTCCAACCTCCGAGCCCAAGTACAACTCAGTCCACATAGGAAAGTATACGTATTCCACACAGGAAAGAAAAACGTAATCCACAGAGGATAGCACAACACAATCCACACAGGAAAGAAAACGGGATTCAGCACACACAGGTATAAATCATCGAAAAGGTGAAAGAGATAATCAGACATAGATACTGAATCATCTAAGCTGGGACCCACATAGGATACAAGACCAGTTGTCTTCATTGTTTCATCTATGCTGGGACCCACATAGGATACAAGACCAGCACTGAATCATCAAAGATGGGACCCACATAGGATACAAGACCAGTTGTCTTCATTGATTCATCTATACTGGGACCCACATAGGATACAAGACCAGTACTGAATCATCTAAGTCGGGACCCACATAGGATACAAGACCGGCACAGCTAGGACCCACATAGGATACAAGACCAGCTATCTTCATTGATTCATCTATACTGGGACCCACATAGGATACAAGACCAGTACTGAATCATCTAAGCTGGGACCCACATAGGATACAAGACCAGCAAAGCTAGGACCCACATAGGATACAAGACCAGTTGTCTTCATTGATTCATCTATACTGGGACTCACATAGGATACAAGACCAGCACTGAATCATCAAAGCTGGGACCCACATAAGATACAAGACCAGAACAGCTAGGACCCACATAGGATACAAGACCAGCTGTCTTCATTGATTCATCTATACTGGGACCCACATATGATACAAGACTAGTACTGAATCATCTAAGCTGGGACCCACATAGGATACATGACCAGCATAGCTAGGACCCACATAGGATACAAGACCAGCTGTCTGATCCACAAAGGATCGATAGGTACTAATCCCCGCAAAGGCCCACACATGATCTGTAGCACTGATCCCCGTAGGATCGCTGAGTGTTGTAGTCGTCGCTGTCGAATCCACTGAGGATCTCTGCACAGTCGCCGTCGAAGTCGCAGTCGCGGCCATCACTAGGGTTCCCGCACACAGCAAGCTCATTCGGGAGGGTCCGCTCCACGAGCCGAGAGGCTGATATATCAACTGTCACATAGCCCGAAGTTGATGTATCCAAAAGTTCCGTATCGTCAACAGGAACTCAACGCAACAGACGGCGTGTCAATCGGACGCACGGTCTGAGAGTTATTAGTTTTTTCGTTCCAGGGGCCCGGTTGGTTTTTAAGGCAAAACCAACCCGACCGTACTCCACCTACATCCAAACCTCGGGCGGAATAATCCAAAAGATTATTCTCGCTAAGAGGAACTCAACAAAGTCGACGGCACGTCAATCAGACGTCCGTAGCTCAAGATGTGAGTGTTTCCGCTCCGAGGGCCCGGTTGGTTTTGTGTACGAACCAACCCGGCTGAACTCACAATATTCTGAAACCTTAAGTGCGATATACTGAAACGACCGTCTCGTTCCGAGGATCACTACGCAACTGACGGTGCGTCGATCGGAGGTAAATAGCCCAAGATATGGGCATTTGACCGAATTTTGTCCGAAATCGGGGGGTCTGGGCCCGGGCCGACCCGGCCCGGCTCAGTCCGGTTCGGTCCGGCCCGACCGGCCGGCCGTGACTCAGCCAGCGTGGCTGAGACGAAACGCGGAGCGGGGTGCGCGACTCCCCCGCCTGCCGCTAATTGAGGCCGGCGGCGCGCCGCCACCGCCTTCCGCGGACCATCGGACGCGCTCCGGTGGCCCGTTTCTCCTGCCGTCTTCGCCTATGGTCCCCCCGAGACTCGACCTTTACTGTGAAGGAATTCAAATGCCATAGCAGCCTGCTTCGTTCTCACCCGTCAATCCGCACTTCAAAACGAATAGCGTCGTCTTTGTGGTTTTCCATCGCGACCTGATGGCGCCGCGCCCCTTCGCCGCGGCCCGACTTCGACCGCGGTTCTTTTGCGGTTTTTCGGCGCGACGCGACGGCGCCGCAGAATTGATTCAAAAATTAATTGATTGTGTGGCGTGACGACGTCACGCATTCTTGCCAAACGCTTCTGTGTGGTGCAACGACACCGTGTCACTTCCATTCCATCCGCAACAACAAGAAATAAATAATAAGGGAGGGGGCGGCCGTGTTTGTGCGGTCCGGCCTCCTCCCGTTAATCGATATCATGCGGTCCAAAAATACGCGGATAAAAGACGGAAGGGAAATCACGTAATGAAACACATAAACCCCGTACAACCTCATAAATAAAAATAATCATAACAATAATCCCAATCCTAAAATTAATCTTCGCGGATCAACATAATATTTAGTTGATCCATGTTATTAGATTTAGAAGGTAGTAAACGAGGGTTCACCAACCATCACAATTAAAATTTTCTACCTCGGTTCAGGAACGGTGCGCCTCAACGATCCTCGGAATATGAGCGTCGCGGGAATCGGGCGTCGCGAAAAACGAACGTCGTTTCCGATAATGTCGAGGTGCATTCGAAGAGGAAATGCCGTTGGAAGAAGAAGTCGTGTTCTTCATCGGAGATGTTCTTCGTTGAAGAACGGTGTTCTTCGCGTTCTTCGTCAAGGTTGAAGAAGAAGAAGACTTCACGCTTTCCAAACCTCTCAAGGTGGAAAAAACTATAAAAATAATAAAATAAGACCAAGTCTTATGTAACACCCCAAGCTTCTATGGTACGTTTCCCTTTGAATAATGCGATAGCGTGTGTTGTACGCACCCTCGAGTTCTAACACACACCACAACTAATTAAACTAGCCGTTGTGAATAGTAATACCTAATTTTTGAAATTATATATATTTTATATTTGAAAATGGACTTCATTTTTGGACTCGGAATATCGAATTTAGCCTAAGATGAAATTTTGGTACTTTTCGGATAACTTTCATATTTTGATGAATAGTGAAAATTACTAAATTTTAATTAAAAACAACTTTTTTAATCAAAATAATTAATAGTCATAAATTATGAATTTTAGTAGTTTTAAAGTATATTTAGAATATATTTTTACCATTTAATATAATGTTGGTCATTGGACATAATTTTACAATTAAACCGAACATAAACAAGTGTCAATCTTTTGATAGTTATTATCTCTTAAAAACACGCTTTTTGTTTTGACAGCGGGAATTAATTTTAAATTAATTTCTGCCACTTCTGTGTTTTGAATTTAGGAAAATGGATTCCATATTTGGAATCAGGATGTTCAAATTGTGTAAATAGGTAACTTTTATTTTTACACATTTTGAATAATTACTGCGGTAAATATTTTATTTACCATGGTTAAAGGGTAAATTCGGTAGATAAGGGTTAAAAAATAATATTATAATAATAAAAAATTACCCTAAAACGTGTCCTAACCTTATTTGTGGACACATACCCGACCATGGGCATCCTTGGGTCAATTTGGGGACCCCTTGGAGCCACTTGTATGTGGTAGGGACACATTATATTAATAAAGTTAAAATAAAAATAAAAATGGCATAAGCTTACATCTTTTAGAAGAACAATTTTTAAATAGGGTTATACATGTTGGATTTTCGATTATAAATATTAATTTGAAAGCTAAAACGATTTCCTACATAATGATGTTTTATTTATAATTTTTAGACATTACATAATTTATTTTATTTATGACACAATGATGATGCAGTAATTACTAAAATAGTAAAAAATTAACATAATTGATATTATAAATACCCAAATAAATATAATATGAAACTTTTAATGAATTACACTAATTTTCTAGGATAATATGATATATTAAAATTGATTTAATTGACTTTGTTCGAAGTAATCAATCTGTTATGAGTTTCACAAAAATCAACTATTGAATAGTGTCAAAATTGACATAAAAGAGTTCTTAAAACAAATATTATATTATTAATTGATATTAAATTCCTAAAAATCTAAGGTTCGGCCAAGAGACTTATATTATGATAGGTTGATCATTAATGGACCACTTGGAGGTCACTTGGATGTATATAGTATGTTTATTAACCATATTATATAAAAATACAAAGAGACATTGTAAAAGTGAAACTAATTAACTTAGAGTTAATACTTAAAGATAAAGTTAATATAAGTACCCAAACCTGTCTAAATTCTGTTGGATGAGTTGTTTTCGACCTATCCCCACCTCATCCTTTGAATAGTCAACTTTGGAGCCTTTGGAAACCGAATATGAATTTATTATAAATTAATATTTCTAGCTTTTCCAAAAGTGCCCCTCACCCCTCTTATAAAAGGGCACTCCTCCTTCTCATTTCTTCACACCTTCAAAGCCTTTTGGTTCGGCCAAACTCTGTCCAAATAATCTCCCAACATCCCTCACTACAACCTAGAGGCCTTAGTTTGATCAGAAAGCCAACCTAAGGAGCCCTTTTGATCAAATCAAAAGGAAGAACCCGAAGAAGAGGTAATGATTTCACCACCCTTTTCTAAGTTCATTTCTTCTTCCACTTCTTCTTCCTTTGTTCTTACCATTCTAAAATAATAACTCCAATATCTCAGATATACTGTGATGTTATTATAAGTATGGTACAACCATATTTAGTATTTTATCCACCCTTTGAATAACATGTCACCATACGTGCGTACGTACGGCTTACCGTCTCCACGTCGTGGTGTAATTGTTATTCAATATAATATTATTTGGATGGGTATAATAATGATGTGTAACTCATGTAAATAATAAATATAACATGTTAATGATTCTGTATAAATGATATACCATTCATTTATATATTATTTTAATATCAAAAGAATGATATTGTCGCTCGTGCGTACGTACGGACTACCGTCTCCACGAACGCGATGAGATTCATTCTCCATCGTATCCATTCAAGTATAATTATCATTTTATGATTTAAAAATGATGTTTAAGGACTTGATATCATTCTGGATATGAATAAGATACAACAAACATGGCTTATGTAACAAAACATATAAAAGAAAATGAGTAAGTTAACACCCGAAACGATGATAATTCTAAGATATTATTAATAAATCAATGTTAAAAGATCATATATGATATCATATTAATATATATGATTCTTGTATAATTTAATAACAATTATTTCACCATTATACAGGAGGTTAACCTACCCCAACCAAGGAAAAGTACAAGGTAAGGGTTATTTCACAATCTCTTCATTATCCGAGGTTGTTTATACGTAATAATCTACTGGGATCTCGTTATCATCCACATCCATGTTTCTTCAAAATGTATTTCAAAACATTTTTAATATTTAAAAGAATATGGGTTAAAGTCATTTATACCCTTGTTTGACTTTTTATAAGAAGTTTATAAGGGAATCTTTCCGTCGTTTTCCAAACAAGGTGCTTTTTAACCTTTTCGACAAAATTGAGGTAAGAATGTTTTTTTTAACTTATACGGCGGGTGCGGTCATTTTCCGCCGTTATAAATCATCGAAGCTTTCCTTACAAGCTTATAAGAATATTTTCAAAGAAAATGTCTTATTTTATATGGATCTTAAATTATTTCAAAATTAAAGGAGATATTTCTTTAAACAGAATTTTGATTTCATCTATGTCAACATCCTTTGATGGATTTTAAGATTATTTGAAGTTGATTTATTATGATACAAAACTTTTATATTGTATTGAAGGTTTTGTGATATGTTTGACTATGGATGTGCTATTTTTATACCATTCATAGTTTATGGTGAAATTATTTACATTTCGTATGCTAGTTTTAATACGAATGTTTATGTTATGTTTAAACCTTTTTCATATGGGAATGCATTGGACTTATTAAGTGACGGGTGGAGCCCACTATAGCTCCTCGATGCATCGGTAGGTCTCATGAGACAAACTAGTGTCTTGGCACAAGGCCTTGAGAAAATCTTATTTGTAGTCTTGGCACGAGGCCTTGGCTATGTGGTTATGATAGTCTGGCATTATGCATTCCATAATTATGAAAGTGGTTATTGATATTGCATGTGATTATTCGATTAGTAGAATATCCATGTGAACAAGTAAATGGCATTATTTCATTTTATTTATTCCATACTATATTGAAGTTCAATTTTAAAAGGCTTTTGTTTTAGTAATTCATTACCTTAAATGTTTACGCTTATTTTGAATGTTCCGCTATATTGTTATCCTTACTGGGCATTTGAGCTCACCCCTTTTCTATGTTTTATTTTTCCCAGGTAGTGAAGAAGTAAATTATGAATGACTTGCAGGGATATTATGAGGGGTTAATAGTGTGGATATGATGACTTTGTCGTTGTAGTAGTTTTTTTCACTTTGAAATGTAATGTAAAACATTATGATTATATCTAGTGTTTCCAAGGCTACTAAACCAATCGGTCTTTCGGGATTTGATCTTTCTTGTGATCATGCCAATGTTATGTAATTAATGCACCGACTCTGGGTAGCTGGGGTCGGGGCGTTACAGTTGGTATCAGAGGAAGTTTAGTACAAACCTTGGAACCTAGATTTAGATAAACTCTGATTAGAGCACGTAGACCTAAGATGAACTTTGAGGATTAGTATAGAAGAACTTCCTAGAATTTTGGTATTGTAGAGACTTTGTGAGTTTTCCGAGCAATACATCCCTGTCTGGATACGAGCAGGTAGAGGCGGCTCTGGCACAGATGTACCTAGGGGTAAAACCCGAAAACACCGCTTTGAGCTAGACTCGAACGGGAACTGGTGCACGACAACGGGCCTTGCTGCACTCTTGGTTACGACACTCCCGAGGGATATGCTTAGGATAACTCTCAATTTCTTTACAAATCATTATGAAGGGTTTATGAGTATATAATTCCTCAAAGAAAACATATTTATGATTATGGATTATATCCATAGATAGTTCAATTTATGTTAAGTGTTTTATAAGTATGGGATTATGTATTTTGATTCATAAACTGATCTAGTTTATGCCATTGTTTAGAAATGGCGCCTAGTGGAAGAAATGGAAACCGTATCAATGCACGCACTCCATGTAGGGATTGCCCTCCTGCTCAAGATAATTATAGTGGGGCTGGTGATGCAACTGGTGCTGATCAGCTAATCACCGTACTGGGACAACTTACTCAGGTTATGAATAATAACCTTACCCGTATGGAGCACCCTGATCCGCAGCGTGGAGGATCAATGTTAGATCGATTCATGAGACAACAACCACCAACGTTCAATGGGAGTACAAATCCCTTAGTAGCTGAACAATGGATATTTTCCCTAGAGAAAATATTTCAGGCTTTGGGGAGTAGTGAAAGGGAAAAAGTTACCATGGCAGTTTACCGCCTCACTGGAGATGCTGATCAATGGTGGTCATTGATTCAAAACATGAAGGAAGATGATGAAGTATCAAACGTGGAATGGAGGGAGTTCAAAGATCTGTTTTTAGAAAAATACTTTCCTCGCGACCATCGAGCAGATATGGAAAGACAATTTCTGAGTCTGAGACAAAAGGAGGATGAGAATGTCACAAAGTATGAGGCTAACTTTACAAGGTTAGCGAGGTACGCTGGTGATTATATTCGCAACCCAAGAAGTAAGATTGATCGTTTCTTTGATGGGTTAAAACCATTTCTCCGTCGAGCGTTAGTCTCACAATCCTTTTCATCGTACGAATACATTGTCTCATGTGCTATCAAGACCGAAAAGGAATTCTCTAAGTATTATGACTTTAAAGCAAAGCAAGAGAAGAAGAGACCTGCTGATCAATCTGGGAATGGAAATAAGGGGAAGAAGGGAAAGGTTGAATATCCATCTTGTGGTAAGTGCGGGAAGAAACACCCCGGTGCTTGCCTGAAGGGAATGGGAGTCTGTTACAAGTGTGGTGAAAAAGGCCACCAAGCTCATGATTGCAAGGGGAAGAAGGAACCTACCAACGTTCAGTGCTACAATTGCAGGGAGATGGGGCATTATGCAAATGCATGTCCTAAGCGTCAGGAGAACTTACCTCAGAAAAGGCCAAGGGATCAAGGCCAGGCTTATGCTATCACTACTGCTGAGGTAGAAGCTCCGAAAGACGTGGTGGCAGGTAATTTAATGGTTTCCTCAAGTTTAGCAAATGCATTATTTGAATCTGGATCATCGCATTGTTTCATATCTTCCCAGTTTGCTAAGAAAATTAGATATTTCCAATTTGATTTAATAAGGGAGTTGTCAGTTAAAACTCCTAAGGGAAGTATCGTTGCAACAATGTTTTGTGAATCAGTCCCCATTAGAGCACATAAATTTTCTTTATCTGCTGATTTCATCGTCATACCTATGATTGAGTTTGATATAATCCTCGGTATGGACTGGCTTTCGGACTATGATGCTAAGATTTATTGTAAGAAGAAAGAGGTTACGATTCTTGATGATAATGATAAGGAGCACCTTATTTTTAGAGCAGAATCGTCACCACCTAATTCTTATTTAGATCCACCCTCAATAGATCAACTAAATTCAATTATTGGGGAGGAAGAGAATGAAATAACTGCGGGTGAGGAAAGGAATGTTCAAATAGAGGATGTACCTGTTGTGAAAGAATTTGTAGATGTATTTCCAGAAGATTTACCTGGACATCCTCCAGAACGAGAAGTTGAGTTTTCTATTGATTTGATTCCTGGATAAAGGCCTATATCGAAGACCCCTTATAGAATGGCCACTATAGAGTTAGTCGAACTAAAGAAACAAATAGAGGAATTGAGTAATAAGGGATTTATTCGCCCTAGTGTTTCTCCATGGGGAGCCCCTGTTCTTTTTGTTAAAAAGAAAGATGGATCTATGAGGTTATGTATCTACTACAGGGAGATCAATGCTATAACGATAAAGAACAAGTATCCCCTACCTCGTATTGATGATTTATTTGACCAACTGCATGGAGCTCAATACTTTTCAAAGATTGACCTTCAATCTGGATACCATCAGTTGTGTGTGAAGAAGGAAGACATTCCAAAAACAGCATTTCGAACCAGGTACGGGCATTACGAGTTTACTGTAATGCCATTTGGATTGACTAATGCACCCTCTATATTCATGGATCTGATGAATAGAGTCTTCAAGGAGTATCTCGATGAATTTGTGGTGGTATTTATTGATGATATCTTGGTATACTCCAAAACCTACGAAGATCATGAAAATCACTTGCGCATTATCTTGAAGACTCTGAGGAGTCATGAATTATATGGGAAGTTTAGCAAGTGTGAATTCTGGCTTCAGGAGATTTCTTTTCTTGGCCATATTGTCTCTAAAGATGGAATCTCTGTTGATCCTTCTAAGACCAAGGCAATCCAAGAATGGCCATCACCTACGAGTATAACTGAGGTACGTAGTTTTATTGGTTTGGCAGGTTATTATCGACGTTTCGTCCAGAATTTTGCCCGATTGGCTAACCCATTAACGAAGCTCACACGTAAAGGGGTTAAATTTGTTTGGACAAAAGAGTGTGAAGAATGTTTCGAAGAACTGAAGAGAAGATTAGTCAATGCTCCTATATTGACTCTACCATCGGGGAATGATGGGTTCGTTATTTATAGTGATGCATCGAAGAAAGGACTTGGCTGTGTCCTTATGCAGAATGATAGAGTTATTGCCTATGCATCACGACAGTTGAAAATTCATGAACAAAACTATCCTACTCATGATCTTGAGTTAGCAGCTGTGATCTTTGCTTTGAAGATATGGAGGCACTACCTCTATGGTGAAAAATGTGAGATTTATACTGATCACAAGAGTTTGAAGTATATTTTCTCACAAAAAGAACTCAACATGAGGCAAAGGAGATGGCTTGAATTACTCAAGGATTATGATTGTACGATACACTACCACCCAGGGAAGGCAAACAAGGTGGCAGATGCTTTGAGTAGAAAAGACCATGGAGTTTTGAACAATATGAGAATTGAAAGGGATCCAATTTTCATGGAGCTAGTGAAGATGGACATGGGAATAACCAGGGAAGGTGAAACATCAATGCTTTTTCAAATGGTTGCCAAACCATCTTTACTAGAAAGGATTAAGAGTTCTCAGACTGATGATGAAGAATTCCAAAAGAAGATTAAAGCTGTGAATGATGGGAGATTGAGAGACTTTGCGTATGAAGGTGGAATTTTGAAATTCGGGAAGAGACTTTGTGTTCCCGATTTACCTTAACTAAAAAGGGAATTGCTGGATGATGCTCATAGTTCCAATTTCTCTATACACCCTGGGAGCACCAAAATGTATAGATATTTGAAGGAAAATTTTTGGTGGGACAACATGAAGAGGGAGATTGCTGATTTTGTGTCAAGATGTATGGTTTGTCAACAAGTGAAAGCTGGAAGGCAACAGCCTGGAGGAGTCATGCAACCTCTTCCCATACCGGAGTGGAAATGGGACAATATTACAATGGACTTTGTCATGGGGCTACCAAAGACTCCTAGAAGGAACGATGCAATATGGGTTATTGTCGATCGTCTTACCAAGTCAGCACATTTTCTTGCTATAAGAGAAGATCTACCCCTGGAACGTCTAGCAAGACTATATATTAATGAAGTTGTGAGACTTCATGGAGTACCCTTATCAATTGTTTCTGATCGTGATCCCCGTTTTACTTCATGATTTTGGAAAAGTCTTCAGAAATCCCTGGATACTGAACTTCATTTGAGCACTGCTTACCACCCTCAGACAGACGGACAATCAGAACGGACTATTCAGACCTTAGAAGACATGTTGAGATCTTGCTCACTTGATTTTCAGGGTATGTGGGATCAATATTTACCTCTGGTAGAATTTTCCTATAACAATAGCTTCCATTCGAGTATTCAGATGGCACCATATGAAGCGTTATATGGAAAGAGATGTCGTACACCAAGCTCTTGGGATGACGTCGGTGAAAGAAAACTTATAGGTCTAGAACTGGTGGAGGAAACGATGGAAAAGGTAAAGGTAATCCAAAATCACATTAAAGCAGCTCAAAGTAGGCAGAAGAGCTATGCCGATAATCGAAGGAAGGATTTGGAATTTCAAGTCGGTGATCATGTTTTCCTGAAGGTATCTCCGTGGAAGGGAGTCATACGTTTTGGTAAGAAAGGTAAATTGAGTCCCAGGTACATCGGACCTTTCGAAATTCTAGAACGAATTGGGGCTGTAGCTTACCGATTGGCAATGCCGCCAAGTCTCTCCAAAGTTCACGATGTGTTCCACGTATCTCTGTTGAGAAAATACATGCCTGACCCAACGCATGTACTCACCTATGAGGAATTAGAACTGGAACCCGATCTGTCTTATTGCGAAGAGCCCGTCAGGATTCTTGATACAAGAGAACAAGTACTGAGAAACCGGACGACGCGTCTGGTAAAAGTTTTGTGGAGAAACCATAAGATGGAAGAGGCAACGTGGGAACCCGAGGAACTTATGATGAAGAACCACCCGAGTCTTTTTATGCAGTAATACCCTAGAAATTGCGAGGACGCAATTATTTGAAGGAGGGGAGAATGTAACACCCCAAGCTTCTACGGTACGTTTCCCTTTGAATAATGCGATAGCGTGTGTTGTACGCAACCTCGAGTTCTAACACACACCACAACTAATTAAACTAGCCGTTGTGAATAGTAATACTTAATTTTTGAAATTATATATATTTTATATTTGAAAATGGACTTCATTTTTGGACTCGGAATATCGAATTTCGCCTAAGGTGAAATTTTGGTACTTTTCGGATAACTTTCATATTTTGATGAATAGTGAAAATTACTAAATTTTAATTAAAAACAACTTTTTTAATCAAAATAATTAATAGTGATAAATTATGAATTTTAGTAGTTTTAAAGTATATTTAGAATATATTTTTACCATTTAATATAATGTTGGTCATTGGACATAATTTTACAATTAAACCGAACATAATCAAGTGTCAATCTTTTGATAGTTATTATCTCTTAAAAACACGCTTTTTGTTTTGACAGCGGGAATTAATTTTAAATTAATTTCTGCCACTTCTGTGTTTTGAATTTAGGAAAATGGATTCCATATTTGGAATCAGGATGTTCAAATTGTGTAAATAGGTAACTTTTATTTTTACACATTTTGAATAATTACTGCGGTAAATATTTTATTTACCATGGTTAAAGGGTAAATCCGGTAGATAAGGGTTAAAAAATATTATTATAATAATAAAAAATTACCCTAAAACGTGTCCTAACCTTATTGGTGGACACATACCCGACCATGGGCATCCTTGGGTCAATTTGGGGACCCCTTGGAGCCACTTGTATGTGGTAGGGACACATTATATTAATAAAGTTAAAATAAAAATAAAAATGGCATAAGCTTACATCTTTTAGAAGAACAATTTTTAAATAGGGTTATACATGTTGGATTTTCGATTATAAATATTAATTAGAAAGATAAAAAGATTTCCTACATAATGATGTTTTATTTATAATTTTTAGACATTACATAATTTATTTTATTTATGACACAATGATGATGCAGTAATTACTAAAATAGTAAAAAATTAACATAATTGATATTATAAATACCCAAATAAATATAATATGAAACTTTTAATGAATTACACTAATTTTCTAGGATAATATGATATATTAAGATTGATTTAATTGACTTTGTTCGAAGTAATCAATCTGTTATGAGTTTCACAAAAATCAACTATTGAATAGTGTCAAAATTGACATAAAAGAGTTCTTAAAACAAATATTATATTATTAATTGATATTAAATTCCTAAAAATCTATGGTTCGGCCAAGAGACTTATATTATGATAGGTTAATCATTAATGGACCACTTGGGGGTCGCTTGGATGTATATAGTAAGTTTATTAACCATATTATATAAAAATACAAAGAGACATTGTAAAAGTGAAACTAATTAACTTAGAGTTAATACTTAAAGATAAAGTTAATATAAGTACCCAAACCTGTCTAAATTCTATTGGATGAGTTGTTTTCGACCTATCCCCACCTCATCCTTTGAATAGTCAACTTTGGAGCCTTTGGAAACCGAATATGAATTTATTATAAATTAATATTTCTAGCTTTTCCAAAAGTGCCCCTCACCCCTCTTATAAAAGGGCACTCCTCCTTCTCATTTCTTCACACCTTCAAAGCCTTTTGGTTCGGCCAAACTCTGCCCAAATAATCTCTCAACATCCCTCACTACAACCTAGAGGCCTTAGTTTGATCAGAAAGCCAACCTAAGGAGCCCTTTTGATCAAATCAAAAGGAAGAACCCGAAGAAGAGGTAATGATTTCACCACCCTTTTCTAAGTTCATTTCTTCTTCCACTTCTTCTTCCTTTGTTCTTACCATTCTAAAATAATAACTCCAGTATCTCACATATACTGTGATGTTATTATAAGTATGGTACAACCATATTTAGTATTCTATCCACCCTTTGAATAACATGTCACCATACGTGCGTACGTACGGCTTACCTTCTCCACGTCGTGGTGTAATTGTTATTCAATATAATATTATTTGGATGGGTATAATAATGATGTGTAACTCATGTAAATAATAAATATAACATGTTAATGATTCTGTATATATGATATACCATTCATTTATATATTATTTTAATATCAAAAGAATGATATTGTCGCTCGTGCGTACGTACGGACTACCGTCTCCACGAACGCGATGAGATTCATTCTCCATCGTATCCATTCAAGTATAATTATCATTTTATGATTTAAAAATGATGTTTAAGGACTTGATAACATTCTGGATATGAATAAGATACAACAAACATGGCTTATGTAACAAAACATATAAAAGAAAATGAGTAAGTTAACACCCGAAACGATGATAATTCTAAGATATTATTAATAAATCAATGTTAAAAGATCATATATGATATCATATTAATATATATGATTCTTGTATAATTTAATAACAATTATTTCACCATTATGCAGGAGGTTAACCTACCCCAACCAAGGAAAAGTACAAGGTAAGGGTTATTTCACAATCTCTTCATTATCCGAGGTTGTTTATACGTAATAATCTACTGGGATCTCGTTATCCTCCACATCCATCTTTCTTCAAAATGTATTTCAAAACATTTTTAATATTTAAAAGAATATGGGTTAAAGTCATTTATACCCTTGTTTGACTTTTTATAATAAGTTTATAAGGGAATCCTTCCGTCGTTTTCCAAACAAGGTGCTTTTTAACATGTTCGACAAAATTGAGGTAAGAATGTTTTTTTTAACTTATACGGCGGGTGTGGTCATTTTCCGCCGTTATAAATCATCGATGCTTTCCTTACAAGATTATAAGAATATTTTCAAAGAAAATGTCTTATTTTATATGGATATTAAATGATTTCAAAATTAAAGGAGATATTTCTTTAAAAAGAATTTTGATTTCATCTATGTCAACATCCTTTGATGGATTTTAAGATTATTTGAAGTTGATTTATTATGATACAAAACTTTTATATTGTATTGAAGGTTTTGTGATATGTTTGACTGTGGATGTGCTATTTTTATACCATTCATAGTTTATGGTGAAATTATTGACATTTCGTATGCTAGTTTTAATACGAATGATTATGTTATGTTTAAACCTTTTTCATATGGGAATGCATTGGACTTATTAAGTGACGGGTGGAGCCCGCTATAGCTCCTCGATGCATCGGTAGGTCTCATGAGACAAACTAGTGTCTTGGCACAAGGCCTTGACAAAATCTTATTTGTAGTCTTGGCAAGAGGCCTTGGCTATGTGGTTATGATAGTCTGGCATTATGCATTCCATAATTATGAAAGTGGTTATTGATATTGCATGTGATTATTCGATTAGTAGAATATCCATGTGAACAAGTAAATGGCATTATTTCATTTTATTTATGCCATACTATATTGAAGTTCAATTTTAAAAGGCTTTTGTTTTAGTAATTCATTACCTTAAATGTTTACGCTTATTTTGAATGTTCCGCTATATTGTTATCCTTACTGGGCATTTGAGCTCACCCCTTTTCTATGTTTTATTTTTCCCAGGTAGTGAAGAAGTAAATTATGAATGACTTGCAGGGATATTATGAGGGGTTAATAGTGTGGATATGAAGACTTTGTCGTTGTAGTAGTTTTTTTTCACTTTGAAATGTAATGTAAAACTTTATGATTATATCTAGTGTTTCCAAGGCTACTAAACCAATCGGTCTTTCGGGATTTGATCTTTCTTGTGATCATGCCAATGTTATGTAATTAATGCACCGACTCTGGGTAGCTGGGGTCGGGGCGTTACATCTTAGTTTTATTAACATAACTTAACCATTTGAATTTCAAGAGTTTGAAATTAAGTAACTCACCTTATTAATTATAGCAAGTTGTCGAAAATTAATGAATGTGAGTTAATGGGGAGTTAGGAAAGTGAGGGGTTAAGAGGAGTTAATGGATTTGAAAAGGTGGGGGGGGGGTTCGCGTGGGCCCCACCCTTTAAATTATCCACACATGGGATGTTGGGTGGATGTGGGCCCCACCACCAACTTCCCATGGGAGAAATTAACCACCTTGATATGAAATAAAATTGATCCAACAATTTTATTTACTTTTTTAATTAAACCCCATTAATTAACTTCTTCTCCCGAACAAACGCAACTACGGTAAAGGTTCCCTTAAGCGATTACTGGCATTGCGAGTTCATCGGTGCCATCAGATTTCAATTCTGAGCACCAGTTCAAAAGATAGGAATTCCCGCTCGTTCGTTCACGGAACGTACCCGAGCCAAACTTCGGAAATTGATTCCGGGCACACCAGGCCTCGGAATCAGGCACCGTCAGAAACTGTGTTCTTGTAAAATTCCAAAGAAAATTAAGAAAAAATTTTCCTTGAAATTTCCAGGTCTTTACAATTTATACATTGAACAAAATCTATACTCAAGGTTGGGTGAAATCAATTATATCAAAAGAACTTGAAATTTGGTGCAACACAAGCCAAGTATATTATTGCATATACTACAAGTTAATACGGTGTTGTGGATAGCGCAAGTTAATCTTGGTGTAGTTTACAACACAATACATCAATGAAATTAAAAAGAACATATCTCATAAAATCTTGGGGTGTAACATTCTACCCCTCATAAAATGAATTTCGTCCTCAAAAGTTTTCCGGGTTATAAATGGTTTTCTATTTGAAAGTTTATTTCTTGGAAACTCAAATTGTAAAAAGGGACAGTAAGATATAATTTTAAAAATGAATGTTATAAATATAACAGTTACCCAAAGTAACTCATCACTAGGTCTCCACATATGATAACATAGGTGGGAATTGAAAAGTTGTATATAGAAGAGAAATCTGACCATCATGTTTTGATGGATAGTGATAGAGAATAGGGTTTGGAGAAAGTTAAATAATAGAAATCCATAAATCTATGATGATTTTAGGATCCATCTGATTCATCAGATAAGAGGGTACTAGGATAACATTTTTGGTTTTGTAGATCATTTCCCTAAAGTTGAAGAATTCTTTCATAAGGAAAAAATACTTATTTGATTTTGGTGTAATATCACCATTGGTTGTTCCCTGGACAATTTCCACTTTATCACTTATTTAAAGAAATAAAATTGAATTTTTCATTCTTTAAGTGTTAGGAGATCGTATGTTCGAATGATAGTTCATTCCATCTGTCATAACAAAAAGGTTCGAAGAGATTATTAAATATGCAGACGTCTACTTATAGTGAGATAATACATTAATCTAACAAAATTCAACCATAATATATTTTATAATATCCATAAATGGATAACATTACAATCCTTACAAAAATTGAAAATATAAAACTTTAGAAGGATGTGAACTAAATTGACTTAACATTTGTCTCCAATATCTCATTTGGTAGTTCTTGGTTGTCACATTCCAAACATCTAAATACCTTAATCATATATTATCTTGTAATATGATAATAACATAAATTACCATGAAACCTTAGTGACAACACTCATTTAATAAAAATTAACTCTTTCCACACACAAAATATACCAAAAATTCTATATAATCAAACCATGATAGCTCTTTGTCCTTTTATCAGTCATGATCTCATTAATACTATCAAACATATTATTTTCTCCTTATCCTTTCATTATGTGCATATCATCTACTTTCCAAAAAAATCAATCACATTTCATGGTTACCAGTACCATAAAATTATGGAAAACCATAATAGACCAATACATAGATATTCCAATATTCCATAACACCATAAATGAGATTCCACAACACTATTTTGAAATCCCATTACATAAAAACATAATCATTCCACAACTTTGTTGTCATGCTCAACATCGCCAATAGTGATCGCATGTGACTTCCCATTGTCTTCTTCCTTAAGTGGTTGTTGATTTTGATCATCATTAACCCTTGGATTAAGTAATTGGTTTTCATAATTCCTCATTTCATTGCACTTATAGAATTGAAGTGTTGGTTGTGTGTTCTCTATAGTCTTTTCTCCATTCACATCATTATCAAACTTTTTCCAATTACTTAGGAACTCAACTTCTATATGACCTTATTGCCCACACTTAAAAACATTTCTAGTCCCTTTAAGACAATCTCCATTATACTTTTTCCACACTTTGAGCATAAGGAAACAGTTATCTTCTTTTCACCAATTTTTTGAGATTTTCCCTTGAACTTCATCTTTCGTTTCTTGTCAAAACCATGATGTGGATATTTAACACCAACTTCTAGGTCTACCTTGATATGAAAATGCACAATATATTTATAGTTACTAAAGTCACTTATAAATAATTCCCTTCGAAGACTTGGTTTTAATTCACAGAAGAATCGATCAACTTTACATTCACATTGGATGATAAATCCATAATCATACCTTGTAAGTCTTGTAAAATACACCTTGTATGCACCAACAGATTCATTATCCTTTTTCTTAAACTCAAGGAACTCCTTTTCAATCTATTTTTGAAGAATAAGAGGGAATTATCTATTGAAAAATAAGTTCTTGAACTCTTACCATTCCATACATTCAATTTCATCTTGCTTCCTTATATTCTTAATTTGAGTCCACCACTGGTCTGTTTCACCTGCTAAGTAATAGACAACCAAAATGACCTTTTCAATTTTCTGAATAGTGATGTATTGAAAATATATTTTCAATGGTAATGAACCATTGTTCTGTGACAAGTGGATCAGAAGACCTACTAAAAGAAGGTGGATATTGCCTCATGAAGGACTCAATAAAATGTTGCTCCCTTCTCTGCTCATTTGGAAGTCTATAATGATTCATAGCTTGTGTATGTATAGAAATAAGATTTATCATTCCATATCACATAACATTTGGTTGTTTATGAGGATTATCAATTCATTTTTCAGTGCATTTATCATTAACAGGGTTTTTTCGGGTTCCAACCATCTTATAAATCCCAAAAAGAATATTGTGAGAGGAAAAATAATACTAGGGAAAAAACATAGTCAAGGGGGAGTACCTTCAATATATAACATCTTAGGTTTAATTATTGGCTATTAATGATTTTTACCATAATTTTTGGACAATATATGATACTTATACATAACCTTAGGGACACCTATACACATACCTTATAAATATCTCTAGGTATCTCACTAAAGTTTTCGCATCCTTGTTTCCAAATTTTATCTATACCTTCGCTATGATAATAACTATAGAGAACCTAGCTTGATGTACATGGATATTAAATTACTTTTTTAGAATACATAATACATGAGAAAATCATATTCCAAAATACTATATTAGTTTAGTGTCTTTGGAAACATGGAATATAATCTTCTAATCATGGTGAAATATCATCAACATCTCATATAAATATCTTCCCCTTTTGTTTTCCTACATAAAACATTTATTTATATCCAGGGGGAAAGAAAACATAAAGAGGGTGTTCTCAAATTCTCATTAAGGGTAAACATGGATAAAATTAAATAAACCATATACATTTTAATGTAAAAACATGAACATAAAGTTTAAATATCAAAATCATCAGTCATGAAATAAATCTTGACCATACGTATGGCATAGATCATAAAGGAACATTAACCATGATAGAATAGAATTGGAATAAAACATGTAATTGTGGAAAACTAATAAAAACATAATATGATTTCTATAGTAGCCATGGATTTATTAGCAAGACCCTTATAGTGGACAAAGTCCATTATTGAACCGGGTTAACATGTCGTTCAATCCATGTAATACTAAACTGGATTTACTTATCGTTCTAGCCATGTCTATCTCATGAGATATAAATCTTTACCCAATGAATTTGAGGGATCTATAGGTCCCATACATCTCATAATGAAACCATTCTTACATGTTCCCCAATAACATAAATCATTCATCATAGCATAACCAATGAAATAAAATGGGATTTTTAAACATCATGCCATCATAACATAATCTATATAAGATATATGGACTTTATAAAAATAATTCCATCATAAAAATAATCAAAAAAATTAATAATAGGGATATAAACATAACCCTATGTCATCTTATATAGAAAATAATTTTTATAAAACACTTGAAATTAATTCCTGAGGAAAATATCCTTTTTTCTTTAAAAACGTTTTCTTTTCTAGAAATGCAGTGTGATTTTAAAAGAAAATAATTTAGTTGAAAATAAACTTTAAATATTTTAGATGAATATTTATGGAAATAAGGTGTTAATAAAATGTAAACAAAATTCATTCTATATATGTTAAAAACATTATCCTCATACTTTTACTGAAAAAGTCAAAAAGTACCTCGTATGATACACAAAAGAAAGATTCCTTGCATACCATCTAGTAAAAGTAAAAAATCTGTAAAAATGACTTTAAGCATACATATAAGAATAGAAAACATTTTATGAAAAAAAATTATAAAATATGGACATGGATGATAAATATATCCCCAAAAAATACATACGTATAAATAATCTCAGATAAAAATGAGATTACAAAATTATCCCTTTCCTTAGGTCCGATTTCATCTATATGAGTCTGAAACTCTTGTATACTAGGTTTAAACAAATTATTAACTTGTAAAAAAACTATTAAAATATTAATTACATCATATATTACTCCCTTATTACTTTATATTACTCATTCATTTGTCAATTCCATGTTAAATTAACATTTTGGGTAATAATCGTTTCATATATCATACGTGTTTGTAATTGTTATTCTTCATATGATTACATAGATTTTGATTTACTTTCTTCCAGAATGTAAAACATGATTTATATATAATATATATTCATTATATAAAAATATATAATAGAACGATAAATGGAATGGAATACACTGTTCTTGAAGACGGTAGGTCGTACGTACGCATGAACGCTATTTTCGTTTCCATATTAAATTGAATAGAAGTAAGTAAATGCCATATATATATATACATAAATACAGTATAATTATTATTTCATATATTTCCTTATTATTTATTATATATAATTTATAATCATTCTTGAATGGTTAACATTGCGAATGAATCTCATCGCGTCGTGGAGACGGTAAGTCGTATATACGCACGAACGACGATATCATTACAATAGTTGTTGAACGGTGTTGAAGTGGTTGGTGTATAAAATCTCAGAATTAGTATAATGTTAAATAATAATACACAGTTATTATTTTCACCACTAAACTCATCTAATTATGGTGGTGGTAAAAAACATATTACACCACGGTGTGGAGACAGTAATCTATACATACGCACGCGCGGTGATTTAGTTTTTCGTAGGATGGATAAAAGGTGAAATAGGGTTGTTTAATATTTGTAATAAAATATAAGTATATTAGATATACTGATTTTATTACTTTATAATGAAAAAACTAAATGTGAGGAATTTGAAGAAGAAATATTTGAAAGAATTGGTAGAAGAGATTACCTCTTCCTCGATGTGCCTCCTTTAAATTTCCTATGAGGGCACTAGAGTTGGTATTTTGAGAAGAAAAAAACCTCCAAAATGTAACTAGGTAATATGATATGAGAACTGGGCATGGTTTGGATGTTCCAGAAGGCTCAAAATTGATTGAATTGGAGAGGGAGGAGGTGACCTTTTATAAGAGAGGAGAGTGGCACTTTTAGAGTGTTCCAAAATATTAATTTATTATAATTTCTATTTCAAATTAAAATGGTCCAAAACTTATTTAATTATAATATGGTATGATTTTGGTTCTAATTACCATCATAAAATAATTTTTTGACAAGTTTAAATTATTTTTTTATCCTTATCTTTTTGGTTTCACCCTAATTTTACCCATTTTAATCATACCGTGATATCATGTTATTTATAAATTGTGGTTTAATTTAATTACCATATCATGTCAAATGACCAAGAAAAAGTTTTTTAGGAAATATCTAGACATATATTAAACATTTTATAAATATTATATTTTTATGAATTTAATATCATTTATTAATCTATTTTATGTTTTAAGTTATGAATTATGTCAATTTTGGATACTATTTCTACTTGACTTTCTAGAAAAATCATAACAACCTTATTAATTCAAACCAAAGGTATTAAATCATCCATAATATGTCAATTTCATCCATAAAATTAGTTTATGGCATCAAAATATTCAAATTAATTTGTTTTACTATTTACAAATGCATTTATTTGAATCATTCATCATGAGGTAATCACTACATCATTATTATGTCATAAATAAATATATTTATCTAATATCCAAAAATTATAAATGAAATTCCATGATGTAGGAAATATTTTTATATTTATAATTACTATTTATATAAATATATATCAGTTATATAACCCTCTATTAAAATCAATTTAGTAAAAGATTTATGTTTAGGTAATAATTATCTTTACATTAAATTAATTCTTATAAACTGTCATTTTTACATAAAAGTGAATCCATGGGGTCCCAAAATCGACCCTAGAATGAAAATGGTTATACATATCTCATATAATATAATTATGACATTTTTTAGGGTAATTTAATATTATTATAATATTATTTTTTACCCTTATTTACCATATTTACCCTTTAACCACGGTAAATAAAATAATTACTGAAATTACTATTCATAACATCCAAAAATAAAAGGTACCTATTTACCCAATTTGAACCGTATGATTCCAAATATGGAATCCATTTTTACAAATTCAAAATACATAAGTCTGAGTAATTAATTTAAAATTAATTCTCGTTGTCAAAACTAAAGAGCGTGTTTTTAAGAAGTAATAACTATCAAAAGATTGACATGTGTTTATGTCCAATTTAAAATTGAAATTACTTAAAATGAATAAAATTGTATTAAATGATAAAAACATAATATAATTACACTTTTAAACCAAATATTTAGATAATATAATTATATCAATAAATTAGATGAAAAATCATTTTTGAATTAGAATGTAGTATTTTTCACTATTCATTAAAATTTGAATTTTATCAGAAAAATACCAAAATTTCAAAACGAAAAATAATATTTTTATGTCCTAATTCCAAATAATAAGTTTATTTTGTCAAATTAAACATAAAAAAGTTTCAAAACTAGACTTAAAATGGTTGCGCCATCAAAAGGCGGTAAAACTGCATTTTTTTCAAATATACTTTTTATCCAAAAAATTCATTTTTTTCTCATATGATGTCCTATAAAATTTGTATTATGAATTATAATGTTATAAAATAAAAAATGTGGTTAATACTATTCATATCGGTTAGTTTATATCCCATTATATAACAATTTTTTAATAATATATTGTTGTTTAGTGAAACTCATTGTCACGTACAACGTAAGCTGTCGAGGAAAGTCACTATTGCATATAATGAAAGCCAAGTCAGTGTTGTGTGTAGTGAAAAATTCCTTTGGTGTAGGGTATAACATGATCCAAACTTAGTTAATTTATACATTAAAAAGAATCTATACTCAGTGTTGCTTGAAATCAATTCTATCAAAAGAACTTAAAATTGAGCGCAACACAAGCCAAGTATATTGTTGCATATAATTCAAGTTAATATGGTGTTGTGTATACCTCACGTTAATCTTGGTGTAGCGTACAACATGAGACATCAATTAAATTAAAAAGAATATATCTCATAAATTCTCGGGGTGTTACAGTTATGCTCGTCAGATCTCTAGAACCACTTATTTCCCTCAAGAATTCATTGGCGTGTAGTATACCTTCCACAGTGTGAGAACTAAATCTATATCATTGACCCATTAAAATCATTGTTCATATAATGAAAAAAAATTTGGGGAATGTAAAGTAAAACAATAAATATGGAAAATTAGGAAAAAAATTAACCAAATGAACATTATTGGAATCCAAATTGAACATTACAGATCTCAAGATACATTTGAATTTTTTAATATTAACCTCAATAATTTCATGAGGTGTGAGTTGTTGTTAATAAATACTCTTACGATGTTCCCATAATGAATCTTATGAAAATTCTCCCCCAATGGAACTTTTATAATTCACTCAAACCTTCACTATATTAATGGTGTGAGGCTTTTAGTCATGATGATGCCATGTTATTTAAAAAAACTATAGAATACTTCACTAGTTGTCTCCATATAAATAAATCCCCATTACATGACTTCTAAAAAATACTAATTCACAAATAAACACAATAAAACAACCTAATGTTTTAAAAAAAATAGTTGTTTAAAACGTTGTTGTACTCATTCTTGTCTGACATTTCCATCATTTAGTAGATTAATTATATTTGAAACTGATCCTTCATCATTTTATTATTAAGCTTCTTATAATTGACAAAAACTCTCCATAATATCACTATTAGGGTGAATATCAACTCATAATATTACTTTAAAAATATTATTTCTCCTTTCTTCAGCATAACATGGATCTGGATAACCCATTTCGTATCAAAAAATATGTAAATGATACAAAAATATAAGAGTGTTAACACCCATTTCTTTATGATATCTCCCATTAAATGGGTCAACATACATTATATATTTATCATCAACTTGTTTTCATATTCTATTCTTACCTTGAGAGAAAACATTATGGTCTTGACACATTGATATTTGTAATTATTTAAGCTATAACCATCATTTATTATTTCACGACCCCAATAAATTATTTCTCTTATTCCTTTAGTATTTTATAGCTCACTATTACCAATAGATTTTATCCTTATCCCAAAAATAAACATATTAGATTAAATTGAGTTTTTTTAGCACTAATATTTATGGATTTATGATTAAAGGAAGTAATTTCATAAAGGAATCCCTCAAAAGGTGTTCCATGGGTTTAAATCCTTCTTCCAACTCTAGATCATCAATATTTTCCTTTTTTATTTGTTCCATTTATTCATTAATAAATTTCATCATTTCTTCGTCTTGTTTCATATCTATTAATCAAAATCCTTTATCAAAGTTAATAACAGAATGAAGATATTTAGATTCATCTCCATTTTTCCTAGATTTTATAAGATTAAATTTAACTTAAACCTCTACAAGCTACCGTATACATTTTCCTTAATTAATATAGATAAGTGATTTTACCATGGCTTGAAAATTTGAAAAAAAAATTATTGGAACCATTACCTCTTCTTCTATCTCCAAAATGAGAAAATATATAGGGCAGAAAAATTTCTTACATTCACAAAAACTTATTTGATAATATATATCAGGTACTTGATGGAATGTTCCTCTAGTTAAAGTGAAACTCTTATATACATTGAATTACATAACTTAATTTTATTGAAAACATTTAGAGACATCATATTAACACTATCCCCTAAACCAAAAATGGATTTTATAAACCTAAAATGGGAAATAGTTTAAGGAATTGAGAAACTATATATATATCAATGTTCTAGTGGGAATTTCATTTCAACAATAGTTGGTAACACTTCACTTAGAGAGAATATTACCAAGACCATAAATTTATTCATTGTATAAATAATTTCAATAAAGAACTTGGTACACATCATCATTTATGAAATATTATTAGTTAATGGAATATTTATTTGAAGCTTCTTAAATATCCCCCATGAACTTTTTATATTGTGATTCCACCTTTTCATGGAGCATCCTATACACAAAGGGATGACGTTTATGGTCAGTTTGTATCTGAGGTAGCATTGGGGTGTCTTTATCATTCATCTTCTACACTCTTTTTTCCTTTATTGTATCCTTATATTTCTCCCTATAATTTTATTTCCTATCATACTTCTCCTTGTGTATGTTAATCACTTATAGCTCCATTCCACTCCTCATTGGAATCTGTTTTTCCTTCTCCATTTTAACCTATGTTCTACTCAGTAATATATCACGTGAACCCTTAGTTAAATTTTTTATAAATCTATCCCAATTGATGTAATGTGTTCCATAGTAAGAATTAATAATTTTCTATATAATTTTCACAATTATTTAGGTTGGAATCCACTTGAGAGTAATGATTATCATTCTGTTTAATTTAATTTTTCATTAATTAATTTTTGGAAGCTTAATTGACCAAACTAACCAAGGAATTTATAGTTGAAAAAACAAATTTTATAGAATTATTAATTATTTTATTTTTATAATCACTTTCATGATGTGAAACCAACTCCTTTAGGATATCATCCAACCAAGTGAGATCCCTACCTACTCCTTTATTAGTGAGATCATATTTCAGAAGGTTTTTCTACTAATAAACTAGTGTAACAATAAAATTGTGACTCAAAATGAATTCCATAAATTCCATCCATAAAGTAATGAGTCTTCATGAATAGTGTAATGTACCATTTCTAATGTCTTTCACAATAATAGTGGAGTCACTTTCTAGCCATAAATTTTTCCAACATTTTTATTTTTTGAAAATAATTACATCAATAATTCCTTGAATATCTAATTTAATAGATGAACAAAATCCTCATGATATATATAAAAATCCATGAATATTCCCATTATCATCATGAAATATAGTGACACACCATGAGGGACAAGGATTCCCTTTAGAAACTCTATCTGAATTGATTTTTATCCAATTTTCAGAAGAAGGCTTCCAGAACACTTTAATGGTCATAGATAGAGGCTTATAGTTTCCATAAATACCAAAATGTATTATAACCCTGAAATCATGCACATTGTTATCATGGTATCCTTATTTGAAATCATTTAACTCATTTATTGTTACCAAAATTCCCACCATGGAAAAATGAGCAAAGAATAAGGTGACTCTGTGGATGACAATGTTGTGTAAAAACCAAAAATAATGTAGCAGTTTGGCCACATCATCTATAAATAAAAATCTAAATTTGAGGAGAGATTATGAAACCAATATAAATATGAAATAATTCTTTCCATGAGTCCATGAAAAGTCTCACTAACTTGAAGATATAAAAATATCCATCCATAATATCAAAGTAGTAGTGTAACAAAGAAAAAGGTGCTATGTATCCTACATGTGCCAGTTTCATATATAACACATAGAACAAAGATAGACAGAAAATGAATGTAATAATTTATCAATTTTTAATCTATTAGGAACCAATATTCAAATAATGGTAAGGCGAGAGGGTCTGCTCGAGGATTTATTAAAGCATGTGATACAATATGTATATTAATTTGAACCACTGGTAATTTTTTGGTAAAAGAGATGACTAGTCAGAATTCCATTCCTGGTAGGATCCAAAAATAGAATATCTGAACATGATGAAAAAGTGTATCCACTAGAAATATTTTTAATCTCATCCATCAGGTGTGTTTAATGGATATCAAAAAACACTTTGATAGTTATATGAGAATTAGAAGAAGATTCATGAGATTTAAAATCATCATTGAGCGGATTTCTAGTCCAATTGTCAAGTAATAATTTAAGAGAGGAATTATTATTTTCAAAACATCTTGAGAAATCCATAATTATTAAGTAAGATGATTTGATAGTTGGACACGTGAAAGATTCCACTTAAGCATCATTACATTTCTTTAATATATCTATAAATCTAGATTTAGGAAAGAATCGAGAATTAGAATTACTATTAATAAGATTCCAAGTGAACCATGAGAGAATAGATCCATTAAAACAGTGGAAGTTCCTGACACCCATTCCCCTATTAGATGGTGGTTTACAGCATTTTTTTCTAATGGATATTGGCCATTTTTCCTCTCTATAATGATTCCAGTCCAAATGATATTTTTTTATTTATAATGAATTTTTTCCTTGGGGGATCCTATATGATCTTTAGAATGGTTAATATTTTTATTAACTCCTTAGTTCCATAATGTTTTTATGTTCTTGTGTCATTTTTTGACCAAAAATGTTTTAAAGTAAGGTCTCATCCATTTGTTCCCAATGAAGCTTACTTGTCACGAACCAGGTCGGGTCGCCATCCGACCCGGCACTGACCCAGTCTGTGACGTAGCCCAAAGGGAGTTCTCAATCCCCAAAGGGTAGGAAAAGTACATGGGTATCAAAATAACATGTGGGAATGTTTTACCCAAAATAAAATATATAAAAATAGCTAACAAGATAAATAAACAAAATCTAGAAAACAAAACCAAACAAGCCCTTAACATTGGACCAAAAATAATGTTTACAACTCCACCCAAAAATCTAATAAGACTACAAGGAAAGGAAAACTAACACATTTATCTGCACCATCATGTAACATGAGGATCCACTTCCTGAAACCACTAATTTCATACCTACAAGGGAAAAACCATCAACGACCCGAACCACCGTCACAAAGCATGATGCCTCAACCTATGACACACAAGGGAAAAGGTCTATATACACCCAAATGTTTATATAGGGTGTGATACAAGATCCCAGTAGGATTCCACTGGGAGAATATTCCACTCCTAACTATTTAAATGGCGAATACATTTTCTAGTCAAATAGAAAAAGGGAGAAATAAATGCTTGAACAGTATTTAATGAAAACAATTTTTAATGACAGGTGCTTTAAATGAAAACAAATTTAAAGACAACAACATATATTAAAGTACACATGCAAAGTTTCATTGAATTAAGCATAAAGTAAACAAGGATCACCGAATATGGGAGAGGCCTCGTGTGTGTTAGCTTGCATGGGTCCCTAGATCGTCGTGTCTTGGTGAAATGTGGCTTAGAAATCACAACCATTAGCAAACGTGGAATAGAAACCAAAACACTCAACAAATGTGGATTAAAAACCACAACCCTCAGCAAATGTGTATTAGAAACCACAACCCCCAGCAAATGTGGCATAGAAACCACAACCCTCATTCATTCATATATTTAGTTAGTATTGCAGTCATCAATCCTTCTAAGTAAAATAGGCCGAAGATGCCCTCAGATCCCTAGCCCACTAGTCTAGTCCACTTTCCTAGCTACCCAAGCTTCCCACTTTGTGCTCAAACAAATTTCAAGATCTTAATAGGTGAACATCACATAAACAAGATAATAAAAACACCATGCATGATAAGATACCATTTACACCATCAATTCCACTTTTAAAATTCTAGATCATGTCACATGTCACATTTATTCCTAAAAGACAAACAGAGTACTTACACAAATAGAACCATCATTTGCACACCCAAATACCATTTTTAAATATTACACACAGTAAAACCTTATCCAAAAATCTTTCACACCATTGACATAATTTGATAAACCCCTTGAAAATTTCATAATCCATTTCTAGAAGAGTATCACCAGGATTTACACATGAAAACACACTCAAAATCCCTATTTTGAATTAATTTCACGCCCAAAATATTCGTATAACATAATCTTCATCGCTTACACCATCAATTAAACCACTTTGAAATTTTAAAGAAAACTGTTTTACACTTAGAGAACCACCAAGGAAATTTATTTAACAATTTAAAAATTGTGTCGCACAACTTTAAACGCCAAAAACCCATTCAGAACCTCTTTTATGACAGAACGCACTTTGATGCCACACCCAAAACATATAGTGTATATCATTAACATTCAAACAAACTAAATGAACAATATTTAGAACACTGATAAATAGCTCAAGGTAGGTTTTCACAACAAAACACATTAACATCACATAAACAATCTACTAACAAAACAAATACACAACAAAATTCAGTCAAAATCACTTTTACAACATGTAAACTGGTTAAAAATTGTGCTAAATTAATTAAATTACCATACTAATTCACCAAAAAAATTATTAAACAATTTTCAGAATATTTCGCATGACTAAAAATACTATAAATGCAATCAAAAAAATTTCTATGACTCGACACAAATTGACACTAAACCAGAGCACAATTTGTATAATTTATCATCTACTAATAAACAGTTCAACATGAATTTTCACATAAAACACACCTATATCACATATACATATCAAATTCAATTAAAAACATGAATTTCATTAAACAAACTAATTAAATTATATGGTAAATAAATTTAAGAAGAAAATCAATTCATCAAACATTGGTTAAACACGAAACCACTTACCTTAGGTGAATTAATTATATAAAATTCGATGTTTAACTCCAATTCCTTATCAAACACACAAAAACAAAAATCAAGCTGAACCTTGAAGAAATATATTGAAAAAATAATTAATATTGAAGAAAATTCAATGAAACTTTCACCCCAAACAACATGAAAATCCTACCAAAAACTCTACCAAAAATAAGAACAACTAATTGAAATAGAATGCACCTGCGGCAGAGATATTGGAGTCTTTATGAAAACATTAGAGAGGTGTAGAGTTTTGACGTTCTTGGAAAATCCGTTTGAGAAGGGTTTCACGGCCAAGGGGTTTTTTGCGATGGAAGGCTGGAGGTCGGTGGAAGGTGGCGCTGGCTGGTGAGGAATCCAGCGAGGCAGCGCCAAACGGGAGGAGATGGAGGCGGTTGAGTGGGGTGGAGAGGGAGCAGGGGAGGTCTGACTAGAGGGGTTAGTGGGGATAGGGGAAGTCCAGTGGTGCTATAGGATTTCAGTAGGAAAACAGGGGCGTGGTGGCATATTTCGGGGAAGAAAGGGGGTCACAGCATGACCGGGCTGGCTATGAGGGAGGCGTTTCGACAGGGAAGGCCATGAGAGGGAGGCACGGTGTGAGCAGATCATCAGGAGGGAGGTGGCAGTGTAATCAAGAGAGGGAGGGAGTTGGGTGGTGACTACTAGCACACAAGGAGGCCCCGCAGGCGTGACAGAAAGAGGGGGGGGGGGCTCTAGCCAACCCTAGAAGAAAAAAACAAACTAAAAGAAGGAAAAAAAAGAATAAATAAAAAAGAAAGAATAAAAATAAAATAATACCTATAATAATAAAAAATAATAATAATAAACATATTAATAATTATAATAACTTAACATAATATTAATAAACATAATTCACTTTGAAAAATTTAATAAAAAGTTAATAATAATAACTTAATAATAATAAACCTTATATTAATAAACACGGTGAACGAAATAATAATAATAATAATAGTTACTATTTTTATTTTCAATAAAATAATTGTTTAAACATTGTTTGATTATTTTTATTTTTAAAGAGTTGTAGAACCACATAGTTACCCCATGCGGCTCATTAAATGTTTTTAATAGAATGATGACGAAAATAATAATAAACATAATAAAATTCTCATCCTTAACAACTCTTTTAATTTCAATACTTTATTTATCATTACACTTAATTAATTAATTAACTAATCGTGCACCAGGCAGGCCGTGTGGCGAATCGGGCGAGGTCACACAGTGACCCAGGAAAGGCGGCGCGGCTTCAACCGCGGTGCACTGGATATAGTAAAGGCCAATACTAGTGTTTTTAAATAAGAACCCAAAATTTTAAGTCGGGCTTCAACCCAAACTACCAGATGCCCATAAAAATTAATAAAATAAATAATGAAAAAGTGGTAGGTGTGAAAATTCTCCCCACCTTATCACTTTTCATCCCTGTAAATCAAAAACTAAAATTAAACCCCAAAGTATAAAATGACACCTCTTAAAGGTTCAAAGAGGTTCCCTACAATAAACAAGTGAAAAGAAGAAAATGCACCATGCTTAGAGAAATTTACTTAAATTATGAACTCAAGAAACCCGTAAAAGACTTTTCGCTATGTGTCACCCACCCCATAGAGATGGAACACCTCCGGTTGATTGATTTAGGAAAGTAACTCTTGCACCCATAGGAACCAACATCACAAGCCAAAACACCTAAATCCCAATTGAATGAAAACCACATCATTTGACTGGAACAAAAAAATAAGACCAACCATGCCCAAGGAATACTATTATCACCTTCCACCATGTTATCTCTTGGAACAGAACTAAAAGGCCAATAGGAGAAAGCCCGAAGGGCCTCCCCGCTAATAGAAAACTTCTGACGCCTGATACGAGATTGGAAAACTAACACGGGGAGGCTCGGGCGGACTCCCCACCATTATAAAGAAAGGACAACACTGATTCATTCTAGATACATTTGTGCAAGACACGTCATGGGTCTACAATTCATTAGAACTGACAGAATATACAAAAATTTAGAAATTTTCCAACGGTGACCAAACACCCCACCACAAGGGGCAAAGAGGTAGAGGCCCATCTACTGGGGTTTCAAAACCATGACCTAAGACAGATGAACTCTCTCACATCTCTAGATTATCACTAATCAAAATTGAGCCTGATTTCCCAAAAAAAACTTCGTAATGACTCGTAAAATAGATTACATCTGATGGATCACAACCACTGGGACTTTAAGGTATGAGGTGATCACGCCTCCTCATAGCCACAAGAAATCTCATGCACCCAGATGGGTCATTTGGGATGGAACAGCTACAGGAAACGATTTACACTACCTACACCTCCAACACCGATAATAGAAATAAGGTCGGGGTCCCATACACTCTTGAGGTTCCTTACCACACGCCAGCTTCAATCCGAGGCCAATGGCTGGATCCCTAATGTTTGAGGCATCTCCTTCCTCACATTCAGGAATTTAAGACTCCCGAACGGAGCTTCTCCTTTTGGTTCCATATGAAAGCACACCACAACTAAGACTACACCAGCAACCAAAACACACCAGGACATCCAACTACTCCCTCGCTACACAACCACCAAAACAGGGGTTTATATGATACACATGAATCACCTCCTCACCTTAACCGAGAAACATAGGAAGGAAAAATGTATGACAAACACTCGCCTTTGAACTGAAAAATTAGAAATCCCTAAGAGGAGGACACACTCCCATGAAAACAGGGATTCTCAGAGGGTTCCATGAAATCCACCTTTTTCACAACCCACACAGCAAGACATCACCAACCATTACCCTTATGTCTGATGAAAGCACTACAACCCTTTCAAGACCTTAGTCAGCACCGATAACTCTAAACCGCCTTCACCCTTCCCCGATGGAATTCCTTTCACCATTTCTAGGGGAACTTCAAATACAATGGTGTCAAACTTCATACCCGACGAGTCAGAAAACTCAAAGAGAAAAAACTCCCTTCAATTCCCCTCACGTATGTCATCTTGTTATGAGAGGATCCTCTTAACCGAAATTATAAGGTAAAGACATAGCACTATCACTAAAAAGGGAGAGCCCTTACTTTAATCAACTGAAGGGCCAGCCAATAGTGAATTGCTCATGGTCATACTTCAATCGCATGGTAATGATTTATGGGGGGCATGCATTAGTCAATAACGAAAACCAAAGACCCAATAAAATTTTTATAATGACCAATACATACCACAAGAAAACACTAAACATGCAGGAGGAACCACTGTAAGGGATTCCCATAGAACTTTTCAAAAGAAACCACTAACCACACATTTTCACACCAACTTACCAATTATAATTCAAAATCAAAAAATAAATCAGTCAAAAAAATATTCTCAGCTTGAAACACCTCACATCCAACAATTTCAAAACACAAGCACACACTACAGAATCATTGTTTATTAAAACACTAATTTTGATTCTTTTAACAAAACTTTTTGAAAATGAACGCAGTTGGTGTCCTTGCACAAACACTAGTGGTGTCCCATGGGATGCACACATGCATGTTCTCGTGACACACTAACACCCACCTCATGTCCATATAGTCACTCATCTGTTCATGGAATTAACGATTTCTCTTTCTATATACACTCATGCATGTGGTTTCCCATGAGAACACCAAGAATAAAAACCAGACCTTTACATTTTTCAAAACCAAACATTCAACCCATACTTTTCAGACAATACACATCATTTTATTTTCAAAGTGCTTTATTTTAAAACATTTTCCAAGACCAAAACATTTTTACTTAAAAACTAGATTTTTATGAATCCAAAACAAAGAGATGAGGAACAATGCAAGAGGAAACTAGTGTCAGTGGGTGACTGAGACATACGGTTGGTGGCCATACGCCAATCACGCCACCACCACATAGAGTATTCCTGGACATCATCCTCGACTCCACATGGCTTTCCAGACCCTGTGATTTCATTGGGACCACTGACCCCAATCCCTTTTTATTTCCTCTAGACAAGATTAACCATATAGACCAAAGATCAAGACAAACCTCAACTTACCTTAGTAACTCGAATCCCACCACGAGGTGTGTTATCCAAGCACATTTCCCAAATCTAGAACATTGAGTGATGACACCATTAACATTTTTCTATCTAAATATATCCCAAAGGAACATGACCCAAGAGAGAAAACCTCCTCTGATACCATTTTTTCATGAACCAGGTTGGGTCAACATCCGACCTGGTGCCGACCCGGTCTGTGGCATGACCCAAAGTGCGTTCCTGATCCCCATGGGCTAGTACAAGTTCCTGGGTATCAAAATAACATGTGTTAACTATTTACCAAAAATAAAATATAGAAAAAAATCTAACAATATAAATAAAAAAGCTAGAAAACAGAACAAAACAATCCCTTAACATTAGAACAAACATAAAGTTTAGAACTCCACCCAAAAATCTAAGAAGACTGCAAGGAAAAGAAAACTAACACATCTATCCACACCTTCATGTAACATGAGGAGCCACATCCTCAAACCACCATCATTATAACTACATGGGAAAAACCATAAACAACTCGAACCACCATCACTAAGCATGATGCCTCAACCTTTGACACACATAAGAAAAGGTCTACAAACACCCAAAGGTGTTTGTAGGGTGTGATACAAGAGCCTAATAGGATTCCACTGGGAAAAGGTTCCAGGCATAACTATTTAAATGATGAATAAATTTTCCAGTCAAATAGAAAAAGAGGGAAATAAATTCTTGAACAATATTTAATGAAAACAACTTTTAATGATAGATGCTTTAAATGAAAACAAATTTAAAGACAACAACTTAAATTAAAGTACACACACAAAGTGTCATACTAGTAAGCATAAAGTAAACAAGGATCTCCAAATATGGGAGAGGCCTCATGGGTTTTTGCTAGAGTGGGTCCTTAGATCTTCATGTCTTAGTGAAACATGGCTTAGAAACCACAACCCTTAGAAAATGTGGCTTAGAAACCATGACCCTCAACAAACGTGTATTAGAAACCATGACCCATAGTAAACGTGTCTTAGAAACTACAACCCTCAGCAAACATGTCTTATAAACCATGACCCTTAGTCATTCATATGTATAGTTAGTGTTGCAGTCGTCAATCCTGCTAAATGAAACAGGGATGAATCCACCCTCAGATCACTAGTCCACTAGTCAAGTCCACCTCCCTAGTTACCCAGGCTTCCTACTTTGTGCTCAAATACATTACAAGATCATAATAGGGTAACATAACATAAAAAATCCAAGCAAAACACTAATTATGAAAAGATACCATTTACACCATCAATTCCACATTTAAAATTCAAGATCATGTCAAATGTCACATTTATGCATAAAATCCATATAGAGTACTTACACACACAGAACTATCATTTTCACACCCATATTCCATTTTAAAATATTATGAACACCAAAACCTTATCCATACAAGTTTCACACCATTGATATAATTTGATAAATCCTTTGAAAATTTTCATAAGACAATTCTAAAAGAGTATCACTGGGATTTACAAATGAAAACACACTCAAAATCCCCATTTTGAATTAAGCGCAAACCCAAAATCTTCTTAGAACATATTCTCCATTGATTACACCATCAATTAAATGACTTGAAATTTTAAAGAAAAAAATTTTAACACTTAGAAAACCAGTAAGAAAATTTATTGAAAAATTTCAAAAACGTGTCGCACAACTTTATACAAAAAACTCACTCAAATCCTCTTTTATGAAAAAACGCACATTGATGCCACACCCAAAACACACACCATAGATCTTTCACAATCAAACAAACTAAATGCACAATCTTGAGAAGAATTATAAATAACTCAAGGTAGATTTTCACAAAAAACACATTACCATCACATAAACACTCTACTAACAAAACAAATTCACAAAAAACTCAGTCAAAACCTCTTTTAGAGCATGTAAACTACTTAAAAATTGTGCTAAATTAATTAAATTGACAAACTAATTCACTATAAAATATATTAAACAATTTTCAAAATATGCCACATGAATTGAAATACTAGAAATTAAATCAAAAATTCCTCAATGACTCGAGACAAATTGACACTAAACAAGAACACAATTTGTATAATTTATCAACTACTACTAAACAGTTCAACATGATTTTTTAAATAAAACACACCTATATCACATATACATATCATCTTCAATTGAAATTATTATTCTCATTAAATAAATTAATTAAATAATATGGTAAATAAATTTAAGAAGAAAATTAATTCATCAAACAATGGTTAAATACATAACCACCTACCTTGGGTGAAGGAATTCCATAAAATCTAGTGCGTGACTCCAATTTCTCATCAAATGCACTACAAAAAATTCAAGATGAACCTTGAAACAATATATCAACGAAATCATTTATATTAAACAAAATTCAGTGTAACTTGCACCTCAAACAACATGAATCTCCTACCCGGAACTCCACCAAAAGGAAGAACAACTAATTTAAACAGATCACACCTATGGAGGAGATATATGAGGCTTTCCAAACATGTTGGAGATGTGTGGAGGTACACTACATTGGGAAAATCCATTTTGTAAGGGTTACATGGCCAAGGGGTTGTACGAAACGTAAGGCTAGAGGTCGGCGGAAGGCAGAGTCGGCTAGTGAGGAGTCCGACGACGCAGCATCAAACAGGAGGAGATGGAGGTAGGCGAGTGGGATGGAGAGGGAGCAGGGGAGGTCTGACGGGAGGGGTATCAAGGGAGAGGGGAGGTCCAGCGGTGATACAAAATTCCGCCCAGAAAACAGGGGCGTGGCGGCTGATTTCGTGAGATCAAGGTGGTTGCAGCGTGAGCAGGCTAGCCATGAGGGAGGCTTTTCATTTGTGACAGGCCATAGGATGGAGGCGAGGCATGAGCAGCTCGCTAGGAGGTAGGTAGTAGTGCAACTAGAAGAGGGAGGGAGATGGGCGACGACCAGTAGTGCACAACAAGGAGGCCCCATAAGTGAGACACAAAGAGGGGGTGCAAGCCAATCCTAGAAGAAAAAATTAAAGTAAAAGAATAAAAAATTAATAAAAAAAATAAAATAATACCTATAATAAAAAAAATAAGGATAATAATAATAATAATCATCATCATCATATTAATAATTATAATAACTTCACATGATATTAATAAACATAATACACTTGACAAAATTGAATAAAAAGTTAATAATAATAACTTAATAATAATAAACCTTATATTAATAAACACGATGAGAAAAATAATATTAATATTAATAATAATAATTACCATTTTTATTATCATTAAAATAACTCTTTAAACTTTTTTTGATTGTGTTTATTTTTAAAGAGTCTGGAAACTGCGCAGTTACCCCACGCTACTCATGAAAATATTTAATAGAATGATGATGATAATAATAATAAAAATAATAAAATTCTCATCCTTAACACCTCTTTTATTTTCAATCATTTATTTATCATTACGCTTAATTAATTAATTAACAAATCATGCGCTGGGTAGGCCGTGCGGTGAATCAGGCTAGGTCGCATGATGACCCAGGTGAGGTCGCACGGCTTTAACTGTGGTGTGCTAAATGCAGTCAAGGTCAATTCTAGAATTTTTAAATAAGAACCCAAAATTTTAAGTCAGGATTCAACATGGACTTCCTGAGGCCCAGAAAAATTAATAAAATAAATAATGAAACAGAGTCAGGTGTGGAATTACTTATCCCATAAGATTATCCTCAATACTTACATGGAAATATTGAAACATTTGTGGAACTATATATATACCACAAGAAAAGACATTATGCAACTTAGGTTAAGTTACTTCATAGTGAATCGCTAGTAACATGTCTATTTGATTTGACAGTGTCTCAAATTAGGTATCCTTCATTGTGGTTTCCTCCAATTCGTGAATTTCTCAAATAGGTGTGTGACACACTGGCCTTTATTAGGTATAAATTTTATTTTTTAGTGTATAACCTCATGTATGTTAGTCTTTTATGGGTGTTTGAGGGGTTATAGGTGGTCAATGATTATATTTCAATGAAATTATCAAATGATGGAGAAATGTTCAAAGTGCAAGCTTCCCACAATAAGTCTATTGGAAACCCACTAAACATATGATGGGGGATAAAGTTGATATAATAACTACTATTAGGACTCTATTGAGGGTGAAGAAGAACCCTGTGACGTCCCGGACCCGGTTGCCCCTCACCCCGAGCCTCGAGCACGGTTGGCCACATAACCCCTGGCTCGTCTCCCCATAGCTCAGGGGCTACCGATTAGTAGTGGGGGTGTAATTGTAAGTCAGTGGGGATACTGTACCCCCATGTCATAGTACACAGCAGTATAGCAGCAAGTGATTAAATAGTGGAAGCACAACTAATGGATAAACAGGAGAAGAAGGGAAACATACAAACCAATCAACAGAGATAAGGAAAACCATGATAAATATACAAAAGACACATAGGTAGTGTCTGATACAAAATGGATGCATGGCATACCGATACAATGGAAATAGATGGCGAACATGTTATATAGTAACACAAAAAGAGAACAAAAGTAGTCCATGAGCATCTATATCCAAGCTCGGTCCTCTACTCTGGAACTCCAGTTAGAACATATACATATCAACAACATGACGTGGGGACCTTTCCCCTACTAGTACCTACAGAAGCAAAGTCTACATGGGTTCCAAGGAGGCCACCCGGGTAGGGTGTGAGACTAGTCTTAGTAGTCCACCACCAACGGTGTCTATGTGTAATCCAAATAGGTGTTTGAAAAATAAACAGAGTGTAGTAAACTGCAAGTAAGTAAAGCAATTTAATAAACAAACCTCCCCCATAGGTTCCGGTAGGACACCTAGCGGGTCTCCCTGCTTCAGCTCATGGCTGGTAATCTGAAAGAACACCAGAGGTACAAGTACATAGATATAGGATATCACTGGCACGAGGTAAGTATGCCTCTCATCCATAAGAACTGTAGCTGGTGTGGGGAAGAATTCTGCCCACCCATAAAGGTTATATAGGAACGAGGTATAAATGCCTCTCGTTCTATTACAAATAGGTTCATCTAGCATGGGGTAAGAATTCCTCCAGACCACACATAGAGATTTATCAAGCACGAGGTAATAATGTCTCCCACCCACACATGGAGATTCATCTAGAACGGGGTAAGAATGCCTCCTTCCCACACACAGAGATTCATCTATCACGGGGTAAGAATGCCTCCCTCCCACACACGGGTTATCACAATCATGTAAACATAGTATACCATAACCATTCACATCACAATATATAAGGCAATCCATCTTATATCATATCACATTAACAAAGCATAGAATTTCCATCTTATAAAACCTTATAATCACATCTCAAGGAAACATACATTTCAATTCATTCAAGTGTTCAGGCTATCTCATCCTAGACAACCTCTAACCAAGCCATCACATTTTCCTAGCATGGAAAATCCCGTTGTAGACATAACATTAAGATCTAAATGTGAAAAATGACTAAATCTCAAGGCATATCACCTATGGTTGGCCACTCCCAGTCTACACCTCATCTAAACACCCTAAAAATGTTAGATTCATCAATATCATACCACACGGGTCATTTAGATATGAATAAGTCAGTATAAATAAGGGGTTTGGAAAAAGACAAACCACAACATGATGCTAATAACTCAAAAAAAAAGGAAACCCAAATGGAAACCACGTGACCACCTACCATAGAATTGTAGGCATAGGCTCACTTGATATCGACCTTAGATTCGTAGTAGGTTGGAAGGGATCTGAGTTCTAGTCCAATGCCCAGAAAATAGGGCATATGAGCCTATGGTAAAATAACACAATGGAAGGAATGGTTCACTGAGGAAAGAGGGGTGCATGAGGTAAGCCTTACTGAGGGTGAACCAATGCCTTTGACGGATCGAAGAACGGTCGCCGGATGATGAATCCACAAGAGAAAGAGTGAGAGAGATATTTTTGGCTCAAAGGAGGGCTCCTCCTCTGGTTCAGGCCGCGGTAAGGAAGAAATAAAAGCTTAAGGCTTTTAAAACAAAGTAAGGGAAAATGGTAATTTTACCCAGAATAGGGCCGCACGGTTTAGGCGCACGATTTACCCAAACCGTGTGCAAACCGTGCGCAACTCACTGCCTCCATAACAAAGGCTGCACGGCCGTGCGGCCTAGTCTGCAGGGTCGTGTGCCCCTGTAGGTGCCCCTGCCTGTAGCCGCACGGTTTATCCCAAACCGTGCGCAGACCATGTGCAAGCTGTGTGCCACTGCCTATAAGCCCATTTCTCAAACTCCTGGGCTCCAAACCAACCCCGAAAACTCCCTAGACCTTCCTTAAGATGTTACACCCATTAAACATGCTTAAAGGAAATATTTGAAAGAAAAACTAACGATCTGTACCTTTTCCAAAGAGTCGGGTCATTAAAACCTCCCCTCCTTAAAGAAACTCATCCCCGAGTTGGCCTTCCAAGGGTATTGAGGTTTCATCAAGGAAAATATCTGGCCATTGAGAACGTATATATGCCTCCCGCTCCCAGGTCTCATCTTGTACCTGGCCATGTTGCCATAGCCCCCGTACAAGAGGAACAGACCTTCCACAGAGTGTCTTCACGTTCCGATCAACAATTCGCATCAGATACTCCTCAAAGGAAGCATCCATATCCAGTTCAACCTCATCAAGATGAAAAACATGGGTTGAATCTGAAAAGTACTGGTGTAGCTGAGATATATGAAAAACAATGTGCATGGCCTGATATCTCTACAGAAGTGCAAGCTGGTAAGCTGCTGGTCTGATCCACTTCATCACCTCAAAGGGTCCAACAAAACTCGGTGAAATCTTACCCTGCTTATGTATACATATTTGCCTCAACCTGGGTGATACCTTCAACAAAACCCAGTTCCCAACTTTGAACTCAAGAGTTCACCGGTGCTTGTTAGTATAGAACTGCTTTCTAGACTGAGCTTTCTGCATACGCTTCCTAATAAGTTGTATCTTTTCTATAGTCTCCTGCACAAGACGTGGTCCAAGAACAGCTGTATCCCCTGCTTCAATCCAACACATAGGTGACCGACAAGGCCTACCATATAAGGCTTCATAGGGATCCATCTCAATGGTATCCTCTAAGCTATTATTATAACTGAACTCGAGAAGAGGAATGTGCTTCTCCCATGAACCTCCAAAATCAAGAACACATGCATGTAACATATCCTCTTATACCATTATAGTTCGCTCGTTCTATCCGTCAGTCTGCGGGTGATAGGTCGTGCTCAAAAGTACCTATGTACCAAAGGCCTTATGTAAACCCTGTCAGAACAGAGATGTAAAGCGAGGATCTCTGTCCGAGGCAACAGAACGAGGTGCTCCATAAAGGCGCACTATTTCCTTGATATACAGTCTTCCCAAGTCATCAACTGTGAAGGTCTCCCGCATAGGTAATAAATGTGTGACCTTTGTCAGATGGTCGAAGATATCCCATACTGCATCATTTCCACGAGGTGACCTGGGTAAATCGGTTACAAAGTCCATAGAAACATCATCCCATTTCCACTCCAGAATGGAAAATGGATGCAAAAGCCCTACCAGATGCTGATGTTCTGCCTTCACCTGCTGACAGGTAGAACAACATGCGATAAAACCTGTTATCTCCCGCTTCATGTTAGGCCACCAGTACTGTCATCGCAAATCACTATACATTTTGGTGATTCCTGGGTGAACTCCCCATGATGAGGTGTGGAAATCCCTCATCAACTCCTCTTTGATGTCTACTGGAACCCATACATGCCCATGGAACAATAAAGTATCACCTTCATCCATGGTTCAATCTGTAGATGCATCATCAGCGACACTTTCTCGTAGAACAAGGCCTTCTGGATCTAATAATTGTCTTGCCCTGACCCATTCCAAAATAGTAGATGTTACCACTAAGGCTGAGAGAACAGTTTGACCCTAACCCTCTTGAACCTCAATAGGCATCTCTTAAAATAGGTCCATCAGCTTCCACTCCTCATTTGATTCCCGAACCACTTGTGATTGAGTTTCCCGACTCAGCGCATCGGCTATTAAATTTCATTTCCCAGGAGTATAGGCCAGTTTGAAATCAAAGGATTGCAGGTACTCGACCCACCTTCGTTGCCTGAGATTTAGATCCCGCTGAGTGAAGATATATTTGAGCCATTTGTTGTCAGGGAATACCACAAAATTCTCTCCCAGCAAATAGTGTCTCCAACATCATAAGTCATGTACAACCGTTGCGAGATCGAGGTCGTACGTTGGATAAATCTGTTCATGAGCCTTTAACTGACGAGAAACATACGCAATGACTCGCTCATCCTGCATCAAGGAAGCTCCAAGACAGATACCTTACGTGTCACAAAAGACCGTATAAGCTCTTCCTAGCTCTGGAAAGATCAGTATCAGTGCTGAAGTTAGTCTGCCCTTCAGTTCCTGAAAAGCTACTTCATAAGGTTCTGACTAATCGAATATCACCCAATTTTTGGTCAAAGATGTAAGCGGTGCTGTTAGGCATGAAAAGTACTGAATTAACTGCCCATAATATCCAGCAAGTTCCAAGAAACTCCTGATATCAAATTTGTTCTTGGGATGCTCCCATGAAATTGCAGCACTCACCTTCTCAGGGTCAACTGAAACTCTAGACTTAGAAATAATTTGACCTAGGAAGGGAACCTTATGTATCCAAAAGTGGCATTTACTGAACTTATCATAAATTTGATGGTATCTTAGAGTATTCAGAACGATCTCAAGATGGGTTTCATGGTCGTGTCTCGAGCATGAATAGACTAAGATATCATCCACAAATACAACCACAAAAGAATAAAGGTAAGGGTAAAAAATATGATTCATAAGATCCATAAACACTTCAGGTGCATTTGTAAGTCCAAATGGCATGAATAGGTACTCATAGGGACCATACCTACTCCTGAATGTCGTATGAGGTATGTCTGAAGTCCTAACACGCACATGGTGATAGCTCGACCTCAAATAAATCTTTGAAAACACCTTCGCTCTTCCGAGATGATCGAAGAGGTTGTCAATTTGAGTTAAAGGATATCAATTCTTAATAGTTATATGATTTAACTTACGATAATCAATGCAAAGGCGAAGGGTACTATATGTATTCTTGGAAAAGAGAACCGGTAATCCCCAAGGAGAAGTACTGGGATGTATAAAACCTTTTTCTTCGAGGTCCTCCAGCTGACTCTTGAGCTACAGAAGTTCCTTAAGTGCCATCCTATAAGGAGGAATGGTCACTAGTGCTTCTCCTGGTATAAGCTCAATAGTAAACTCAACCTCTCGCACTAGAGGTCGACCATAGAAATCATCAGGAAAGACATCATTGAAATGCACCACCATAGGAAGATAAACAGAGGGTTGTAACCATTGGTCATTGAGATAACGAATGAAAACATGTTCCATGACACCACCTAAACTCTGGTGTTCTTGTCCTGCTCGTGTCGCACTAAGATCACATTCTCCCTTATGCATATGTGTGTCACCCTATGGTAATGTAAACGCCACCCTCCGACGATAACAGTCAATCTGGGATCTATAGGGAGCTAACCAGTCCATCCTGATTAATACATAAAAACCTATCATATTCAGAACATACAGGTTCCACACGAAAAGGTAACAACCCACCTCGAGGGGACAATTCTGACAACAAATAATTCCCTCTGAACAGATACCTAATGCGGTATCTAATGTGATCATGCCATGATATGACTCAACGTCGAGGCCCAAACATCCAATAACCTTCTACGATATAAAAGAGTGATAAGCGCCTGTGTCAAACAAAATAGATACTAACGTAGAGGCAACTAGAACCATACCTTGTATAGTAGATGGTCTGGCATACTGCTCCTGTGGCATAGGCTTGACTGCATACAACTGGCTGGTACCACGGACCTGAGTCACAGCCTAGCTACATTGAGCAGGCCCACCTAGCTGGTGCTGAGAGTCATACACCTGATTACCTCTACCTCGACTGCCTCCACGTCCTGATCGGCCGGCCGTATTCCAGCCGACTGAATGAAGTGATCATGCCGATCCAACACCAGATCATGGAGTAGGTACAGATCCCTACTCATTGGTCCCTGGGGGAGAAGTCCTACAGAAATGGTGGAGATGACCCTACCTACCACAACCTCTACACTTCACTAGATTTCATGTACACTGCCTCCCAATTTGTCCTGGCAACCCACATTGGTGACAGATAGGAGTACCACCTGAGAAAAGGGTCTGACCGCCACTAACACCACGAGATTCCTCAAAATGCTACTTCTTCCCAGAAGTGGATTCACTAGAACCCTTAGGTGCCAAACTGCCCTGGTTCAAACTATCTTATTCTCTCAAATTCCTCTATGTGATCAAAGCCTTATTGAAAATATCTAAAATGGTCGTCAACCTGAACACGTTAACTGACGACCTGATGGCATAATAGATCCCATCCTCAAAACGCTTAGCGGCCATGAGATCATCAGCAGCTAGTGTAGGAGAAAAAATGTTTTAACTCAGGGAAACAGGATGAATATTCCATGACTGTCATGGTCCCTTAGTGCATATTCATAAACTCCCTAGCTCTGTCTACCCTCAAAGTCTGGGGAAAGAAAAAATTGTATAATACGGTCTGGTAATAAATTCTGATTGTATCTTTCTGTTGTCCCGACTGGGTGATGAAATCCCACCCCCTTGCATACTCTGCATCATACTCAATAAGATCTCACGGAACTGGGCATCAACGCCCATCTCAGTAATATCAAGAGGAGCCATGAGTGGCTCGACAGAAAGATCAACTGGCGGCTCAGGGCCCGCCACCTCAGGACATGATCGCCGCCTCCTTCAGCACGCATGACTCGAGGATGTCTTGGAGTCATAGTGCTACAATGCCAAACGAACGTCTCAAAATAATAAACCAATAAAATTAAAGGTTGAACTCTAGAATCTAGGATAGGTATTAATCATTCCTACCCCTAAGATCACATATCCATAACCATATGAATTCTTAGTAAAACCTGCAACTGTTCAAATTCAACTTAATCCAGTGTCATGGAATTTCCCATCTCATAAGAGCCCATACTCTTCATGAACTGAAAGATGACACACACTTGGATTTCATTTCCCATTTACTTGTGCTAATCAAGTATTTGAATTTCCTTTAAAGAAAATGATTGGAGTAGTTAGAATGTCATTTTCCGATCCATAAGGTCCCATACACCTTATCAACCAAAGAGTGACACCCACCAAAACCACATCATTCCTCAATTCACAAACTGAAGGAAGGGTTAGCACAGTTTCACACATATTAAAAAGGCATGGAAATAAAAAACAAGCAATTCTCGCTGAAAATTTAAACGTGGCATGACAAGATGCATGGCCTAATCATATTGTGCCTATCATGATGAATGTTCTAATGCATACCCTCATTTAATCAGGTCGAACCCTGAATCCAAATTACAACATTGCGAATCTCAATAAGATCACAAAACATGTGAAGCACCCAACAGTGAAACGGTATCAAAAGAAAATAGTAGAGTCAATAACAACGTAAAATAGTAAACTTGGACCATACCCCGTACATGGGTTCACGACGCCCAAGAACAGCTCGTGGCTAAGTCCCTAAGGGTTCCCAGTCTCCAATTCAATCATCTCCAAATAGTAAAGTAAGAAATAAAGAACCCCTGATACCACTTTGTGACGTCCTGGACCTGGCTTACCCTCAACCCGAGCCCTGATCTCGGTTGGAAACATAACCCCTGGCTCATCTCCCCATAGGCCAGGGGCTGCTGACTAGCAGTGGGGGTGTAATGGTAAGTCAGTGGGGAGACTGTACCCCTATGTCATAGTACACAGCGGTATAGCAGAAAGTGTTTAAATAGTTGAAGCACAACCAATGGATAAATAGGAGAAGAAGGGAAACATACAAACCAAACAATAGAGATAAGGAAAACCCTCATAAATATACAAAAGACACATAGGTAGTTTCTAATACAAAATGGATGCATGGAATGCCAATACAATGGAAATAGATGTCGAACATGATATATAGTAATACAAAAAAGAGAACAAAATTAGTCCACGAGCATCTCTAGCCAAGCTCGTTCCTCTGCTCTGGAACTCTAGCTAGAACAAATACATATCAACAACCTGACGCAAGGCACTTGCCCCTACTAGTACCTACAGCAGCAAAGTCTACATGGGTGCCAAGGAGGCCGCTCGGGTAGGGTGTGATACAAGTCTCAGTAGGCCACCACAAACGGTGTCTGCGTGTAATACAAATAGGTGTTCGCAAAATAAACATAGTGTAGTAAACTGCAAGTAAAGCAAAGTAATAAACAACCCTCCCGCTCAGGTTCCGAAAGGACACCTGGAAGGTCTATCTGCTTCTGCTCATGGCAGGTAATCTGAACAAACATCAAAGGTACAAGTACATAGATATAAGTTATCCCTGGCACGAGGTAACCATGCCTCTAATCCATAAGCATTATAGTTGGCGTGGGGAAGAATGCCTCTCACCCATAAAGGTTATATAGAAACGAGGTATAAATGCCTCTTGTTCTATTACACATAGGTTCATCTAGCATGGGGTAAGAATACCACCCTCCCACACACGGAGATTTATCAGGCACGAGGTAAGAAAACCTCCCGCCCACACACGAAGATTCATCTAGAACGGGGTAAGAATGCCTCCCGCCCACACATGGAAATTCATCTGGCACGAGGTCAGAATGCCTCCCACCCACACACGGGTTATTACAAGCATGTCAACATAGTATGTCATAACCATTCACATCAAAATATATAATTTAATTCATATTATATCATATCAAATTAACAAAGCATGGAATTTCCATCTTATAATATCATATAATCACATCTCAAGCCTACATACATTTCAATTCATTCAAGGGTTCAGGCTACCTCATCCCAGCCAACCTCTAACCAAGCCATCTCATTTTCCTAACATGGAAAATCCCATTCAGGACATAACATTAAGATCTTAAGGTGAAAAAGGGCCAAATCTCAAGGAATATCCCCTATGGTTGACCACTCCCGGTATCCACCTTATCTAAACAACCTAGAAAGGTTAGATTCATCAATCTCATACCACATGGGTTATCTAGATATGAAGAATTCAAAATTAATAAGGGGTTTGGAAAAATACAAACCACGACACGATGATAATAACTCAAAAAGGAGAAAACCCAAATGAAAACCACGTGACCACCTACCATAGAGATATAGGCATATGATCTCTTGATATCGACCTCAGATTCGTAATAGGTTGGAAGAGATCTATGTTCCAGTCCAACGCCCTAAAAATAGGTCATATGAGCCAGCGGTAAAATAACACAACAGAAGGCAAGATTCACCGAGGAAAGAGGGGTTCATGAGGTAATTTTTACCGAGGGTGATCCAACGCCTTTGAAGGATTGAAGAACGGTTTCCAGATGAAGAATCCACAATAGAAAGAGTGAGAGAGTGATTTTTTTCTCAAATAAGGGATAGTTCTGTCCATGGTAAGGAAGAAAGAAAAGCTTAAGGCTTTTAAAACAAAGTAAGGGGAAAATGGTAATTTCAACCAGAACAGTGTCGCACAGTTTAGGCGCATGGTTTACCCAAACCATGCACAAACTTTTTGCACCTCACTGCCTCCAGACCAAAGGCTGCACGGCCATGCGGCCTGGTCCATATGGTCGTGTGCCCCTACAGGTGCCCCTGTCTCCAGCCACACAGTTTATCCCAAACTGTGCGCAGACCGTGTGCAGGTCATGTGACACTACCTGTAAGCCCATTTCTCAAACTCCCAGGCTCCAAACTAACCCCGAACACTCCCCAGACCGTCCTTAGTATGTTACCCCCATTAAACAAGATTAAAGGAATGATTTTAAAGAAAAAATAATGATCCGTACCTTTTCCAAAGAGTTGGGTCGTTACAAATCCACTAGGTCCAACAATGGTCTAATGGGTTTCCAATTTAATTTTAGTGGTCCCAATCCATTCTATAATTTTTGATATAATTGACTAATATGAGTTAAAATATTAAGAAGTGAGGCTTTCACCTCATTTTTTATCTGTGAGGCTATTGTATGAGTTCCACCTCTATCCATATTATTTATTCACTATTTTATGTTTTTTCTCCTTCATTTTTCCTTATATTGAAGTTACATCTATCAAAAGGGAGTTTCATGGGTAAATATACCATTCCTCTTTCTTTTATTCTTAGTTTCTCTCTAATATTCACTGCCCATTGGTGGTTATGACATAATCTAAGATTTTTATATGTTTTACAATATTGATCATTATTTAAAAAAATGAGGATATTCAATGACTGAGACCCTATTAGTCTCAGTTATTTGATCCCAATTAAGTCATTTTCTAGAAATAACTTCTTTTAGAACTGTTGTTTTGATGAATAAAAACACACAATTTTATTAATTAACTTTTTCAGTTAATTTATTTAAGTTTAAATTTAGAATCATATTTTCCAGATAAGATAATTTTGAAACAAAAACATTTGGAAAATAATTAATTCCTATAAACCAATTTGATCATAAGATCATGTGAGAGATTTAGAGACTCTTATAAAGTCACAACAACACCCAATTTATTTTAGGTTTACTATTTGATTGTTTCTTACATTATTGGATATAAATTAAATAAAAAATATTTGAGTAACTATATCCACCGATTCATATTACACATCTTTCAAAATTTATTTGAGAGTAAATAACTATTTTAGTGCATGAGTGCGTCCATTTTCAGGTGTTTCTAAAAGTGTTCTTATAGATTTTGATCACAATAAATTTATTTTAAAATCACTAAGATTTCCTATAGTAACCAAAAAATTAAACCTATGTGATTGAATATATTTTTAGGATAGGAATATATAAATTTAAAAAAAAATTATAAGAATCTTGGGTGGTACATTATACCCATTTTTTAATGAAATAGGATCTCAAAGATATATTTTATTTTATGGGAAACTATCAAAAAAAATTTGGTATAAAAAATATATATTATAATATTTTAGATCATCATGGTTTTAGAGTGTAAAAACATGGGTTTTTGTATTTGGTAATTTATCCTATTAAATCATTATATTAAAAAAAAGAGTTATGTTGATTAGATATATTATATACTTTAGTATAATTTACTTAATGAATTTTACATATTTTCATCCAGAACTCCATTGAATCATTTCATTATATATTATTTTAGTTCTATTTACTTTATTAATCTAGATATGTATTACTTTCAAGATCATTTAATTTTTTGTGATGGTATTTTTTTCTTACTTTGATTTATCAAAAGAACCACTTATAGTTTAAATGACTCTGAATCTTTCTTAAGTGTGTGAAAAAATTTAAGTTAATATAAAAATCAATTCACCCCTATAAAATCCTATATATTTAGGATAATATTCCCTAACTATTCTTAATTTTTTATTCTCTATTTATGTTATGTGTGATATAGAGTCTCAATTACTATGTTAGATTAACCCAAAATTAAATTGAAATGGTTTCCCTTGACCCAATTGAGAAGGGTAAGAACTTTTTGGGACACAATGAACCCTTTGGTTGTTATACCTTGATGAAATTACCATTATTAGATATGAACATAAGTGTTTTGAAATTATAAAAAAAATATGATTCATGATACACGTACAATAAGAACATAAAAATAAAAGAGTGAATAAATTCCCTACCTCAAGAGAAATTGTTCTATGTTTTGATACTTTTCGTGATAGGGAAATTTTTCTTAAGGAGATGGACTACAAATATATTTTCCCAAGATTGAATCTAATAATGCTTAATATTTATGTAATAGGTCTTCCATTCAATCAGGCATTTTTAGTGTGGAATTGGGACTAAGGAAAAAATATATTTGAAAGAGTCTTATGATTTCTTTTCTAAAGTAAGGACAAATATTTTGATTTTGAAGTTATTAATTATTAATTTAGACCCATCAGGGATTCCTTTGTGTAATATTGAGATGCATGGGATCATTATTTGATTCATTTTTTCCACCTTGGACTTAGGATATATATGATATTTGGAAGGGGAAGTTTGGGAAATTCTTATGTAGAACTATTGTGTTTCCATATAGGATTTGGATAGATTATTTCAATTTGGGTGAGTGTTCCTCCCCCTCTAGCTTATGTAACTATGTAGGTTATGATTTTCTTATGATTGTGAATTTAGGTTAAGTGTGAATGGACATAACTAGCTACCATTAAAATAATTTTGGATAATATATTAACTTTAAATATAATTGTTTATATTATGATTTAAAACTATTTATCAACCCATATATAAATGTTGTTAAATTTATGGGACGATATTCCCTATGTTCCTATATTGAGTACTGTAGGGATGATGTGATCACTCATATCATTTTTTTCTTGTTATGTTATGATCTTATCATTATTTCATATATTGGGGACCAGGATACTATGCTTATGGTATTAGGATGTGATTCCCACTAGTTCATCGAATGCAATTCCATCATGGACATTCTGATTATTGAAATTGGACACTATTCCAAACTATTTTTTATTTCCCTTTGAAGTGGGTAACACTTGCAATAATGTGATGCTTCTAATGAAGGGAATGAGTTACTTACAAGTGGTTGGTCATTATGGTATTTGATTCCTCTCTTATGATGTGGTATGAAACATGGGATATATTTCCCTCTTGAGACTATTCTAATGGTTAGGGGAATTATTTCCTCTCTTGTTGTAATTGTTGGGATGTAAATTTTTATTGGTATATGTTAGCTCATAGAAAAAATGCCCATGTTTTTTCTTTTTTATAGGGACATAATACCCATTTATTAATTATTACGATAAAATATTGAAATTAATACCATTTTTCTATATATGTTATTGGGATGCATTTTCTAGGTATTTTTCATTATATTATGGTAGTGTGATATTCCCATCACCTTTTACATGTGAGACGATGACTAGTCTATGAATATGTGACATATTCTGAGGCATGTCGATGCTAGAAGAATAAGGTATGGTTAAACCCTGATGGATATTTTTTACTCATGGTTGTGACATGTGTATTATTTCATCAATTTCTTATTCACTTAAATTTATAAAAATATAACAAAATAAAAGAACATTCTTATTTTGGATAAGTTTAAGGACATTGTTGGTGGTGGCCTTTTGAGTTGAACTCGCACACTACTTAAGTTCCTTGGTACATGAGTGGACATTATAATTTTTCATCTAGGTATGTAGAAGATCCTTGATCTCATTGAATGAGTTTTGAATTTGGGTTGGATTTGTAAGAAAGTATTAGGCATGGAATCGGGACTGGTTTTGGTATCAAATATAGTATTTTTATTACTATTGGGATATGTGGTATATGATCAACCCATGGGATATTATATTAATATATGTATGGTTGTATGAAATTATTTCTACTAATTTTATTTTAGTATGGGAGTTTTAATTTATTTTTATATGGAATATATCTGGGATGTATGATCTATTTGAGTTATTTTATTTGATTATTGTTGACTATTTTTCTTCAAATATGTTTTATCAATATCTACCCCAAGGGGATTCCATTTTCGACACTATAAATTGATCCTCACCATTGATCAGTAACCTCTAGTGTACATGGAGGTCAACTTGAGGTACGTCGAACCTATTTTTGTTATATTAAAGGTGAAGAAAATTCAAGATGCTAAAAATATGTATCATAACCTTGTTTTTACTTTCAATTGTTATTTGTGATATGGTAGAAAGGATATAAGATATTGTCTATGCTCGATATATAAATTTTTATTGGGACTAACTAACCCATGTATAAGGGGAGTCGAAGTTATAATGTATGTGGCTATTATTATTCGTTTTATCTTTTACTATTGGATTAATTATCCAAAAATGAGGCAATATGATATTGATATATGGTTTATTAGGTTTTAGACATGGACCAGGGTTACAAGAAAGTATGTGTTCATGAATCTATTTAATTAAATAGGATTCACTTCAAATTTTTTTGCTTGTATATATTTTATCACCATGATTAAAATATGAGGATTAGTTATTTAATGTTTCATTGATATATTATATATATGTTTTCTATATATGATGTAATTATACTTAACTGATCCATGAATATGTTCTTCTATTATTAAATTTATAAATTGAATCTTATTTATGTTTGAATGTTCCTTTAGATAGAGTGGGTAGTTGGGGATAAAGATAGTGGATGAAGTTATATGATACAAATAGTATGTTCGGTTGTGTGTGTATTTTAAAGGGACACTTTTCCTTTTACAACTTAACTTATCAATTTTATATTATGACTATATATATACATGTGTGTATTATTTTGTGTTGCTTATTTTTTATTATAGTGACATTCCATTATGAAAATTACCTATCAAGAACCAAGAGGGTAGGGAAAATCATGTCCCACTGAAAATTGTACCAAAACCTCTAGTTACAAATACACATCCCCTAAATCAGTAGCTCCATAAGAGTCTTATTATTATTATTCAGTATATAGAATGTATAAATATGAGAGGAATTATCTCCATGTTTGATCTCACAAATAGTTTCATTACCAATGTCCAAATCTATTTATTGAAGAGGGTGTCCCTTGAAAACTAAGATATGTGTTGACTCTATACAAGATATCTTCAATAATATCAAGAAACACTTTGAGAGTCAAATGTAATTATCAATTTATATGCTTCTAGAACTAGTGAGGTGATAGTTGGATGTCCTTTTCATTGAAGATCAACATGTGTGGATGTTATGTAAGGACTTTATGGCTCACTATATCAAATAATTTATCCCAGATATACTAATAGATAATAGAGCTTGAGAGTTTATGAATATGGGTTAGGATATGATATTTATGATGGACTATATTCATGATTTTACTATGTTTTTTTAATTTTTAATGGTGAGTGATGAGACCAAAGGGCTCATCACTTTGATTAGGGTACAATATATTTTATTTGATCTCAAGTGAAAATCATTGAAAAATTATTTTTTTAAGGGATATGAATCGTGATATCATTATAGAGAAGAACCAAGATTTAAAAAAAAACCTTTTAGGTTTCTGATTTAATATTTTGAGTATGGGAGTGGATTTTTTGGTTTCAAACAATGGAGTTTTAGATATTATTGTTAGAGTAGTGATTATGAGGCCATTCAGGATTCTGGATATTATTCTTCTTAGCATGGGAGGTCCTCAATAGTAAGTTATCTATTCTATAGACTATGTAATACTCAACTAAATTGACATTAACCCCTAATGGAGTGGAATTTATACGGGTAGTTGGGAATCTAAATAACATCTTTTATAGTTTTATCATCCTACTAATGGTTATAGTGATGGCCATTCCCAAAGTTCAATAGTGGGATCAGGTTTGGTACCACATGGTGGTACTTATATTTTATTTATTAGTTCAAGTAATATATGAGGTTGGGGATCTTAATGTTATCATAGTATGTAGTGGTTCTCTTTAGGGTATTCAGGGATCTGGATTCATGAGAAATGGATCAAGGTTAGGTGGACATTATTTCATTGATTGAACACCTACATACCATGATGAAGGGTCTTCAAATATTCAAGGTTTTATCCTGAAATATTCTAAACATGCATATAATTTTTCGATATTGGGGAATAATAATTTGTTATCTATTCTTAGTTTTTTTTTTAAAATTTAAACATCAAGTACCCATTCAGAGTGATGTTTATCAATATTCACTTAATGGTGGGATTTGAGGGTATTTTTGATGTATTGGGTATGACTTCATGATCAGTGGGAATTAAAATCTCTAAAAATTATTCATATTAGATATTTATAGTTTTGATGTAATCATAGGTATGGTTTGATTGACTCAGCATCAAGTGCACATCGACAGATATTATCGGTTGGTATCTTTGAAATCTAGTGAGGATATTAGTTATATCCTTAGTGGTGAGTTAGATTTTTTGGGAGGGGATTTGGGGCCCAAATATAAAAATATATAGATGATTTTATCCAAGTTATCCATTGTTGTGATAGATGATGAGGATATATATCATATTTCATTCTTCATATTGTTCACCAGTTCATGGACTTCATCTCCGAGGACTTCTCGAGGCTACCACCGAATTGAGAGGTTAAATTTATGATTTTGATAATGTAAGGTATGGTTTCATTTATATCCCTCTATATAGGATGGATATCTAAGAGAATACATATTTTAAGCACGATCTAGATGATCTAGAGGTGAAGGGTTTCATTCCCCCAAGCATGTCCCAAAGAGGTTCTCCTATTTGTTTCTTCAATAAGAGGGTGACTTATTTCACTTGGATATATATTTTTAGAGGTTTAACATAGTGAAAATCAAAAACCAATATACTCTTCCTTATATTGAAAATAAAATTAATCAACTAAAGGGTGAAATTTGGTTCTCTGATGTTAACTTGAGGTTATATTAGGAAAATATGAATTTGGGGACTTTAGATGTTCCTCATATTTCTTTTAGGAGCAGTTATAGAATGTATAAGTTTCTAATGATATTAAATCTGTTTTACCACCCTATTTAATCATTTATTCCATACATATTTGTAATTATATATGGTGGTATTCATCATTGATATTCTAGTGTACCATCGATCAATGACGGTCTATTCTCGGCATTTTGATATTTTTTTAGAACACCGAGAGGGATTCATATTTATACTAATATCTCAATGTTTCAGTTATGGATTAGTTATGTATGGTTCTTGGGACACATGATATCATCATTTATAATATTAATGTACTCTAAGAAGGTTGAATCCTCGGTTTCTTAGGAGTGCCCCAATAATGTTTTTGATATCCATATATTATTAGTATTGATGATAAATTATAAGAGTTTCATTCATGACATATATGATTTGGAAGCACTAATAACATATTTTTCCAAGAAGGGGTGAGGTTCATATTTTCTAATTATTATGAGATATGCTTCCCATATCTAAAAGGGGATATATCTATAATATTTTTTACCTTTTCCTATTCAGGTAAAGAGTATACCCTCTAATTTTATTGGTTGATAAAATTTCGTAGAGTGTTCCTAATGAATAATGTGTATTTTTTTACCAATGGTTCTTGGAATTTAAGGAAACATTTGTGGAATATGCCAATTCATGATCTGCATATGGTAGCAGTAGTTCCTTCTTTGAGATGTTGTTGTCATTCTCTTTTGTTTAAGACGTTTTTCATATACATAGACTATAAAAATCTTCAAGTATATCTTTTCCCATTGAAATATAAACCTTCAATAGAGTAGGTGGATCAAGTATATTCAGTATTTTTATTTTTAGATGGCCAATACACTTATAAAATGGAATATTATTACTAATTAACTGAATAGTAATGCTCGTGTGTTGGAAGTGTGTGTACCTTGTAGTGAGTGTTAGATGATAAGCCTATTCACTAAGATACACCTTGAAACTCATAAGTATCAAGTTAGAAAAACCCTAAAATATTTGAGTTTAATGCACTCACTCCATGAGAGGGTGAAGGATATCCAGTTATCTAACATTAATTTTTTGATTAAATGGAAAATATATATGGTGGGAAGTCACCACTATATGGGTCCCTCAATGTGAACGAGTTTATTTATATTTAGGTTAATGTGGTAGTCCTTATGAGCATATGTGGGTAGGTTGTAACAACCTGAACTTTTTATTTATATTTTTTCCTAATTTTGTGGGTATAAATAAAATGTGAAAATTATGTTTCGTGTAATGGCCCAGACCTCCCCGGTCCATTACTTTGTGAAATGTTGGTGTTGGAGGTGTTCTGGGAGGTCAAGAGGACGTATCCCCAACACTTTGCCAATTTTCCAGTTCTGTGAACAATGTTTCCAGTTTTATGAACAGTAACAGATCGGTCTCACCGATCGGTCTCACAGATCGGTTTCACAGATCGGTGTGACAGATTGGTTTCACAGATCGGTCTGACAGATCGGTTTCACAGATCGGTGTGACAGATCGGTTACACAGATCGGTCTGACAGATCGGTTTCACAGATCGGTGTGAGAGATCGGTTTCACAGATCGGTCTGAAAGATCGGTTTCACAGATCGGTGGGACAGATCTGTTTCACAGATCGGTGTGACAGATCGGTTTCACAGATCGGTCTGACAGATCGGTTTCACAGATCGGTGTGACAGATCAGTTTCACAGATCAGTTTCACAGATCGGTTTCACAGATCGGTGTGACAGATCAGTTTCACAGATCAGTTTCACAGATCAGTTTCACAGATCGGTTTCACAGATCGGTGTGACAGATCAGTTTCACAGATCAGTTTCACAGATCGGTTTCACAGATCCGTTTCACAGATCGGTGTGACATATCAGTTTCACAAATCGGTATCACAGATCGGTTTCACGGATCGGTGTGACAGATCGGTTTCATGTATTGTAACGGGGGGTGAACAGTGTTTCCAGCCTCCTACAGTTTTGCCCCTTTTGACGTTTCTTTTGACGTAAAATACATTTAAACCCTTATTTTAAGGGCTCTTAAGGCCGATTCAAATTCCATAAATCCTATATTAATTATTCCCAAGGCTTGGAATGTTTTACTTGGTCAAACCGTGTGGGTTAATACGATCCGTTTTTTAATGGATAATTAACTGGATCTTAAACCGCCACCTCGTTAAATCTTAAAAAGGGATGAGATATCATTCTCACTTGTTCTTTCCCTTTGTTCTCAACTAAGAGGCGCTAGAACCTTTCAATCCTTTCCGTATGAGTTGCACAATCAATATTTACTCCTAGGATTGGTTCTCCTTTGTTTTGATGCAGCCAAGCTGTGTCGATCATTCTTCCACATAAGTTGTCGCGAGAGAAGGATTGTGGCCCGCTGTGTGGATAAAGGACGTCAAGAACTCTTCAAGGTAGGGGATTCATGGCTTCTCTAAATTGTATATGTGCAATCGTAGAATTAGCATGATTTATCTCTTTGGATCACAATGAAATTGCCCTAATTAAATACTTGAACCGGATTAAAATAATTGGTTGATCGCATGCTGTTGCTTTATACCGTGATAACGGTTTGCCTCATGTTTTCCTAGATATTGTGATATCTATGTTTTCTTTGATTTTTTGTTCGTTCATGATAGAAATTGATAATGAACGTAAAGCCGGAATTAATTGTTAATTAATTGGCTAAAGATAAGGAGGCATGTAAATTAATCTGGTTGTTGCCGTTGTTGTAGTTCTAATTTGAGGATAATCAAATTAGGGAAGTAAGCATGGTTATTTAATTTGTGATAGCATACTGATTATGTATCCATGATTGGAACCTACGAATAACAAATATGTTAATTCAGTATGGATTAGAGAACAGATTATGTGGGAATTTCAAAAGGGTTCTGAGTTACCCGCTTCCTTGTAAGGCTGAATGCCTTATGGTTTGGAGCTCGGAGTGCTCATTTTGTTTGAAGGCTGAATGCCTTGTTTAAGGGCCGAGAGCCCATTTTGTGATGTTTGTTTTCCTGCTGATTGTGCTGTGATGTGAGCCTGGATGGTTGTTGTGATATGTGGAGGCATGGAGACTTGTGGTTGTGGCATCGGATGACGCCTAGTGGGGCGAGATGCATCGGTTTATGCATGTGGGTGTCGGGGAGGACACCAGGGGTGATGGAATTGGATGGATGTGGTTGCTGGTTGCTTGCGGTTTTCTTGAATGTTAATCTGCTTTACTTTTCCCCACTTCTCAAGGCAGCTGGTCTTGGTTACCCTCTTTCCGAAGGGTGTGAAGACACGCGGGGTATGCCACGTGCTTTCCGTGATTAGCCTCTCAATGGAGGATGGGTCTATGCTCTTTCTATAGGCGGAAAAGACTCGATGGGTAGTATATCTAATCACCGTGTTGAGCCTCCTTTGTGTTTAGAAGCATATGATGTTTTTCTAGAATTCCTGGGAATGTGGAAAAGTAATTCTGTAATGAATGTTTGATTAAATGCTGAAAATCCACGGGGATGGAGATGCTGGAATTTAACGGTGATGTGAATCTTAAAAAGGAGCAGTTGTTTTTGAATGTGATTCCAATTCAGTTTGATGTGGAATTGTTCATTATTAATTAATTTTTAAAGAATTAATTAACATACAGTTGAACTGATAAAATGAGAATAGAGTAATCTAATAAAGCTCTTCAAATGGTTGTGTGTTTGTAGGATACATAGTCTTTGAAGTAGCAGCCTGGAGTCTAAGAGACGTTATCTGCAGTTGTATCTAAGACTAGGTAATGCCCATAGTGTGGATGTGAGTTATTTATATATTCGGTACTTTTTGTGTTTCTATACGCTACTCCACCCTGTCGGTAAGGGCAACTGACACCCCGGGGATTCTGAGCCCTGGGGGGGTGTTTTCCCTAACATTCTGATGGGAGGTTGAATGGCTGACTACCCCCTTTGGCCCCGCTCTCTTCTCTTGGTAGATACTTGTGCCATGAGGCACAGTGGTTAGTTACCCCATATATGTGTGTAGAGGGTTGTAATGGCTTGTGGTTATTCACACACATATATTCTGGATATAGTATCCTACGGACTACTATAGGTGTAACGTGTATAGGCTATGATGGCTTGAGGATCCTTACTCGGCGTATGGGCTGTAATGGCTTGAGGTATTATACCCGACATATGATACACGTTATGCGAGCTGTGGTGGCTCCCAGAAATTACCTGGTTAATTTGGTTGTGAGGATGGTGTGGTGCTTAGCCGAGGTGTCTACGGGCAAGCCTATGTGGTGCATGAGGTGCAGATTGTGGAGCTTAGCCCAGGTGTCTGCGGGCAAGCCTTTGGAGAGAGATGCACATGACGTATGTCGTTGGGGCAAAGCGGCAAACCAGTGGGGAAGTAGTAGCGGGGTACCCTTGATATTCTTTACTATATGCTATATTCTTGTATGCGTTACTTGGTGAGAGTAGACATGGTGAGGTTGGGAACATATTATACATGTTTAGGTGACGAGTTAGTTTCACTTGTTGTTCACTGGGCTTTAGCATGCTTTCATTACCATTGCATGAGAGGCTTGGGGAGGATCCTACATAGTATACTGTTATACTCACCCTATGTACATATAAACTGTTTTTCAGGTCACTTGGAGAAGGTTGGAGATCAAGCGGGTTACTACTAGCTTGTGGTTGGAGGAGGAGCTGTTCGGGCTCGTGGTCGCTGTCGTTTTTCTTTCTTTTGGGTACTTTAGTTTTCCCTTTCAGTTGTAGTACTTTTGCATGACATTTCATATATGTACTTGGTTTCCTTTTATATTTCAGTTCTGAGTTGGAGTTGATTGGAGTCTATTCTATCTCTCTCTTTTGTATGTGTTCTCTTAGAGGGTAATGCCTCCCATTTGTATGTTATTATACCCTCGGTGCTAGTCGCCAACCCGGGGCCTACTGGAGGCAGGACTTGGGGGGTCATTATCTCCTTTTTCACATTGCCGGCCCAGGAGGGGTACACTTTGTGGGTAGGGGGTCGTGACAGAGTAGTATCAGAGGGAGGTTGAGGGATAGGACCGAGTTTGGAGTTAGGCACAGGTGAGGATGCATGGGATGGTAGGGAAACGGTGTCATTCATGTATAGAAAGTGGGGTAAACACTGGAGACCGGCAGAGACATAGGCGTTCAGGGGCCCCTATGATCTGTTGCATGGACCTTTAAGTTTACGATGGCTACTAAACAAAGTGATACTGGTTGCAGGGTAGAGACCTAGGAAAGGATCATGCATCATTATTCTTTGCGCTTGTGTTTGAATGGGTAGACCTTGGGATAGGTAACCTAAAATTAATAAAACAAAACAATTAACTAATTAATGTTGAGTCTTCCATATTACAGGCTTAGGAGCTCTAACAGTTGTTATTTTACAGGTATGGCTCCAGGTCGACGTCCTCGTCAGGTTTGCGCAGAAGGTGCCCAGTAGGCTATTCCAGCAGATCGCCGCCGAGTAGAGGTTGACGATGATGACACTTGGAGGAAGACACTCCGAGAGTTCCAGCGCCAGAGTCTACAGAAGTACGAGGGCTCCGTTTCAGATGTAGTCATAGAAGACTGGTTGGAGGAGGTCGAGATAGGCTTCAGTTCGATTCGTGCTCAGAAGGAACACTGGGTGTCCTTGGTTGTGACGATGTTGCGTGGAGCAGTGAGGCAGTGGTGGTTCTTGTTCCTCGATGATCGTGAGGATTCAGCGATCTCATGGGAGGAGTTTCGAGACAGGTTTAGAGTCGAGTTTCTTTCATCGACTGCGAAGGCGTCCAGTCGCCAGGAGCTACTCACCCTTCGACAGGGGAGATCCAGTGTTCGAGAGTTTGGAATCCGTTTCAGGAACCTTCTACGATATGCTTCAGACCTGTTACCAGATGATGAGGCCAGGGCGAGGCATTTCGGGGAGGCTTTGTGTCCAGAGATCCAGCGCCAGGTCACCCCATTTATGCTGAAGACATATCTAGAGGTGCTGGAGAGGGTAGAGGTAGTTGAGAGGACTTTGGCTATGACCGGATCATCACGAGGGGGGAATCATCATGATTCCTCACGAAGCAGAGCTGTGGTCCGAGGTTCCCGGTTTTCAGGACAGAAGAGTTTTCGTTCACCTGGGGGTAGGTCCCAGCCCTTTCCATTTCGTTTCTCCGGAGGTAGAAACTCTCAGACATATTCCAAGGGATCAGGTGCTTGTTTTTCTTGTGGTGGTCGTGGTCATCAGCAGAGGGAGTGCCCGACTTTTCAGAGCAGTCATCGTGCACCAGGCGCTCCACTCCAGGTTCCTCCATTGAGGCAGTTCCAGCCGAGGCAGCAACAGCAGGTTGCACCAGCTTTAGATCACCCGAGGGTAGATGGAGCAGGCAGAGGACAGCCCCACGACGCTCCCCATCCTCAGAGAGTAGATCGTGGCCATGGTGGTGGTCGTCATCAGGGTCAGAGAGGTCGCGGAGGTGGTCATGGTCAGCTTCATGCTCTAGCGTTGCCAGCCCTAGGCGAGCTAGATGTCGTTCGAGGTACCCTTTGCTTGTTTTCTACCTTGGTGTATTCCTTGTTTGATTCAGAAGCGACACACTCCTTTATATCCCCTACCCTTGTCCACACTTTGGGACTTGAGGTAGAGAGGCTTCCAGTGCCCTTGGCGTTGACTACACCAGTTGGAGGTCGAGCTAGCTTGTTTGAAGTATGTAGAGACTGTGAGCTAGTGTTGGGGCAGCACCGCTCTTGGGGAGATTTCCAATGTTTAAGAATACAACCATATGATGTCATCCTCGGCATGGATTGGTTGTATTCGGTGAAGGCTATTGTGGATTGCTACAGGAAGAAGGTCTTTTTCTTTGATGAAGATGGAGAGGAAGTAGTGTTTGTTGGTGAGAGAGATCCTCGGAGGAGTCATAGACGAGTTCCATCCTTATCATCCATGATGGCTGGGATGATGCTGAGTTCTTCATAGGTTCAACAGTTGGCGTTTCTTAGGGTCGTAGAGGAGTACCCTGACGTCTTTCCAGAAGAGGTTGTATCCTTACCCCCTCGATGAGAGATCGAGTTTGGGATCGAGCTACAGCCAGGAGCGTCTCCTATCTCTATGTCTCCGTATAGGATGGCCCCTTATGAGTTACGGGAGCTACGTATACAGCTCGATGGTCTGTTGCAGTGTGGTTTTGTTCGGCCAAGCGTGTCACCGTGGGGTGCACCAGTTTTGTTCGTGAAGAAGGCCGACGGAAGTTTAAGGTTGTGTGTCGATTATCGTCGCTTAATCAAAGTGACAATAAAGAACCGATATCCTCTCCCGCGGATTGATGACCTATTCGATCAACTGAAGGGTGCAAGTTGGTTCTCAAAGATAGACTTGCGGTCAGAATATCATCGGATGCGTGTAAAAGATGAGGATATCCCGAAGACTGCTTTCTGTTGTCGTCATGGGCATTATGAGTTTGTTGTAATGCCATTCGGCGTGACGAATGCTCCAACTGTTTTCATGGGGTTGATGAAGTCTGTGTTCTCATTCAGCCGAGGTCAGTTGTTTCTTATGGGTCTCGGCAGTTGCGTCCCCATGAATGCAACTATTCCACCCATGATCTTGAGTTGGCAGCCGTGGTGTTTGCGCTGAAGTTGTGGATACATTACCTCATTGGCGAGCGCTTTGTGGTTTTCACCGATCATATGTGTTTGAGGTATGTTTCCTCCAAACGTGACTTGAACTTGAGGCAGCGTCGGTGGATGGAGTTCTTGCAGGAATACGACTTCAAAATATCGTATACACCTGGAAAAGGTAATGTTGTTGATGATGCACTGAGCCGAAAGTCACGTAATGATGTTGTGCGTGAATCTGGTGATTCCTGGAGAGTGATGGAAGAGCTATCAGCTTTGCATCTTGATATGGGAGAAGTTAGGGGAAGAGGTTGTCTTTTCCAGATGACGGTGCAGTCATCCCTGATGCAGAAGGTGGAAGAGTCTCAGTTGGGTGATCTAGAGGTGGAAGTTTGGAGAGACAGAGTTGTATGTGGTGAGGCCCCTGATGGTTGGTCGGAGGATGAACAACACCGAGTGTTGAATCATGGCAGGCTCATTGTTCCCTTGGCGATGCGCGAGAATTTTATCCGAGAGTTCCATAGTTCACCCTTGGCGGTACATCCTGGTGTGAAGAAGATGTACCGATCCTTGAGGAGTTAGTTTTGGTCGCCTGGGCTGAAGCATACAGTTGCAGAATGTGTGTCTCGATGTTTAGTATGCTAGAAGGTGAAGGCCGAACACCGTGTTCCTGGTGGTCTTCTCCAGCACTTAGAGATTCCTCAGTGGAAGTGGGAGGACATCTCAATGGACTTTGTTACAGGTTTACCTCGAGATCCGGGAGGACATGATGCTATATGGGTGGTAGTGGATTGTTTAACAAAATCATCCCACTTCATAGCGATCAAGGAGTCGAGCTCAGTGGATGTTTTGTCGAGGTAGTATCTGGAGGAGGTGGTGAGGCTTCATGGAGATCCTAAGATGATCATTTCTGATCGAGATCCTCGTTTTACCTCTAGGGTGTGGAGAGGTCTCCAGCATGCTTTTGGCTCTCAACTGTGCCTTAGCACTGCTTTTCATCCTCAAACAGATGGTCAGACAGAGCGAACCATCCAGACTCTTGAAGACATGTTGCGCTCTTGTGTTCTTGATTTTGGAGGTTCATGGACGAAGCACTTACCCTTGGTAGAGTTTTCTTACAATAATAGTTTTCACTCTACCATCGGCATGGCGCCGTTTTAAGCCTTGTATGGCCGGCCATGCCGTTCTCCGTTGTGCTGGACTGGGGTTGGAGAGTCCGCAATTCTCGGACCGGAACTAGTGCAGAATACAACAGGGATGGTTCAGGTGATTCGTGAGAGGATGAAGACAGCACAAGATCGTCATAAATCTTATGTTGATCAAATAAGGAGACCCTTAGAGTTTAATGTTGGGGATCATGTGTTTCTAAAGGTGACTCCCCGTCGTGGGCAGCGAAGGTTTGGTCTCGGAAGTAAGATTTCTCCCCGTTTTGTTGGGCCTTTCGATGTGTTAGCTCGTGTTGGAGGTGTGGCGTATCGAGTAGCACTTCCCCCCTCTGATGAGTCGGATACATGATGTTTTCCATGTATCACAGCTCCGTCGTTACCTTCATGATTAATCTCATGTTATCGATTGGGGAGAGATCGATATTGATGATGATGCAACCTTCGAGGAGTGACCTGTGGAGATCCAAGACCGCAAGGAGAAAGTGTTGCGTGGGCGTTCTATACCCTTAGTTCATGTCTTGTGGCGACACGGTGGCATGGAGGAGAGTACCTGGGAGCGTGAGTCACAGATACGTGCTCAGTACCCAGAGTTGTTTAATGTTTAACTCCTTTCATGTAATGATGTTTCCTCTCTGGTTAGACCTTTCATGTTTTATTTATGTACCTTTGATGTGATGTTGTGAATGAATTGTTTGGGTATGGATTGTTTGTTCTCGGATGTCAGAGTTTTGTTCTAGCTTTCGAACAACTCATGGTGGTTTTTCCCTGAGAGGTATCTTATGGGGTGGTTGTTCGGACCCCTCTTTTCTTCGGGGTTGGTTTTTAATTCTCGAGGACAAGAATGTTTTGAGAGGTATCTAATGTAATGGCCCGGACCTCTCTGGTCCATTACATTGTGACTTTTTGGTGTTGGAGGTGTTCTGGGAGGTCAAGAGGACTTATCCCCAAAACTTTGCCAATTTTCCAGTTCTGTGAACAGTGTTTCCAGTTTTATGAATAGTAACAGATCGGTCTCACCGATTGGTCTGACAGATCGGTTTCACAGATCGGTGTGACAGATCGGTTTCACAGATCGGTCTGACAGATCGGTTTCACAGATCGGTTTCATCTATAGTAACGGTGGGTGAACAGTGTTTCCAGACTCCTACAGTTTTGCCCCTTTTGACGTTTCTTTTGACGTAAAATACATTTAAATCCATATTTTAAGGGCTCTTAAGGCCGATTCAAATTCCATAAATCCTATATTAATTATTCCTAAGGCTTGGAATGATTTACTTGGTCAAACAGTGTGGGTTAATGCGATCCGTTTTTAATGGAGAATTAACCGGATCTTAAACTGCCACCTTGTTAAATCTTAAAAAGGGATGAGATATCATTCTCCCTTGTTCATTACCTTTGTTCTCAACTAAGAGGCGCTAGAACCTTTCAATCCTTTCCGTAGGAGTTGCATAATCAATCTTTACACCTAGGATTGGTTTTTCTTTGTTTTGATGCAGCCAAGCTGTGTCGATCATTCTTCCACATAAGTTGTCGCGAGAGAAGGATTGTGGCCCGCTGTGTGGATAAAGGACGTCAAGAACTCTTCGAGGTAGGGGATTCATGGCTTCTCTAAATTGTATATGTGCAATCGTAGAATTAGCATGATTTATCTCTTTGGATCACAATGAAATTGACCTAATTAAATACTTGAACAGGATTAAAAGAATTGGTTGATCGCATGCTGTTGCATTATACCGTGATAACGGTTTGCCTCATGTTTTCCTAGATATAGTGATATCTATGTTTTCATTGATTTGTTGTTCGTTCATGATAGAAATTGATAATGAACGTAAAGATGGAATTAATTGTTAATTAATTGGCTAAAGATAAAGAGGCATTTAAATTAATCTGGTTGTTGCCGTTGTTGTAGTTCTAATTTGAGGATAATCAAATTAGGGAAGTAAGCATGGTTATTTAATTTGTGATAGCTTACTGATTAGGTATCCATGATTGGAACCTACGAATAACAAATCTGTTAATTCAATATGGATTAGAGAACAGATTATGTGGGAATTTCAAAAGGGTTCTGAGTTACCCGCTTCCTTGTAAGGCTGAATGCCTTGTGGTTTGGAGCTCGGAGTGCTCATTGTGTTTGAAGGCTGAATGCCTTGTTAAAGGGCCGAGAGCCCATTTTGTGATGTTTTTTTCCTACTGCTTGTGCTGTGATGTGAGCCTGGATGGTTGTTGTGATATGTAGAGGCATGGAGACTTGTGGTTGTGGCAGCAGATGACGCCTAGTGGGGCGAGATGCATCGGTTTATGCATGTGGGTGTCGGGGAGGACACCAGGGGTGATGGAATGGGATGCATGTGGTTGCTGGTTGCTTGCGGTTTTCTTGAATGTTAATCTGCTTTACTTTTCCCCACTGCTCAAGGAATCTAGTCTTGCTTACCCTCTTTCCGAAGGGGGCGAAGACACACGGGGTATGCCACGTGCTTTCCGTGTTTATCCTCTCGATGGAGGATGGGTCTATGCTCTTTCTATAGGCGGAAAAGACTCGACGGGTAGTATATCTACTCACCGTGTTGAGCCTCCTTTGTGTTTAGAAGCATAGGATGTTTTTCTAGAATGCATGGGAATGTGGAAAAGTAATTATGTACTGAATGTTTGATTAAATGCTGAAAATCCACGGGGATGGAGATGCTGGAATTTAAAGGTGATGTGAATCTTAAAAAGGAGCAGTTGTTTTTGAATGTGATGCCAATTCAGTTTGATGTGGAATTGTTCATTCTTAATTAATGTTTAAAGAATTAATTAACATATAGTGGAACTGATAAAATGAGAATGGAGTAATCTAATAAAGCTCTTCAAATGGTTGTGTGCTTGTAGGATACATAGTCTTTGACGTAGCAGCCTGGAGTCTGAGAGACGTTAGCTGCAGTTCTATCTAAGACTAGGTAATGCCCATAGTGTGGATGTGAGTTATTTATATATTCTGTACTTTTTCTGTTTCTATACGCTACTCCACCCTATCGGTATGGGCAACTGACACCCCGAGGATTCTGAACCCTGGGGGGTGTTTTCCCCATCATTCTGATGGGAGGTTGAATGGCTGACTACCCCCTTTGGCCCCGCTCTCTTCGCTTGGTAGATACTTGTGCCATGAGGCACAGTGGTTAGTTACCCCATATATGTGTGTAGAGGGCTGTAATGGCTTGTGGTTATTCACACACATATATTCTGGATATAGTATCCTACGGACTACTATAGGTGTAACGTGTATAGGCTATGATGGCTTGAGGATCCTTACTCAGCGTATGGGCTGTAATGGCTTGAGGTATTATACCCGACGTATGATACACATTATGCGAGCTGTGGTGGCTCCCAGAAATTACCTGGTTACTTTGGTTGTGAGGATGGTGTGGTGCTTAGCCCAGGTGTCTGCGGGCAAGCCTATGTGGTGCACGAGGTGCAGATTGTGGAGCATTGCCCAGGTGTCTGCGGGCAAGCCTTTGGAGAGAGATGCACAGGACGTATGTTGTTGGGGCAAAGCGGCAAACCAGTGGGGAAGTAGTAGTGGGGTACCCTTGATATTCTTTACTATATGCTATATTCTTGTATGCGTTACTTGGTGAGAGTAGCCATGGTGAGGTTGGGAACATAGTATACATGTTTAGGTGACGAGTTAGTTTCACTTGTTGTTCACTGGGCATTAGCATGCTTTCTTTACCATTGCATGAGAGGCTTGGGGAGGATCCTACTGAGTATACTGTTATACTCACCCTATGTACATATAAACTGTTTTTCAGGTCACTTGGAGCAGGTTGGAGATCAAGCGTGTTACTACTAGCTTGTGGTCGGAGGAGGAGCTGTTCGGGCTCATGGTCGCTGCCGTTTTTCTTTCTTTTGGGTACTTTTAGTTTTCCCTTTCAGTTGTAGTACTTTTGCATGACATTTCATATATGTACTTGGTTTCCTTTTATATTTCAGTTCTGAGTTGGAGTTGATTGGAGTCTATTCTATCTCTCTCTTCTGCATGTGTTCTCTTAGAGGGTAATGCCTCCCATTTGTATGTTATTATACCCTCGGTGCTAGTCGCCAACCCGGGGCCTACTGGAGGCGGGACTCGGGGGTCATTATCTCCCTTTTCACATTGCCGGCCCAGGAGGGGCACACTTTGTGGGGAGGGGGTCGTGACATTTCGACTATTATATAATCATTTGTCAATATGATCGTTGGAAACTATAATATCAACATTACATATTTATAAATGTGGTTATCTTGTTTAATTAATATAGAAAGAATATTGAATGGCCTCATCCAGTAAAATTGAGCCATATGAAGCCCATCTGTCGGAGCTTGGGAAGGAGGTAACATCACTGGTCTTTTTTCTAGACCATGCCCAAGCCTAACATTAACATATGAAGCTTTAACGGAATCTAATAAGGGAGACGTTCAAGCTGATAGAAATCATCACTCGGGCAATGTTTTCCGAGCCACCCCATGATTCTATCACCATAGAACACCTAACACTTAGGTCCTATGCTGGTGTAATGAGGGGCTATGTAACGAGACCTTAGCTACTTTTTGTAATCCTTTTATATAAATAAAACTTTTATTTCTTCTTATGGAAAAGTTTGTGAATTTCAAATATCCGGATAAATATATGATGTTTATTATTGATGAATTTAGGAAAAAAGGGTTATTTTAAAATATTTTTGTATTCATTAAATAATAAATAATGTGAAATGATTTTCAAAAAATGGTCTTCTACAGTTGTGAGCAGTGAGAAATTTAGAGTCTAATAAGATCAACTTGGTTTTTAGTGAATAGTAATGTAGGAATAGTAACATATCAATATGAATAGTAATGAATAGTAATTTGACCAAAAAAATATAAAATTCACCCATGAATGTATAAATACATTTTGGACATCGTAAAAGTGAAAAACGATGATAGTTTAAGTTTGGGTATTTTTGTACGCCATAAATATTTTATTTACAATTTTATAATTAATTTAATAATTTAAAATGGAAATTTATTTTCATAAAATTTAATCATATTTTGTTACTTTATTATCTTATGGGTATACGATACTTTTATGGGACCTTGATTACTTTTTTAAGGTGTTACAAAATGAGTTATAGTTTTAAAGATGTATTTTTGGAATAAATAATGATTTTATTTAAAAATTAAATTAAAAATATTTATAAAATTATTTTCATAAAATGGTCTTCATTTTTGAATTCAGAGCATTGATATTTGGTTAAGGTTAATTTTTTAGATTTTTTTGAAACAGTTGAGTTTTCAGTGAATATTAAAAATGCGTTTTTGAGTTTCGGGTGTTTAATGACATCATTAACGATGTAATAATTATGCAATATTTCTGGTAGACTTATGGATAGTGAGATATGCTATGAGGTGTTCTAGGGTACCAATACCATGGGCAAACCCATAGTTTTTCAAATACCACTGATGAGGTGTCCCTTGGAAATCAATAATTTATTCACACACTTTTCTTATAAATACCAAGCCATTTCCCTCATTCATTTCATTCCAAAATCATCCTCAACAAATTTATGGTCTCCTTACCTCTCAAGGAGTCCTCCCAAGGTTCCCTCAAGCCTCCCAAGGTCCCGACCTTCATGATTTCAAAGTCACACTTCAAGGTAAGGGATTCTTTCGCCCTCCTCTTTTATGTCATAAATTCCTTCATGTTGTGTATTCTAGTTTCCATATCATTATGTTGAGGGTATGTTCTTATTATAGTCCTTTTCATGTAAAAATGATTATAGACCCTTTATTCTCTCATCAATTTGTTTTCTGAATTTTTAAGTGATGTTGTTAGGCTGCCAAATTTCTCGTAAAAGAAATCACATATTCTCTTTCCTTTTAAGTTTCCTTTTCTTGTGGTATGTCATTCAAATATCCATACCATGTTCTTATCTCAATTTTATTCAATATTTATATTTTAATATGATTTATTTAAGTTTGGGTTACCCTCTTACCCTCCCTTTTTATTATTTTCTAAAACCATGTTATATAGCTGTTATGCTGCAGAAATTTCGTCTCAAAATTTCTATCTCTTTCTCTCAAGAAATTATCTTGTTTATTTATGTGAATACCCAGACCTATTTCGTTTATATGTGTGTTCATAAATATATAAAAAGGATATATTTTATTCATTAATGGACATATATATAACCCTCACTCCCTTTCTAGGGGTTATAAATTATATAATGATCTTATTTTTAAGAACTTTTAAAATGTCGCGATTTTGAAATGAAACTCATTTATTTTATTCTCTATGGGTTATTTATAAAATGTTTGCTTACGATCTATGTGGATCACATGAAAATAAATACATTTTAATGGTGCTCCTTAATAGCACTCCAATGCATTGGGTAAATAATTTATCTCTAGAGATGATAAGTTTCACAATACCTTGGTAAATAACCTTGGTAATTTTTATGACACCTCGGGGATAAACCTTAGGGATATGTTCATGAATGTCTAAATGAAATGTTTTAGCTACTTATTCAAGTTATTATTCAAGTTATTTTTATTATGATATTCCTATAATTCCATTTCTCATGTCCTTATGTTCTTATTCAAGTTGTTATTGATGTCACAAGAAAACTGAATCCCTTGTTTACCTTACTGGGCCTTCTGCCCACCCTTTCCTTTGAATGTATGTCTCCAGGTTATGAGATGTAGTAATTGTACTTAAGATGAACGTATTATGAGCCTTAAAAGTGGATTAGAATAATTTTTTCTGTTGTTTTTCATGTATTATGTTCCTGATTTCCAAGACACTAGACTTTAAAGATCCTCTGTTTGTAAAATGTAATGAAAAGTTATGTAATAAAAAGGTGGGATGCCATATAGGTGATGTGACATTAACATTACTCGATATAGAATATATACATAGGGATTAAAAATATATTTCATTATATCTATAGGTAAAATTAGTGTCCTAGTATTAATAAATACAAGATGGGGTTTATTTTTTAGTTGTTTTCTTATAATCATATAAAGGGAGAGCATTAGTGACCTACATGGATTATTTATCCATTACTCATTATTGAGTGGATAAATGATTATGTGACAGTGGAATTCAAGATTGGGTTACCTAGGATACCTCAAGGTATTGATTTAGTATAAGTTATTGTGGACTATTTAACCATGGTTTAATAATTACCACTAATTAGAGAGAAATAATATTTCAAAGAACATGGATTATTTTATATCTTATAGATAGTATGTTTTCACAATATTCCAATAAGTATAAATTTGGATTAATACACCTTATTCACATATCAATTATAGTATAGTTCACACACTAAAATTTTCACCCAAGTGAATTTGAGCACAACATACCATCCTCAAATTGATAGGCAGACTAAGTGTACTATCCATATTTTGGAGGGCATGATATGAGAATGTGTCCTTTATTTCCAAAAATTATGGTATTTTTATATTTCACATTCATATTTCACTTATAATAGTAAATATTAGTCATCCATTCATATTCACCTTTTGATGACTTTTATGGAAGCCTATATTGATCATTTTCTATGGTGGTAGGGGGTAGGGGAGTCTATTGTTATTGGAAAAAGTCTCATTTCAGAGAATATATAGCATATTTAGTTGTTTTGAAAGAGATTAGGGACTGCTCAGAGTGGGAATCATTCATATAAAGATATAATAATCTATCATCTTTAGTTAGTAGTAAGTGGATAGGTTCTCTTGTGAGTGTCCCTATTATTGATACACCATCATATTCACAATCATGTACAGATATCACCCATGTATTTGGGATCATTCAATGTTTTTGCAAGGAACAGTACCATGGAAAACTAGTTATTGATTATTTAGAGATATAGTGCTATGTGTAATTTTTTTCATGTCTCTTAACTCCAAAGGTACTCCTTGACCATTTTAATGTGATCATCATCATTGAAGATGATCTAGAGTTGAATGTATCATTGGAGGAATGACTAGTTCAGATAGTAGATCAAAGTGAGAAGACTCTCTGTGGGAAGACAATTCCACTAGTATGAGTTGAATGGAAGAACATGTGAATCTAGGAGGGGTCATAAGAGTGATATCATGTTTTTTGGGTTTATTGGATAGAATCTTTCATCTAATAGGCTCAATTATGTATTATTACACGTCTCAGGGATGAGTTATTCAATGGTGGAGAAGTTGTAACACTCCCAACATTTTTGAAGTATGAATTTGACTGATTTTTTTTCTAAACCTCACGTGTTTTTTTCTTTTTCTATGTGTTTTGTGGGTAATAGGTGATTATAGATCTTTTTTAAAGGAATCTTGTTGTTGATTGAGAAATATTCCAACAATTAGATTCATACTAGAGACCTGATGGAAGACTACAAGAGTTTTAGTGGGTGAGGACATGGAAACTTACACTACCATCAGGACTTCATTATGTGGTGTAATAGAACCCCACTAGGGACACCAAAGTTATATTTGGTTCCCAATGGAGTTAAATTGGTCCCATTTCTATTTTTTATTTTTAATTTAACTAATTTTATATTTTTAGAAATTGGGAATTCACCACATTTAAAAAGAGGCATATACTAAATTAGTTCCCTATATTTATTTCTTTTCTCTTAATTCATTTAAGATAGTTCTCCTTCATTTATACATGGATAAAAGTTCCATAAATCTCATGGGAGTTCCATGGGTGATTATGCCACTCATTTTTCTTTTATTCCTATTTTCTCCTATTTTTTCATGCATTGGTAGTTATTCTCAAATTTTGGATTTTTTTCAGGTTATCTGATATCAACTATTTGATTTAGAATTAATAAGGGATATTTAATGAGTGGGACCCTATTACTCTCAAGTAGGTGGTACGTAACTAATCATAATGTTTTATACTCATTTAATATGACATGTAATATGTAGTCTCACCTCCCACAAAAAAATCACATAAAATCATATTGAAATGGTTTTTCCATGGCCATATTGTTTATTGGAAGGATGTTTAGGGACAAAATTAACACTTTGGTTTTCATAACGTGATCAAATGGAAACCAATGACCATGATATGTATAAAAAATTGTATTGAAATTATTACTTAGGGGCCATTATGTTTTTCATTGAATTATACTAAGATACCTAGGATTGTGATTTGGTTCTTGTTAGCCTTCCTAGTCTTAAGAGAGATATGGAATCCAGAATGGATGATTTGGGATTACCCTATGTTGAAGGAGTGAGTTACCCAATAGGAATTTTCTAAATAATTTGTATTGGGGTGAGTGTTACTCCCCCTCTATCATGTAGAATCCAGTAGGTTATACCTCAGTTATAATTATAAATTTATATTTTATAAGGATGGGTATTACTAGATACCATAAAAAGATTATTGGATTATATATTAATCTTAAAAAAATATTTATATTATGATGTTAAAATGTATATCATTCCCATTTATTTTTTTTTGTACTTATGGGATGATATAGCCTATATTCCTATGATGATTATTTTGGGGATGATATGCCCACTTATATCATATTGTTCAAGGGGAGGGATTTAATATCCATTATTTCATATACTCAGGATCAGAATTCTATGCCCATGGTATTGGGATGTGATTCCCACTAGGATATGGAATCAAACTCCCATAGCACATTGATGATGATAGAAATGGTATTCTTTGCACACCTTTTTTTATTTCCATTAGATGTGGGTTTCATTTCCCATGATGTGATGATTCTAATAAATGAGATGAGTTTCCCATGTTAGTTTCATAATTATGGGACATGAGGCCCTCTAATTTGATATGACTTGATAATTGGGATGATTTAAACTACTGAGGTTATGCCCATGGCTTTGGGTAATATTCCCTCTCTTGATGACATCATTGGGAGATGAATTCCCACAAGTATATATTCACTAAGAGATTATATTCCCAATATTGTAAGTTTGTAATCAATTTATAGTGCCCATGTATTGAAGATTATGATATATCATGGATGTTAAGACCATTATTTTAGACATATTATTGGGATGAATTTTCCATGTACGGGTCATTATACTCTAATAGAAAGCTATGTTGATTGACTATGGCATGGGATGTGATTGCTAGTAGATGATTATATGATATTATTTAAAACATCATGAAATTTTACAAAGTAGGTATGGTCACACCTGGGTGGTTGTGTACTGAACATGGTTGTGTTATATTTATTATTATTTATAGTGTATTTTTACATCCATTTAAAAAATTTCATACTACACATATGATTTTTTATTTTTTGTATGTTTAGGGACACCATTGGAAATGGACTACTGATTTATACAAGCACCTTGCTCAAGAAACTTAGTACTTGAGAGAACATTATGGTTCATGATCTTTCTTAGGAAAAGGGACCTATAGTAAGTTGATGAGATTTGGAGTTTGGTATGAGATAAGAGATGAGACCTGTCATGGACTCGAGACTAGTATTGATGTCATATCCAGTATTTTTCATACTTTTGGGTTTTGTGTTTTATGATCTACCCATGTTAGATCTTGATCATATATAGATAATTATTTGAAATTAATGCTACATGTTTTTTTATAATAAGGGAGGTGGTATTTACTTTCATATGATGTGTTTTTATGATATCTTATTTATTCAGTTAATTTTTTATTATGATTGCTCAATATTTTTATTTATTGTGTTTTATGGATATATTTACAAGATTGAATAGTATTTCCACTCTATACGTAGACTATCAACACTAGTAAGGAACCTTTATCATATGGGGATACATATCTAAAGTATGGGCACCTTGTTTTGTAAAATTATAGGTGAACCAAATTTGGAACACTATAAGGTGGGACTCTTTCCCCATAAATATAATGACCAGATATTTTGGATCCATTAATTTAATATTATCTTCAATAACTTCTCTCATAGGCAACTCCAAACTAAAATGAAACAACAATGTGTTTAGACCCTTTAAACTTATCCATTGAGTTAGTACATATGAATAGGAGAAAATAAAATATTAAATATATTAATATAAATTTATTCATTTATTTGTTTATATAAAGGTTACTTTATTAAAATTTACTTAATTCATTATTGTGATTAAAAATCTTCCTTTTTTATGTGATCCCTTATTAAAGAAAAATGATTATATTATTGTTAAATGATGATGGAATTGATTAACTAATTACAATTTTATTAGGGTTGTATATAAACTTAGGCTAAGATCAATCGGTATTTAAAAAAAAGTCATTTTTCTTTAAAAACAATTTCTCATTATCTTTTATGGTTTAATTTAATGTTAAAATAGAAAATTATAAAAATTTAATTTTAAAAAATAAAATTATTTTTTGGATTTATAAATTCAATATCAATTTAAGATGTACTATTTTGATTTTTCTAAAAAAATATTTTTTTTTAATTTAATATTATAATTTTCTAATTTTAATAATATTGTCACTTTTATGAAATTTTTCCATTAATGTTTTTGTAAAACTTTTTAAAATAAATAATTTATTTTATAATTATAAATTATGTATTTAAAAAATACTATCTTCATATATAAAGAGAACTCTTAACATCTTAGAAAATATTGGTGACATTTCAACGAAAATTGTTTTTAATCTGTTTATTTTATTTAAATATTTACACAGTGAAATAATATTCTCTGGTAAATTTTATCTTAATTAAATATTATTTTAATAAAAAAAATTAATAGAATCAGTATCATTGATAATTTTATAGTTAACATAAATCTTATTCTTAAAATCCATTTTTGTTTCTAAAAATGGGTTTTTATAAAAAAATCATTGATATGAAAATTAATTTCTCTAACTCTCATAAATTTTATTTTATAAAATTATTTATACATTAAATATAATAATGTTAATTTTTTTTTAAAAAAAATAATTTAAATTTTGAACATTAAAATTACTTTCTATGGGTGAAATTGGAGTATCCACGCTAAGGGTAAATTATGGTAAAAATTCCTTTAACCTTATATAAGTGTCTTGGAAATGTGAAAACAACATGAATAATATAGAATTTTTTTATGGAGGATCTGACTTATCTACATCCATACACAATCATGGGACACTTTTTTATCATTTTAATTCTATAATTGGGTGATATCATTGACAAATAATGATATATTAAAATATTCCCATTTCATCACATATAAAAAGAGGCCACATCTTCTCCATTTCTCTAAACTTTTCAAAGCCTTGGATCAATGAATACTATAACCAAAAATATCCTAAAAAACCACCCCTTTCCTTTTAATCCATTATCCCAAAAAATGGCCAAGATAAGGAGTCTTAAGTACTTACCCATATGAGAAATTCCAAGTGAAAGGTATTACACTCAACACAACTTTTCTCTGATCTTTTATTCTTCTAATCCCCAAAATTCCACTCTATATGTAAATTTGTGAAAAAAAAAATTTATAGGAATAAAATCTAATATAAAAATGTAATATCTATTTTATAATTAAATCCAATGTCATTTAGAAAAACTGAATTGTCGTCAAGTGTGTGTGTGTGGACTAGCCTCTATGAATGACATATTCAATTTTCTATCACCACATTAAATTGAAGTTTCAAAAAAGTTATTTATTAAATAAAATTATGTTTTCCTCAACATTAATATTCTTTATGAATAATATTTTTAATTATTTATGTGTCATTAAAAAGTAACAGTCATAGTAACTTTGATTGCCTTAAATAAACTTATCAAGGTAACTTTATTAATTTGGATCTATTTGGGGAAAAAATTTAAAAATATGTAAGTATAAATATTATAGAATAATAATGTAAATAAACCTAAAAAGTTATAGAGATAAATATTTTATTTTAAAACACCTTTGACCGTGGTCAACAAATCAAAATTGTTACAAATAAATTAACTAATAAAATTAGAGTAATCGATGTAATTTGAAACTATAATAAAAATAAATAGAAAATTATAATAAATATAACATATAAATTAGTTTTAGGTGTATAATTTTCTTGGTTATAAATTTGATGTACTTAATTTTATTATTCAGGATGTTATGTTCAAGTGGATCATTATATCACACCTGAAGTTAGGGGATACTCTGAACTTTTTTTATTACTTTTGGGTTACATGTCCTCCTTCTTTTTCTCCCTAATACTCTATATTATCCAAAAGTTTGAATTTCATATATAGTATATATGTTCCTCACATATATAATATGATTAATATATCTTTATTATTTAGGAATAAACATGTTTTATGTTCCTTCAAAATTCCCTCTCTTAAGTAAAACTGATTTTTAAAAGAACTATCCTTTGTCTACAATCATGTTAACTATCACCCTTATAAAATATTTTAACATTGAAGTTATTTATAAAATATTTATTTATTTCATGAATCCCATTTTTAGCCCAATTATGGTTTTAATATAAATTATTTTTCCTTTTTTCTTCTTTAAAAGTTCATTCACTCATTTTGAAAAGAATCACCTAAGAGGTCCTTTTTATTATAACTTATTCAAATTGTGTTAATAATTTTTTTATAGAATTACCACCCATGTTCATAACCTATGATTACTTAATCAAAAATTAATATCCAAAATAATTTTATTTCATCATCTCCTTCGAATCCATATGATAAATTCTTTGGTTATTCCTTATGACAAAATTGTGAAGTCTACTTTCTTCTCAAGGGTTTTTCATGATTATGATTTATGTATAGTTTCTTTTCCATTTTTTGGAGCACACATTATAATACATATTATGATATTTTATATACTAATTTTTAATGTTTGGATCAGTTTTGAACCTCTAATGTTTTCGGTAATGTTAATGTCTCATAATATTCTATGTATGGTGCATATGTGGTTATCATAAGAACACTACGTATGGTGCGCAGTTGGTTAGCTTAAGAACACTATATTATGTTGGTGTTTTCCAAATAATTACATTATTATTTTGTATGATCTACTATATTTTTTTATCTTGGTGGTTTTTCTTGACATATTCTTATAATTTCGGGATTTATGATATCACCACATGCTTATGATTCCAGGATATAATTCTTTCATTTCATTAATCCACGATTTTATGATTATGGTCATTATCTTAATGATATCATTTTATGTCTATTAACTCTCATATTATGATTTATCTCCATGCTTATTCCCATTCTGATATTTCTAGCTCACCCTTTTCCTTATTTATTTTATATAGGGTTTCCTATTCAGTTTTATAAGATCTATAAGTGTAAGGAGAACTATGTGTAGTTTTAAGTAAATATGATTTTTTTTATTTAAGATGTTATATTTTTGTTACTAATATTCCAAAGTCACTACACCTCTTGATCCTTAGTTTTTTTAATTATGTAATAATTCATGAATTAAATTGTGTTTAAATATCAGGTTAATATATTAAAAATGATATATTTTATTGGATAAATTATCCAAGTATTCATGTGCCTTTGATGGCATCTTCCTCATAATTCCTCCATAGCTATTGAAGTAACCACACCTCTACAATTTTTTGAATACTAGAATAAATTTTTTTAACTAAATATAAATTATCACTCAATGATGTGGGAATCTCTATAAGAACTAATTTAATAAGTAATAATCCCTTTAAGTTTATTCTCATTCTTGTTGAGAAAAATTTCAAATCTGCCTTTGGGGATTCATCATTTATACTGATGGGAAGTGTATCTCAATAAATTCCTTTAAATATATTATCATATGAGGATCAAATCATATAGAAGATAATTTATCCAATCTATATAATCGTATTTTAGGGAGTAAAGAAATAATCTTGACCATATTAAATCATCATACACCCTATTGTTGTTATATTTGTAGTGTATCTCTGAAACATTTTCTATTAGATTCATTACTTTAGAGGTGATAAAACGATCCAATATTTTGGATCATGTCTAGTAAACTCAATTTTAACTCAAAATTTATAGCTTTTATTATTATACTCATGATGTTAGGGGATACTCTATTAATATATGGTTTTCTATAGTATGTTAATGTATTCTATCATGGTTCTTTTTTAGTCTCGTTGATGACGTTCCTAATCTCATAATTCATATTTCGGGATACATGGTCTACTATCATAGTTTATCAGTGACTAAAAAGGAAAATCTAAGTCTTAGAATTTATTTGAAATGGTTCATTCAAATCCAATTTTTTAAATCGATTTCAAGATCTATGGCTCACATACCTAGAACCTAAAGGGAAAATTCAAATAATACCCACGCATGTAAAAGAGAATAAAAATTAAATCTGAAAAATGAAAAAAATAGAGGTGAAAGAAAAAAACTAATACTAAGTTAATCAATTAGTTTTATGGATTCGGTCCCCAGAAGTTGAACCAAAAACATGGCATTCCCCTGAGAATAAAAATTTTCTTTAGGGTGAAGATTCGATTTTTATAAAATAAATCTCATGACCAAACCAATACTAAAATAACTGAAATAGTAGTATTGTAATGGATAGTATAATTTGTATCCACTAGGAAAAGGATAAAAAAATTATCCTAGTGATTATTTCTTAATTGTTAGTCCAAAAGGAAAAAAATATATAAAAAATCAATTCTAAAAACAAAATTAAAAGAAAACAATATGGAACTTTAATAAAATAAAACATATTATTAATTTTATAGATAGTGAACCAATTTCAAAATATGTTTCATCCTAAAAATTACAATTTCATTGAGTTAGGATTATAATTAATTGATTATTTTTGAGATTTCATAAAAAAATTTAATCTCCACTTGCTCAATGAAAATTAATACTATAATAATTGTTTCAATTTCTTATATCCATGGGAACCTAATTAAACTATGTTTATTATGAATGAATCCCATTTAAAAAAGAAATTTATAGACTAGTCCTATTGTTTCATCCTTCCATATCAAATTGGGGATCCTCCCTTAATTATTCCTTCTGTAAAAAAAATAAATAAGGAAATAATAATTTATCTTGATGTGATACTAAATCAAAACCTTCAATATAAAAGAAAAATCAATCAATTATATTATGTTACCAGTCTCCCACTCTTGAACTATAAAATCCAAGTTCTTTATTACCCATTAATTCATGATTTATTACATAAAATTACACATAATACAACCCTAAAGATTGATAATTTTAGTGTATTTAGGAATTAGGTTTGTATCATAACATCTTGAACATGGGATACAACACCATTATTGGAAACTTAAATAACATACTTCTAAAATTCCATGGATTTTAAAACTACATAGGATATCCTAAGGACAAAAAAATAAAGGGGTGAGCTATAAATCCCATTAAGGGAATAAACATGGAATAATGTGATACATGTTAGAAAATAGGCACATCAATAGAGAATAAAAATAGTAAGAATCATAAAAATGAACAATGAGACATGATATAGAATGATAATCATAACATGGGAAATGTGGAAACAACTTAAAACACTACATTATAAACTTAGTTCAAGGATAAAATTCCAAGTCATCATGGTGGGAAAAGTCCCATAAAGGAATCTAGTTCACTTCTTATCCTAACATGACATCTTATGAGACTAAATAGTACCCAATGCATTTATGTTCTATATAATTATGGGTGCACCTGTCACTTTCATTTCATTCTCATGCTTAAATGTGCCACATAGATCATACCACATGGATTCATTCATCATCATATTTTATTCCAAGATCAAGGTGTGTCGAATACAAAAATGTAGGTACCAAATCAAATAGGTATAAGTTTATAAAGGTAAATACCCTTGATAGGAAATGGGTATGGTATTCAATACAGAATTTTTTTCGCATGGAAAATTGTGGTAAAATTTCTGTAGCATAACGACATCACATAAAATTTTATAGAATGGGTTGATGAAAGAGAAAGTGTTCTCTAATAATTTGGAAATCAATTGGATATTATGGTGGTATGAAATAACATATCACATCATAATGAAATAAAGATAAAAGACATAAGGTGAAGATGATACTTGTATAAAGAGGGTAAATGAAAAGATTTGTTGCTAAATTTTGGAATGGTAATGGGTGTACATAAAGGATCATGGGAGGCATAATGAGAGTGAAAGAGAGATATCATAATTTATAAATTAAATGGAAAGTCTTGGGGGGTATGGAAGTACATATCCCAATATAATAAAATTAATTTTAAGAGACATAATAAAAAAATAAGTGCTTAAACGGAAATGTGAAGAGATAAATCCCTTACTAAATTTCAGTATATTAACAACTTAGGTAAGGGTTAAAATGAGATAGGATAAATAGTCTATAATTAACTAAAATAAAATAGATCATAACTTAATTTTTATAAATGAATTAAAATATAACCAATGGAAATTAAAAAGACTAATTTCGAAGAAGGTTATTGAATTGAATGCTGGAGAGGAAGTTACCTTACATAAGTATGTGACTCCAAATACTTGTGAGGGACTTCTTAAGAGCTTTAGATGCCTTAGGAAAAATATATAGAGTTTATGGAAGAGTGTGGATATTATCCAAGTATTTTGAGTGATGATAAATGGGATCTTGGGTGGATTTATGTAGGAAAATAGGGGGTTGATTTATTATTTAGGTTTTGGAATCAATATAATAAAAAAACCAAAACCACAAACCATCCACTGGTTTTTTCTCATCGTATCTTAAAAACGGTAATGGTTTCCATTATTTTATAATTATAAGGGAATAACTTTATAAAAAAATTCCCTTACTTATGTTGCAACATCCTGACCTAGAAGCCACACAACTGGGGATCTCATCTAGTTCTCCACAAGGCCTCAAGCATGCCTCCCCATATGCTAGAGGCTGCCGACTAGCAGCGAGTGCCTAGGGTGTGATAGTGGGGAGACTATTCCCTCATACGAGTGTAAGAAAATAGAAAAAATAACTAAGTATTATACATAGTAGAAAGTAAATAAACAGTGAAAAAAAATAAAAAACATAAATAAAACAAGTTGTAATACTAAAATGTTGTAAAAACCTGAACAGCTATGTAATAAAATACAACACTAGTCACCCACTCGGCCGACCATAAAGATACAAGTACAAAAGATACTAAAAGTAAAATTATAGGGCTCAAATACTAACTCCATGCCTACCAACGTAGCCGATCTCTAGACACTGTTGAACTGCATCAGCCCAATTAGTAGAACCACCTGAACAGCTCCGCTCGATCATGCAACAGTGGGCCTCAACCTTATCCACCATGCAACTCGTGCTCAACCTTAAAAGCAGACAGAATATCTACACATACACTGAGGTTCACGTGTAGGGGTGAGAAATAATCTCAGTAGGGAACCCCGATAAGCAACCTATAACTGTGCTACTAAAAGTGTATGCAACAACAACGTGCTTAGCATAGCTGGAACTCAAAAAAATAAAGTAAACCAAACGTGCAACCATAGTCGAATCCAGGGTCCATAATCCCTGTCAACTGGTAAGTGCCACCATGGATTTCCATATCTATAAACGTATACATGTATATTCTCATACATATACACACATACATAAATATGAATATTCATGAGTATGTGAATCAAACAACATGAAACCACATCAACAATCGACCCTTGGGTCCATAAGATCGATCGTATGGACATCTTATGCCAGGGAATTGATCTGGACATCATGCCACTCAAGCTGTGTATCATTAAGTCGATATCTGGGTCCGTAATCCCATCTACATGTACCAATTTCTACCAATGCTGGAATAATATCTATGATCAAGCTACGTCACCACAGAGGGAAACTGATCCTACACCTGGGTTCACCCATACTCACCTCCAATCACAACTAGATTTTCATATACTGACAGTCAAACCTGTAATGATGGATACCGTATACCGACGTTCAATCCTGTGTATAATTAAACCGTATACCGATGTTCAATCCTAACAAATCTAGAAGAGCATAAAAATTCCAATCATAGGAAGAGTAGTGCGTAATAATCCCTACCACTCGTCACCACCAGGGCATCTCTCATGGTCTAAACCATTTAGGTCTAACATAGAACATGAATAATTAGTAACGACCTCTGGGTAGCTCTCATGGTCAATACCCCCTGGGTCCAACATAGTACCAAGTAAATTCTAATGACCACTATGTAGCTTTCACATTCAATAACCACTAGGTCTAACATAGCATCACATAAATTATAAATGACCCGTGGGTAGCTCTCACAGTCAGTACTCCCAAGTTCCAACATAGTATACGACCACCTAGGCAGATCTCATGGTCTGAACCCCTCGGGTCTAACATAGAATCATATAAATTATAAATAAACTCTGAGTTTCTCTCATAGTTAATACACCTTAGGTATAACATAGTATACAACCACCTGGTTAGATCTCACGGTCTGAACCCCTCAGGTCTAACATAGCATCATAAAAATTATAAATGACCTCTCAGTAACTCTCACAATCAACACCCCATGGGTCCAACAGAGTACACGACCACCTGGGAAGCTCTCACGGTCTGAACCCCTCTGGTCATTTAACTACACCAAGTCTCTCATGGTCCTGTGTAAATACAGTGGAAACTTCTATAATCCTCCTGGTCCAAATCTCTCACGGTCCTTTGGAAACAATCAAGCATGGCTCAACAGCCAAATACCAGGGATCAATTCTGGTCATCCCAATAACATATCCATCACAATATATAGAGATACACATTTAGGCTCAATATCCAAGTCTTAGGTAGTACCTTTGGTAAACATTGTTGCATCAACAAAACCAAGTCAGATATAAACAAATGAGTGAGGGTGGACCGAACGCCCAACCCAACACTATAGCCACATCCCCATGGGCTTGAAAGATTCGCACGGGTTCTAGGTGACACCCGAATACCATCTCTACCAAAGGATGGTGTAACAACTCAGGGTAGGTCAAACAACGGGCACCCGCTGGGTCTCTCTAGTCAAACACTGAGGAGGCATCCTACTCAGCATCCTCAAGGTAAACATGAGCGAAGGTATCCTACATGAGATCTATAGTGAAGAGTAAGGTATGAATACTACATGGTATCCTCAAACGAAAAACAAAAGAGACATCCTATAAGAAGGGTCCTCTCAATGTAAAATAGGATAGAGATCCTATATGGGACTCCCTAGGCCAACACATAAGTAAATTCATCACTCATGGGATCCTTGGAAGTATCCAGTCTCACAACCTTGTAGGATAGAAGGGCACATCTCACAAGGGAAATGTACTCAAAAGAAAATGTAAAGGGAGATAGCTCATAGCTCAACTCAGGTAAAATTCCTCAACTAAGTTGTTCCAAACACCCAGCCTATCATACACTCCAAGTCTCACTCTCATGTGACAACTGAACTCGATAACTGTAGGAATACCCATCCATTTAGATATAAACCCCAAAAACAGAATTTATATGACCTATAAATGTAAAAATGATTCCACCATTATGATCTACATGAAAAAAACATTGATAATGGACTAGTCACATGCCCAATTCTGACTTCCAGGGCACAAGATACCCCAAAACTACTAAGATGGAGTAGTACATAGCCATGACACATGGCCAGAACACATGTGGTATGTCTGTGTAGTAGTACACAGAGTGTACTTTACTATACACAGGGTTTACCATTAACAATGTGCATTTTCACAGGAACACATGCCCATGTAGCACTACCCGGCGTGTACTCCTAGTAGACGGTGTGTACTCCTAGTAGACGGTGTGTACTCCTTGTACACAACGTGTAATCTTTAAAAACCACTATTCTGTGTCTTATTTCACATGGTCGGTCACATAGTCATCCACTAAATGTTGTGTACTCAAAGTACATGTTTTTTAATTAAGAAAACTTTTATCCCCTAAATGGTTAGAAGATATGGCGTGTTCCCTTGAAACACATGTCGTGTAAATTGGGTTTCTTAACGAGAAATACCTCAAAACACCCGTTTTCTTCCCCAAAATAGTAGATCAAGCCCCATGAGCTTATAAGTAAGAAATATAAGGATTTAAAAACTTAAAACATCATGTTTAAAGGAGATATATTGTGATAAGATAAAAATCCCTACCTTCAAGAAGAAACCGCTAATGCTTCGGATGATTTCACGGCTCGCGGTTGTTGCACGCCGACTCAGCACGTCGAGAGTTTCAAACAGGTACCCCTCTTACCTTCCATATCTATCTCTTTATAAATATCAATTTATCTGAAAATGAAATAAACTAGGATGTGGTGTAGGAGAACTATGAAAGGATGATGAGGAATGAAGAGAAGTAAGAAAAGAAAAGAAGAGGAAAAGAAGATAAAGGGGCTCGGGTCGGCCTCGACGCCCAAATCGAGTTTATGCCTCTCCTAGGCTAAAATACCAATTCTAGAATCAATAGCATAGATAGAATATCAATAAAATTCTCCATTTAAATTTAATTTCCAAACTAACTGGCATGAATAATTTAATATTTAATTTAATAATATTAAATATTAAATATTCCTCAAATATTCGAACAACTCAGTTTTTCACCAAACTCTTATACTAGGGTAGACACCCTATTCCAAGACCAATAGAATGGTCAATAAAATAATCTGAGATCATATGGTAAGGGAAAAGGAAAATTTTTTCCTCATGAGCATACAACAGAAAAAAATTAAATTTCTACTCAAAACGACAGTCTGAAAAAACAACACGGGTTCTTACAAACTCCCCACCATAAACCTTCTCATCCTTGAGAAGCCTGGTGAAAGGACAAGCAGCCATAATCCCAAGCCGAGAATCTTCACAATCTAGCTATATAGATTGTCCAACAACCAGCCTTACAGCATTAAAAACTACCTTTTGCACAGAATACATTTAACTGTGATTGATATGGTACTCCCCACCATATGAATACCCTTATCACTGTCTTAAAAGAAAATATTGAACTCAAAAGATCATAGAAAACACCAAAGTTTACCTGAAATGAGGAAAACTACCCTCAAATGGCCAATGGTGCACTACACACCATATGGAATTCCTTACACCACTCCTTCAGTGAAACCACATTTGGTTACCTCTTCAATAGGGAATAACATTAAGAAAGGAAAAGGACCTCGGTGTAGGGCCAAAGATCTCTCAAAATACTCAAGATGAATCAATATAGTGCATGATTATCTCTTATAGGAGAACACTAATATTTCACTGAAGGGGTGTCCAGCTCCTTTCAAACCATGATAAAATCCTATCAAAACCCGGCCATGATTCAAGCACTGGTCAACCATTTCACGATAACCCAAAATATCACAATGTCACCTCTACCACACAGGGAAATTTCAACCAACTTCCAAGGTCGAAACCCACAAAAAGTCTTAAAACATCGGTCCTTGGCTCATTTCTTTCCACTCATCAATTTAAATTCAAATGATGCCACCCACAATAGCAACATCAAAAACACTGGTCGACCAGGCCAGGCACCCGAACAGTCCTGCTCATCGAAGCCAATCGTGAAAAACAAGAACTACCAAAAGGGAATTGGAAGACACGGGCCAAACTTTATCACATAGGTTTACCTAGAACATAATAAACCTCGAACTACAAGGGTTCTAGTCAAAACCAAGGGTCTCTATGTATCCCACTTATCCCAAAAGATACAAAACCTTCCAAAATAAGGTAAATATCACAACGACCAACAAGGGTCCAAGCATAAAAACACAGCATATGAGGGACCTGATCCACTCTGAGAATCCCAAGAAGAAACTACTCCCTAGAGATCACAACCCAAGTAGAAGAGAAACTGAAATTTCACTCATCGAGTATCTGTATACGGTAATACCCCCTAAAGTTCTAGTTCACAATAAAATCCTCAGTATCTATTAGCATCGTACTTGGTGATCCGACTATATAACCACATACTCGAGATAAAACACCCAATAACAGGTTAAATAGAAAGGAAACATGTTCCATATTGACCTACTAGGGTCACTACACCACCAATTCATGAGAAATGAGTCATCAAACTCACAAAAAATGGCTCAACATAGATCCACATAACCTTCCATCAGATTAAAAAGTATGTGTAAGCATACCAAATGGTCTCAGTCATCAGTAAAAACACACACTAGCTGGCATATATACTGTGAATCCTATGTGCGTAGTATGATGCCTGAGGTGCCTCTTTCCTTTGTCGTCCAAGAGTCAAAAACCATCCTTGGCATCTTATGAATGGCCAAAATTTAGAGATCCATATAAAATCAAAGCACCCACACAACATGTGTGTCGCTGAAGTTCAAAATCATATACAACTGTAACATCAAAAATCAGAACAACAATCCCAAATCCAGGAAACCAGGAATTCTAACCGGAACAAGTGTTCTCGACGCACCAGTCTAATATCCATCATAGGTTCCGACACATTTCTAATAATCCTATATTCCATATCCCAAATAGTAAATACAATGAAAATAAATCCATCTGATATCACTTTCTAAAGTCCCGACTTGGAAGCCACAAAACCGGGGCATCGAGCCGGTTCGTCACACGGCCTCAAGCGTGCCTCTTCATACGCCATGCCGACTAGTAGTGAGGACCTAGGGTGTGTTAATGGGGAGAATATGCCCTCATACCAGAGTAAGAAAATAGCATAAATAACTAAGTATCAAACACAGCAGAAAGTAAACAGAGTGCGGAAGCAATAAACAACTAAAATTGAATAATATGTAATAGTAAAATGATGTAAAAGCCCGAATAGCTATGCCATACAATACAACCCTGGTCACCCACTGGGCCGACCATATAGATACAAGTACAAAAGAAAGTTAAAGTAAAAGTACAGGGCTCAAATACTAACTCAGAGCCAGCCAACATACCTGATCTCTAGACATTGTCAAATTACACCAGCCAGATCAGTAGAACCACTCGAGCAGCTCTGCTTGATCATGTAACCCTAGGCCTCGGCCCTACCCACCATGAAACTCATTCTCAAACTGAAAAGAATATAGAAGTTTTACACGTACACTGAGGTGCATGTGTAGGGGTGAGAAATAATCTCAGTAGGAAACCCCGACAAGCAACCTAGAACTGTGCTGCTAAAAGTGTATGCAGCAACAACGTGCTCAGCCTATCTGGAACACAACAAAATAAAGTAAACAAAATATACAACCACAGTCGAACCCAAGGTCCGTAATCCCTGTAAACTTGGTAAGTTCCACCATGGATATCCATATCTATATATGTAAACATGTATAGTCCCATGCCTATACACATATACATAAATACGAATATTCATGAGTATGTGAATTAAACAACATGAAACCACATCAGTAGTCAATCCTTAGGTCCATAAGCCTGATCGTCTAGACATCCTATTCAAGGTAATTGAGTTGGACATCGTTCCAGTCAAGCCGTGTATTATTATGTCGGTCTCTAGGTCTGTAATCCCATCTACATGTACCTACTTTGTCCAATGCCAGAATTATATCTCTGAGCAAGCTACTTCACCATAGGGGGGAACTGATCCTACAGCTGGGTTCACCCGTACTCACCTCTAATCACAACTACATTTTCATATATAGATTATCAACCCTTTAAAGAAGGATACCGTATACCTACAGTCAGTCCTATGTAGAAGGATATTGTATACCGACAGTCAATCCTGACAAAACAAGAAGAGCGTAAACATTCCAATCATAGGACGAGGAGATCGTAATCATCCCCACCACTCATCACCACCATGGAAGCTCTCATGGTCTGAAACCCTCTGGTCTAACATAGAACACAAATAATTAGTAATGACCTCCAGGAAGCTCTCACGGTCAATACCCCATGGTTCCAACATAGTACCAAGTAAATTCTAATGACTTCTGGCTAGATATCACATTCAATACCCACTAGGTCTAACATAGGATCATATAAATTATAAATGACCTCTGGATAGCTCTCATAGTCAATACCCCTAGGTCCAACATAGTATAAGACCACCTGGGTAGCTCTCATGGTCTAAACCCCTCTATTCTAACATAGCATCATATAAATTATAAACGACCTTCAGGTAGATCTCACAGTCAATACTCGATAGGTCCAACATACTATACGACCACCTGGGAATCTCTCATGGTCTGAACCCCTCAGTACTAACATAGCATCATATAAATTACAAACGACCTCTGGGTACCTCTCACAGTCAATACGCCCTAGGCCCAACATAGTACATGACCACCTGGGAAGCTCTCACAGTCTGAACCCCTCTGGTCATTCAACTACACCAAGGATCTCATGGTCCTATTTAAATAATTTGGAAGTACCCATAGTCATCCTGGTCCAAGGCTCTCATGGTCCTTTGGAAATAATCAAGAAAGGATCAACAACCAAATACTAGGGATCACCTCTAGTCATCCCAACCACATATACATGACTATATATACTTATAACCATTCAAGCTCAATAGAAAAGTCTTAGGTAGTATCTTTTGTAACCACTGCTTTATTAGAAAAACCATGTTATATATAAACAAACGAGTGAGGGTGGCCCAAACGGACAACCCAACACTACAGCCACAGCCCCATGGGATTACAAGTTTGGAACGGGTTTTAGGTGACACCTGAACACCATCTCTACCCAAGCCCAATGTAACAACTCAAGGTTATTCAAACAATAGGCACCCACTGGTTCCCTCAAGTTAAACACTGAGGAGGAATCCTACTCAAGATCCTCCAGGTAAACACAAGTGAAGACATCCTACACGAGATTCTTCGTGAAGAGTAAGGGAGGAATCCGACATGGTATCCTTAAATGAAGAATAAAAGAGGCATCCAACAACATGGATCCTCTCAAAAGGAAAATAGGAGAGAGATCCTACAAGGGACTCCCAAGGTCAACACATAGGTAAAGGCATCCCTCAGGGGATCCTCGGGCCGGCCTTGGAACCTGACCTGAGTTTATGCCTCTCATAGGATAAACTCCTCATTTAGGACTCAACGACGTAGACAGAATCTCAATACGATGCTCTATTTAAAATTTATTTCCAAACAAACCAGCATGAATAATTTAATATTTATTTTAATAATATTAAATATTAAATATTCTGCAAAAATTCGATCATCTCAGATTTCCACCAAACTCCCATCCTCGGGTAAACACCCTATTCTGAGACCAAAAAAGTGGTCAGAAAAATTATCTGAAATCATTTGGTAGGGGAAAATGACCATTTTACCCCTCATGATCATCCAGTAGTAATTATTAAAATTACTTCTCAAAACGATAGTCCGAAAAAAACACCGGTTCTTACATAAGTGGAGGTGAGTCATACTCTTAAAGAAATGATTTCAAAACCTCAAAATATATTAATGATTTTGGATGATTCATAATGGAATTACAAAATTAATCAAATAAACATGAAATATCATTATTTTTAATTTAAAACATATATTTTTTAGGGATACCTTTTATATTATTTATTACATAACTTTGGGGTCAATATTATGTTATAAAACATATGGTATATTTATACAGTATTCAATTTTTACCCGAAAATTATACTATCTCAAAAAATTATGAAAAATTATTTTTAGGATAATTTAGATATTATAATTCCAAAAATAATATTATTTTTTTCTAAATAATTTTATAAATTTTAGAATTTTCACTTTTAAAATAAAATCTACATTTATAAAGGAATGTTGGGTTTTTCGACAATAACAGTTTTCAAACCCTTACAAAAATTACATTTAACATTATATAAATTATATAATAATTAATATTTAATACATATTATTTACTAATAATATTTTATTAGAAAATTATTTTATTTATAAAACCATTAATTCATACAAATAAATTAATTAATGGAATTTGAATATTAACCCAAAATACAATTTGTGTTTTACAAAAATAATTTATACAGTTTAAATAATACGATGAAAATATATTCATTATTATATAAAAATAAAATACATACTCATATTTATATAGTCTTGATACATATCCCACTAATTCACCAGTAAATTCCATAAGGGTAAGGTGTGTGATGATGGAACTTTCATGGGGTGGTTCAATGAACATGGTTTGTGTTGTGATCTCGATAAGCTTGAACTTCTCTAATAAATGGCTTCACTCATGCTTATGTTATTGGTTCTCATCATGGGATTGGTGAAGGGAAAATCCCAGATATGTTATCACCCTAAAAATCTCTAATAAGTTGGTTTCATAAGGTACAATTCTACTAGTATAGGCCATCACCTCCTTTGTTTGAGTAAATTAGATTTGTTAAATCCTTATGTTTATACTAATAATGTGATCACTATTCAATGGATATATAATCAATGGTAATGATTCTGAATGTTCAATTAAATATGATAATATAAATAAATAATTAAATGTGTTTTCTATAACCATATTACAATATAATTCTTTTAATTAAAACACAAGGTGAATTTTATTTATAATAGTACAAGTCATTACAATATTACCCCTTAAAAAAATTTCCCTTTCAAATTTTATTTTCCCATAATAAAAAAGATGAGGGTTACTATATTTCATCACCTCCCCATGTTCACATATTTCTTCTTAAAAACTTTGGTTTCTCTACAACCCTTTATCGTGGTGCATTATCTTATTTCATTGAAATTTTTATCTATCATCTAAGATCTTCACCGACTGCTACCCATATAAGAGATCATTCTGCGGCAGTAAAAAATATGGATTGAGTGCATGTGAGGGTTTTGGTACTTACTTTATCAAGAGGTATAAATGGAATACATCATGTACTTGAGATAGGTTAGGTGGGATTGCTAGACGGTAGGCCACTACTCTGATGTGATCAAGGATCACAAAGGGATCAATGTTTCTTGTACTAAGCTTTCTCTTATTCCAAATTTCATCACATTATTCCATGGTGATATTTAGAGGAATACCATGTCTCTAATGTCAAAATATAGGTCTCATTATCTATTTTTAGCATATCTATTTTGTTGAATCTGGGTAGATTTGATGTTCTACAAAATTTTTGTAACCTTTTCCACCATTTTCATAACCATTTTAGGACCTAGCAGTTTTTTCCACAACTTCATCCCATCATGCAGGTGTTCTACACATCATACCATAAAGAGATTCATAGGGATTTATTTGGATACTCGAGTAGAAAATTTTATTATAATAGAACTTGACCTGAGGAATATGTTGGTACCATCCTCCTTTGAATTTAATTGAGAATGTTATAAACATATCCTCAAGTGTCTGGGTAGTCTTCTTAGATAGGCCATTAGTTTGAGGGTGATAATTCATACTGAAGTTCATCGCAATATTCAGATCATGTTGGATAATCTTTCATATTATTGAGGTGAATCTTGGATCTTCATTAGATATAATCGATGGTTGAACTCAAAGGAACATCACCATATATCTAATGTATATCCTTGCAAGTTGATCAAGCGAGAAATCATCTTGATTCATAATGAAAAGCATAGTTTTTATAAAATGATCCACCACAACCCATATAGAATTATTCCCTCTTGATGTCTTTGGAAGACCATTTATAAATTCCATGATGATTTTTCCCATTTCCATGCAGGTATGGGTAAAATTTTCATCATCCCCTTAGATGTCTTCCTCTTCACTTTCACTTACTGACATACAATAAATATTAATGTATATTCTATGATGTACATCATCATATTTTCCAACCAATAGTTCTCTCAGAGATCTCAATATATCTTTGTACTTCATGTGTTAATGGAGAAAGTTGAACTATGTACATCATCCAATAGTTCCTTATTTAACTCGGGATTTGATGGATCACATAGTATTAAACCAAATATAATAAGTATTACTTCATTAATATTGAATTTTGAGGATTCCACTTTCCATATAGTTTCAAAAAAAATTGAATTCCGATTTCATCTCTTTGAGAATCCTTTAACCTCTCTATAAGAGATGGTTGAGTAATAATTTATGAAAATATTGATGATATTCCTTAATTTATGATTCCCATACCCATCTTTCCAAATCTAAGATGATCTAATCTCTCTCAATTATCATTAATGATAGAATTGTAGGGTCCTTTATACTTAGAGTATCTACCACATTATCTGATTTACCAGTATCATAGTGAATTGAGTAGTCATAGTCCTTGATCATATCTAACCATCGTCATTGTTTCATATTTAGGTCTTTACATTTGAATATATACTTGAGGATTTTGTGATCCGTATATATTCCAAACTTCTCCCCAAAGAGTTAATGCCACTGGATTTTGAAAGTAAATATCACTGCATCCAACTCAAGATTATGCATTAGGTAGTTCTATTAGTGAAATTTCTATTTCCATGAAGCATATTCTATTTCTTTCTCATTCTTCATTAACAAACAATCCACTCCCTTCTTTGAATCATCACAGAATACTACGAAATGTTCTCCACATGTGGGTAGTGTGAGAACATGGGCAGTGATAAGCCTCATTTTCAGTTCCTTGATTCTCTCTTTGCATTTTTTCTTCAAAGAAAACTTTACTCCCTTCCAAGTTATCTTGGTTATAGGGGTTTTCAATCTTCATAAATTTTTCATAAATAGACGGTAGTACCCAACTAATCCAAGGAAACTATAGATATCTTTTAAAGATGTTAGAATTGACTATCCTACAATTTCTTCTATTTTTTATGGGTCAATAGATATCCCATTTCTTAGGATGATATTCCCTAATAATGAGACTTCCTTTAATAATTAATCACATTTTTTTACTCTTCATAAATCTTATCCTTTTGCAATGTCATTAGCATAGTGCTTAGACTTTCAACATACTCCTCCTTGGTTTGGGAATATGTTAGAATATAATCAATAAATACTATAAAAAAATTCAAGGTAATATCTAAAGACTCTATTCATAAAGTCCATAAATATTTGTAGAGAATATGTGAGTCTCATTGGAATTACAATGAAATCATAGTTCTCGTTCCTCGTATGAATAGAAGTCTTGGGGATATTAACCTTATTAACTCTAACTTTGTAATATCCCAAGCACATATCCACCTTAGAGAATTATTGTTCACCACATAGTGGATAAAATAAGTCGTCAATATATGGTAGAGGATACTTTTTCTTTATTTTTATCTTATTGAGCTCACGATAATAAATGCAAAGGCGCATTGACTCATCCTTCTTCTTGATGAAGAGAACTGGTTTACCCCATGGTGAAGCACTCGGGTGTATGATCCCTTTATCAAAATTATCTTGTAGTTGTTTCTCCAGTGCATCAAGTTCCACAAAATTTATTCTATATAGAGTCTTGGATAATTTAAATTCTCCAATTATATACTTGATTGAAAATTAAACCTCTCAACTTGGGGGAAGACCAAGATATTCCTCAGGAAACACATCTGTGTATTACCTTAAAATGGGCATGTCTTTGCGGGTGGTTCATTAAATATACTCAATAATTTGAGCTATATATGATTTTTCATTGGTAAATAATATCAACACATAAGATTTTGGAGCTAAATAATATTCATCCCCCTCCTTGCACTTGTATAGAATTGGTGGTTTATTCACAATGTGGAGAATGATTTATTTCCCATGATTATTTTTGTTGGATATATATATATATATGGAAATCCAATCCATAAAAAAATATAATCAAATTCAACCAAAGGAAGATTGGTATTATTTTCAAGAAGAAAATTTTCATAATCATCAACATGTGATACATAATAATATAATTTTTCCCTGGTGATATAAAAGTGTTTTAGGTGGTGACTCGATGTTATTAGAAAACTTACAAAACATGACAGTAGGGTTTGAATTGAAATAAATCATGACATACACAATTATTGAGTAGAGGTTATATGTACTTCAATAATCATGATCTATCTCATCATATGACTTTTCTTTTTCCCCTGTTCATAGAGATTTTTTATGCTCATCATACTTCTCAACCCTTGGAATAGAGTGTTTCCTTGGATAATGCCCAAATTATCCAAACATACATAATAGAACTATATAAGGTAAATTAGATTCAACATTGTTTCCATCCATAACCTTATCAATTTATTTATGGTAATTGGATACTTTAGGCCCGATCTTTCCACACTTAAAACATCTCCTAGTACCTTTGGTACATTTTCTTTGGTGCCTTTTTCCACACATTTTTCAAAACGTAAATTGGGTCTTCATTCCATTATAACCTTTATGAAATGTACATTCATGATATTTCATCTTATTATTCCCTGATTTATTTATAAATTCAAAAAAATTATAGTTTTTAATCAAGATTTTTGATAGCTGGTTTGGCGTAATCAAGATATGTCATACTTGAGATCTCATCGGATTGGGAATCTCATTAGGGCAGTCATCACATTGCCCGTCACATTGATTGTTTACCTGATTCCTCCGATTTATGACCATTTTCTAAAATAAATGGAAAATTAGGGAAGATTATTTTTAAACTATTAAACACATAAAATGGATTCCAATGGAATTAAAGATATAAACTACAAATTACATTTATTTCTTAACTTATGATTTTATAGGCTTAATATGTTTTATCCATGATGTATTTCTTAACATATATTCTTATGGAAAATACATTTTATCTCCCTTAATAATGGTTCATAATGAACATATGATTTTAACAATGAATATCCCCTGAGAGTGTCAGACTATGTTTACAGTAAGGCCCATTTTTGTGTACCGGGTTACACAAAGTCAGGCTCGACAAACCTTATTGGAGTTGTTACTCCTTGGTACTTCTATACAGAACCACGACCACTTCTTTTATGCAGATAGGGATTTATTTTCTTGATAAACCAGATAATCTATACTTAAAAAAATTTAGGTATTTTTTCTTATACATAGTATTATCCCTATTCCTTTCTATTTATTTTTCATAATCTTAATCCCAAAAATAACTAAACCTTTCCTGTGATACCAACTATAAAAACAATGATCATTACTTAACTTTAATTCACAATTAAATAAATAATATTAAACATATTAAAACACAAAAGATAGACAATGTTAGTGTCTTTTGTAATTCGGTACATATCATAACATCATGAAAATGGTATACAATGACATTATTGAAAACATCCTTAACATGCTTCTAAAATTCCGTAGATTTTAAAATTTCTTGGGAAAACCAACGGAAAAACGTAATAAAGGGGTGATATATAAATCCAATTAAGGGAATAAACATGGAATAATGTGATAAATATTAGAAAATAGCCACATCAATGGGGAATTAAAAGAGTAGGAATCATAATCATGAACAATGAGATATGATATAACATGATAATCATAACATAGGAAACGTAGCAACAACTGAAAACATTTCATCATAAACTAAGGTCAAGGATAAAATGACCAGTAATCATGGTAGGAAAATTCCCATAAAGGAATTAGGCTCACTCTATATCCCAAAATGATGTTTAATGAGACTAAACATTATCCAATGCATTGGAGCACTATATAATTCTAGGTGCACATCTCATTATCATTTCATTCCCATGATCAAGTGTTCCACATAGATCATACAACATGGATTCATTCATCATAATATTTTATTACTCTATAAATATGTATAGAATAAATGCATTTAGGTACCAATTCAAATAGTGATAAGTTTATATAGGTGAATACCATTGATAGGTAATTGGTATGATATTCACTACACCAGTATTTTGGCATGGAAAATCACAGTGAAATTTTGGTAGCATAACAACATAACATAAAAATTCATAACATGGGTTTATGAGATATAATGGGGGCTATAAAAATTTATAAATAAATTTTATACTAAGGTTAATATGTAATAATATACCCAATCATAATTAAATTATGATAAATGACCTAAGGTGAAGAGGATACATGTATAAAGAGGAGAAAGGAAAATAAACCTTACTAAATTTTGACAAGGTAACGAGTGTACATAAAGGATAATGGGAGGATTAATGAGATTGAAAGGGGGTATTATCATTTATAAATCAAATTTAAATTATTCTTAATATTTAAGAATGTATACCACTATAAGAAAACGAAATTTATGAGACATAACAAAAAAGATGTGCTTGAATGGAAATGAGAAGAGAGAAATACCTTACAAAATTTCAGCATAGTAATAGATTAGGTAAGGGTAAAAATTATAGAGGATAAGTGATATATAATTAATATAACATCAATTGTTAATTAAGGGAATAATTTCAAATTAATGAAAATATATCTAATTGAAATGAAAAGGATTAATTTCAAAGAAGTTTCTTGAATTAAAAGGAGGAGGAGAAGGTCCCTTACTAGAGTGTATAACTCCAAATTCATGGGAGAGAGCTTCAGGTGACATTAGAGGAATCTAGAGAGTGTAGGAAAGATAATGGATGTTCTACAAGTATTTTTATTGAATATAAATGCGATATTGTGTGGGTTTATAAGGGAAAAGAGGGGGATTTATTTATTATTTAGGTTTTTGTCTCTATATAATAAAATAACCAAAACCACAAACTATCCCATGGTTTTTCCCATGGTTTCATCAAAATAGGGGTTCTATCCATTATTTTATAAGTTCAGGGTCCTAAATTAATAAAAGTATTCCCTTTATTATGTAGAGTTGATTCATACTCTTAAAAAATGGTTTTGAGACATTAAAATATAATAATGGTTTTGGGGGATTCATAATGGATTTATAAGATAAATAAAATAAACATAAAATATGATTATTTTTTAGATAAAATATCGATTTTTTATTTTATAATTTTTAAAGTATTTATTAAATCGCCTTTGGGTCATTATTTTTTTTATAAAACGCTAGGTATATTTATATGGTATTTAATTTTTACCTGAAAATTAGACTGTCTCAAAAAATTATGAAAATTTAACCATTAGATAATTTTGATGTTCTGATTCCAAAAAAAATATTTATTTTACCTAAATAATTTTATAAATATATGAATTTTTACTTTAATAAAAAATATTAATTTACTAAGAAATGTTTTTTTTGGACAATAACAGTTTTCGAACCCCTATAAAATTTGCATTTGACTTCATAAAAATTATATGATCATTTATATTTAATAAAACTATTTACTAATAATATTTTATAGATTTTTTTTTATTTCAAAAATCCATTAATTCATCAATATAAATTCCGTAATTGAATTTTAATATTAACCAAAAATACCATTTGTGTTTTATAAAAAAATTATAAAGTAATAATAGTTGGGTTAAAATATATTCATTATTATATAAATAATAATTTACATACTCATGTTTATAGGGTATTGATACATATCCCTTTAATACACCAGAAAAATCTCCAAGGGTAAGGTGTGTAATGGTAGGACTTCCATGGGGTGGTTTGGAGAACATGGTTTGGTCTGTGATCTCGATGATCTTGAACCTCTCCCATAAACTATTTATCTCATGATTAAGTTGTTGGATCACGGATTGGGCTTGGTAAATGGAAAATCCTAGATATTATATCTCCCTTAGAAGCTTTGATAAATGTGATTCATAAGGTACCTTCCTATTTTTTGATGTCATCACTTCCTTTTCCTAAGTCAATTGGATTTTTTAAAATTAAATATTTATAATAATTTTATGATAACTATTAAATGGTTATATTATCAATGTTAATTATTCTTAATAGTTAAATTAAATAATAAAAACAAATAATTTCATGTGTTTTATATAACAATATTATATTAGAAGATAATTAATTAAAACACAAGGGGAATTTTATTTATAACGGTATGTGTCGTTACATGAATCATGATCCTTTACGAGACTAATCACTCATAACATGATGAACATCCATCGTGAATGAAAAAAAAAGAAACTTAAGATATTTTCTAAAAATATAAATAAAAGCAAGAATAAAAGATATCATTTAAGGGAGATGGAAAAACTCAATTAGCATTTAAGGATCTAATTCCATATATCACAATAAGAAACATCTTATCATGTTTTTCTTAAAAAGATTATAAATTATAAAAAATCACAAATATATCTCACCAATTCAGAGAAATAATAATATATTTATAATCCTATACTATGTCAGGGAATAATGATAACCATTGTCGTTTGAGGGGTTAAGAATCCCAAACATCTCTCTATATTTTCTCATAGATTATCCTCCATTACAAGGCAGGGGCATGAATTATGATGTAAGGGTATTATATCCATATCATTGATCATTAAGTCCCAAAATATCCTTGGTTGATTCTTAAATGTTTTATGCATGATATGATTGTTCAAATATTTATCTTAGGAAGGTTATATTGTAAAGTTGTCTAGGGTTGTGTTACATAACTTAAGTGCTTCACTAGTTAACATGGGCATGGATTGTGGTGTGATGGATATAACCATAGTGATATGGCTTCTAAACAAATCCAATTTAATCATACATAAGGATGATATAGGGAAGTTCTTCTTGGTCATGACATAATTGATTATTCAAATTTTCATGGTTACTCATATCTAGATTCTTTATAGTGCGAGGAAAATGGTTTCCCCTTGAGTGTTCCTCTCCATAAAATATTAGTTCTAAAAATTCTAATTTTATTATTACATTAATTATTATCATGTGATTTTTATATAATACCATTAAATTATTTAAAATTTCTAAACATTTCTCCAACTTATTCTTTCTTCCAAAAATCAGTTAAAACACAAAAAACATATAAATATCTAATCTATTTCATACTAAAATCATGGAAAACTTTTATGTATGTTTTGATATTATTAGTTATCAAATCCAAATATTATTATTACATAAAGAAATTTATCTAAATAAAATAACTTACACAACATGGGTTTATTCATAAATTTATTATTCAAGAGTAAATATTTTAATATGATAGTGTTTTTGTTTTAACTAAATAATTTTACATTAAGTGTTATATTTAGAGGTTAATATTATATAAATAATTATTTATTCTTATATAGGATCAAAAATTTATTTATTCATATATAGACTCTTGAAATTATGTTATTATTACACAACTCATCTTATTCAATATTTATTCTATGTGAATTCTTAGATTATATTTATTCATATATGGATTGAATTTATTAAATTTTTTTTTTGAATATTTATAGTTTTTTATTTATAAAAAATTTATTGTTCAGATATGAAATAGTTTTTAAAAAATGAGATCATAATTTAGCGAACATTTACTGAGTTTATTTTAGGAAATTATTATAGAATACTGAAAAAACATGAATCGATATAATGATTATATATTTAAGGAGAATATCATGGAATAATGATGACTTGAATTTATTTAAACTATTATATAAATATTCCATGATGAATTGAATATTAGAATAATGAAATAGTTTTATTTGAATTTATTATCATATATAGGTACTATTGTTTAATAGTGTTTTTGTGATATAATAAAATTATTCTTCTCCAATTATTTTCATTTCATGACTAAGAAAAAAATAAAGTTCTTATAATTCTAAAACCGTTCTATGTTCTTTCAGATCAATATATTATATTTATTCTTTTTAATAATTATTACATACTATCAATTATGTTTCATAAAAAATTTTCATTATTATTGCTATTAATAATCTAAAATCTTTATATTTATTCTGATGTGAACAATTATTCTACTTTGTTTGGTGTTGTGAGAATGGGATGAGGATTTATTATAAAAATTACTTTTTGAAACATATTTATATTATAAATTCATAAATTATTGGTCACTTGAATTCAATTATGAAGATCACTAAAAAATTATCTTAATAAAATATCTATGCCTTTATTATGTTTTGTAGAGTAGAATAGAGGATTATCTTTGAGACAAAAACCCACTATAAAAACAATGGTGTTATTTATCCTTTGTTTTTCATTATTTTTCTGTATGTATCTAATCAAATAGCAAGGATATATTAATTAAATATTTATATAGGAAATAAAATTTTTTGAAATGTAAAATTTAAGAACATAATTATCCCTTGTATTTAATAATTGTGTTGGATAAATTGGGTTAACATGGGTATCTGATGTATGATTTAGAATTATCTATATATGTAAATTGATTTTTAAAAATCTATCTTTTATTATTATTATGGATTATTTCATAGAATGAATTTATATCTCTAAATTATCTTACTTCAATAAAATAATTAGTGGGAAAATAAAACAGTGATGAGAATTCATCTTTAAAAAAATATATTGAAAGATTACATGAAAGTTATGAACACATATAAAATTCTTACAGGTGAACCTAATATTCATAGTATTGATTATGAATATGAATTTTATAATAATTTAAGAGATGCGAATTATATTATCTATGATTTAGCTTCCGATAAATTTAATATAGTTTCTCAATGTCTTACATCATATAAAATATTGAAGACAATATTTGATTTGTATGAAAATATAAAAAATGTGAAACAACTAAATTAAAATAATTATAAACTAAAGTTTCATATATTCAAGATGTTTGATAGATAAATAATGTCTTAAATTAGTGGAATTATTTTAAAAAATTTCAACAAAGTTTTTAGGATTTATAGTTCTTAAATCTAATTAATACTTGAATGTTATAATTGAATTACTTATGAAGTTGAATGTAATTTGCTATAAAATAGTATAATATTATAAAATATTTAAAATGAAAAATTTATTTGGAACTCTCATGATGTGTGAGGAATAATTTCAAGAAGATTCGTATGATCATAACCAAATAATGAAGGATAGTGAAAATATTTAAATTAATACTCAAAAGCATGAAAATTTGCATAAATATGTATCATATCATATGATGGAGGGGATTTTAGTTTTTCCAATTTAATTGACAATATTTCTCAATTTTCAAGAAGATATAGTAAATTTTATTTTAAAAGAGGTGGATTTGATAGATATTTTAATAAATTCAAGAAGAATTATGGAAATTATAAATAATTCAGATGTTATTAGTGTAAAAGTATTTGGTATATCATACCTAACTAAACTATTCTCAAAAAAATAAATCTAAAAAGAATTAAAATAAAATAGAATAATATAGAAAAAAGGAAATAAGAAAATTAAATATTGTATCATTTTTTCTAAAGTCTCAAGTTATATATAAAAATTCTGATATAGAGGCTGATAAATTATACTAATAAGATAACTTATGTTGTATGGATTATACTGAAGAGGTACATTATTTTTGTTCATGTAATTATAAATATGATGATTTTTTATTAGCTTAATTAATAGTGTTTCATGATTAAGGATAAACATGATTTTTGAATGAAGGAACATAAAATATTAGAAAATATTATGATTATGTTGTTTTTAGAAATAATTTCTTATCAAATAATCTATTATTATAAAAACCAAAATTTGAGAAATATTTATCATATTATGTTAATCATGATAGTAGAATTAATAATTTATTATATGATATTGTTACTTAAAATATGTATCCCAGTAAGTTTACTTAGGGGAATTAATATCTAGATAATATCCTTGGTTATCGAAATTTTACTAAAATTAAACAAGTTATTGGATTCACTAATCAAAATATAAAGGGATATAAAAATTTTATTATTTATAATTCCAGTAAATAAAGAATATCTTATGTTATCTGTATTAATTTTAGAAATAATGGATATTATACTGATGAACTAAATTTAATATTCCCTTAATTTTGTGTTGTTAATCATTATTATCTAACTAAAAGTTTATCTTTAATTAAAACTATAAATATTTATCATTTTAAGTAAATTTAATTTTAAAATCATTGATTTCTGACATAGTTGGACCTAAAATTATATTGGTAAAAAATAACAAGTTTTTAAAATTTATTAAGGTAAAGATTCGTAAAATTATTAATGAAAAGTGTTTTATAAACAATAGCTATTCAAGACATATGAATGAGTATTTTTCTAGTTTCTACTCTCTATTAATGATTGGTGGTGAGTATATTAATTTTTCAGATAATAAAAAATACAATATTGTTATACATATACTTGTATGAAATCTTGAATATATTTATATCAATATAGTTCTATATGTTTAAGCTAAAATAAAAATATGATAATTATTTCTCAACTCTGTGATGGTGGTTACATTATTTTTTGTCTAATAATGATTTTTATGTAAGTTAAGATAAACCATTTAGATTCAATTAATCTAGAACTAATAATATTTATATATATAATCTTGATCCTTTTTGAAAAATATAATATTATTTTTTTGAATGATAAAATTAATGGATCCTGGATTTGAAATGAAAAAATTGGATATTTTATTTTTTATTCTTTCCTAAATTTATTAAAAAATAATTTATTACTAGTTTACTAAACTAATTATTGATGAAATTAAATTATGAGATGTATATAAAATGGTAAAACAATATAAATGTTATTATAAATTAGTCAAAGGGGTTACTACTTTTGTAAATTTGGAAATAATTAGAATTTTTTTTAGAACCTATAGAACAACAATCATTAGAGAAATGTTTTTAAATTTTGGTTTGGTTAATGTTTTTTCATGATTTACATTAGATAAATTTTTTAATATTAAAATTTAATCTTATTCTATATTTAGGAATTTAAATAAACTAGTTCAAAATAAAAGATATTCAAGAATTGCATCTTTAAAAAGTGAAAATTGAGGATTATTTAATAGTAATGATTGTGATTCCACTTACATGTTCACTAGAACCAAGCTAGTATTATACCCGAGCTCACACTCTACACTCTATATGTTAGACGCCTTCAACAGGTGGTGGGGGCCTATGCCACATATTGGGGAGACTATGCCCTAGATATCATATAACAATCAATAATCAATATAATTGAAGTAGTAATAAATAAAAAATGACATAAATAAACACATCAAAAGTTTGAATATAATATAACATATGTAATATCAAAATGAGAGAAAATGAACATCACAGGAAACTAAAAATAGATCCCCACATATAGAGGATCAATATATATAAAATAAAAAAAATAAAAATAAAAAAATAGACACCAATAAGAAGACTTTACCATAGTATGTCTTGACTTAACCACAATCGTATCTACCCCCACGTTATCCACATCCTGTTAAAGGATCCTTTCCCTTTGTTGGATCCCCAAAAAAATTATGCACACCGGGATACCCATGTAAGGTTTGAACATAAACCCGATCGGAAAACCAACACATACTTAACATAAGTAAAGAATATATATCATGGTGTATATAGTAAAAAAATTACAACAACATATCTATATTGAGTCATCATAGACTAACCAGGCCTCTATGAACCTTAACCATACCTTCTATGACACCGTAATGGAAGGAATAGTCCCTTAAAACAATGAACCCATTACTATTTTTCACACCCCGAACACCATATTCCTATTTATTTTATTTATTAACTGGTATTTGGCCTTTATTTCATGTTTTAGACCTATACTTCTAAAATATTAGATAATTATAAGGATTTATCTTCTAAAATGGTTAAACCACATAGTTACTTAAATCATGTGGTGATCATGTGGATTAGTTTATAGATTTAATAGACCTGTTTCACATAGTTGATCCATGTTTTTTCAAAACATAATAATACCCAAGTGTTTCAAGTATAGGTATCATGGTTGTAATATAGTTTGGATACCCCCATTTCTAAACCATCTGATGTACCCATTTCTTTAAAAAAAATACCTAAATACCCTTCTCATTTTTATCGTAAACTGATCTCTTCCCCCACTTATCCCTCTAACTCATGTTTCACACATCAAGGACACCTTTAAAAATATAAATATTTCCAAAAATATTATTTTTAGTATCTACCCATGTGATTTTAGGTGAATACTTCCATGGTTAGGTCTTCTTATTGTCCTTCTCCTTATCCCTCTCATTAATTCTGGATTTTATCTCTTTTCTATCCCTTTTTTGTTCCCTATAAAATTGTTAGGTGAGTTTTTTGTTATAAAAAATTTTGGTTTCAGTTTATATGGTGTGTGATTTCCTCTTGGTACCTTCTTCTCTCCATTCCTAATGGTTTTATATAGTCTATACTAGCCAAGGTAAGTTTTACTATGTTTTTTATTTTCCTTAAAATTCCATGTGTTCTTGGAAGTTTAAAATTGGTTTTTATTAAAATTAAAAATGTATATAAGTTGAAATGGATTTATATATATAGTTATAAAGGTTTTTAATAGGTAATATTTATTTTCTAAATAAGTTCTCTTAGATTTTCTTCTATTTTTTTCTACACCTAATTAGTTGCTCTATTTTTTCAGATAAATTATTTTTGGTAGTTTTTATATAGAAAATTAGTGTTTTGTATAATTTTAGGTTTTTTATGTAATTTTAGTATTTTATGTATGAGTTTAAGGGGTTAAATTGATTTATATTTCTTTAATTAATCTATTTTATTAATCTTACTGGTTTCATAATTGTGTAATTTACTTATGACTAATGATATAAATGTATAATGTTATATTTTTTGTTTATATTTATTGTAATTTGTGTGTGTGTGTATATATATTTATTTATTTATATCAATATATTAATATGTGAATATGTGAATATGTGCATTGAGATATGAATATATATATATATGTGTGTATAAATTTATATGTTTATAGTGATATTTTTTTCAAATTCATATTTGATATATAAAATAATTTTTTAATAAGTTTTCAAAGAGGATTCATAAAATAAACTATAAGGACCCGATTCTAATGTTCCTAATAGTTTTCCAAAACCATGTTGCACTTATAGTGGTATCCCAATTATCTTGGTTTTTATGCAATCTTGGTGATTGGAATAATTTATGTTTCTTTTTATGTATAACTTTATAGGGTCTTTGTACCGTTGGGGATAGGCTTGTGGATTGATGATATGATTTCTTGTATTGTTTCCTATTTGACATGTGATTTTTTTTACATTGTTACCTTATCTAATATTTCTATACTAATGGGTATCCTAGTTTTTTTAGGAAATCATGAGGCATATCTACTACCTATTCATGATTAGATAGACTAGAGCTTCACTAGTATGTTATAGAAATAATATTTTGTAAAGTTCTTCTATTAAGTCTAATTGAGAGTCGTTGGGTGGTTATAGACTTAACATTGCATCATTAGGCCAACATATGGTTCCAAACTGAGTATTCCTAGGGTCTTATTATAATATTTTTATAAACTTCCCGTGGTTATCTATATATTTTTTGGAGATACTCAATCCTCCACTTTTACTTTCCATTTTTATTCTTGATGAAATATATGATACTTTTTTATATTTATGTTTCACTTATTATAATTGTATGAAATTGTTCATTTTTTAATTTATCTTTATGACTTTTTATTATTCCTTTATATTCTTTTTAGTGTGGTTGTAATTCTATATTTTTACAATTGATGAATTTTTTCACTTATTTTTTCACTGTATGATTATATATTTTTATTATTTATACATGTTTTTTTGTTTTCTAGTGTAACAAATGTGATTTTTGGAAGTGGGATTCATAAATATATTTTAAAAGAAAATTTAAAAATGATGTTTAAATATTTTAAAAAACATGTTTCATATGATTTTTAAAGGATATTTCTGATAATACCATTAATGTAAATTTCTTGTTTAGAAAATAAAAAAAATGAACCGAGGTTTCTAATTTTGTTTTCAAAAACAATAATACTATATTTTTTATTAGTACATTAAAACTAGAATATATGGAATATTTTTGGAATGGAAATATAATGACAATTTTATAAAATATTATCAATCTATTTATGATCATACAATTCGTACACTACTCATTATCTGTAAAATAAGTGGTTGTTATAGGTTATGGTTTAGATTTATAATAGTTCCACTATATTGTATCTTTTTTATCAAAGATCTTGGAATTTGTATTTGAGTTTTTTAATGAAGCATAACCTCATATCAAGTGAGAGGATTAGTTCATTCTGTTTTTTTGTTTTATAAGTTTATCCATGTTTGGGTTTTTTAGTTTTTTTAATTTATTAATTTCATTATTTCTATTTTATTATAATTATAGTGTTTAAATTTTATTTGAATATACTTATTGATTTGTAAATGGGTGTCTAACGTATAGACATTTCATGCTATAATATCAGTAAAATACTAATACTCTTTTAATTTTATTCTTTATAAAATAATTCTAACTAAGAAAATATGATTCACTAATTATTATCTCTATCCCATGGGGTTAGAGAATAACCCTTCATTCTTATTATGGACTGACTCTAGCACTTGGGTTAAGGTGGACCAGGATGGTTTGAGAAAAAATTGTATAAATTCCTAGTTTCAAAAATAGGGGCCTAGTTTCTTAGATCACTTTCTCTTATTTTAGTAATTCTGGTAGATTTGAGGTAGGATAGCCAAAACATAAAGTGTGTGGATATGAAGATCTTTCCTAGGTCTTATTAACCCCGACCATTGACTTACCATGGGATAATGATTTTTTAGTCTTAAATTTTGATAATTTATTATTGGTTCATAATTTATTTTAGTTTATGTCTATGTAATTTGGATTGGTTTTGGTGTTTTCCTGTTTGGTTCAAGGATTTTGTGATTTGGGGTCATGATGAGTGTAAAAAAGGAGGAATCAGTAGATCACATGGCTGGAAAATATAGTTGAATCATGTGTCCATGGTTCTAAGAAAATATTAGTGGAGAACATGCAGTCATGAAATGGTTCTTCAAATTGTGTGGTCATTTTTCAAAAAACTAATGACCCATTAAATTTTTTTCATTGACCCCCTTTTAATCCAAATTTCATTATTTTGTGTAAAATATTTTTTTATAAACATTAAAAGGTTTATTTAGTGACATGTTATTGTTTTTTTAGAGTAATGTTTATGGGTTTTTGAAATTACGGCTTCATTTCAAAATGATAAAACTTGGTTCTTAAATTAATAAATAATATTTTAAAAAATACATGTACTTGAAGTTTAGGAATTTATATATGAATTTCATGATTAATGTAAGGGATTTGAAAATGGTATTCAATTTTAGTTTTAAAATTTAAAACTAATGTGCGTTGTTTTAAATTGTTTTAAAGAATATATTTCTACATTATTTTCTTCCATGTATTCCTTAATTATTATTGATGATATGATTTTATTGGAAGATATATTGAATTTTATTTTATTTTTAGTTGTGTGTGACTTGACTTTGAGTGGTCATTCATTAAGTTTAGTTTTTCTTTATTTTTTAAAATATTCCTCATAAAGATCTCACGTTTCATTATATCTGGTCCGCCATCTACCATGGATTCTTGATCGATCATATTTTGAGGTGAATAAGGATGCATGTAATTTTTAGGACTCTCCTTGGTTATCTTCTATGGATGGTGATTCATTAGGGTTATGTCCTAATTCCATTAACAAAAATGTATCTTTTTTAGGATTGTGTATTCTGATGGGTTTTTTGAGATATAATTTCCATTTACTCGATAAGATATAACTACGGACAATGTCTTCGACCTAGTGTGGAGATCATATCATTTTCATAAGGTATGTCTATATTTTTTGCCTCATTCTTAATAAATTTTTTTAAAGGATGGATATGAGTGTTTTTGTGGATCCTTTCATCCCTTCCATCTTTAAATTCTACAATTTTTTATTCCTTTATTATTTTTGGTTAACCTACGGCCAATATTTTTGAGATTTCTAGGATTCTGTGCCTATTTTGATATTTATTAACTATTTTGGAAAAAATTTGGATGTACCATGATTGGGTCTTTTGACATGAGTCCCAGAGGATGGAGGTTTAGTTTGTTCAAGGTAAATCCCTTAGGATGTCTTAACTTAATAATGAATCTCACTATAAGATCATTTAGATATTGGGGATACACACTATGGGTTTTTGATTTTTGATTTCATTCAAGAATTAGTTAGGTGTGAGTGGTGTTTGGGGAATGGATTTTTGTATAATAGATTTGTTTGTATTTTTATAAGTTATATATTTTTTGTGGTTTGTAATCTTTTTGCTATTGGATTTTATCTTTGAGATTTCTCTAGAAATTTGATGACTTTTGGGGACATGAAGTGGTATGGTGGGGAGAATCGGCACACAAAAATGACCATTTTCTTATTTATTTTATTTATTATTATTCTTTAAAAAATTTCTAGTTTCGGACCTACGGATTAAAAAATGAAAAAATAAAAGTATTTATCTTGTGCACGGTTAGCCTGTATGGGTAGTTAAACCGTACTATGTTCATGTATATGAATTTATTGTTTTAATAAACTCATCTTTCTTAGTTGGAGCACAATTTATCCAACCATGTAGAAAAACCATGTGAATTCCCATATGTCTCTACTATGGGGACATGGTTGGACAAGTTTTTTCCAACCATATATCCAAACCATGTGATGTACCCAATTCTATAATAAAATATTTTTATCTAAATGTATATATTCCTTTTTACCTAAAATTGAGTCCCCACTCCTATCTCTCTCCATTGTACAAAACATTACCAATGAACCAAATTCACTCTACCCCTTAATACTACTCTACTTTTCAGAATATCCCCTTATGTTTTCAAGTGGATTCCACCCAAGTTAGTTCATATTATTCTTTTTCTCCATCCCTATATCATTCATTCTTCCTTCTCACTATGTTTCACCCTAACTAAACCCAAGGTGATTTTGGGGTTTGAAAGCTATGTGGTTTTGATTTATATGGTGTTTTATTTTCTCCTAGGACCTTCCTCTTTTCATTATTAATGGTTTTACATCATCTAAACTATCTTAGGTAGGAGTTTCAATTTTTTTTATTTTTCTTAACATGTTAAATGTTCTTAAGTGTTCCAAATTAGTTTCTATTAAAATTATAAATGCTAGCTAAGTTAAATTTAATTTATACATATATTTATAAAGGTCATTAAGAAAATATAATTATTTTCTTAATGAATTTTAAAGTATTTTCCTTCAAATTTTGACTACACCTAAGAAATAGTTATATTTTTATGAAAAAAATATTTATGGCAGTTTTCATGAAGATGCTGGTTTTTTTAGTATCATGTGAGATTGTTCATATAATTTTATGACTTTATGTTTTATTTTAAGGTGTTAAGTTGAAATATATTTATTTTTTGATCTATTTTATTAAGATTTCATATTCTATTCTTTTGTTACTTACTTATTACTGATGTTACAAATGTATCATGTTATATTTTGAGTTTATACACGTATGTTTGGGTGTGTGTATATATATATGTGTAAATATTAACATGATAATATGTTAATATGGACCTTGATATATGTACATATATATAAATTTATAAGTGTTTAATGAAAAAAATATATTTTAAGTTCATATTTGATGTTTGAAATCATGTTCTAACAATTTTTTGAATAGGATTCTTAAAATAAACTATAAATTTGTAGTTTTGGGGATCCAATCATAAATTACAAAAATATTGAATAAATTTATATGAATATTCAATACATTTCACAATAATACACACATGAGGACTATAATGGTTTAGTATCTTTGTAGACTAAATACATAATCAACATATTTCATAAAAGATCTCTAATATCTCCCAAAAAGTTATTCTCTCAAAAAACCCATCTTATAAATTTATTAACTAAAATATTTATTTAAAAACTAAGGAAAATGGAAAAAAATAAATGGAGAGATTATATTTCTAGAAAGGGTAAACATAAGGTATATCAATAGATGATCATAAGTTATCATATGATATGTATAATGGTTTGATAACATAATCACAACATACAAAATTCATACACAATCAATCAAAGATATTTAATCCTGAATCATGGAATAAGGATTTGTTATAAAAAATGTATTAGTTATAATGGTTTGGAATCCTCAATAATCAATCATAAGAAATGATAAAAATCATTTTCACGATAAATAAGTTCATGGAATTAATATAAGCATAGAAAATAATTTATTTAGTCAAGGATCACTACAAAAAATATAATATTAGATTGGGTTCACTCTCCATTTCATTATTTCCTTAGTCAAGGATCACTCCCAAAACTATCATATTGGAAAATTTCCCTTATATAATTGGTTTCACTCCCCATTATATTCTATATTATCTCTTGAAATATCATTCTTTACCCAATTCATTAATGGAACATGTAATTCCTGGCCCACCCATCACATAATGAAAACCATAGATATGTATGCCAAAAGATCATAAAATTTTTTTCACTTTAATATATCATAACTCATAAAAATTAAACAGGTTTTGTTTTATAATTTCATCATATCATAAGCCATGAAAAATAATCATATTTCATAAATATTTCATCATAACCTAATCAATTCATGGGAAAGATACAGGTTTTAGAGAATAATCCTTAAATAACCATAATAATATTCTGTCAAAAAAATGAAAGTGGACTTTATCATAAGATCATATCCATAGGTAAACATAAAAATCCATAAATTAAGTTTTTGGATATTAAAAATTCCTCTAAAAGATCATTTGAATACTTCTTTAAAAATAGGGAAAATATAATTTTCTTTTTCTATTAATAAATACTGAAAAAATCAAGAAAATTTAAAATTTTATTTTTTATGAAAAATACATAAAAAACTATAGGAATATTTAAATAAAATAATATTCATAATATAAATAAAATCTATTCATGTGGTAAACATTAATATAGATATTATTTTTAAAAAAGTTGAACAAATATCATAAATAACTAATTTATAAAACAATATAAAATCCTATATAAAACATTGAAAATAAATTCAAATACGGATTAAAATGTAATTAAAAAATAATTATGTACTACAAAAGATTATTCTAGAAATTATTTTAAAGGAAATAGACATATTGGAAAAATTTTATTGATAAAGGAGGAAATAAGGCTGATTTTTCTTTTAAGATACCAAATGAAAGGTTGAAGAATGAATGTTGTATTTACTATCAGTTTATCATAAATTCAATGTATATAGAAAACATAAATGATGATATGATGATGATTAGATAGAATTTATAGATTTATGAGTGGTCATTGGATGTCATTCTTGATAAATAACCCATGTAAATCCATAAGTTGATAGAGGTCAGTCCATGATTAATGTTACTATGAAAAATGGAGGCTAAAAGCTTAAAGTGTTATTATTTGAAACATTTTAGAAAATATGAAATTAGATGGTTTTATTGATATGATATCAAATTTTATTCAAATGATTGTAAATATGTTATTAATATATAAAACATGGGATAAATATATTTTGAAATAGAACATTTTTTACAACATTTAGAAATTGAGGTGTTGAATGTTCATTTATAAAGAATGAAATGAATTGAGTTTTGAATAAGACAGATTAAAATTGTATGGAACTTAATTTATATAAGGCTTCAAAGTTATTGTATTAAATTTATTATGTTTCATTGTATTTAATTTTTTTAGAGTGTTTTTTGATAAATTTATTTATGAGCCCTTATTAAATAATTGTCCAAGTTAGACTAACTATCCCAAGATAAGAAAACCCTCTCAAGGATGACTCACCTATCTCTAATTCTAGATAGGATTGTTGGAATGGATATGGATATTGAAATATAATTCTATTCATAGGAATATAGATGATCATGGTGGTGTACACATATATGATTAGTAGTGGTCCAGTGTGGGAAGGTGTGAACCATGAATCTGTAGGTGTGAGTGTGTATGAAATCCGACCCTAGTGTCATGGAAAATTGGTTTGAGGAGCGAGATAACTTATTAAGTGGACTACGGATATTGTGAATAAATATATGGGATGAATACTATGTGGGAAACTATTACTCCACCTATTAAAATATATAAAAAATCATATATTTGATTGAATAAATCAGCACCATCTGATTATATTAGTTATCGTATTTAACCACCCAATGAGGGTTCTTTGTGGGACTCAGTTTTAATATTCAACATCAGTCAATTATACCATATTAGATTATCGTTAAATTCACTATGAATCCCTACCAATTATCAATAAAATCTTGATTGATTATTATTTCGTACATCTATGTTCATACAGGAAATGATTTTCATAGATATACCAATTCAAAGATGGAGCCTCGGCTGAGCATAAATTGCTATTCTACAATGTGATATTAATTTATCTAAAACATGAATTATTTCTATAGTATTATTCATGTTATTTTCATTGCATGGACATGGGAATACACTATGTATAAGGATCTTAATATGTATAGGATGAATATCATATGTTTTGGTGCCTTAATATTTAAGATACTCCAATATCTTTGTTGATTTATAAAGATCCTTGACAAAACATGAATAGAGGATGTTCAAGTAAGTGATCATATTGAAAAAGGTGGTGGTCACCACATTTATAAATACCTAGTTAAGGATGGTGGTTTAGTTTTTTTAAATGATCAATAATTGAGAGATATCATTTTCATGAAGAAATATGAAAATCGAGATCCATATCTATTATGTGGAGAAGTGTGACCAAAATATATCATAACTACAAAAAGTATGAAGGATTAGATACTCATTTTTATGTTATTAACCCAATGTATTAATGTACTCTAATTCACATGAAGTAGTATCATGTGTTTGAGTATATTGTATGCTCATCACTTTCATGAAGAACAAAAGGTAGCAGTATGTGTCTACATGCATGAGGAAGAACTCACGTGGTATACTAGCATGATGGAGAATTTGATACACAACATACAAATTATAGTTTTCACAAAGAATACATACATAGTATTATGGAATAATAAGGATAACTTATTCATTCAAAATTTCACACAGCTTAACTGAAGAGGATATGTATTGACAAATCAATCCACTTATATAAAATTTTTAGGATAAAAGATACAAGGTATATCAGAGAGTGATAATGAAAAAATTTGATAAACGGAATAGAAAATAATGAGAAAAAAAGTGGTTATGTGAAAAGTTATTACACCTTGAATTATTTCATGCATGCATGAATTGAATTGAAAATTAGAAGATAAGTTATTCTAAGTTATCCATGTTTATTATTGAATAAAAAATTATCATAATAAAGAGTATTTGATTTCATGAACATTATCCATAAAAGAATATATCTACCCAAGCATTTCACTAAGAATTAATTTATCACTCGTTGAAGATTAGAACAACCCAAGAAAGACTGGAAGACTTATTCAAGTGGTTGTTAACATTATTGAAGTTATACATGAATAGACCTATTAATTCATCTGTTCATGGAAGGATAAAATTTCACTAGTGTACCAAAATACTATAAAGGATATATTTCTACAAGTGGATCTAGTTAAAGAAGAGGATATTATGATTCAGTTATCTAACCAGTTACTAAAGAGGCTCATGGTTTGGGATTATACCCAATGGTGGAATGATGATAATGGATTGGGTGTCTAACCATATAAGGTAGAAGAGTTAGAATATGGGTTATGGAAAAAGGGTCAACTGGGGGATTAAATAAAAGACTGTATAACTAGATTCTACCTTGGATATTGTAATTAAAAATAATATTATAGTATATAATTCATGATGGTTCATATAACTAACATTAAAAGGAGTCTTTATTAGTAAGAAACCATATAAATATCATGTGTTGAGTTCTCTCTTATTATTTCTGCACGTGATGTGAGTATATGAGATATCATTTAGCTGGTTGATTTATTTTACACGTTCATGTAGTTGAAATAAAAAATAATTCTTAAAATAATACCACTAATCATCCCACTAGGTACCATAAAGCTTAGAGATCTAAAAGTTATGTCAGATCCAATTTCCCCTCTAAAGATATAATAATAATTATACGATATGGACAATCATAACTTAGTAAAAAACTGAGGGGTTCTCATATTTAATTGGAATAATTTTCATAGTTGAATGAATAAGATGCTACCATACCTCCTATCACATAGTTTGGAAGTAATAGATATATGAATATTTGGATTTACACCATTTATTAAATATTTTGTTATGACTCAAGATGATATGATAAATATAGAGCTGTATAGAAAGGCTCAAGATTTTATTTTTATGTCTCAATTAGAGAAGGTTTACATAAAACTCATGCGAATCTAGGCTTCCAAGGAGATCTGGGAAAAATTGTGAAGTAGATATAATGGTACTATTAAAATCAAGGATAAAAAACTATAATTTTGGATGATAAAAATTGAGTTAATCAAAATGAATGATGATGAAAATTATTTTGGCTATTTCACTAAGTTGAAAATATAGTTGATAATATTTAAAGATTTTTTGAGAAGATAAATGACTCTATCATTGTAAAAAATATGACGATGAATTTTATAGATTGATTTGGTCCAAAAATATCTACCTTGAAAGAAAGTAAATACTTGACTATATATGAGTTACATAATTTACTCATTTCATATAATATAAGAATGACACCAGCCTTTTGGAAAAATGAAAAAGTTGAAATGGAATTTGAATCCATTACAAAAGGAAAAGAAAAGAAAAAAGTGGTTGTAAAACCAAATGATTCAAATTCTAATATATACAATGATCTAATGAAATTATTTCCCTTTTATCAAGAGTATTAAAAAAGTTTAAGTGGATAGGAAAATGAAAACAAATACAAAAGTGATTAAATCATGATGGATTTAGACACTTTTCCTATGATAGTCTAATAGCCAAAAAATTATACATAATTTTTAGAAATTGTACATTATTTTTGGAAATTAATTAATTAATTTCATTAATTTTTAAATAATCATAACCATATTTTCATTATTTTAATTAATTTATAGGAAATTTATATATTTGAATGAAAATTTTGAAAATAAAATAAGAAGAATTAAAATAATTTTTTTTATCAAGTAATATCTTTCCAATAATTTATTTTATAGTTAAAAATATGGCCAACATGGGTCAGACCTCCACCCATGGGAGAAAGCCATATGGACACCATATAAGGGGATTTTTTCTACGAAATCCACATAGAAGACCAACTATATACATCAGAGAGGAGCACATGTAGCACATGGGAACAAGAGTGAATCATAGCATGAGAGGATGTTCCTTATAGTGGTGGTAGGAGGGTCTCACTAGTATGGGGTGTCACATAGTAGTGGTAGGAATCCTTCGACACCCAACCAATTTCACTATCTAGTGAATGGAATTTTATTTCTTATATAACAAAGTAGAACCATGGTAATCTTCAATGTGGGATAACCACTCTCTCGGGAACTATTCAATTTGACTGAATCAACATTTGTCAGCCTCTAATTGAGTGTATTCTTTCATGCACACCCACTACACCACAGATGATACCCACTGCACTATAAAGCCACCATGGCTGACTGATGAGGATCTCGGTAGCCACAGGAACATCAAGTGTCGCTACACCACAACTAGGTCTTTTCAACATAATGACCCTTTTATGATGAAATGATGAACAACCTCTACACCATGTTTCATATATCTCCCTAAATACCCTAATGACTAATGTTAAATTATATGTGTTCTGATTCATTATCCTACCATTTCACCATGGTTGTTTTTGTAGAAGGTATCTGAGATGTCACTATGACACAAGTGATATGGATGTTTCATTTTCTTGGAGAATTAAATAAAATGATAAATAATGTTGTAGTGTATGGTTTTGGTATATTGTGTAGAGGCCAAAAATTATATTGGTGAGGAAATGAGAAGAAGAGGAGGTTGCATCCATGGTCATTTGGATATGTCATAGAAATGTATGGAATGAACACATGAGATGGGGGTTGTATTGCAAGGTACTTCCCACACCGTTTGGTTTATTTTTGTAAATAATTTCAAATGCCCAAATATTTATCTCATAAACATGATATAACTGAGTCTCTAGGTGGATTTGAAGAGAATAAAGTATGGGTAATCACCTACACAGAGGGGGTTTTATTTCATCACAAAACAACGATTTTGTATTAGATATAATAATTAAAATATAGATATAAAAGGAAGAGGAACTGACTAGACTTGCAGAGACTATAGTCCCCCTCACTCTTAAATACATGATTACATATTAAAAATAATTATAAGTATTCCAAATGGATAATTCCATATTCAAAAGGAAGAGATGAGAACAAAATAAATATTAAAACTGCGAATAATAATTCAAATGGATCAAGGAGAATATTAAAGAGCTTTGAATTTTGATACGTGGAGGAAATTTTATCTATAAATATATAAGGATATCTATTTTGTATTAGGATTCAAAAATTATATACCTGAGGGGGTTCCTTAACCTATAAGGACACTAACATCCAAAACCTAAAGAGATAGTGAGAATAGAAGGATCCCCATCAACTATTAAGTTGGCGTAACATAATATCTTTTTCATTATATTATTTTTTTCATTACATAAAAATGGTTCTATTATGTAGATTACTATATAAATTCAATAAAGGGTATCTCATTTTCATAATATCTTTTCTTTTCTAATCCCTCTTCCACAACTCATAATATATTCATTTTTTATTTAGATATTGACTATGGGTGGTAAGGTGGTGTGGTAAATTGTGGAGTTGATAAATGGTTATTTGTACACTACTATTTTTATTATCTAATTCATGATAATTATTATTATTGGTTTATATTAAATTTGAAAACTAAAATAACATAACACATTAACTAAGGAGACTAATGTTAATTATGGTAATAAACCCAATGTTGTTCAGGGAAGTGGACAGTAACAACTGACTGAACTTCACCTATTATTTAAACATTAAACATAATGCACCTAAATAGATTATAGACACACCTTGAGAGAGGTGTCATTTGTATTATATTTTTCTATGTAATACTAAGAGGATATGATAGATACTATAAGAAGTTTTGTGATGTTTATTTTGATGTAGTTTCACAATAATGATTGATTTTTTTTATTTAATAAAACTCATCATTTGATATCAACTCTCCCCTTTTGGACCATGTTTTATTTTTTAAGTCAATCCAATCACTCCAATCCAATTGTATAGTTAATGTTTTTTATAAAATAATGATACAATTCAAAATTGTTGAATCATATAACCCTTTTACTCATGGTATTGACCCCATATTACCAATATTCTACTTTCTAGTAGTTGGTGTGGTTTGGGTCATTATAAATTTGTAAATTTATTTTCTAAAGGAATTTAATGAATTATTCAAGGACCATCTATTTCAAATATAATATTCATGTAGGATCCCTAGACGTGAAGTATGTTATCATCTGACACTGATATCGAGAGTTCACATAGGAGTATAATCATCAACTATCAAGTTGACATTGCATTGGATTGGATTTTTCTCTTTTTTTCTTTATGTAATAATGGTTAGCATTTATATATTATTTCAAAATTTCAAGTAATGGAATCACTATTTTATAATATCTTTTCATATACAATCCCTCTTCTACAACTCCTAATATATTCATTTTTTTACAGACTGGCTATGGGTGGTTAGGTTTTGTAAGAGATAATAGAGTTGATAAATGAGGATGAGTACCCTACATTATTGATTCATTCATTATTGTGAATTAATATTTTTAATTTTTATTATATTCAGAATAATCAAAGAACATATCACATTACCTAGTAAGAGTGATGGTAATTATGGATGTAAAACCAATTTAGTTGAGGGAAGTAGAGAGTGAGAGCTGAATTAACTTCACCTTTCTTTTAAAGATTAACATTAACGAACCAATGATTTATATAAACATTCCTTGAGAGAGGGTTCAATTTTATTAGGTTATACTAGATAATGTCAATAGGTTATTATATATATTCTACAATGTCTTGTGACTTTAAATTTGATGTCATTTCAAAATTAATGATTGAATTGTATTGATTTAAAAAATAATACTTTGATGTCAAATCTCTTATCTTCATCCTTGTTTAAATTTTGAGTTATTCCAATCATTCCTATCATGAAATTTAGTTAAAAATAAATTAAGAAAATTGTGATATATGTCAAACTATTGAATCATGTAACCCTATTCCCCTTGGGAAAGACCTCATCTTATCACTATTCAACTTTCTATTAGTTAGATTAGGTTGGTTCATTATGAATTTATAAATTGAATTTTCTGAAAGAATTAATTTGTTCCTCTAGTGATTTAAATTTATAGCATATTTTTAGGTGATAAGGGTCTTATAGATTCAATAATTCAATAACGACTTTAAACATAACCCCCCACTTTTCTATTTTCAAATTTTAGATTAAGTTATTTCATTTTTTTCTTTTGGTATACTTCAGGAAAATTGAGTTTTGGGTTTTTTCTCTCATTAATAAGAAATATGAAGGAACGCAGCCAATTAATGATCAAATTTTCAAACCACTCATAGAAAATTAAATAACTAAATAGGTAAATACAATTTCAAGTATGATAGATTACAAAATAACCATGGGAACCACTACAACACCCAGGTCTGGAAAAATCACTCGGGTGCATGTAATATGAATTCAATAGAGGACTTCTACTCCCAGAGAAAATGGATAATAAATCCAAATAAATTAATGAAGGAACTAAGTAATATTCCCTCATTGAATAAGGATTTTTATAACCATTTATAAAAAACTTGACCTGAGTCTGAATACAAGGTAGGTTCTTTTTATTATTCATATTATAAATTTTTCAAAGATGACATATACACAAGTATAAAGGAGGAAGAGAAAAAAAAAACAATTGAAACCCTACACTTCTAAAAAGGTAGAGGAACAGGATGATTAATTTATTTTATATGTTGATATTTTTTATTACATAATGATGTTTTTGGTGGGGGAATATTTGGTATTTATAGAACAAGGTCACTCTCCAATGCCAATTAAAATATATTGTCCTAAATATATAAAAAATATAAAGAATAGGGGTACCATGTTTTGTAAGAAACTGGTTTATTTATTATATTCTTACATTTATATGGATTTAGGTCTCCCCCTCATATTTCCAAAAAAGAGGAAGATTTGGTAGCTACTAAAAATGAATATTTAAGTGAAGCATTTGAAGATAAGTGGCCACCACATAAGGTAAATGATGAGTGGTGCCATGTATTATCATCCCATGAACTTATATTATAATCATTAGGGTTGTACACCCTTTAGAAGCCTCCAAAAATTAATAAACTAAACATGAAAATGAGGGAAAATAAAATATTTTCACTAGACACAAATCAAAGATATAATGTTTTTATTACATGGTTTTTATATTTTTACCATACTTCTATCACGTGATCGAAGAGTTAAGTTAGAGCTTAAAAACCTTAACCAAATGTCTTTTTGAGATGTAACCTAAGTTTTCAATTATTTTCTTTCTTTGATTTTAGTTTAAGAATTTTTTATTATGATTTAGTGAAATCTCCCCCATCCATTAGTTTTTTAACATTAATTTCATGAATCATGTTTCTTCACAATTTTTATTTATTTTATAAATCCTTTAATCAGAAATAAAATAAGTGAAAAATGAGAAATAGATTTTAGTGAAGGGGGAGTAAGCTGTTAATTTTAGAATTACTTTTATTCCACGTATTTTAGAATCTAATTTAAGCATAAATATAAAAAATATGCATAACCAACCATGGGATTTTTATTTCTTTTTTTATAAATGGAACTTATAGTTATTATTAACCCCATGATGGATTGATTTAATTTTTAAATTAATGGAATTAACTAAGTAATATAGGGTAATTTAATTATTTAAATGAATCATATGGATTTTATTCAATGAATCGTGATTTTTATTTCTAGTCACATATATTAGAATTTTATCATTCTATATTTCATTATTTTAATTTAAAATTTTAATATAGATTAGTTTATACATAATTAGATATGAAATTAATGTATTTTATCCAAGACACTCTACTCCCATTTCCAAGAGGTCTCAATACAAAATTTTTTTCAAACCTTCATAGTAAATTTCTTGAGGAACAAAGGACATGTTACCAATTATGAATTTCATTTGTACTTTTCAAAGATATGGTTGTGAAAAAATCAATTTAAAAGTGACTGAAGCATTTTTTTTATTCTTACATTATCCTTTATACCTACCTTATATTTATCCAAATTTTATCCCTTAGAGATCATGAATGGCCTTTAATAAGAATAACCCACATTAAAAGATAATTATATCCATTCCTACCCATTCACTATTTTTTTATTATTATAAAAGTTAAAGTGTGTGGGATGTGTTATTCATGGTAAAAAGGTGATGAAATCTCTTATGGAGAAAACATTTGGGGTATTTATTAGGTTTTGGATAAGGTTCATGCAATTATAAATTTTATATATTGTTACCCCTATATGAAAAGAATTGGATTGAGTTATGGGGGTCAATAATAACCATAACTTGACCAATTATTATTATAATTTTGGTTTTGGTTATGTTTATGAGATTATTCATTATTTAGATTTCGAAAAATGAAAAAGATAAAAAAATCAAGATGGATAACTCATTCATTATGCTTTCATTACTTTCAGAGTTTACATGGCTCATGGGATTTGGGGAATATGTAATTTATTAGAGGATAATTTCATTTTAATTACTTTCTTATATCATATATTATAATGTATAGATAAATATCCTTTGTTATTTTGTTATATTATTCATCAATTACATATTTTTTATAAGACTTGGAGTCAATTGATCCTAATTCGTGAGATGGTGTTGCACTATCCCGGTATCATGGTCCCCTTATCTAGGGTTTTATTTTCAACCCCTTACATGGATTTGATTCCTAATAACCTTTTTCATGTTGATTCATTTGTTTTTTTGTTAAACTTCAATGGTGGTTATTTTGAGGTAGTTTCAATCCATGTAACTTCACTAATGTTTCATCCTATTCCCACATCTACTCATGGTTCTCAACTTGTCACCTTCAGGTTCACTCTTATACCATTGTTGTGTGTTTTATCCTATATATTATTTGTTAGTTCTTGTAGTTACGATGGTTAAAAATCCCATCAGTGGTCATCATTGGTGTGTGTGTAGGTCTTCATTCTCCAGATCTGGTCAGCATTGGTGTTTTACATGACATTTATTGGCATTCATCATTGGTTTCATCAGCGTCCACCATTTCTATCAATGGTGTGAGTTTGGGGGAGGTGGTTTATTGGTGTACTATGATGGAACAGGGCCACACATATGTTAGGGTGTAGATTTTTCCCTATTTAGGTGTGATAAGGTGAACTCTAGTTGGCCAACATCGGGGGTTTGTGTGGGTGTTTGGTTGTGGAGAAGATTTCACATAGGTAGTCAATGGAGGTTGCATTAAAATGGGTATTGGTTGTCATTGGTTTTATTCATGGTTTATTAGGATTTCACCCAGATTTTTGGGGTTATTTTCTTTCTAGGTGGCTGATTTCTTTGTAAGAACTAACTTTTTCTCATTGCATTTGGTAGGTGATATAATATATTTCATATATTATTTGGTGGGTGACCTGGAAATATGGATGGGTGTGTTAACACCCATTATTCATCCATTTATCCTCATATCATTATATATGGATGGGAACCCTACCATTGAACATTTTCATTGTGTTTTTAGTCTATTTTTTTCATTTCATCAGGTGGATAGTGTAATCAGTTTCATGCAATCATTGTCAGGTGGGAATCTCAAAAGAGTAATGGGTGTGATGGAACATATCATTTGGTCTGGTTACCCCCCCCCCATATGTTAGTGTGGGTTATAGGGGTGATCTTCCATGTTGTTTTGGACCCGAACAACACAACATTTTAGCAGGGGAGATGTATCATCATTGAAGGATTTGAATATTTTATTTTCTAATAAGTGGGGTAAGAAGACTTTTTATGGTTATTTTATTGACTTTTATTCCATTTGAACACTTGGGATCATTTTAGGACATTCAGGTCATTTTTTATACACATGTTATTATTTACATGCAATGGGTTCCCTCTCTTCCTAGTTCTCAAAATGGGTTATCTTTTTTATTCTTAATAATGTGAGATTGACCCTCAACTTATTAAAAAATTGATCCTAATTCCCAAGGCCATAAATATTTTTAGAAAAAAAATCTCTATAAATAAGAAGATGCAGGTCCTATTCAAGTTCCAGGTTTGGTACATCTAATCAAGTTATGAGTAAAACTATATATATATATATATATATATTATACATTGAGTGATGAGAGAAAATAAATCACGGTGAGGAAGATCAGGGCTTGGAATGTTTAATAAAGATAAATTAAAAGGATTGAATGGAATTAAGGAGAATATCCAATATTTTTCATGGTAATTGTTCAAAAACATTATTCTTTAGTGAGAAGTTGGATTCATTTTTATTATGTGACACTTTAAAATTATTTCTCCCCCATTGATTATTATTTAGTTTCCCAATTTTAAATTTAAAATATTAATAGCATGAGGGTGTCCTTTCCAATTATTTTTGAAGATACATGCTTAAGGACAAGCATTTTTTATGTGTGTGTGATTTGATAGGCATAAAATTATGCCTAATTTTTTGAATTTTAACTATTTAATGTCCTTAATTTTTAGATAATCATACCCATGTTATCATTTTTTTAATTTTTTGGGGTTAATTTATATGTTTTCATGAAATTTATTAAAGATAAATAAAAAAATAGGTTTTTATCAAGTTAAATTTTTATATATATTTTTTTTCAGGTAAAAATTTGGCCAGCATAGGTTATCTTTCAACCCATGGGAGAAATCCAAATGTATCACCCATGAGGGGTAACTATCTAAGAAACTCAAGGGGGAGGTCAACCACATGATTTAGACATGGGAATTCATTGTGTATGGTAATATGAGTGCACCAACAAATGAGAGGATAGTTTGTGTGGCAGTGGGTGGAGGGTTTTACAGCATGGGGTAGTGCACAATAGCGTTTGGTGTCCTCAAACACCCATCTGAATTCACTTACAAGTGAATGGAATGGAATTTCTTATATTGATAAGGGGTACTCGAATAATATTTTTATTCGACCCACACTCTCTCGGTAATTTTTTAATTAAACTAAAGCGACATCATTTGAACTATGCTACTGTGACTTATTCCTCAAACATCATATGCATTGTAGATGATAATATATGAACCACAGAATAAACATAGCTGACTGATTTGGAGCACAGAATCCCTTGGATCCTTGAGTTTCACCACACTATAGCCAAAGTTTTGTGTAGTAGTGACCCATATAGGATGAAATGATAATGAACCTCTGCACTATGGTCCTTTCGTCACTCCAAAACCCCTAATTCCCAATTTTGTAGAATATGAGGTCTTTATATTTATCCTATTTATGAACTATGGATGTTTTTAAATAAGGTATTTGAGATGTGGTTATAGAAAAAAGTGATATGGTTGTTTCGTAATATTATAGAATGCAATACAGTAACGAAGAAGGTTATAGTGTAGGGATTGGATACATTATGGAGAGACCCAAAATGGTAGCATAGAGAAAATGAGAATAAAAGGATTATTCATTCATGGTTAGTTGGTTATTTCATATCCATTTATGGTATGCACACACTTGAGATTTAGGTTATTTAGAAAGGTACTTCCCAAGTATAGGGTTCATTTCTGCACATAATTTCAAATTCCTGAGGATTTTTCTAATGCATGTTCTATGAATTAGTCATTGGGATAATTTAAATTGGATTAAGTAGTGGGAATTATCTACACTAAATGATTTTAAAGTCACCACAAAACATGGATCTCAACTAAAATATTAGAATTAAAATATAGAGATAAGATAAAAACAAGATGATTCAAATGATCGAGCCTCTACTCTCCCTCTCTCTTAAATACTTGAAAATATATTGAAAATAATAATAATAAGGAATTATATATAGATAATTCCATTTTAAAAAGGAATATATGAGACTAATAGAAGATTTAATGAGAGAATAAAAAATAAAATGGGCCAAAGAGAAGATAAAGTGGGTATGAATTGTGATATTTAGGGTAAAATTATATATAAATAGAGATGGATAGTTGTGTTTTAAAGAGAGCCAAAAATTACCCACTTGGGGGAGGTTACCTCACATAGAAGGGTATTAGAATTTTACACCCAAAGTGAGAGTGAATGAATGAGGATCTACATAAACTTTCTATTTATTTTATATTAGGATTTTTATTTTCCCTTTTGTTTTTTGATATGTAACAATGGTTCTCAAATATAGATTGTTTCTTCAATTCAATTATGCTTATCAAATTTTTATAACATCTTTTCTTTTCTAGTCCTTCTTCCAAAACTCTTAATATATTTTTTTATTTAGAAATTCACTATGGGTGGATAGGTGTTGTGGGAGAGGGTAGAGTTACTATATGAGGATGAGTATTCTATTTTTATTATTCCTTTATGCTTGTGATTGATTCTTAATATTTTTTATAACATTGAGAATGATCAAATAATATCTCTAATTACCTTGCGATAGTGACGGTAATTATGGGGGGAACCCAATGTAGTTGATGGAAGTGGATAAAGAAATATAATTTAACTTCACCGTTAATTTAAATATTAAACTTAATGAAAAAAATATTTTTATTATCATACCTTCAAAGATGGTTCAGTTTTCATATTTTATTCAAGATAATATTGCGAGGCTACGATAGATACTCAAAGAATTATTAAGACTTTTAATTGTATGTAATATCATAAGTAATGATTGATTTTTTTTATTAAAAAAATCATTTGATATCAAATATCCATTTTTTTTCCTTGTTTATTATTTGAGTCAGTCCAATCACACCTCTCAATAATTTTACTTAGTTTTTTTTATTGAAAATGATGAATGAATTTGATACAACTGAATCTTATAACCCTTTTCTTCATAGGATCATCCCCATATTGACACTATTATACTTTATCTTAGTTGGTTTAGTTATGTGAATTATATATTTCTAAATTGATTCGACCAAAGGATTTAACAATGTCATCTGAGCATGTCACTATCTAAATAAGAAATCTAATTAATCTAAATTTGATAAGGAGGGGGATAAATTTTATACAAATATGATAATAATAAAATGAATTATTCTATAAATAGGAAAATAAATTTGTTTATCAAGAATGATAAATCCTATTTATCATCATATAGATCTTTAGATTATGAGTTTAATTTTAGTTATAAATTGCAATACATATTTTATTCATCAAACTATGATGGTGATAGAGAATAGAAGATCGATACAAAATGGAAATTTAATGGTGAGTTGGAATCATTTATTGAGGAGTTTACAAAGATAAAAAATAAAATAAAAATTTCAAAAGGAGAATAATATGGTTTCTAGAGAAAATTGTAACTGGTCTAGAAAGAATAATGTTATATTAATGATAAAAAATTAACAATATTAGATAATATGACTAATAAAATATTATCAGTGATCTTGATGAGAAGCTAGCTGTAAGGGAAAAATAAATAATTGAGTCAAAATAAATATGTCTTAATGTTAAAAATGAGATGAAAATGTCATAGATGACTTTGAAAACTCTATTGATGTTAAAGAATAATCTTCCCACTTTAGTGAGATGAAGTTTCTTACCAGGAAACCTAAATATGCAGTTGATTTATCTCAAAGTAAATTTTTTACTTCAAATAGAACATGTAAAAAATAAATAAATTAGAACCATATTGGACCAAGAAGGTATTAAGGATATTTATTTCATCAAATTTATAGAGAAATATGATAATAAAACTATTACCCCTAGTAAAACTAGTCTCAGATTTAAGATGTACAACATCAACAAAAGCATAAAAGGAATAATTACTAAGGTAGAAGTGATAGGTTCAAAGGTTTTTTGGTGATGTTTTGGAAGTTATGGACATAAATCATACTATTACTGGTATAACATTTCATTTTCATAAATATTTCAAGAATAAAGTGGGGTATAGTGAGAATATGGGAATACGTTCACAAAGAAAGAAAGTCGTGACCAAAAATACACTGAAGATTATGACAAAATATAGGTATAATTACGTGGATTATATTTGTAGCATATATGATCATGAGGTTTTCAAATATGAGAAATGTATGACTAGACATATATGATAGATTTACTCTATTGTTAAAGGGAACAAAATTATGAAATATGAAAAGGATGATTCATGCAATATTATGCCTTTTAAAGAATCATGTGAGAAGCCCAAATAATTTGAGTAGGTTGATAATAAAATCATTGAGATCAGAAAAGATCTATTTTATATAGATAATTGAATGAATATATAATATATGGATGATAATGATAAAGAAAAACATGTGTGTACACATTATGATGTTAGAATTTATGATAAGTTTTATATAATAAAAGTTCTTAAAATATATAATTAATTTTTAATAAGTAGTGTTTGGAAAATTTAAAGGAATCTATGTGAATAGAGGGGAAAAGCTAGGAATATGATGATAAATTTTATGTTAATCCTACCATACCTATTAGAGATAATGAAAATGATGATGCCAGAAAAAGGTAAAAAATTAGATTGACATCTGAGTTGAAGAAAATTTATTAACCCAAAGAAGATTTTCAATAAGTTATGATGATCAAGAATCCTATTAAGACAATTGGTAGGAATGGAACCGATGATTTTGTAAAAAAATAATTTCTATGTTTATAGAAAACTCTCAACCATATTACTACTTCTATAGAAACCATTAGGTCTCTCCTAACTCACTTATTTATATTATATTTTACTAACATGTAGGGAATTGAATGAGATAGATTCATCCCTTGAGGGGAAGCACAAATAAGTTGACTATATCAATAATTAAATTTATATATAATAAGTAATTATTGAATTATTTTTGTTAAATTTCAATATAAGGTATGAAAATCACTACCATATCACTATTATTAATAATTTGGTCAATGTTAACAAGTGAGTGTTAATAATAATCTAAAAAGTGGGAGCTATGTGTTTTTTACTAGAACTTTATTATGGTTTTTTTATATGTGTGTAAGATAAATATATTTCATGATTTTATTATTTGAACATCCTAAAAATATAAACAAGTAAGTTATATGTGTTTTATATCACATGTAACATAATTTATGGATATCATTGATCTCATTATTTATACATTATTATTTTCTATAATGGGTTTTCCCATATGTACATGGATTTTTCTAGTCAAAGTCTCTTTTATAAGGAAAAACATGTGATGTCATACTTCTCTAGATTTTCGATAAGGCTAAGTATTTAAATGATGGGAATAGATAAAGGTGTCATCATGGAATTTTAAGGAGATTAATAGGATGAGAAGACTCTTATTTTATATTTTCATTTATTTCCAATAGTGGTCAAAATAAAATTGACTTTATAAATTGAATCTATATTGAAAACAAATTCAAAGGGGGGTTGAAGAGCGCAACTAAATGATTGAAAAATGAATGATGTATTTTATGTCAGTGTATCATAAAATAAATGTATAAGTAAGTATTAAATGATTATTTTATTATGATTTGAGGGTATTTGTGAATTTATGAGTGGTCATTGGATCTCATTCTTGATAAAGTATCCATGTCACTCCATAATTTGATAGAGGTTTTTACATTATTAATAGAAATGAAAAATACTGAGGTTACATGATTGAAGTGTTTTGTTTGGAACATTCAAGGCTATTTTGAATTGTATGTCATGCTTGATAAAACATCCATGTGTATTCAGATGGCTATAAAGTTTTTCTTAATGATTAAAAAATTGGATAATGATATTTCTAAAGATCACATTATTTTTAATATCTTTAAAGTGAGGTGTAGAATGTTATTTGACGAAGAATGGAATGAATTGAGTTTTGAAGATAGCATAGTCTATGAGTATGTATTTTCATTTATATATGGATGTTAAGTTCTTATATAGAATTTATTAACTGGATTTATATTTATTATGAATGGGTATTTGGAAAACTATTTTTTAGATCCTTTACTAACTAGGCCCAGCCAATCCAACCCTCTAAATGATGGCCAACCAAAATCCAAGGCTGGTTATTCCCACTAGCTTGAAGATGGAAAGTGAGATCTAGGACTATTCACAAGTAGGCGGGTGCACATTGGTGAGTGTGTATGCAGGAGTCGATGTGGGCTAGTGTGGGTAGGAATGATACATGAATCAATGGGTGCGAGTTTCTTTGGAATCCAACCACGGTTCCATGGCTAAGTGGTCCGAGGAGTAGGATTACTTATTAAGTGGAGGAAAAAATATAATGTTTTATGTGGTATGGATACAATGTGGGATATTATTATAACTCCTATTAAAATATGTAAAAACACTAAATTCTTGATAGAATCAATAAATTTACTCTGATAATATCACTCATTATCTTCAACCTCCCAATGAGGTTTTATTGCATCACTCCACTTCAATGTTTAAAATCCACTAGTTGTGAAATATCTAATTTTTATTCCATGCGTTGTGAATCACATTCACCTATTCATCCAAATTCAAGTGATTCTTATTCCATGGATAAATGTTCATGTAGGCTATGATTTTAAATTATGTACCATTTAAAAGTTGGATACTATGTTGTTAATGCAATATTGTGTTAAAGTGTGATATTAATTCATTCAATTCATGTATGGTTTCTATAGGATGATTCATATAGGTTTCATTTTAGGAATGTGAGGGTCCATTAGGTTGGAGGATCCTAATATGTGAAGGATGAAAAAATATATGTTTTGGAGTTCAAATATTTGAGATACACAAAGATCATAAAATTTTTATAAAAATAATTGAATTGGAATGAGTATAATATATTCAAGTTGGTTACCCTCTTGGAAAAGGCATCAGTTATCTCATATAAAAAATTGAGGCAAGGATAATGGTTTAGTACTAATAAATGATTTATATTTGAGCGATCTCATTTTAATAAATATAAAAGAGAACCAAATTCCCTCTATGATACATAAATAAGTGAGAACATATGATTTCATAGCTACATGACACATGAGAGACTGGATACTCTTGTGTACATGATGAAAAAAAGGTAGTATAATTATTTGATCTGAATGAAGGAACACCACATGATTGAGTTTATTTCATTCTCATCACTTGTGAGAAGAAGAAAACGTAACAACATGATCCTATTTTTTGAGTAAGAACTCATAGGATACACTATTGTGAAGGAGAAGATCTGACATAAAATTCATATTCTATTTTATTCCTAGAAGATAGACATTATGTGAAAGAAGAATAAGGATAAATCATGTTCTAACACTTGCATGTATCGTCACTAAATAGTATATGAGTTGAGAACTATATCCACCTACATAAATTAGTGTTGGTAAAATATTCTAGGAATCATAATGATGGATAATAAATAAAATTAATAAAATTAACATATGATAATGATAATAAAAAATGGTTATGGGTAAAGTTCATGCACCATGAATCGTTTCATACATGTATGAATTGAGTTGATAGTTCAAAGATATATTATTATGAGTTGTGAAATTTTATAATTTTATAAAATATTATCATAAGAATTAATAGTTGAGGTTTGTAACATCATCAAAAATAAGAACATAACTTCCTGAGCATTTGACTAAGAAGTATTTGATCACTCGTTAAAGATCATAAGTGAATGAGAAAGACTGGCAGTCATACTAAATATTTTGTTGAAGTTATTGAATTTTTTCATGACTATACCTATTATTTTATCTATTCTTAGGGAGATATAATTTCATAAGTGGAATATAATAATTCAAGAGCACACGGTGATATTTCTATTTGTGGTCCAAGTTCAAGAAGAGGATCTTGTTACATACGTGTCTAAAAAGTTTCTAAAGAGTCTTGTGGATGGGGTGTATAACTATTCAAAGAAGGAACATGATTATTGTGGTGTCTAACCACTCAAGGAAGTAGAGTTAGTTACTATGGTGTAAAACCTGGGTCATTTAGAGGATCCATGACAGAGGTATATAACCAGTTGGTTCCTAAGACATTATAATGTATGAAAATGTTATAATGGATAATCCATGTTGGGATTTCTAACCAACATATAAAAGAGTAGGTCAATGTATCAAACCTTATAAATAATGTGTGTTGTGCAATATGTTATTATTTTTACATTAAATTTTAGGCTATGATATATCATTAAGTATATCAAGAATATTTATAATTTGAAGATTTTGAATTAAAAGAAACTAATTCATAATAGAATACCTCTAATTTACCCCCTCCCCCTCTCAGTAGAAATCAGCTTGGGGATCTACATTGTTAAAAATATTCTCGATCCTTTGAATTAAAAAAGAGAGAAATTTATACTATTACCTAAAAAATATATGAATAACCAGTGTAGATGAATCTATATTGGTTTTTAAAATATAATATCTATAAACTTTTCCTCAATAAAAATTTAGCATACAAAATCCCGAGAAATAAATATGATTGTGACATAATCCCTAACCTCAAGTATCATATTGATTTGTACACATTCACACATAAAATATTTTAAATATATATTTTTTATAAATATATTACATAACCATATTCATACATTACATACTATGTATCATTATATTATAATTTATTATTATCCTTTTATTAATAATTTCATCATTAAAATGAACTTTATGATGAATACTAGTCTGTTTTCCTTGAATGTTTTGGTTCGATGGTTCTGGTACATGCACCTTTTTCATTATTTCCTCATCTATGTAATCGTAATAATGATATAATTATAATATTTATTTATTAAATAAATTTCTATAACTATAAATATAAGTAGTTTATGAAAGATGAATTAGATCAGTTCATTGAGGCAATAGTCTATATGTACGCACGGGTGATGATTTTACTTTTTGATAGATGTAAAGAGATAATGTAAAATAATAATTCATCATTAAATAATTATTATTATTATTATATCATATATGTCATATATATTCATTAAATCTAACCTTATTACCACCGATGTTGTGTGGAAATGAAATCTGAATCGCAACACTTCATGTTGGTGGTATTCCACACGTACCCACTAGCATTGTTATCATTTACAGATGGATCATAAGTTGAGAAGGTAGATTAAATATTAAAATACTAGAATCAAAATTATATCCTAAATATCGTATATAATCATTAAATCCATTTTAATAATGAACCATGATGGATAGATATGGAAAAAGAATAATATTGTTGTGTGGAGGCGGTAGTCTACACTTACGCAAGGGCGATACTTTCATTTTATATTTGATGGAAATGATGTGGAAAATAGTTTCCCCATAATAAAAATAAAATATTAGTATATTTTTTATACTATAATTCTTATTTTTGATATATACATGTAAACCCCTAGACCACTTTAAGAAGGGAGGGGTGAACCAGGGTGTTAAATTTTTCTTTGAATGTGACCGATGTTATCCTCATGTTGGTAGGAACTTGTTAAACCTATATAATGGAATCATTATATTATAAAACACTCTTATGAATAAAAATAAACATAACATATAAGTTTTAATTGGTTCATCACCAAGGGCTATCCCAAAGATAAATTCATTGATAGTGTGTTGGTCATACCAGAACCCCCTTAGCTTCACTAGATATTTTTGATTAAAATGTTTAGACATGGTCACTCTATTTGAGGCACACTTCCTTTACAATAATGTTATGGATATCACACTACCACCTTCAGAACAATTCCACTAACTACCCCTTTCTCACTACTTTGGGTAATGTCTTTCTCAATTTATTAACTTGAATGTGTCATCAACATATTGGGAACATGATTCTTTATCCCTAATTAGTATAAGACTTTTCTTGAACGATAGTCCTAAATAGATTCCTTTGAGATAATTTTTCACACAAAATAGATTACCAAAACATGATTTTTGTGAAACTCCTTCACAATCATGAAACTTTTTTACTTTCATGAAACACCTCAGTTTTAACACAAATCATTTTTTGTCGATAAATTTTTTCAATTTCACAAAACATCTCAATTTTCCCTCAATATTTATATTTTTTAAAAACTAAAATTCACTCAAAAATTACATGATGTAGAGGCCCTAGATCATCGTTGAGACAATAACAATGAATAAAGGATGTAGATACCTTTTTTTAGATGCGAATTACCTTTTAAAAAACTTATTTCCACAACTTTGACAGGGTGCGTAAATTTTTATGGGAACTAAATATTAATGATTTTATGTCACCTTTAGTGCACAACTCACTAACTTTACACAACCTTTTCTTTATTTCATGGGTGCACTCAACACTTCCTTTGTCACCTAACTCTGACTTTTGAGAAGTATCAGAACTTTCATGAAACACTTTCCTTTGAATTAATTTTATGTGATGTCCCTAAATATTCCCTTTCAAAAAAATCTAGAAGCCTCCTTTACCCTTTTTCACAACCATAACATTTACACAAAAATATTTCCATTGCTAAAAAAATCTCTATCCATCTTCTATTTGTTTTACCCTAAAAATTTAGCATGCATTGGAAAATTATGCCAACTTCAATATTAAACCCACTTTCATTGTAATATCAATTGTCTCATGAAATTATTTATCAATATAATTCATATTGAAAATAAAAACAAAATAAAATCCATTTTAACTATGAAAAACTCTTGACTCCAACAATATAATATATTTAGATAAAGTTTAAGGAAAAATTAACTTTAAAAGATATAGGTAAGGATATTACCTCTTCTTTGAGATACCACATTTATCTTATTCTTTATGTAACATGAAAATAATATATGAATTTTTTTTCAAATAAATTTTATGTTTTTTGATATCATACATTACATAGAACTCTGAGTTTAAACGAACCATGATATACTGTTAAAATATTATCTTTATGTGAAAGTTATCACCTGGCCATTGGATTAAAGGGTATGAATATGACTAACTAAATTATTAAATATTAATATTTTACCCATGTATAACATAAATTTATTGGTTATTAATTGATTATAAATTAAAATAAGAATCATTTTTAAGAAGAAGAAATGTTTTTATGAAAAACTATTTTTATACGTGTATTATATTTCTTTTATAAATTAAATTAATAACTTCTACTAAATAATTTTAATTAAATTTATATATTATATATTCAATAAAATTATTTCACATTCATCTAATATTTTTCCGTTGAATGAGATTAGAATAAATACAATTTTATTCTTAAAACTGTATTTTTCTAAAATCATATTTCATCGTATTTTTCACATTTATTTTAAAATTAATTTTTGAAACATATAGTTATTGAATTTTATAAAATGTATATCATAGTTTAATCATGTTGTTCAAATTTTATAAATAATTTCCTTTTAGTTTTTTCAATATGAATTGTAACCATGGTAAAATTTATCATATCAAAAAGCGTCAATCGGGTTTATCAAGGTTAAAAATAAGTGATAAGGACTTAGTTTTTCATCATAATTATTATTGGATGAAGGTATTAATAACATTAAAAACTTATGAATGAAATTATATTGTTATATAGAATATTTTTCAGGAAAGTCACATCTATAATATTTAAACAAAAGAAAAGTACAAAATATCACTCTCTTACTTTCAAATATCATTTATGTGTTCATATGATGATAAAATTTAGTAGTGAAAAAATATAAGGGGTTATTTTGTGAAAAATAACATTATCATCTTGTTGTTAATTTATTTATAATTTTCATTAATTATATAGTTAACTTTAATGCTTATTTTATGTCGATACATTATTTATTCAATTAATAAAAAATACAATAAAAGTTTTTAAAAATATTAAAAGTTATATAATTGGAATGATTTATTGTGTTATATGAATTTTATAGATAAATATAACATTTTATTATTGTTTTAAGAGGATATATTTGAATTATAACTTTTTATTTATGAATTTTATTCAAAATAAATGAACAGTGTCAAAATTGACATTAATACTATATTATAAAAATACTATTTTACTAAATTATTTAAAAAACATAAAAGTATTGAAATATAAAAAGTTGGATAAGATATGGTTTTAAATGTTATAACTTTTTATATTATGAAAATTTTATATCTTATAGGTAAAATTATAACCCTTTATTAGTAGCAAAGATGTTACCATGATTAAGATTAAAATTGGATAACCAAGCGGTTAATAAAAAAGATAAGGTTTAAATAAAACCAAAACCTATCAAAATTTAATTGGTTGATGGGATATCAACGTCATAATACACTATATTTGAATTCCTATCAATTTGAAATAATTTTTCTATGGATTAATTTATTATATTTTAATATTTTAATAAATCTCAAGAGTGACCCTCCCCTCAATTATAGAAGGGAACCCCTCCTTTCTCTTCTTCACACCACTTTGAGAAATACATCTTGACCATACTCTTTAAAAATACATTGTCAAATTATTTATACATATTATAGAGGTGTTGGTATTCAAAATATTCATACCCTATGATCCTTAATAGTATATCAAAAGGAGTTTTTTCAAATAAGAGGAGGTTCAAACATGTACGAATGAAGTCAAAACTGAGGTAAGGGATTTTCTTATAAATTTTATTTCTATAAAACAAATTCAAAATTCACAAATTTTTTTATTTTATTTGGTTTATATAATTCCTAATAATTAATTTTATGGTGTTTCTTATGAATTTTATGGGGATTTACAAAACTATCTATTTTTTTCTTTTATAGAGATTATTATTCAACTATCATTAAAGTGTAAAGGTTTTTATGTTACAGTATCATTATTTATCAGTATTATTTATTATTATTATTTATTATTATGTGTTGCATGATAAAATCAAATAGAATATTTCTCCTTAAAATCATAACTTTCTATCTCCTATGGTTATTTCTTGAAGATAAATGTTTTCCTTTAATTTTCCTATATTTAAGTACTCAAGAGACCAAAATAATTTTTTAATGAAAATTAATTTTATATCTCTCTCTTATTGAAAAACATTTTTCTTCCATATCCATGTTTTCTAAAAAAAAATTAATAAATGTTTTTAATATTATCTTATTATCTTTTAAATATGTTTTTACCCATGATTGACATTTTACAAAATGGTTTACAATGAATGCTCTGTATATTATTCAAATAAAGTAAGTTTTATGTTTTACAAAAGTGTGAAAGGAATGTTTTATTTTAAATTATATGGAATGAAAATAATGTCCCACCATCATGAACACTAAATATGATAAATATTCCTTCATAATTTTCTAATATTATTTTCAAAGAAAATGATTTTCATAATATTTTTTTATTTCTTTATTTTTTGGTATGTAATTTTCATAGTGGAAATTTTATTTTCACTAAAAATGTGTTAATTATCTTGTAATGGTATTTATCTTCATCAAAGGAAACATACCTTCATTTTATATATTATTTACTAGGGATATGGTACAAGGGTACCATCTTTATTCTTTCTCTATATGTATTATGATTATGATGAAAATGTGTTTATAAAACTCATTATTTTTTCATGGGTTATTATAAGATGAAATGATAAAATGATTGTGAAACCCATTCCTTTTCTATAGGTTATGATTTGATGAAATTTTTATAAAAATCATTTCATTTCATGGGTTCTGATATGATAAATAGTTTATGATCTTAGAACACACATCTATATATTTTTCATTATATTATAGGTGGGATAGAATTATATATCCCTTTAATGCATTAGGTAATGGTTGATATATCATGAGATAAAAAGAATTAGAATGGGGAGTGAACCCAGTTCAGTAAGGTACTCTATTCATTATGATATTCTTGAAATAGAACCTTGACTATTATGATAGTTTGGGGAGTGAACCCAATCCACTGATAGTCTTGATAGTGAACCTTGACTACTATGATGGTTTAAGAAGTGAACGCAATTCACTATAAAAGTATTGGAAATTAGCCTCGACTAATATGTACATGAATTTAAATTATTATGTATATTACACAAATTTATGTCATATACCAATTTTATGATCTCATGGATCATGTTATTTTATTAATTTATGATTCATGTCTTATGAACATCCAATATTTATTCCATGACTAAATATTATGATCTATGATATGTAGGCTATAAATTTCAAATGTTATGCTCGTGATATTCATACCCATATGATCATATTATGCTCAAGTGGTCATTGGTATATCACTTTTTAACCCTTACTGAGAATCTAATATTATCCTTTATTATTTTTTCATTTCCACATGTATTGAAGAATGGAATTATCTATGATTTTTCTAAGAAGGGTACAAATTAAAACTAACTTAGTCATAGAAGATGCAGTTCATTTATGAACCAATTATTTATGTATCCAAGTTCCCAAAGGCTCTAGAACTATATGATTCTAGAATAGATCATTAATTAATTTAATAAATATTCATCTAAATTGATATAATATCTATGTATGAAAATTATGGGTCGCTATAGTTGGTATCAGAAAAAGTTTTAGTTAGCCTTTGGAAACTAGGATGATAAAACCTTAGTAAGAACCATGGGGATATCTCTAAGTAATATATAACATCCTAATTTTTTTTGGTAATGATTAGGTATGACCTAGGTTAAACCTATGGTGTAATATATTGAACATAAGGTGTCTTTATTTATACATCCAATAAATGATTTTTCATCATTATGTGGTTTTACACTTTGATAATTCTTTCCCACGCTATGATTTTTTGTTTTAATGAATAGATGGAACACAAATGGATAATGTCAATGTTGAATGCTATGGAAAATGAAATTATTTTTCTCTAGAGAAACCATGTGTTATTGGAAATGGAATGAAAAATATCATTTTTATGATCACACAACTTTCTCAAGATATTAATATTTCTAAACATCCAAATGAGAAAATGAGGGAATAATGTTCCATTTGATCATTTAAGAGGCAATGTCCACTCACTTTTAGTGGCTCCATTGATACATTAGTTATTGAAAAATTGATAAATACCACTTAAAAGATATTTTCAATTCTCTAATTTTTGGTACATGAAAAAATAATTTTCATTGTTTATCATTTGGAGGGAGAAGCTAATACACAAGGATGTTTTTATGAAATATTTTCATTAAATAATTTTTATTCTACAGGAGTTTTCTTTGCATGAAATCATGAGTTTAAATGAACCAAGAGATTCCCTTATTATAAAATTACTATTATATCCTAGTTGTCAGGTTAGTAGGAATAATTATAACTAACTTATGCAAATGCATTATGAACTCATAGGCTATCAATTATTTATGAAAAATATAAATCAATTAGATATTTTTATGTTAGAGTTAATTACTTTTTATAATGAAATTAATTAGATATATATGTGTTTTATACTTAATAAAATATTTTTTATATTCATCTAATGGATATTTTAGTCATAGGTTATGAATGAAACCCTATTTTATCTATAAAAACTTATTTTTTAAGGTTAATTTTACACCATTGAATGGAGAACCCATTTTAAATTAATATTTTAACACAATAATAATTTTTATATGACAAAATAAATATATATTTTTTTTGAATAAGGATGTAAAAATTTACTTTGGAAATTTTTTTGATGTTTTTCGAATAACTTTCGTATTTTGATGAATAGTAAAAATGCACTAAATTTTAATTAAAAACAACTTTTTTCATTGAGATAATTTATATAGTTAAATTGTAATATTGAATGGTTTTAAAGTATAAATAGAATATATTTTTATCATTAAATATAATTTAAATCATTATCATTAATTTTATATTGAATTCATAGGTAAAAACATTTCAAACTTTTCAAATGTTTTTACTTTTAAAACCTATTTTCTAAACAATGGGATTAATTTAAAATAAATTACTGCAACTTTTTTATTTTTAATTTTGAAAAATAAATTCCATATTTGGAATTATAAGGTCCAAATTATGTTAATAGGCTACTTTTATTTTTTCCGTTAGGAATAGTAACTTTGATAATTATTTTTATTACCATGGTTAAAGGTAAATCAGGTAATTAAGGGTAAAAATAATATTATAAAATTACCATAAAACCATTAAAAATCCTATTTTATGACTAAATTCGAACCTTTTCATATATGTTTATAAATTAAATCACTTTATGGCCACTAATCTATGAATATGACATGAATGTAATAAAAACTAATGAATGTGACTAAATGTCACAATCTAGTTTTATATAAGTATATTAATTTTAATATATAGATAAATAAGAGACAAAATCGACTATAGATAGTCTATGTAAAGATAATATAATTAACTATATCATATAAATTTATTTATAATTTTTAGAGACTAAATAATTACGATTAATGATGACACAATAATGATGTAGAAATTATTTTATTAATATAAATATCAAATAAATGGTTTTAAAAATATTAAAATAAATATAATATAAACTAATTAATGTGATACAATAATTTTATAGGTTAATATAATATTTTAGGATTGTATTAAATATATTTTTTTGAATTTATATTCAGTTTATATTTTATTTAAATTCAAATAATTGAATAGTGTCAAAATTGGCACTATTGACATTTTATAAAAATAACATTTTATTAAAATATATAAAAATCATAGAAATATTTAAAAATTAAAAATTGATAACTATATGGTCTATAATGTAATAAACTATCCATTTATGTTGAATTAACACCACATAATTAAATATTATAACCATTAAAAATTTAGAATGTTATTACAACAATTAAAATTACAACGAATAACTAAGTGTTAATTAAAATGATAACATTTAAATTGAAATAAACACTTGTATAAATTTATTGGTTTATTAAAACCCTATCTCATCTCATATTATTAATTGGTACGTTATGAAATATTTTATGTGGGGTTTGATTTTATTATAAATTAATATTTTTGAGGTTTCCAAAAAGTGCCCCTCACCTCAATTATAAAAGGGAACCTCCTCCCTCACCTATTCATTTTATTTTCAGACTTCAAGCATGGACAAAACCTTCCATTGTTTCATTCTCAAATTCCCTATTTTCATTCTATAGGTTCTGGTATTCTTCATAGACCAACTCTAGTGCCCTATAAGGAAATTAAAAGGAGGCACTAAGGAAGAGGTAATCTCTTCTATCGATTATTTCAAATTTATTTCTTCTTCTACATACTATTAATTAGTTATTTAATTATAAATTAATTACATAGTGTATCACTCATATACTGATATGTTATTATAAATATGATACAACCCTATTTCACCTTCTATCCAACCTACGAAAAATTAAATCATCGCACATGTGTACGTACGTCTTACCATCTCCATACCATGATGTAATCTATTTTTCACAACCACCTTACTTGGATGGGTATAATAGTGGAAATAATAACTATATATTATTATTTTAACATCATAATAATTCTAAGATACTATAAATCATCCACTTAAATGCCATCCAATAATTATGGGAAAGATATTGTCGCTCGTGCGTACATACAGCTTACCGTCTCCATGGTGTGATGTGATTCGTTCTACATAATCTTCATTAAACCATGATTATATAAATGAATTGAATGAATAAATATGATATATATTATACTAATACCATGTTATAAATTATATAACTATATCCTAAAATGTGTAATAATAACTTATCTGATAAAACATGCATAAGAATATAAAAGAGTTAATACCCAAATAACAAGTAACAATGAAATGTTACTAACAAACGGATAAAAATATGATCATAAATGTTATCATAAAAATTATTATTATTCTATAAAAAATCAGTAACATTATTTAAATCATTATAAAGGAGGTTCCAATACATACAAATCATATCAGAACTATGGTAAGGGTTAACTTTTCAAATTTTATTTTTATCCGAGATTGTTTATTCGTAAGTATTTACTGGGGTATATTTATTATCCACATCCATGTTTCCTAAATATTTATTTAATAATATTATTTATATCCTTATTTAATTATTAAAAAGTCAATTTTACCCATTGGTAAATATTTACTAAATGGAATGAATGGAATCTTTTTTCATTTTTGATACGAGGTACTTTTTGACTTTTCTGGAAAAAGTATGAGAAGAATGTTTTTTTAACATCTACGGCATGAACATATTTTTATGATTTAATAATTATTTATTTCATTGAAGCTTACCCTACAATATTATAAGGTAATTTTAAAATAAAATGATTTCTTTTAAAATTGTTTGATATTTTGAGGAATGAAAACATTTTTGAAGAATAAGGGATATTTTTCTCAAGAATTAATTTCAAGTGTTTTCTCAAAATTATTTTCCATATAAGATGAAACTATTTTAAAAGGGTTATATTCTTATCCCTGTTATTATCATGATTTTATTGTGTTTATTATGAAATGTTATTTACGAAATCTATTTGTTTTATATCAATCGTGGTGGAAGAAACCCATTTTATTTCATGGCTTATGTTATGGTGAATTTTTTTATGTTTTTGTGGATCACATAATAATAGTTTCATTATGAGATGTGTGAGACCTTTATCTAACTCAAATCAATTGGGTAAAGATTTAAATCTCATGAGATAGACATGGTTGAAACAAAAAGTAAACCTGGTTCAGTAATACAGGGCGGGAACGAGGAGTGAAATCGGTTTAGTAATGGAATTTGTCTACTATGATGGTCTTGGAAATGAGCTTTGACTAATATGAAATAATTTTTTATGATTATGTGTGTATGAAACAGAATTGAATGAATTATTTTATAAATATTGGGATTACATTGCAGTTTTATTATTTATCTCATGACATGATATTATGATCTTTTATATGCAGGATAAGATTTTCAAATGTTATGTTCTTATGAATACAATATGATTGATATTTACTTTGTTTACCATTATTGAGAATTTGAGCTCACCCTTTTGTATGTTTCTTTTCCCCAGGTCAGGAAGAAAGGTATTAAGTAAGATATGCCAAAAAGTAGTCTATTTATGAAGAAATAAATGGAAGACAATGCATATGTTTTATGAACCAGTTGTTTATGTTTCCCAGTTTATAAAGATATTATAACTGTATGGTCCTTTCATGGTTTTGTTCTATGTTGTAGGTAATTTACTTCAATTTTGATATAATATCAATGTATGTAAAGTATGGTTCATTATAGTTGGTATTAGAGGAAAGGTATAGTTAACCTTTGGAAACTAGGTTGAGAAAGCCTTTGTAAGAACCCTAAGGATATGTCTAAGTATAGGATATAATCCTAGTGTTTTATAAATGACCATGAATAACCTAGGATACAATATAACGTGTCTTAAATTGAAATTTTAATCTTTATTATGTGGTTTTCCAATTATTATTAGTGTTTCTCACACTATGCTTCTTGGTTTTAGTCAATGTCTGGAATATAAAGATTCCATGTTAATGCTAAATGCTATGGGAAATAAAATCATTATCCCCCTGAGGAACAAAATGTTATGGGATATAGAATGAAAAATATTATAGTCATGCTCACACAACTTTCTCAAGCTATCAATCATGTCAGACTTCCAAACTAGAAAAGGAGGGAGAAACATTTTATTGGGTCCTTCATGAGATAGTGTCCACCTGTATTCATAGGGTCTTCTGATCCATTAGTGTATAAACAATGGATCAGTACCAATGAAATGATATTTTCAGTTCTAAAATGTTTTGAACATGATAAATTCATATTAGCAGTATATCGTTTGAAATTTTAGGTTGATAAATGGGGGAATCTTATCAAGAATATGAGGAAAAGAGATGAAATTGAGTCCATTTAATGGGACAAGGTCAAGAACTTATTTTTCAATATGTACATTCCTTATATTCATCGAAAAAATATATAGAAGGGGTTCCTTCAACTTGACAAAAAGGATGATAAATATGTTGGTACCTATGAAGAAAAGTATACAAGACTTGAAAGGTATGCATCTGGAATTATTATCCATTCTGAGAGTAAAATTGATCGATTCTTTATTGGCATAAAACCAAGTCTCTAAAGGGAGTTATCTATAAGGGACTTCAATAGCTATGATTACATTGTTCGATTTACTCTCAAGGTTGATATGGAGATTGGAGTAACCCACAAATCATATTGGTTTGAAAAAAAGATAAAAATTTAATTCAAAGGAAAATCTAAATAACACACTGAAAAGAAGATTAGTTTTCCCTTATGCTCAAAGTGTGGAAAGAAACATGGATAGAATTGTCTTAACGGTAATATTAAATTTTTTAAGTGTGGAAAGGAAGGTCATTGGGTAGTTGAATGCCAAAGTGATAGAAAAAATATGCCTAATGATGCAAACAAAGAAAAGGCTTCATATAATTTACATCTTACACTTCAATGTTACAAGTGAAAGTAAATGGGGAATTATGCCAGTCAATGACCTAATCTAAGGGTTATTTATGATGATTGACGTTAATAAACTCCTAAGGCCAGAGAAAAAGGAAAGTCTTGTACAATTACTATCGAAGACAATTAAGTGGTCAAAGGTACACTTACCATCCACTCTAAAGTATCAAATGTTTTATTTGATTCTGGATCCACCCACTCTTTTAATTATGAATAATTTTATAAGGTTATTTCCATATTACCTCAATAATTATATGTTGAGTTAACCATGATAACTCTTAATGGCACAATGGTCGCATCAAAAGTTTATAATTCTCCTCTGGTTGAAGTTTGTGGGAAAGTGCTTCCTGCAAATCTTGTGATCCTTTTTACAGTGGAATTTGATGTTATTCTTGGCATGGATTGGATTTCTCTATATGGATCTCATATCAATTTCCAAGTAAGGGAAGTAACATTTTATATTATCATTCTATGCAAGGATGAATATAACCTTCTAGTAGAAATTTCTTCAATATTATGGATATTTATTCCAATAAATGAAGGTTATTTATCTCAAATGGTTGGGGAGAAACTCATGATTAAAAATATTCCCATTATATGGGAGTTTGATGATGTTTTTTCAGAGTAATTGGAAGGTCTTCCAGAAATCATGAAGTTGATTTTTCAATATAATTCATACTAGCTACTATGATTATTTAAAATACACCTTATATAATGGTCCCAATTGAGTTACAGGAACTGAAGAATAAACTCAAAGAGAATCTTGATAAAGGATTCATATTCCCTAGTGCATCACCTTGGGGAGCACTTGTTCTATTTGTTAAGAAGAAAGATGTATCAATGACACTCTTCATTGATTATATATAACTTAACAATATCACTATCAAGAAAAAATATCCTCTTACCAGCATTGATGACTTATTTTACCAACTATGTGGAGCTCAATACTTTACCAAGATTGATCTTAGTTCAGGATATCATTAATTAAGAGTCAAAAAGAGGATATACCAAATATGGAATTCCGTACAAGGTATGGACACTATGAATTTATAGTGATGACTTTTGGTCTTACTAATTACCGTCTTATCTTCATGTATTTAATGAATAGAGTCTTTAGAGACTATCTTGATCATTTATTGGTAGTCTTTATAGACGATATTCTTGTATATTCAAAGATCAAGGAAGAACATGAAAATCAATTTATAATTGTACTGAAGACCCTGAGAAAGGATAATCATTATGAAAAATATTATGATTGTGAATTTTGTCTTCAGAAAGATTCATTTTTTAGTCACATAATCTCAAGAGAGGGGATATCTATGGATCCAGAAAAAACATAGGTTATTGAAAGATGGTCGAGACCAAAACCAGTGACTAAGGCCCGAATGTTTCTTGCTTTGGCTGGATATTATCGAAATTTTTTGAAAGATTTTTATGATTATCTAATCCACTCACCAATTTGACTTGTAAATGAGTTATGTTTGTTTGGACGGAGGAATGTGAAGGGAATTTCAAAGGGATAAAAATAAGGTTAGCCAGTGCACTTTGGCTCACACTACCTTGTAGTGGAGAAAAGTTTTTTATCTACAATGATATATCCATGAAGGGGTTGGGATGTGTTCTCATGAAAAATGATGTGGTGATAGCTTATGCCTCACGGTAGTTGAAAATCAATGAGAAAAATTACCCAACTCAGGATTTTGAGTTAGCTATCATAATCTTTGCATTAAAGATATGGAGGCACTGCCTTTATGGTGAAAGGTGTAATATTTATACTAATCATAAAATTTTAGAAGCATATTTTTACACAAAAGGAGCTGTATATCCACCCAATAATATGGTTGGATTTTATTAAAGATTATGACTAATCAATACATTACCACCCTAAGAAAGAAAACAAGGTGGAAGATGCATTATGTTGACAAGACCATGCTAGCCTATCTATGATGAGGATCACAGAAGATCCAATATTTATGATTCGAAAAGGATGGATCTATAAATTTTAAATGAAGGGGGGAATATTATCATTCTCAAATTTATTTTCAACCATTAATACAAGTGAAAATTAAGGAGGCACAGAAGAAATATTTAGAGCTACAAAAGAGGTGAGAAATGTTCCTGAATTCAACCTTGATTTTAATGAAATAATAAGGTTCATGAATCGAGTTTGTATTCCTCCCATACTAGAATTAAAGGAGGATCTATTGGATAAGGCTCATAGTTCTTTATTCCCTATTCACCCTAGAAGCACAATGATGTACAGGGATCTAATAGAGTACTTCTGGTGGGATGGCATGAAAATTTATGTCACCGAATATGTCTCTTGATGCTTAGTTTGTCAGCAAGTTAAGACTGAGAGACAAAAGTATAAGGGGATGTTACAACTATTATCCACACTAGAATGGAAATGGAAAAACATCACTATGGAAATTATTATTGGACTTCACAAAACATCCAAAGGAAATAATTCTATATGTGTCATATCTAATCGTCTAACGAAGTTGGCACACATCATTTCTATTATATAGGATTTCTATATTCATCATATTTCTATGATATATGTAAATTAAGTGGTAAGATTACATGGAGTACCACTTTACATTATATCCAATCCTGATATGAGGTTTACCTTGAAGATCTAGTGAAGTTTTCAGTATGCTCTAGATACATAGTTATGTTTCAGCATAGCTTATCATCCTCAGACAGATGGTCAGTCTGAGGGGACAATTCAAACTCTGGAATACATGTTGAAAGCTTGCTCTATGGACTTAAAATGTGGTTGGGATCAACACCTACAATTGGTGGAATTTTCTAAAAATAATAGCTTTCACTCCAGAATTCAAATGAATCCTTATAAAGCCCTATATGGAAATAAGTGCATAACACTAAATTGCAGTGATGATGTTGTGGAGAGAAGGCTATTAGGACCTAATCTTATTGATGAAATGGTAGAAAAGGTTAGATATACTTAACAACACATTAGATAAACTCAAAGTCAACCAAAAAGTTATGTCAACAGCCAAAGAAAAGACCAAGAGTTTGAAGTGGGTGATAAGGTGTTCTTATGAATATCTCCCTAGAAGAGAGTAATGATGTTTGAAAAGAAGGGCATGCCGGTCCCTACGTATATCGATCCTTTTGAAATTATGGATCTTGTTGGGAACATAGCTTATTGATTGGTGATTCCATCGAATCTCTCTCATGTTCATGATGTGTTCCATGTATCTCTCCTGATAATGTACATACCTAATCCTTCACATTTACTAATCTCGAATTTCATACTACTGGATCAAGATCTTTCTTATGAAGAAAAACTTATAGATATTCTAGATCGTAGCAAAAAATTTATAATAAACAAGACCACTCTCTTGGTTAAAGTTTTATTAAAGAACCACCAATTTGAAGAAACTACATGGGAACATGAGGATGTGATGATGGAGAGGTATCCTCATCTATTGGTTTCCATGTAACAAAATTAGAGGGTGAAATTTAGTTTAAGGGGGTAGAATATACCACTCGGAAGTTTTTATAAAATATTTTCTTTAAATAATTTTTATTCTTCAGTAGTTTTCTTAGCATGTAATCGTGATTTTAAATGAACAAAAATATTCCCTTATTATAAGATTATTGTTATATCCTATCTGTTAGGTTAGTGGTAATAATTATAACTAACTTAGTAAAATACATTGTGAATTCATTAGTTACCAATTATTTATGAAAAATATAAATCAATAGGATATTTATATTTTAGAGTTAATTAATTTTGGTAATAAAATTAATGAGATATATATGTGTTATATGATTAATAAAATATTTTTTATATTCATCCAATGGATAGTTTAGTCAAAGTCTATGAATAAAACCCTATTTCATGTATAAAAAACTTATTTTTTAAGGTTAATTTTACACCTTTGAGTAACGAACCCATTTTAAATTAAGATTTGGACACATTAGTAATTTTTATATAACAACATAAACATGTTATTTTGAAGAGAGATATTATAATTTACTTTGGAAAAATTTCTAATATTTTTCTGATAACTTTTATATTTTGATGAATAGTACAAATACGTTAATTTTAATTAAAAAGAACTTTTTTCATCGAGATAATTTATATGGTTAAGTTATAATATTGAATGGTTTTAAAGTATAAGTAGAATATATTTTTATCATTCAGTATAATTTATATCATTATCATTAATTTTATATTTAATTCAAAGGTAAAAATATTTCAATCTTTTCCAACGTTTTCACTTTTAAAACTTGTTTTCTCAACAATAAGGTTAATTTTAAATTAATTAATAAAAATTTTGTGTTTTAAATTTTGAAAAATTGATTCCATATTTGGAATCATTAGGTACAAATTATGTTAATATGCTACTTTTATTTTTGGGCGTTATGAATAGTAACTTTGGTAATTGTTTTTATTACCATAGTTAATGTTAAATCAGGTAGTTAGGGGTATAAATAATATTATAAAAGTATCTTAACACCAATAAAAATCCAATTGGAATACTAAATTTGACACTTATAATCTATTTTTTTTAAAAAGAATCACTTTATGTCCACTTACCTGTGAATATGACATGAATGTAATAAAAACTAATGAATCTGACAAAATGTCACAATCTAAATTTATATAAGTATATTAATATTAATATATAGACAACTAATAGATAAAATAGACAATATATAGTCTTTGGAAAGATAATATAATTTCCTACATAATAAAAATTTATTTATAATTTTTAGAGATTAAATATTTAGCATTAATTATGACACAATAGTGGTGTAGAAATTATTTTATTAATAGAAATATCAAATAAATGGTTTTAAAAATATTAAAAAAATATCATATGAACTAATTAATGTTCTCCACGAATTTTATAGGTTAATATTAAATTTTATAAATTTATTAAAAAAAATTCAAATTTATCTTTTTTTTTGTATTTTATTTAAAGACAAATAAATGCATAGTGTCAAAATTGACACTATTGACATTTTATAAAAAACATTTTATTAAATTATTTAAAAATCCTAAAAAAATTTAAAAATTACAAAATGATAATTATAAGGTCTGAAATTTCATAAAATATACCTTTATAGTCAGTTAAAACCACATAAATAAATATTTATAACCATTTAAATTTTAGAATGTTATTACAACAATTAAAATTACATAGAATAACTATGTGTTAATCAAAATGATAATGCTTAAATTGACATAAATACTTGTCTAAAATTTATTGGTTGATTACAATCCTATCTCATATCATCATAGAAATTGGGACATTTTTTATGATTTTAAGTGGGGTTTTATTTTATTATATAATAATATTTTTGAGGTTTTAAAAAGTGCCCCTCACCTCAATTAAAAAAGGGAACATCCTCCCTCACCTCTTCAATTAATTTTGAGCTTTTAATCTCAGAAAACCCTACCATATTTTCCTTCTAAAATTACATATTTTCATTCTAGAGGTTTTTTTCTTCTTCAAAGACCATCTTTAGTGACCTAAGAGGAAATTTAATAGAGGCACTGAAGAAGAGTTAATATCTTCTACCGATTCTTTCAAACTTATTTCTTCTTCTACTTTATCTTCATTAGTTATTTCATTATAAATAAATAACATAAGTATCACTCATATACTGATACTTTATTCTAAATATTAAATAATCCTATTTGACCATTTATCCATCCTACGAAAAATGAAATCATCACGTGTGCGTACGTACGGTTTACCGTCTCCACGTCGTAGTGTAATTGTTTTCACCACAAACTTACATGGATGGGTATAATGGTGTAAATAATAACTATATATGATTAATATAACATTATACTTATTCTAAGATACTATACACCATCAAATTCAATATCATTCAACAATTATGGGAATGATATCGTCGGTTGTGCGTACGGACGGCTTACCATCTCCACGATGTGATGTGATATGTTCTACATAATATTTATTAAACCATGATTATATAAATAAATTTAATGAATAAATATGATATATATTATAAAAAAATACCATGCTTTAAATTATATAACTATAACCTAAAAAGATGAATAAGAAATTATCCGACAAAACATGCATAAGAACATAAATTAGTTAATACCCGAATAACGAGTAACATTGAAATGTTACTAACAAACGGATGAAACTATGATCATAAATGTTATCATAAAAATGATTATGATTCTATAATTAATTAGTAAAATTATTTAAATCATTATAAAGGAGTTTCATATACATAAAAATAATATCGTACCTAAGGTAATGGATAACTTTGCAAATCTCATTTTTATCCGATATTGTTTAATCGTAAGTATTTACTGGGGGTATATTTATCATCAACATCCATGGTTACTAGATATTTATTTCAAAATATTATTTATATCCTTCTATAGTTTTTGAAATTCAATTTTACCCATTGGTAAATTTTTACTAAATTGTATAAGTGGAATCATTTTTCATTTTTGGTACGAGGTACTTTTTGACTTTTTCGGCAAAAGTATAAGAAGAATGATTTTTTAACTTATATGGCATGAATGGATTTTTTACACTTTTATAATGATTTATTTCCTTAAATATTCCCCTAAAATTTCACAAGGTTATTTTTACATAAATTATTTCTTCTAAAATTTTGTGATATTTTGAGGAAGAAAAACGTTTTTGAAGAAGAAAGGATATTTTCCTCAAGAATTAATTTCAATTTTTTTTTAAAAATTATTTTCCATCTAAGATGAAACTATTTAAGAAGTGTTATATTACTATAAAAGTTATTACCATAATTTTATTGTGTTTATGATGAAATTTTATTTAATAAATCCAATTTTTTTATATAAATTATGATGGAAGAAACCCACTTTATTTCAGGGGTTATGATATGGTGAATGTTTTTTTATGTTTTTTTGGAAGACATAATAATTTCTTCATTATGAGATGGGTGGGACCTATATATAACACCAATTAATTTAGTGAATATTTATATATCATGATATAGACATGGCTATAATGGTAAGTAAATCTGGTTCAGTAATACAAGGCTAGAACGAGGAGTGAAGTTGGCTTAGTAATGGACTTCGTTTTCTATGATAGTCATGGTAATGAGCCTTTAATAATATGAAATGATTTTCTATTATTATGTGTGTATAAAAAAAATTTCATGTATTATGTTATGACTATTGGGATTACATTTCACTTTTATGATTTATCTCCTGACAAGATATTATGATATTTATATTCAGGATAAGATTTTAAAATTTTATGTTCTTATGAATATGATTTGATTGATATTTCCTTTTTTTACCCTTAATGAGCATTTGAGATTACCCTTTCATATTTTTCTTTTCCCCAGGTCAGGAAAAAGGTTACTAAGTATGATATTCCAAAACAGAGTCTAGTTATGAAGAAATAAATGGGAGATAATGTAGAAGTTTTATGAACTAGTTGTTTACTACCAGAAAAGCCGTCAAAGGATAACCCTCTGACCATTTATTAAAAAGACAAAGAAAACTGGTTTCAGGGTTGCCGGTACCCATTACAAAAAATCCCGCGCCATACATTTCAAAACAACTTTCAAATTTCATACTCAAAAAACCATCCAGCTGTTCTCGATCAGCATGCCATCACCGCACACCTTTCCATGCCTCCTCGGGTCGCTCACATCTCGAAACTCATCCAGCCATCAAACTCATCGGCTTCACCGTCACCAACCAGACGACTGTTCATCGTCGGCGAGACCCACCACCGGAGAAGATATCCCGAAACTTCAACAACATCCACTTCATCAAGATCCATAACCAACCATGGAAACATCATCACCTTGCCATCATCGACCATCCATCACATAAACCAGAAACAAAGAAAACCCAAAAACCATAAACAACCATCACCGATACAGCCAACACCGCCGTCGTCTGAGCTTCACCGAGCAATCCTTGAGCAGATCGACCACAAAAGCGGGAGGAGAAAACAAACCAACACTGAAAATCAAAACAGACCGCGCGAGGAGCACCTTCGGCAGTCAAATCCCACCCCTCGAAACGCCGGAAAGCAGTACCACCATCGCGCAACGCAAGTCAAGGGGATCCCCGGAGTAGATTCATCCACAACATTTCAACAAAAAACCAGAAACCGGAAGAACACGCGAGCAACAACAAACAAATCAAAACACAAACCAGCACATAGATCCCGTCGCCGCCTTCAAAAACTCAGATACCGCAGCGGACCACCCCGCGAATATAATTATATGAGACTTATGAGGTATTCTTCTAATATTTCATCCAACTTGAAAGTAAGGTTGGTCAATTATTTAGTGGCTTAAAACCAAGTATCTGAAGGGTGTTAGACATAGGAGAATTCAGTGGATATGAAGATATCATTTCATGTTCTGTTAAGGAGGAAATGGAGTTTTTAATTACCTATCCATATCATAGTATTTATATGGAAATAATTATGTAATTCTAAGGAAAATCAAAAAAACATGGATGGAATAAGTTGAGTGTTCCCTTATTATCGAAGTGTTGAAGGAAACATGGTTGAAATTATCTTATGAGGACTAGTAAATTTTCTAAGTTTTTAAATTAAGGTGATTTGAAAATTTAATATCTAAGTGATGTGAAGAAACCATTCAAAGGAACAATAAAATATCACCATAGAATGCACCACCCACACCATAGTATTTCAAATAAAAGGAGTGTGGGTATTTTACAAAGTATTTATTAAACCTGAAGGTTACTGATGATGATAAATGTTAGTAACCTATTAATCTCATTGAATAAGATAAATTTAATGAAATCACTATTTGTGATATAGAGTATTATAAATAGGTGGTTAAAGTTACACTTATGATCCACTCTAGAACTGATAATATCTTATTTGATTCTAGATCTAACCACTCTTTTATATTACAATAATTTTGTAAAGGTATAAAAATTTCACCCCAATGATTAGATGTTGAATTAGAAGTGAAAATATATATTGGTATAATGATCACATATCATGTCTATGATTCTTATCCTTTTTATGTTTTTGGGAATATTATTCCAATAGTTATTTTTATTCTTCTTGTGGATGAATTTAATGTTATATTAGGTATGGATTGGATTTATCTACATAAATCCCATATCAAGTACTAATGAAGTTATGTCAAATTTTATATTTTAAACTAACTTATAGTCATCTATTAGTTAGATAATAAATTTCAACTTTTTTAGGAAACCACATTCACTTTATGGGTGTTTAATCCTTTTCTAAAAGGGGTGTGTATCTCTTATGGTTGGGGATAAATTCAAAATCCAGTATATGTATATTATGTGGGGATTTTTTTATGTATTTTTGGAATAATTGTATGGTCTTACACCAAATAAAGAAGTTTAGTTCTCAATAGAAGTCATACCTGGTGCTACACCAATTTCAAAAACTCTATATAGAATATCCCTAATTAAATTGTAAAAATTAAACAAGAAACACTTGGAAAATATTGAAAAGGGATTCATTCATACTATTTAGTCACGTTGGGGTGTACCTATTGTTTTTTTAATAATAAATATTGATCAATGTGACTATGTATTGATTATACAGAACTTTATAGGATCATAATCCATAACAAGTATCTTACACCCCATATTGATCACTTGTTTAATTAAATTCATAGAGGTTAATAATTTTGTATGATTGAACATAATTGTTGATATAATCAATTGATGATCAATAAGGAGTATATACTTAAGATAGAATTATGTACAAGGTATATACACTATGAATTTATAGTAATTCCATTTTATCTTACTAATTCCCCAGTATCTTTATGGAATTATTTAATAGAGTCTTTATAGATTACCATGATCAGTTTGTGGTAGTATTTATATATGATTTTATTATATATTTAATGAGTATGTATGAGTTATAATTTCCTTAGGGGACTGTTCTAAGAACCCTGAGTAAAAAGAATAAATATGAACACTTTAAAATGAGTGTATTTTGTCTTCATATAGTTTCATTATTGGGTCATATAATCTCAATTGAGGGTATATTAGTAGATCCTTCAAATACATAAT